>JAYESA010000003.1:41318169-41955669 GCA_036927795.1 Iris macrosiphon
CTTGCAACGGTGCGTCCGGGACTGAAGCACATATACAAGACATAAGTTGTGAACATCGCCTGACCATCGCCTGTACATTCATTCCACAGTTGTAGCCACTTGGCACGCTTTTACTGTTTCAGAGAGAGGCTTGAGCGACTTGTAATCTCGGCTATACGTCGCCTGTAATACATGTTTCATATCAATAAAGAGATTACTTTACCTGTTTCGATGCTTCCGCTATATTTGTCGATTCAGTGAACCTGTTACCGATCGCCTATGCGTTTATGACTCTGCTGCACTCGGACAATCTGTGCGACTCTGTGGCTTAGAACTCTTGCCGCCAGCCAATAAACCATAGCCTTGCACGGGCGTGGCTCACGCTCGTGCGGCATCACGCCCGGATGGGTTAAGCGATCGTTCCGCGGGAGTGCTGGCGAGGGTGATTCCCGCCTAGCGGGAACGGCCGATTGCTTGCGGGAGATCGGGGCATGACAGGTTGGTATCAGAGCCTGGCTTCTACGCCTTTGGACTTTGATTCGATATCTCTGTTTCAAAAGCTCGTTCGTGGGTTATGTGCACGCTCTCTCTCAATGCCTCGATGGGATGTTCCAACAATAAGTCTAAATACTTTCAAAATGCATTTTGAATGATATGCTTGCTTGTCTGGTTGTATGCTGCGAGTGGCCTTTGTGCCAACCTGTGCGAACCCTTGAGAGTATCGCTAGTAGCTTGTCCGAATTTTACTAACCCTAAGTTTGGTTGAATGCATCTATTCGAGTGACGCCTTGAACTAGTGCACCATCCAAGACTTAGAAAAGGTGAAACTCGAGTGCTAAGACTTCGCTATCACTGAGCTGGTTGACGTGTTCATGCTAGAGGGTACCTTCAAAATGCGCACGATCCAGTCTAAGCGATATGCTGATTTCGAAGCTTGTGCAAGTGAATATCCAAATGAACAAGTACAAACAACTTGTCTAGGATTGCCTCAACCCTAGATTTCTGCTTGTCCTTAGTAAGTCTCGAGGACGAGACTTTTTCTAAGTTGGGTAGGATGTAACACCCCGTTTCGCTTAAGCGGACTGCCGACTCAATCGGCAATAGTGCAGCTGTCCCGACCTGCTTTGCCTCGATCAAGAAGCAAAGGATATCCAGACTTATCCCTACAAGGAATCCGGCTTGGACTTTCAGAGGCTCGCTCAGACGTATCGCTCTATTGAGGCGAATCGCTCTAAGGTGGGTGGCTACGGTGAACTTGTCTTGCTTACCCAGCGCACATAAAATCTGGAATATTCATGCTAGTCGCTAGGTGATTCACCCCCTGCATGCTAATAAGTCTAACGCACCTAGCTAAGGAATAATCCCAACTGTATTGCTTGCTAGAACATGGAAATGAAATACTGCTTATATTCAGACCCTTGCATGCTAAGTCCATTAACGGTTTTTATCCCTCGGCTTACCTTCGGGTCCGAGCAACGTGCCTGCTTATGTTCCTAGAAATGCATGCTTGTCTGCTTGAATGTTACCGTGTTTTCATCCAAACCCCGGGAGACTACTACGTAGTCGTTCTGTGCCTGAATGAACCCGCAAGTATTTGGGACCGTTAGGTCACCAAGGCAGTTCCCGATCCAGGGGACTGTATCATGCCAAGTAAAAGAATCATGCTCCTGCGACAAGACTCATTCAGGTATTCGGATCTCCCTGCAAGTCTCCCTCGTGTGCGGGCTTACAGCAGCCCAGGAGACTGTGCATATCCAATAGCTAAATGAATCTCGTGTGCTCGTGTGTAAATTAATAATCGTGTTCGATCATGGACAACTTGTGCACAAGGGTATAAGTTCTGGCGGACGGTGCTGGGGCACTGGCACCGATCCGATCCGGGCAGACTTCGTGTGTAGTCATCGTGTGCGGACTGGATAGCTTGCAACGCATCGTGTGTTATCGTGTATTCAATATGAGCTCCCATTTCTTGCTATCCATGTCCATGACTAGTCCATTATGGCATCAAGCCAGTGATCATCGTATGTATATGCTTGCAATGCCTCGTGTGTTTATCGTGTGAATATGGCTTGTAATGCATCGTGTGATTTTCATGTGTGTTTAAACCTGCTGCATGCTTGCTTGTAAACGAAAGATAAACCATTCATCCTCGCTTAGCGGCTATCCGCGTGCGAGATACTGTATCGTATGAAACAAATGAACAGAACACATGAACGATCATGTTAAAACGACCCTCCTGTTTGCATATGCTATGCTTCCTGAATGTTTATACATGCCCCTGCTTGAATTAATCATGTTTGCCTTGGACAGGGAAGGAGAAATGGTAAGTTGGTAAGTCTCGCCGTGTTTCCTCAAACATCGCACGGTGCACTGCCCGACACGTTAAGCTATTCAATGTTTGCATAAAACTGATCCTAAGGCAACTAGAAAGACAACTTAATAGTTGTGCACGGAACCTGTATTACGTGTTCGGATTTGTCGAGCGGGCGAGTAGCTTCTCCACCAGTGCATTCAATGTACTGATAATCCACCAGTTTGTATGCAGGGTGCGGGAGAACCTCGTGCGGTACGGACGCCTCCTTCGTGCGTGCTAAGGCCAGGACTTCGCTCTGAAGCCTTGCAACGGTGCGTCCGGGACTGAAGCACATATACAAGACATAAGTTGTGAACATTGCCTGACTATCGCCTGTACATTCATTCCACAGTTGTAGCCACTTGGCACGCTTTTACTGTTTCAGAGAGAGGCTTGAGCGACTTGTAATCTCGGCTATACGTCGCCTGTAATACATGTTTCATATCAATAAAGAGATTACTTTACCTGTTTCTATGCTTCCGCTATATTTGTCGATTCAGTGAACCTGTTACCGATCGCCTATGCGTTTATGACTCTGCTGCACTCGGACAATCTGTGCGACTCTGTGGCTTAGAACTTTTGCTGCCAGCCAATGAACCATGGCCTTGCACGGGCGTGGCTCACGCTCGTGCGGCATCACGCCCGGATGGGTTAAGCGATCTTTCCGTGGGAGCACTGGCGAGGGTGATTCCTGCCTAGCGGGAACGGCCGATTGCCTGCGGGAGATCGGGGCATGACAAAAACACTATCTGTACGGAGAGCGTGTGGAGATCTTCACGGACCATAAGAGCTTGAAGTACGTGTTTACGCAGAAGGAGCTGAACATGAGGAAGAGAAGGTGGTTAGAGTTGATAAAAGACTTCGATATCTCAATATAGTACCACCCAGGAAAGGCCAACGTAGTCGCCGATGCCTTGAGCAGGTACCCAATGGCTATGTACTTGACTTCAAATAGACATTTATTGACCGATCTTGAGAGCTTGGGAATCGAAGTGCTAGTTTCAGGAGTTGAGATTCAGATATGGGGATTGCAGATACAATCAGAGCTGATGGGATAGAATTAGAGCTGCACAATATGATGATGAGACTCTGAGGAGTAACAGGGCACAAGTCCGGACAGGATTGACAGATAACTTCACTATTGCGGACGATGGATCTTTACGACATGGTACGAGGATGTTTGTGCCAAGTGGAGAGCTGCGTGAAAAGATTTTATAGGAGGCACATCGCTCTCAGTACTCGATGTATCCCGGTGCCAAAAAGATATATCGGGATCTGAGGGAACACGTATGGTGGTATGGTATGAAGCACAAGGTAGCACGCTTTTTATCCCGATGTTTAGTGTGCCAGCAGGTAAAAGCAGATCGACGGAGGCCAGGAGGATTGCTTCAACCTTTACCTATTCCAGAATGGAAGTGGGAGCACGTGATTATGGACATTGTTTCAGGGCTTCCACGTTCTCCAAGAGGAAAGGACGCGATTTGGGTCATCGTGGATAGGTTGACCAAATTAGCCCACTTCTTACCATTCAAACTGGGTACATCGATAAAGAGGCTAGCAGAGTTGTACGTACGACAGATTGTCAGATTATATGGAGTTTCTATGAGTATCGTCTCAGATTGGGATAGTCGTTTCACTTCCTATTTCTGGAGGAGTCTACAGGCTAGCTTGGGCACTCAGCTCAAGTTCAGTACTGCATATCACCCCCAGACAGACGGGCAGTCTGAAAGGACTATTCAGACTCTTGAAGATATGCTACGCACTTGCATTTTGGATCTCGGAGGTTCTTGGGAGGATCATCTACACCTAGTAGAGTTTGCTTACAACAACAGCTACCAGGCCAGCAATAAGATGTCACCATTCGAGGCTTTATATGGACGAAGGTGTCGTACGCCGTTATCTTGGAATGATGTTGGAGAGAGAGCTCTGTTAGGACCAGAAATGGTCGTGAATGTGGCAGAAAAGGTGAAACTCATCAGAGACAGACTGCGGGTGGTGCAGGACAGACAGCGGCATTGGACCGACAGCCACCGTAGATCCCTAGAGTTTCAGGTATAGGTTTTATTATTTTGGTTTGTGATTGTTTTGTTTTAGATTGCGTGTTAAGATTATTTGTTCTAGGTTAGCAATTTGGTATTCCTACGGATTTCTCCGACACGGGGCACGATTCATTTTGGTAAAGACGGAAAGCTTAGTCCACGATACATCGGACCTTTTGGTATTCTTGCAAGGGTCGGTGCATTGGCCTATAGACTGGACTTGCCGCCTGCTCTAGATGGAGTGCATGACATGTTTCACGTGTCGCAGTTGATACGGTACGTGGCAGATCCGAGTCACGTACTAGATCACTCGGAGATCGAGGTTGGACAGACGCTCAGCTATCCTGAACAAACCGTAGAGATCTTGGATCGTAGAGAGAAGGTATTACGGAACCAGACCATTCCTTTGGTTCGTGTTGCATGGAGACATCACTCTCCAGGCGAGTCGACCTGGGAGAGAGAGGACAAAATGCGCGAGCAATATCCGTATCTCTTCGAGACTTGAGGTATAATTCCTTGTTTGATTGTTTGTTCTTATGCTAGTTTATTTTATTTCGAGGACAAAATTCTTTTAAGGAGGATAGACTTGTCACTACCATATTCCAGAATAGAGATATTTTTACTTTTTTATTTATTTAATTTAATGTATTAATATTGCATGATTATTATTTATATTTAATTGCTGTGATTTTACTTGATTGATTGTACATTACCGTTGCTTCAATATTTGGAGCACTATACTAGCTTTTGCCTTCCTACAAATTTTCTACCATTGTCCTAGTCGTGCCAGTCTTCTATTTTGATCCTTGTGTAACTCATCTAAGCCCTGTTATGCTTTACTTTAGTCGTACAATATTCGTCGCAAAAAATTATATTTAATTCTATATAAATTAAACTTTACATCATTGTGCGTTCCAATCGAAATTGGAGACACAATCTCAACCCATTCTGTGCAACCCAAATTATGAGAATATTCTACTTTGAGTCTCCCACATTCATGACACTTTTGTTCCACCTAATTTTAGCCCCATGTACTTCTGATTAATTTTAGAACACCAATTATATTAGTTTTAATTAAATTAATCCAAAAATTCTACCTTGTGTAATTTTTCAATTATTGGACACTTTTATGCAAAAGTGCATTGAGGTGTCCACACCCCATTGGACCAACACATGAAGAAACCCCATTTTTCTTCATGTGAATTTTCTCCATAATTTTGGAGTGTGTAACACTCAACATCAACCCTCATTGAACCTTGGTCCTCAATTTTGAAACCATGAAATCCTAGCCCTCCAATTTCTACATGAGAAGCCAAGCCCTTTTTCCAAGGAGGAGTGTTGATCGACCCACTTTTCTAGGTCAACCTCAACACCAACCCTAATTTTACACACACACACACACACACACACACACACACACACACACACACACACACACATATATATATATATATATATATATATATATATAACTTTCTTTTCTTTATTTTTCTTCAACCCTAAACTATTCCAGCCGATACCATCCCTCCCATCTCCTGTTCATCACCATCCCCTTCAACCGCCGACCGGAGCCCAGTCCTACCACCAACCCACTGGATCGCTGTACCTCGCTTGAGCGACCCCGACCCCACTGAACTCGCCAGAAGCCCACGCCGGAGCCGACCCCGACCGCCTGAGCACGCCAGCACCCCGCTTCTCACCTCCTCCCATCAACCAACCCGACCGAAACACTCACCTAAACCGCTGAACCTACACCTCACGATCGCCTGAAGCCGACGACACCGCGGCCACCATCTCGACGAACAGTAGCAACTCGACGACTCGTCGACAGCATACGCTTGAACCCGACCCCGCTGCCATTCGCCTGAACGTCCCCTCCTTCGACTGAATGACAACATCCACCTGAGCCATCCCTTGACGACGCGGTCGAGCCTCGCCTGAGCAGAAACATGAGCAGCCGAGTCTCCCCTCACCTCGACGTCGAACACCCCGTTCACGCGCGTACAGGTTCGAGTTATTCTTTTCATGTTGTGTACGTATATACGTGTGAATGACGTTAGGATATAGCATATTACTCCATGGTAAGTTTGTTAGTTGTTGATTGCTAGGCTATAAAATAACCTAAACTCGTATGCGTATACGTATACGTATGTATATTATGTTCCATTTGGTATACATATAATATTGGTTGATACATATTTATAAATATATGGATATATATATATAAGCAATTAAATACTATACTAATATGAATATATCGTATATGTACTGTGAGACCCTAGTGTTAATTACGGATATTCCGTAATTGCTTTGACCATGGAACCATGATGATTGTGAGTTGACTGCCTTATGTACACTGACGTACTGGCGAGACCCATGTTAGTATTTGACTGCCTGATTGTACAGTAATTTCAGACGTGACACCCGTGCAGCTAGATGCACATTTGACCCTGTAGATGACAAGTGTCACCCCTAGCGTAGTCTCTGAGTTCATGGTATTTATGATTGAATATATGTTAGTGTATCGACCGATACAAAATTATTATTAATTGGTGTCTATAGGACTGTTGGATTATTCAGACAAGACCCCAGAAATAAGACATTTGTATTTCCAGCAGAGGACCACAAGCGAGTACATTCTCTGACAGTTTTCATTATGTTGATTATCTCTATGTTTCTAGTTGTATAGCGTACATGATTCTGACACTATGTATATACGAGTTGGCATCATCGAGACCGATCACGAGGAATCGTGATTTGGAATCCATCGTGCTAGCTGGGGATGGGGAAATATTAGTAGCTTATGTGATCATACCCAACTCTACATGCATCATAGCTCACCCACACCTCACGTCGATGCAGCCTGACCATTACATGCCTCAGAGCCTGTTACATGTGATTAGCCTGACTATTGCTCGTATCATAGCTATCCAGATGGTTAGCCTGACCTTACATGAATCATAGCTAATCATATATAACAAGCCTGATTAGTCCCAAGCCGATTATATGATATGCTGATGTTTCACACACTTAGCTAGATAGTTAATACATGTATCTCTAGTTTATTGATCTAGCATTTCCTTATGTTCTAGTATTCACCTATGTTCTAGTTATTGCTCTAGCATTTACTTATATTCCAGTTCATTGTTCTAGCATGCACTTGTATTTTTGCTCATTGCTAGTGTACCATTGTTGATGACATATGCTCCAGTATTTCTATTCCTAATATTTTATTATTCAGTATTTCTTATTGCCGGTATTTATATCCATCTTGTATTTCTTTACACTGTATTATAGTTTTTGTCAATATATATAAAACTGCTATTAGTGCTTGTACTTTGCTCCAATCCTGACTGGATATTTTTTCCAGAGGATCTTGAAGACTTCTGTCCTACACATTATGGACCAGGTATAGATACAGACTACACACCAGAGATCTTAGAGGAGTCTATTCTATTAGAGGAGACACTACCTACAGCAATCTAGACAGCATTTATTTTATGCTTTTGAGGTTTATTTTGAGTTTTTGTTGAGACTTATGTTAAGTTTAATTTGAGACTTGTGAAGACTTTTATGTTGAACAGCTAGACTGTGGTTATCTCTATTTTGAGACATGGTGTTTGACTATGTCATTCTTTCTATTGTGCCATTATATTCTTATATCTATTGTGATTGAGTATACATTATGAGCTATTGAGAGATATTTATTTCATTGTACTCCTTATGGAGTTGATATCATTGACAGGTGGTGAGTTATGTTAGTATTATTGAGACCTATAAAGCGTTCTACCACCGATGCTGCGGCGTAGGCTGGACGTACCCACGACTCATGCCCAAATTCTGGGTGCGGGTCGTGACACCTTGTGATACCAAGGTAATGTCAAGGTATTGGCCGATACTCAAGGTATTGGATTTGAGTATCAAGATGGGGGTGTAGTGGTGCAAAACCGTATTGGCTCAAAGCCAAGGTATCCACTTAGCATTAGTTTAGTTAGAAATATTAAATATTGTTGATTGAATATACGTATTATGATATTTTCATATTTATCACTTACGTATCTTATGATACGGTATCCTATTGGTTTTATAGTATCTTAGTATAGCTAGTGTGGCCTAGTTGCGTAGTGTATGGACCTAATATCCTAGAGATAGACTCATATAACCTAAACATAGCTAGTTTAACCAAGTTTAACCTAGAGTTGACCTCATTTGACTGTTTTGACTTAGAAATGGCTTTATGACCTAGAATTTGATTAGTTTAACTTATTTTTATTCTAAACCTTGTATTAATGCAATATTTTATATTTAGGTCTGTGTGATACCAGTTCGAATACCGTTTCTCATTATTTGCTCTGGACCACATTCTAGTACATTCTCAGATAGTTTCTAATATTTGATTACTACTATAATTCAAGTATTTAGAAATATTACTTATGATTCTTGACACGATAGTACACGGATTGGTATTATTATTGGATCGTCAATCATGAGATGTTACTATGATTATTGAGATGGTATCAAATACTATTCCTCGTTGGTATTGGATAACATTAAATATTATATGTTAAATATTTGATACATTGGCTAGTAACGTGTTATGATTCGATCTATCGTATCAATCGGAGCAGAGAAAATATTAATTAAATATGTGCTCATAAACTATCGGCTAGTAGTGTAATAATTGGCTACTAACTAATCATGCAATTCACGTATGGTTGAGTTAGCTCCTTAGTGTAATTATTGAATCTCCCAGGCCGATCACATATTTAGTTAGTATCTCAAACACATAGTATATTGTAGATTTCATTTTCAGTTCATTGATTACCTTATTCTATTTCTGACATTATAGTTCATTCCTTCATTCTTGAACGCATTAATTATATTCTGTTGCTAGTATTGCCTGTTCTTTCATTATTCTTGGTCATTAGTTATATTCTCATCGTAGATAACATCCTCTATTTACTGCTTTATAGTTTTTGTCAATTAATTGGAACTGCTATTGGTTTGTACTTCGCTCCATTCCTGACTGGATAATATTTTTTAGAGGATCCGGGAGATTGGAGTCCGATGTACTACGGACCTCTACCTATAGATGGTGCTGTTTGATAATAAACGAAAGATATTAAAACTAGGTTTATACGAAACCCTTTCTTTGGTTTACAAACAAGAAAAAGAAGTACAATTAATCCTATACGAGGATGTTAAGTACAAAAATTTGATTCTGACAAAATATTGCTATAGGAGTCTGATCTGTGGTCGATCACTTTGTCCCTTGGACCATACGATGACGAAGAAGTGTTGTAGAAGACGAAAAAGAAGCTTCAAAGACTGCAGGAGGGATTGAACTCTTGTTGCCAAATCTCTCTATATGTGCTCTCTTGACCTTGGATTCGACCTCTCGGTTCTTGACCCTTGACCTCCGTGGTCGGAGGTCTCCATTTATAGAGTTCAGCTACAGTCGGTGTAGAAACTGAACAGCGGAGCGAGCTGCACCTTTTATGCGGCGGTTACAATAACTGCTACCCACGTATGAATGATCTCTTGAATTGGCGTATGACGCGTGTCCCATTATGAGGTAATGCGTATAATCGTTCATCGAAGATCACGGCATGCAAGCCACGTAGATAACTGCCCCTCGAGTAGAGATGGTTGGCATAGAAGCCAAATAACTATCTCGTAGGCGTAAAAGCCAAATAGCTGTTATGATGGCATAGAAGCCAAGTAGCTGTTCTGATGGCATAGAAGCCAAGTAGCTGTCAAGTTGGTGTAGAAGCCAAATAGCTGTCATGTTGGCGTAGAAGCCAAGTAACTGTCATGTTGGCATAGAAGCCAAGTAGCTGTGTAAAGCTTGATGCTTTGCAAATATAGCCTGATTTGGCGTATTTCGAGGAGATAGCGTACAGCGTGCTCCTATAGCTGAAAATAGCCAGGTCGGCGTATTTCAAGGAGATAGCGTACGGCGTGCTCTTATAGCTGAAAATAGCCCGGTTGGCGTAATATGCGGGGATGGTGATGTGGACATATTAGCCCTAATTATAGCTCACCCAGTCTTTGAAAGTAGAACCAAATCTCGTGCATTAAATGCAGAGATCTGCCCCCATCTCGCGCATTAATTGAAGAGACGTGCCTCGAGCTCTGTACGAAGAATAACTTTTGACGTGGCGGTTAGTTTTGTCTCTTCCTGAGCGTAAAAGCTCACCTTTGCCTATGTAAAACAGGCAGCATATCCCTTGGATGCGTAGATGACATCTTATATCAAGGCTGGTGTCACTAAACGACAATTTGGGGCTCTGTATAGAATCATTATTGCAGCCGTCCTCTCGATCGTCGTGCATTACTCTTTATCATGAGTCAGGTTCACTGCTTCAACTGACAGGTTCATTCGAGGAATACGAAGCGATCCTCGTACAACTTCCCGCTGCATTAAAAGCAAGCAGGTTTTATGCCAAAGTGGCGATGTAGCAACCTTTTTATGCTGAAGCAGTCTGGAAATACTACATTACGCGGGTTGTTCTTGAGCTATATTTTATGTTGAACTAGCGTTGAAGCTCTGATGTACGTCGATGGCTCTGGAATCATGTTTCACGACACCCAGTGCTGGAACTCTGTTTTACACGGGCTTCCTGCATGTTGAGGGTTTTACGCGTATGATTCTCCAGCATATTTTTTATGCTTCTATAAGATCCCCTTCAAAGTTTTCAAATTCCTCGTAATTTGAAACACTTTGAATGAAGCATGAAACGGTCAAGTTTGACTCGTTCCTCGAGGCTGATTTCTCGACAGATTTTTGGGAGTTTGTTGGGATTCGGTACGTTCTCCTCTGCCTATATAAAGGCGGATGGGTTAACCAGTTTTTTCCATACTTCCTTCACCTCAAAGAGAGAGAGATGGTTGCTGAGCTTCGTCGGGTTGTCTTGCGGAAGAAGATCATGTTCTTCCAGCATGTAAGGAGCCGTAAAAAGAGGCGTCTTCGAGCAAATGTCCTCTGCAACGATGGATTATGGAAGGATATCATAGCTTCCTTTGCTCGGGATAATCAATAATTTTATATGGCGATTAGTCTAGGAGAAAGGAAGGGTCTCATTTGGCCACACAACTTGCAAGCTGTATTTTTTTCGTTATGGCGCTGGACGATGGTAGGCAGTTTGGCCCTGTCTTCCAATATTGAGTTGGGTTTGAACCCCCAACTCAAATCTAGGGCATGCCTGCCATGGCGTATGGAGGGTGGGCTCTGAATAATTTATACAGGCCCAGTTGTGTATCCTTCCACCATTAATCATTTTTTGTTAATCGTCTGCGAAAGTCGATTAACTGCTGTAGAAGACGAAAAAGATCTCAACCAATACAAGAACCTGGCAAAACAGATTCTTGGTGTGATCTTAAATGAGAATGAGAAACCCTTTGTAGAAAAAGGATTTCCATCATATGTAATCATGAAGATGAAAAACCCTTTGTAGACTGAATTTCTATCATATGTAATCATGATTAATAAAATTATCTTCTTTTACGCATATGATGATTTGCCATATTTGCTGTGATGAAGTCTGAATAGTGTGCAGCTTCGACACGTCTGAATAATGTTTATGCCGACTCTGATAAAAGAGTATCTGACTTTGTCCCATCTTTTACGCGTAGCAGAAGACGCGTAGAAAGCTGCTTAGCATTTAAGTTGAAGATCCAAACTGTCATACTGTTTTGGACGAGGAGTAGCGTAGAATTCTGAACTGTCACTTCTCTGGTATGAAGAATTTTTGTTCAGATCATCATTTTCAAGAATGGTTTTCCCGAAAATCCCTTAAAAAAGGCAAGAAATTTCTGTCGACCAAGTCATACTTTGAACTTTTTGTAAAGTAACTTGACTGGACTTTGGATGAACTTCCAAATGACCCAAGAAGAAGAGTCATCTTCAATGCTGAACTCTGTATATTTTAGGTACTTGGAATATTTTATAGCCAAAAAGGAGCATCTTCTACATAAACCCTTGTAGTTGGCCGTCTGTAGCTTTCGAGCATAGAATCATAGATTTGTAGCCTCAAAGCGTAAAAAAGATTCTGAGTGTGAAATCATAGATTTGTAGCCTCTAAGCGTAAAGTCATAGGTTTGTAGCCTCTCGAGCGTAAAAGCTACCGAGCGTAAAAGCATCCGGGCGTAAAACCATATACTTATAGCCTCTGAGCGTAAAACCGTAGATTTGTAGCCTCTGAGCATAAAAAAAAACTTCTTAGCGTAAAATCGTAGATCTGCTCTACGCGTAAATTTTGAATCCGCTGACTGTCCGTCTTTCCAAAATGATAGGCTGACGTGGTCCCAAATCATAATAGAATATTAAATATCGGATTTGGTTAGGGATTCGAAGAGTTATCCAAACTTTATAAATAGTCCAAGGGCTGGAGAGAGAAAACTTTTATCTGCCTTCATAAAACCCTTGCCTTCCAAGGACCCTTCTTCTTTGTCTCTTTCTTGAGAACTCAGAATTGCCATGGCACCTAAACAGACTTCCACTGCTAAGGGAAAGAAGGTCGCTTCCTTTTCTCGCTCTGCTGCTCAAGAGCGAGCAACTCCCATTAGGCTGAACGAGCCTCGATCGGAACGCAGCGCTCCACCGTCGAGCTGTGCTCCGGACATTATAGGTAGAGAGACTTTGGGAGAAAACAAAATCCTTCATACACGTTATACGTGCACGTGCAAGGTCCTCTTTTGTACTGAGAGCCTCTTTGAGAAAGATGATGTACGGAGAGGTTTTATCATTACGAGCACATTCCTAATGTGTCGGCGTAAAAACTCCAAAATTTTTGTAGTTTATTCTCTTGTATTTTGTAGTGGACTTGCAGATTTCTCCTTTGGCTGAAGTTATGGGCTATGCTGCCGGAATATTGAGCTCAAACTATTTGGAGGATTTATCGCATGTGACATTCCCTATTTCTGGAGCCAATTATCCTGAAGAAAGGGGAACCCTTATCTCGTCCCAGGGAGAACGCATGCTGCTGAGTATGATCAGTGGGGAGCCCCTGACATACATAGACGGGACGGAGTATAAGAAACCTGGTTTCTTATTCGGTGATGTTATCGACAAACAATCCCAGACCAAGCCCAAGAAGGAGGATTGGGTGTTTACTGCTGAGGGCACGGTGATGTATCTGCCCAGGATGCCTAGGGATTATCCCATCTCTGCATTCTTCCATGCCACACATCCTAGGAAGATGCCATGGGTTCTGACTTCCGATCTTCACGGCTGTCCGGGAAAGATTTTATATAACAAAGAATTGAACTAAGGAGCTTTTATAAGCAGACCTTCAGGCCCAGTTATGCCCTTTAGGGAATTACTGTCGGGTAGTGTCCCGAGTGAGGATACGTCGCTGATTCAACCAGTTCAGATATCGACCTTCTGTAATGACTTTATGGGGCAAGGAGGAATGTACCCCAGGGTCAACCATCGGACCAGCGGATGGCTTAGCCCGGGGAATCTCCAATAGGCCAGTTTAACTGTCTGGGCCCTGAAGCACTTCTAGATGAAGCTGGAGAGTATAGGCTTGTTCGTGGCTGTGAGCGCTACAAGTGTTGGGTTGCCTGTCAATCCTAACTTGTTTTTAGCCTTGATGGAGCAATACAACTCGCTCACTGGGACTTTTGCCACTCCGCTGGGTGAGTTGGGCTTAGCCCTTCATAAAATGGCAGAGATTTCAAAGCTGCCAATGGGGGACACTCCTTATGAGGAGTACATTCCTACAAACCGGGAGTTGAGGGATACAAACCCTCGGGCTGTGGCAGTATATCAGGAGCTGATGTACCACTATCTTGCCTGCACCACTTTTTACAATGAGCCCTCTGATTTGGCTCACATCAACAAGTGGGCAACCTATCTCTTCTTCCACCAGGCCAGAAATATTAAGCTAGACAAGGTGGTAGATAGCCGAGATAGGCCTTTGAACCTCCTGAGCATGCTGAATACTGACACGGTCGATGACCTTATTAAAGACTCAGGGGCTTCAGATCAGATTTTTGACGAGGAGATAGGGGGTTACCCTGTAGGCACAAAAGCCTTCAGTTATATGAGGCATTGCCGCAAGCCTCTGTCAAGGAAAGCTCAATTAGCTGGCTTCCACTCCGTCTGGCTTCATCGCTGGGTAGTGCCTGGCATAGCGTCTGCAGATCGCATCCATCGCAATACCTTATGGCCTGCAGTGAGTTTGGTGTTCTGAGCAAGACTGGGCCTGCTTCCTGCTATGGTATGTAGAATACAAGCAGGCCTGAGGGCCCTTACTGATGGGCTGCTCGCTGATGAGACGTAACGTAAAAACTTTCCCAAGGTGGAATTACCCTTCCTGTACCTGATGGGATGGTTGATTCTTCACAACCCCAGGGTGATGTCTCTCGGTCCTGCCAGCGGTTCAGGAAATAACTTCTTGTTGAATTAAAAGAATTTCTCTTAGAATGTGGCGACCGTCACAGATTGCCGGCGGACGTTAAACGTTGCCCACAGTTGGAAGATCTTTTGTATTGTCCCCCCTGTACATATCAATTAACAAGGAAAGAAACTTAAGGATGAGGGCCATGGGAGGACCATTCTTTCTCCTGAAGCCTTCTACTGGTTGGTCTGTATTAGAACTTCCCATTTGCTGTATAGAAGTGATGACCACTGCTACCTGGAGCCTTATTTGCCCAGTCGGTTCGCCAGGCAGTTTGGGTATGATCAGCTGCATGTGGGGAATGCCATTACCAGCTTCAAGTCCAAAGGTAGACTTATTGATGGAGCCAGGGGATGGCGATACTTCATCACGGGCTGTACCGGTACAACTTTTGCTGTGCCCACGACTTCTCTTTCTATGGAGTTGCGCATCCTTCACTCCTATGCGCAATTCTATGCGTCTATTAATACCTTCCATCGCGATTTTGATGTGCGAGAAAGTTTTAGGATGCCCTCCCATAGGTCCACTACAAGGGAGGAGGTTCCGTCTATTTCCTCGGACGAAAATGAGGACACCGCCGGGGCAGACGAGTTCTTGACGATAATACCGAGGGGCGTAATAGCTCCGCCGGCAGAGCCTCTCGTTATCCCCCAGAAACGGAAGGCTTCGACTCTGAAAGAGCCTTCCCCTCGCAAGAAGAAGACTACTGGAGGTCCGAAAAGGGCTTCCACCAGGGAGGCTCCTAGGAGCGAGCCTGTCGTTTCCCCTGTTGGGGATGATTCTTTGATTAGAGGTCCTTCGCCTTTTAAAGAAGGTGCCTTCACAGTACCGGCTGACAGTGCCGGAGATTCTTTGCTCGAGATCGTTGCTACTACTGCTTCTAGTAGTGCTACGAGATCACCTTCAAGGCCGAGCATAATAAGATTCCAGATACCTTTATCCAGACCAATAATAGGAGTAACCTCTACTTCGTTTGTAAGTATTTCCAGTAAGATTCTACCCGATGAGCCTCGAGTGGTTCTTGGCAAAGACTGGGAAGACTACCCGCCCGTGTCAGTTGGTGCACCCTCTTCTCCAGGTATGAAAGCTCGTTTAACATCATTAAGAAATGATTTAGCTGTACTGGCTGCGGACGCGACATATATACCATCGGCCATGGGTAAATGTTGTCTTTATACCTTTTTTTTTAGGAAAATAAGCATCAGTTTGATATTAACTTTCTCTTGTCTTCTTTGCAGGTGCAGACATATACGGGGAGGGCGGAATTGACGCAACCTTTGACTTTGTTACGGACCCCCCATATGAAGTGGCGGTGTCCAGCATTGAGGGAGCAAACTTTGACACTACCGATCTTTCATCCGCAACATTCTCGAATGTTGTTCCGCCAGTACCAGTCCAAATAATATCAGAGGAGGGTGAGCCGATTGTCTCGACTGTGCCTCCTTTGTCGAGCATGCCAGCAACTTCGACCGTTGATGGTGCCTCTTCTTTTGTCGCACCATCTGTTGAAGAGACGACTCTGGCAATCTCCTCTACAGTCATTCCTGGAGGGGGATTCATCGATATCGCAGCCACTCCCAACGTCCATTCGAATCTCGCTATGCTAGTTGAGCAGTTTACTAGCATTTTCTACATCACTTTGAAAATGTTGATATTGATGGTGTTGGAGAAGAATCTAGGCTTCGAGGCTCTGAAGATGTCCTCCAATCTTATTGTAGGGCAGATTAGGAATTTCGGTGACGCTGAAAGGGCTAATGCGCTAGAGAAAATAGTTAATGGTTTAGAACAACTCATTAACGAATATTTACAATTATCTTGAGGCAGCATTGATGACCTAATTCAGGCTGAATATGGCTCCATGATTGCAAAGTTTGCTGAACAGATGGAATGCTTAAATAAATCCATCCAAACGCAGCAGCAGGAGATGGATGAAGGGAAGGCCGTCTTGGAGGAGGTTATTCCTCTTCAAATAAAATGCAAGGTCGAACATGAGGGGAATGTAGCGAGGGTCCACAAACTAGAAGCCAAACTCGCTCAGGCAAAGGAGTGGGCTTTCCAGTCACCGGCAACTCTAGATGTGGTGAATGGCCGACTGGATACAGCTCAACAGAACTTGGCACGTGCAAGAGTCACCTGCGCCGGTTTTGTTCTGGCTTGGTTCGAACTGTCCCTCCTGAGCAATGATGAGGTACGACTGGAGCGGGCTCGTGCTAACGTCTTGAACTCCAGGAATGAGAGGATGGCTGCTTTGGCACGACAGATTCGCGATTTACTTGCTCCTCCCCAATGATGTAATTCTTTGCTTCTTTATGTAATTTGCTCTTCCCGGAGATAATAAAGAAACTTTATCTGACTTTGTGGACCCATTATTTTTTATTATAAATGATAGGCTAGGGTGAAAGTGATATCAGAGGTAATATGGACGTGATATACTTTTGGTAAGCTTCAGCTGGATACATCTATTCAGAGGTTATATGGACATAATAAAATATGATCCAACTAAATTTGTGTACAAAACACTATCAGAGGTAATATGGACGTGATAGATTTTGACGTTTTCACTTAGTTAAACATATCTATTCAGAGGTTATATGGACATGATAGAATATGATCCAACTAAAAAAATTTGTACGTAGTGTTGTCAGAATGAGATCTTCACCATACTCCGTTGAGCAAAGGAGATTAAGCATAGTACCTCTTCAGAAATTTGCCGTTGATAGGAGTCATTATCAGATCTCCGTTAGGCTTGGCTAATCTGTAGGCGCCATTTAAAAATGTCATTTCAATCACATAAGGGCCCTCCCATTTGGGCTGGAATTTATCCTTACTCTTGTGTGTAATGATCATTGGCCTTTTCACAGCTAGAACTAGCTCGCCAACTTTGAACACTCTCTCCTTCACTTTTCGATTAAAAGCTTTGAAGATGCGTGCCTGGTAGAATGCAATGCGCTATTGAGCTTGAAGGCGTTTCTCGTCTAATCCTTCTAGCTCTTGAAGCCGTAGTCGATCATTATTTTCCTGAGTCAACTCATTAGCCACCGCTTTTGAGTGATGGAATTTGGATTTCAATGGGGAAAACTACTTCACACTCGTAGACTAATAAGAATGGGGTACAACCCGTCGGTGCTCGTACCGTTGTGCGGTATGCCCAGAGGCAATCTCCCAGCTTCTTATTCCAATCTCTTTTGTTCGAAGAAACGAACTTTTTCAAGAGTTTGATAATGGTTTTGTTAAAGGCTTCCGCCAAACCATTAGCAGCCGGATTGTATGCCGTAGAGGCCATATTTTGTATCCGATTCTTATCGCAAAATCGGTGAAATGCTTGGCTGATGAATTGAGACCCATTGTCATGAATTATCCTTTGGGGTATCCCAAAGCGATAAATGACATAATGCTTGATGAAGTTGATCATATTGGATGTCTTTACCTTAGCAAGAGGGATCGCCTCTGCCCATTTGGAGAAATAATCCGTGATGGCAAATATGAATCGATGTCCTCTAGAAGAAGACGGGTGAATAGGACCAATGATATCCATACCCCATGCTTCAAAAGGCCATGATGCAATCGTAGGATGTAAATATTCAGAAGGCTGATATATAAAATCTGTATGAACTTGACAGGCTTTGTATTGTCTTGTATATTTTACTGCATCTGTGATAATAGTAGGCCAGTAGTAGCCCATCCTCCTGATAAGATCCTGTAACTTAGGACCGAGTTGATGTGCTCCACATACACCGTCGTGAGCTTCTCGGATAACCCGCTTTGCATCATCATCGGAGAGACATCGTAATAGCAGTCCATCGTATGTTTGGCGATATAGAAATTGTGAAGATGCATCAAAATAGAAACGTAATGATCGTCTTTTGATGGATACTGCTTCTTTAGGATCCTCTGGTAAGATTCCGTATGACACGAAGTCTATAAAAGGACTTCTCCAGTCCCTTTTGGGAGGATCCGTGTTTACAACGTAGCTGCGTTCTATGTGAAAGTTATTTTTCACACAGAACAGATCTATGTTGAGAAGAATCACCGAATTCTGCCTCCTTATAGGGATAGCTAGATCTGCAGCTAGACTGGTTAGGGCATCAGCTTCCAAATTTTGAGATCGAGGCACATGCTCTAGGAAGAACCCTTTGAAAGACATGGCTATCTCGATCGTTGCTTGGTGATAAGGAATGAGGTCTGGATTGCGGACTTCATATATTCCTCTGATCTGATTGACGATCAGTAGAGAATTACCGAAAGCTTCCAGGTATTTGACATCCAATTCTTTAGCGACTTGGAGCCTGATTAGTAGAGCGTTATACTCTGCCACATTATTAGAGCAGGGTTCGCTAAGAGAATATGCTCGATAGATGACAAGTTTATCAGAAGTGACCAGGATAATTCCTACTCCTTAAACCATATTTCCCCTGGGACCAGTTCTGGAGGCACCATCGAAGAATAGTGCCATGTATCACCTTCCATTGCGGAATTATATTCTACAACTTCATCGGGAATGTCCTCGTATAGTTTGGAGGTTTTCAGAATTGGATGAGCAGCTAAGAAATCAGCCAATGCTTGGCCTTTGATAGACTTCTGAGGGACATACACCATATCATACGGTGTTAATAACATTGCCCAAATCGCGAGTCAGGAATTAAGAACGCTCGACTTGTTCATCAATACCCGAAGATGATTGATTCTGGAGATGATATAAATAGTCTGACCCATAACGTAATGTCGCATTTTCTGAATGGTGAACATTAGGGCCAAGTATTCTTTTTCCACTGGATTGTACTGGTGTTCAGCTCCGACCATCATCCTGCTTAAATAGTAGATAGCCTGTTCATGACCCTCATTATTCTTCTGTGCGAGGAGAGCCCCTAAAGAATGATCCATTGCTCGAACATACAGCAAAAATAGTCTTCCTATGACGGGAGGCACCAGAATTGGAGGATTGGTAAGGTAGCATTTGATATCATTAAATGCTTGCTGACAGGCTTCGTCCCATATGAAGGACACACCTTTCTTCATCAGGCGGGAAAAAGGCTGACATCTCCCAGAGAGGTTGGATATGAACCTCCTGATATAAGCCAGACGACTTTGAAATCCCCTGAGTTCCCTCGGATTATGGGGTGGTCGTATTTCTAAGATGGCCTTTACTTTATCAGGGTCCACTTGAATGCCTTTAGCGGTAATGACAAATCCCAGGAATTTGCCACTGGATACACCAAGAAAGGACTTTGTAGGATTTATTTTGAGTTGATGTTGGCGCATCAACTCGAATACTGTCTTCAAGTCTTGGATGTGATTATCCTTGAGGCGGCTTTTGACAGCAATATCGTCTACATAATATTCTACTATTTTGCGTAAATGCTCATGGAATATGTTACTCATAGCTTGTTGGTACGTAGCCCCGGCATTCTTCAGTTCAGTCCGAAAGGCATGACCGTATAGCAATATACCCCCAATGGTGTCCGGAAGGCAGTATGCTTCTCGTCTTCAGCATGCATCTTGATTTGGTTGTATCATGAAAACCATCCATGAAAGACATGCGCTCAAAACTGCACGTATTATCGATCATGACGTCTGTAATGGGAAGAGGGAACTCATCTTTGGGATAGGCTGCATTCAGATCTCAGAAATTGATGCAAACACGTACTTTCCCACTTTTCTTCATGACTGGGACAACATTGGCGACCCAGTCAGGATGTTGTTCTTCTCGGATGAACCCACAGGCGATCAGCTTCCTAATTTCAGCTTCGATGGCATCCATCATATCCGGACGAAACCTGCGTTGATGCTGTTTCACAGGCTTCGAATTGGGCAATATGTTGATCTTATAGGTAGCCACTTTAGGATCAAGACCTAGCATATCCTCATAATTCCACGCAAAGACATCGATATATTCTTTTATCAGCTGGATTATTTCTTCCCTTTCTTCTTTGGAAAGATTGTTACTAATAAATATCAACTTTGGTGAAAGCTCGTCCCCAATATCGATTTGGATAACTTTATCTTCAGTGGGCGGTTCTCTCTGCTCGAACCGGATTCCCATTGTGTATCCATTTGCTGAGCCCAAGAGTCATTCTCAAACGGTTCAGATTCTTGTTCGTCTGCTTCTAGAGAATCTATCAATACCATATTTACTGATGATGCTTGATCGAGATCAGCATATGAGCCGGAGGTCGACGAGTCATCTTGAGAAGAGGAAAAGATATCCTCACTTGACTCAGAAGTCGCGAGGGAAATGGTATACCCTAACCCAAAACGAGTTCGTTGACAGTAGGGATCACCATGCAACGGCATTCGCCTACCTTTCCCGTAGTTAAGGCCTTGTTCTGACTTCAGATCATAACCCATACTTTGTATAATCTTCAAAGCTTGTGGGCTATATCTATGAACTTGTATTTTCCCAACATCGGACTCGTGAGAGTCTTCTTGTATAATTGGTCTGCTACGCATGCGACCGAAGACTATTGGATGCTAATTGCTGTGAGTAGGTGGGATAATAAAGATAGAATCTTCATGTGGCCCGTATGTCATGATGACATTGAATATTGATGCCACTTTCCACACATACGGATGATAGAAGTCTATAGCTTCCAAGAATTTTTGTGCTATAGGTTCTATATCATTATGGGGGGATGATTCCAGATTTGGAATTTGAGCGTCAATATAATGGAAAGAAAAATCTTTATTATCGTCAGAAACCACGTTCCCGGTTATATTTACATCAGTTGGCTGCTTGTTGCGCCGGAGGTTGATGACCAAAGGTGGAGGCTTCTAGTTCAAAGTGATCACTAGAGGATCACCTCCTCTTCCTGATTTGGTTTTGTTCAAGTGGATAGCCATGGGTTCCATGATTTTTGGACGGGTAGTCCGCCCTTTCACCTGGATCACAGGGGTTGCTCGACAGAGGGTTCTTCTGGCTCCCAGTGGGATTCCTCTTCCGTCTTACCTGACACCTCCTTCATGTAGTCTTGGGGGTACAACATGGCATTGAAATAGTAAGACTCTACTCCTTTGAACGGGTTAAGGTCAGCAAACTCCGTCTTTACTGTTCCTTGGGTATCTACATATTTGAAGCATTGATGTAGAGTCGAAGGAACAATGTTGTGATCGTGGATCCATGGTCTGCCCAGCAGAATGCTGTAGGACACCTCTGAATCAATGACATAGCATGTAGCCACTGATCTAAGGTCCCCGATCTGGATCCTCAGATGAATCTTCCCTAGCAGCTTACTTTTCCTGGCGTTGAAGCCTACGGTTGTAGTGGTGGTGTAAGCCAGTTCACTGGTAGGAATCCTCAGCGGTCTGAGCAGACTATGAGCGATGATACTGATCGATGATCCCGGATCTATGTAAATCCGGTCTACCTCCATGGAACCGATGTATCCGGTGTAATAGAGGATCCTGTCATGCTTGTTATGTTTTAATAGCATGTCATCTTTAGTGAAAGTGATGTTAGGGACCACTTCCATCACATTATGGCATTGAGGACATGCCACAGGTTTTTTATCGGGGGACTTGAGCTGAGTCAAGCATACATCCTCCTGCATTAACGCTTCACTCAAGACTTGACGAGTGTCTTTGGAAAGCCTGAGTAGTTCAAAAATGGATAGTCTTGCCGGTGTATTAGCCAATTGGGCCAGGATGTCAAAGTTATATGGTTTCTCCAAACCTTTGTTTTGAATATTCTTCAAAGGTTTATCAAAACGTACTTCTTTTTGCTTGCCCTTGTCCGTCGAAGTTGGTCTAGAAGGACCCGCCTCTGGTATGACAGGTTCAGGCTCTGGAAGTCTGGCAGCTGAAGTATCTACCGTTGCCTCTTCCTGATTTTCTCCATAGTCCTTGAGGTAGGCTTTCCCTGAACGGGTTCCGGTAGCCAAAGCTTCTTCGTCTGATGTCGAGTATATTGCAACCAAATGGCATGGTTTACGCCTCGAGTTCTTTTTAGACCTAGCCTTAGTAGCTTGAGTCTCTTCCTCGATCTCTAACACCAGATCAGGATGAACCCACATAATCTCACCACGTTGGGTAGTTAGGGGTACCAGGTCATGATTTTGACCCCTGGTCGGAGGGAGATTAAGAATATTCATCATCGTCCGGGAAATAGGTACAATCCCATCCGAAACTTCTTGAGGAGGCAGATTGCCGAATTGGAGAGAGATCATATTGGCAGTGACCGTCTTCTCGCTATTATGCAGAGTGATGGCCTTAGCATCGATCAACTCTTGGATTTTCCTCTTTAGTACATAACACGCCTTGGTGGGGTAATGTATGTACCTATGGAAAATACAGTACTTAGGATTTTTGGTACTGCCGACTTTATTAGGCCGCTTTACCCCGGGGAGGGTGAGCTTGCCGCTTTTGACTAGACAATCGAATATGCTCGGAATATCGTCGTCGTCAAAAGAATATGCTTCAACGGGCCTGGAAGTCCCAGGTTTCGTCTGTGTGGTTGCCGAAGTATTTTGCCTGGACGTATTGATCGCCAGAGCTTCTTTCCCTTTGGAACCACGAGAATGGTCGCTATTGGAGGATGACCTCTTCCCTCTATCAGAGGTAGAGATCATGATTCCATTATCATGCGCCTTCTGACTGTTGTCTTCAGCGGCTACCGCTGAGATGATAAACAAGGGCCAATCATGGAACTGATATGGTCCTGTGAACACCGAGATTAGTGGAAGAAGGTTCTTCCTGCAAATGTCCACCAATGCCGAATCTGGAACTCCGGAAGGCATTTGTAAAGTGGCCTGACGGAAACGTTCGATGAAGGTGCGAACGTTCTCTTTCTCCTTCTGCTTTACTTCGATGAGAGAGGACATAGACATGTCCATCCCTCCTTCGTAGAATCGCGCGAAGAACAGAGTCTTGAAATCTTCAAAGGAAGTAATGCAGTTGGCCGCAAGACTACGGTACCACTGATAAGCCACTCCAGACAGACAGCCTTTAAACACTCGAGTGAGAAGGGCGTCATTCCCTTGCAATAACACTGTCATCATGCTGAAGTAGTTCATGTACTGGCTTGGTGACGTCTTTCTCTCAAACAAAACCATAGCTTGTGATTTATATTTAGGTGGGAAAGGGATCTTATCCCAGATAGCTGGATATGGTTGGTTGATTCCCAATTTCTTGAGCTGATCCTTATGCTTTAAGGCATCAAATTAGGCTTTCAATTCCCGCACTGCCTGCAGCGGATCTTCAGCTAGTAAAGGGACCACAGAGTGGTGAGAGATCGGTTGTATCGTAACTCCAACAGGAGGCAGTACATTCTTCGAGTTAGGAAGTGGAGGAGCTGCTGACTCTTGATTTAGAGCAGGCTCCTGGTTTACATTGGATGGTGGTAGGTCCACCCCCATACGTATTTGAGTCGGAGGGACCGATGCTTGAGCTATAGCAGCTGTGTGTTGAGTCAGCATCATCTGGTGCATATTTTCCATCATGAAATGCATCTCTTTCAGTGATGTCTCCAGTACAGCGATGCGTTGCTCAGTACTTCCTGATGGGGAAGCCTCTTCGCGTTCATCTCCAATGGCATAGACTCCCATTTCTCTGGATGCTATGGAAGGATCGGTATAGATCTTCGTAGAGATTGAATCTATACTTTCAGTATCTGATTCGGGAAATTGGCGACCCCCAGTGTCGGAATCAGAAGAATATGAAGTTGGTTGTCGTAACCTTGAACGAGTGTTCTGAAACACACCAGCTTCAATATTCTCAAGGAGTCTGTTGAATCTCCTTTGGCTTGGAGTCCTAGAGGGATAACGTCTTGAATTTGACCTTCCTCTAGGAACGTGTGAAGCCATGTTCACTGATGCGAATGTAGGCTCTTCTTCCTGTAAAGACAAAGAGTAGTTCAACTGGTCAAAAACTGACCATTTTGTTTTAGAACAACAATAATTAACTACAACTTTATGACTATTACAACAGTGCTCTCCAGGGGGTGTAATAGACATGTTAGAAGATTTTCTATCCTTGCGCTTCTGGATCAAGAAATTACGCAAGTCAGGAGGATTAACATAAGAAGAAGAAGGAGGAGGCTTATTCTGCCTTTCTACATCAGTTGGAATGCGGATATTGGGAACCATAACTCTCTCCCTGCCATACGTATACAATAGTTCAGCCATATGAGTAGCACATGATCCATGAGGAGCGTATCTATCCACGAACTGGGCCTTCATTACGCTGAGAGGCTTGACCTGGCATAATCTGGAACTTTGCTCAGGCTGGCGTAAAACTGAGGAAGTCCTCAATCGGCCATCAGCATCTCGTGTAATCTGGAGAGCGGACAGATTCTTCTCTTGATGGCGTAAAAGCCGAGAGGTCGGGAAATCCGCCACTTATTTTCCCATATGATGATTGCACGGACCATCTACCTCATTGTAGAGGAGAGATGCATTTTTACGCGCGGGGCACTTTTAGAATTTCTGAATTGGCGCTGAGGCTTTATCAGAAATTTTGTCTGCCACGTCACTGACGGGAGACTGTATTTTACGCGCAGGGCACGGAGTAGACTTCTGGATTGGCACTGAGGCATTGCCAGAAGCTTTGTCTGCCACGTCACAAACGGGAGACAGAGTTTTACGCGCAGGGCGCGGAGTAGACTTCTGGATTAGCACTGAGGCATTGCCAGAAGCTTTGTCTGCCACGTCACAGACGGGAGACAGAGTTTTACGCGCAGGGCGCAGAGTAGACTTCTGAATTAGCACTGAGGCATTGCCAGAAGCTTTGTCTGCCACGTCAAAAATGGGAGACAAAGTTTTACGCACGGAGTGCGCAAGTTGAGATGCTACAACTTTGTTGGTCAGAGAGAGAGAGAGTCCGCTGGAATAGTAGAGGATGTCCGGGGCATCCATACTTTACGCAGCTTCCTGTTGTCCTGGACAGAGAGGGAATGAGAGCTACCCCCTGATCGAAGCATGTCTTCGTAAGCTGATTGGTCGAATTGGATGACCAAGGTCTTCTTCGTTGATCCTACGGATACAGCATCGTGTTGAGCAATAGTTTTCTCGTCAGATGAGAAAGTAGTCCCCAGCAGAGTCGCCATCTTGTGTTTGATAATAAACGAAAGAAATTGAAACTAGGTTTATACGAAATCCTTTTTTTGGTTTACAAACAAGAAAAAGAAGTACAATTAATCCTATACGAGGATGTTAAGTACAAAAATTTGATTCTGGCAAAATATTGCTATAGGAGTCCAATCTGCGGTCGATCACTTTGTTCCTTGGACCATACGATGACGAAGAAGTGTTGTAGAAGACGAAAAAGAAGCTTCAAAGACTGTAGGAGGGATTAAACTCTCGTTGCCAAAGCTCTCTATATGTGCTCTCTTGACCTTGGATTCGACCTCTCAGTTCTTGACCCTTGACCTCCGTGGTCGGAGGTCTCCATTTATAGAGTTCAGCTACAATCGATGTAGAAACCGAACAGCAGAGAGAACTGTACCTTTTACGCGACGGTTACAATAACGGCTACCTACGTATGAATGATCTCTTGAATTGGCATGTGATACGTGTCCCATTATGAGGTAATGCGTATAATCGCTCATCAAAGATCACGGCATGCAAGCCACGTAGATAACTGCCCCTCGCGTAGAGATGGTTGGCATAGAAGCCAAATAACTGTCTCGTAGGCATAAATGTCAAATAGCTGTTCTGATGGCATATAAGCCAAGTAGCTGTTCTGATGGCATAGAAGCCAAGTAGCTGTCAAGTTGGCGTAGAAGCCAAATAGCTGTCATATTGGCGTAGAAGCCAAGTAGCTGTCATGTTGGCATAGAAGCCAAGTAGCTGTGTAAAGCTTGATGCTTTGCAAATATAGCCTGATTTGGCGTATTTCGAGGAGATAGCGTACAGCGTGCTCCTATAGCTGAAAATAGCCAGGTCGGCGTATTTCAAGGAGATAGCGTACGGCGTGCTCTTATAGCTGAAAATAGCCTGGTTGGCGTAATGTACGGGGATGGTGATGTGGACATATTAACCCTAATTATATCTCACCCAGTCTTTGAAAGTAGAACCAAATCTCGTGCATTAAATGCAGAGATCTGCCCCCATCTCGTGCATTAATTAAAGAGACGTGCCTCGAGCTCTGTACGAAGAACAGCTTTTGACGTGGCAGTTAGTTTCATCTCTTCCTGAGCGTAAAAGCTCACCTCTGCCTATGTAAAATAGGCAGCATATCCCTTGGATGCGTAGATGACGTCTTATATCAAGGTTGGTGTCACTAAATGACAATTTGGGGCTCTGTGTAGAATCATCATTACAGCCGTCCTCTCGATCGTCGTGCAGTACTCTTTGTTAGGAGTCAGGCTCACTGCTTCAACTGATAGGTTCATTCGAGGAATACGAAGAGATCCTCGTACAACTTCCCGCTGCATTAAAAGCAAGCAGGTTTTACGCCAAAGTGGCGATGTAGCAACCTTTTTACGCTGAAGCAGTCTGGAAATACTGTATTACGCGGGTTGTTCTCGAGCTATATTTTATGCTGAACTAGCGTTGAAGCTTTGTTGTACGCCGATGGCTCTGGAATCATGTTTCACGACACCTAGTGCTGGAACTCTGTTTTACGCGGGCTTCCTGCATGTTGAGGGTTTTATGAGTATGATTTTCCAGCATATTTTTCATGCTTCTACAGGTGCAGGCATTGACCCACTAGTTCTGGAGTGATTGCCGGGAGGTTTATTCGGATCACTAGTTATCATAGTTAGTTTTCTTTAGCATTTTAGTACCGGATTTGTTTTCGGCGTATATTTGAGACTTGGATTTTGTTTCTATTTGTTATTATTATATTTAGATTGCATAGTTATGTTAGACTTCTTTGATATCTTCTCGTACCATAGATTTGTGATTGAGTATTGTGTTGCATTAAGTATTTTACCCTCCTTCTTGGAGTTGAGATATTATTGGCAGATTATATATTATTGTGAGATGTTTAGATAGTGTAGTCGACCAAGATAACGTTCTACCGCCGATGCTGCGACGTTGGATGGACGTACCGACGTACTCGTGCCCCTTTACCGGGTGCGGGTCGTGACAGTATCGTTGATCGAAACAATATCATGAGAGCACGATTATTAGGTGTAAAGACTTGGAAGAAGGATCAACTAATCGAAGGTATAGTAACTCATAAGTTGGTAAAGGAAGAAAATGGGAGAAGCTTTTCAAGACTCCGCTCGTACGACGCCTACACGATCACCTACATTGCCACGAACAGACGATCAGTACCCCTTATTCTCTTTTTTGCATAATCAAAATGAAAACGAAGTTCAACGAACGAAAATAATGCAATCTATCGAAACCATTCAAGAAAATACATGCTCGAAAGCCAACTCGAAAGCAACAATTATGACAGCAAAAAGACAATAAAACTTGCAGCGGAGAGGTCCCTCTTAACTTTGCTGCTAAGTTCGTCCTTGGGGCACAGTACACTGAATATGAGAATCGATTCTGAAGAATCCAATCCATAACGAGGAAAGGATCTTGATTGAATTTATCCCAATCGAACGATATCGAAAGTATTTCTTAGTCGTGCTCCCCGAATAGGGGGAATGGGACACTACATAATACCTCATGGCGTTGCTGCTGCTGCTGCCTCAGTTGCTGCTGCCGAGCCAGTACCGTCACTACTGAAGCCGCTAGCCTCCGTGATGCTGAATCATGGATATGAACGCAAGGTGATGATGTTGAAGTTCGGGGTACTACTCCTCCCCCCTGACTCTGGAATGAGATCTCTTCAAGCCACCAGTCCTCGAAGCCAACCTCTGAATGGTAAGCTCATGTCTCCTAGCAGCTGTTAATATGACATCAAAAATATGGTAGTCGTACCCCTCTACCAGTTGTAGAATCTCCAGCTAAAGCCCTTGCTGGAACCTCATCGCCCTCTCCGGCTCCGTAGCCACCATTGTCGAAGCAAACCTGCTCAGCCTACAAAACTCCACCGCATAACCATCCATAGTCCTTCCAGCTTGCTTATAACCGATAAACCTTTGTTGTAGCTCATATTGCGCTACAACTCCAAAGTACTTGACCCTGAACCTGGTCCTGAAGTTGTCCCAAGGAATATAACGTCTTAAACCACCTCTACATATGGCTACTAATCACGGGCAAGATCCTGAAGCTGCAATCGGACTTTGTCAACCTGTTCCTCAGCCAGAACCTTAGTCGCTGCTAGAATAGCGTCAATGTCTAGGAGCCAAGCATCTACCGTGATGGCGTCTTTTGTGCCGTCGAAATATCTTGGGTTAAGCGGGCAAAATTAAATCGACGCACCAGAACCAGTCCTCCCGCTCCTCTCCAAGGTTGTCTACAAAGCCTACTTTAACAAGACATTTTTCTCCTGCTGTTAAAACTGTTTATGTTGTTGTAATTCTATTTGGTGCTGCTGAGTAGCCAATAATCCACTGATGATCTCTAATAGTGTCGAGGTATCAAGCATTTTTAGCACTCCTAGCACTACTGAGGGTACCAGAATCTCTGGTATCTGCTGCTCAATATTTTCTACCACTGACTCGACCACTGGCTCGACTTGGATCTGACCTTGAGAAGGTACTGCCTCCTGCTGGCATCCAGTAAAACCCTGCCCTGCTGGCCATCCTGCCATGGCCGCTACTCCAACAATTAAGAATGAAGTAGCCCTAAAGAAAAGGACATGAGACATCAAATGATAGGACGGGAATGGGCAAGTAGGCAATAAGTTTAGAAGTACAAGCATTGGTGTCAGGGAAGACGAATCAGGATATCAAAGGGAACATGTTTGATTGAGACTCCTATGACCATAACATCCCACAAGTCTGAAAGCGACCTGCATGGGCCACCACTAAAATCTTATCATGTCCCAGTACTGGAATACGGGGAACGGGGGTATGACATGACCAGCCATGCAATACGGAGTACCAAGGTACCCCACAATACGGTCAATGATGTATATAGACAATGGGGGATAAAGTACAAAAAACCCTTCCTTAGATTTGCATTTTTGTATTTAAAGCCCCATGGTTTTAAAAAAACCTTCACTTTTTTATTTTTTTTCGGTTTACACCCATTTTGGATTATGCCGTTAATTTAGACTTGAAATGACTAATCTACCCCTCTAATCCTATTCCTAATCATAACCCAAATCATAATCCTCCTAACAAATCCAAACGGCTCCCCCTCCCCTCCCCTCCCCACTTGAGCCCTCACCACCCTCCCCGCGTCCTCCCCTCCTTCCATTCTCCCCGCCAGTGAGCTCCCCCCCTCCTCCTCCCCTTCTCCTCCCCCTCACTCCCTCCAGTCCTCACCCGCCTCCTCCTCTTCTTTCCCCCTCCTGCTCCTTGCTACCTCCAAGTTTATCCCTCATCCCCCTGTGCCTCCCCCTCCTCCTCCACACCACCCCGAGCTCCCCCCTCCTTCCACCCACGCCTCTCCGGAGCTCCCCTTCTCCTCCTCCTGCCTCCTCCCGCACCACTCTGCGCTTCCCCGTCACCCCGCTGTCGTTGCTGCTGTCTCCCGCCGCTGCTGCTGTGTCGCCGTCGCTGAAGCAGGAGGGGGTGTCAGAAAGAGAGGAGGGGGAGAGGGCTGCGGGAGGAGGAGGCCAATGACGCGGGGAGGAGGGGGGAGGATGAGGGAGGAGGAGGAGGAGGCACGGTGGGGGAGGAGGAGGAGGAGGAAGGGGGGCTGGAGGGGGAAGGGGATGGGTGAAAGGGGAAGGGGGAAGGGTAACTTAGGGTTTTTAATTTTTTTTAACGTTAAATTCTAACGTTTAGTTGACGGGAGGAGACTTTTTGATCGAAAATTTTATTACGTGAGGGTTTATTTGTTGTAAGCGTTTAATATGTCTTATTTTGCTTCTGATGCAAATCTAAGGAGGAATTTTTTGCACTTTACTCGACAATGGAGTGCATACTATAATCAAGTTGTCTAGGGTTGCATAAAAAATCTATGTCTCAATCAATCAACCTCTTCATTAACCATAGAACATGTAAGATAAAGCAGTAAGGCATCTTATATGCTCTATCAAAATAATCTGAAAACTAGCCGTATAAAATGATAGGCTAGTAGAGTAGCAATAGTACATGACTGAAATTAGCTGCAACCTTAATAAGTACAATCATGTAAGAAAAACTAATGCCTAGGCATGCCGGCTAACAAGTGTCGGTGGCTAAACATCCAAAAGAAAAATGAATGTAAAATATGAGTTGTGAAGAAGAAACCTACTCCCGCCCCTCAGTGGCCATCCGTCTGGTATGCGCCATCAGTCAAGGGAAGATATGCTGGATCCTTGGGCTCTGGATTTAAACCTGGCCATACAAAACTAGTGGAGTAGACCCCAAATAGCAAGTACCACAAGAAAGCACGAATGGAGAAACAAAAACCCAAATCAATTAAAGTGATGCATTAGCCTAGAATCATAGGCGTATACCTCATCTTCGAGGCCATATGACATTCCTAGACCAAACAAGGACAAAAAATGTCGTATCACTCCAAGATAGAGTACATCCTCTGATTAAGGTCAAGCTATAGGTTCTGCGTCGTAGTTTCGGTTTATATCGCATCATAGCACAATAGTCCAACCCTACAACCAAACAAGAACAAGGGTTGGACCACCGTACCACGATAGTCCATGTCCCTAGACTACTACCAGAATGATACAATACACAATCAAATTCGGTTAATAAATCGGCCAAACATTCCTACCACTTTCTATGTGAAGTCCGGGTTATCCCACTTGCATAATGCATATAATAGGTATCCTCAGATCGTGCTATGTCCGGACAGGTCTAGCCGAACCAATAATAACAATTGTACGTAGAATATGCATCGGTCCCTCGTAAGGCCACCGTGCTAACGGATCAATCATAACGCATAGCACATAATAGCCAGATACTGCCCTCCACTATTGTGGATGATATACCGTATCCGGTGGTGGCAATCCTGGAACGTCAGAACTAATGTCTGAGAGGTGTCCATCATGCACGATCTCGGGATTTTGTTCCCTCCCAATACTCTACATATTTTATTTGCCTAGTTAACCCTACTGTTAATTGGAATCTCATATCGTAGTCACATGATCATTTCTTCTATATGTCGTACCTTGGTATGTGTACGCTAGGTACGGATCCATATTGTTGTCCAATGGCCCAATCTGGATTCACTGTAGTATAATGCAACAATCAATAATCATCCTAACCATGCTATGTATAATGGCCAACTATAATGTTCGTGCTGGAGAAATTGAGCTCATATAATCTTACATGTCGAGTAGGATAAAGTGGCACCTCGGTGCTCAAACAGGACATGTAATATGCTTAGCAAGTAGTGTAGGTGTATCAACATGGATACAAGTAGTAAAATCAGGGTACCAGGTCAATCAGTTATACACATGAATTCCTTCTTTCACATTGTCATCACATTGTTCAGGTCAGGTACATGGTTGGTGACACTATGGCAAAAGTTGAACAAATAGTCAGGTTGAGCCTATAGTTCTATCAAATTTTAGGTACTAGTAACTTGTACATGAAATCTAGGATACTGCAGGTCGCTTGGTTCATTGGCACTTGAAACTTACTAGGGTCAAGGCATAGAATCAAAACAATCAAGTAAAAACAACAAAACTAAGCAAAATAATAAAATGAGAAAGACAGGCGCATATGGTCATATGTGTGCACAAGAATATGCATGTATAGAAGGTTGTCACATAAGTACATGCGCCACATGAGCAAAGCTGCCGTATGAGCAAGCCGCCACATGACCACAGCCCGCATCAACAAAACTGTCGTATGACCACAACAGTCGTATATGACGAGCCTGACGCATAGTGATCTGGCGCATAACAAGACATGGCAGCTTGTGTACATAGCAAGTTATGCGTGCAGTGAGCTAGGCGCATAGCGATCTGCCGTATGTACCCTCAGGAGCATGGTGAGATCCGGCGCATAGCAGGATCTGCCGCATGACACAGTCGGGTGCATAGCACAAAGCGCATATGCGAAACAGTCATGCGCATCCATCCATGCACCCAAAAAGTCTAGGCGCATAGCACGCATGCTGCGAAGCGGGAGGAGGGGGGTCTGTGGCACGAAATTCGTGTTGTGTGGCATTGTTGCCGTATAGCTTCCCTGCCACATAGGACTTCACCGTCCTAGAACAGCAGTCACACCATGGAAAAAGTTTGAAACTTGTTTTCTTCATAAAACCTTCATTTTAACTTGAAATCAAGTGATTCACAAGTCAAAATCGCACAAAATTTAAATCTCTTACAACATGGAACAATTAGTTTTCAAAAATACTAAGTTTTTAGAGATCATTCCCACAAAATACTATAAAACCCTAACTTTGAAACTTATATCTACAATAAAATATCCATCAAAACCAAAAATGTCAAGTACTAAAGATGTATAGAACCAAAAGATACACATTATAGACTAATAACATGTAAAAAAAAAAAAAAATCAAAGAACTAAAATATGCAATGTTTCTCCATTTATGCAAGATGTACTTGCCTAACCTCCAAAGAGAGAAAGAAATGAAAGTGTAAAATGAGGGAATAAAGAGAAAGAAAATAATTTATATAAGGTAGGGGTGGGATGCTTAGCCATTGGATCAAGTCATGACTCCTCCCAAGTAATTCTAGCTACACAAATAAACCATAAACCAAAACCAAAGAAAACGGGCTAGTCTCAATGTGACCTGGCGGTCATGCCACAAACTGTATACGAACTAATACATATATCGAAAACGGGGAGTAACATTCTCTAATAAGAAAGATAATATTTAGGTGATGGCTACTGAGATGTCGATATCGGTCAAGGACGCTTTCGCCCAAGCCTTAACCGTTTCGGTTATTCTAGCCGAGCTGCCACAGGAGGTCATGATGTCTTTCGTCTTTAGTCGCAATTCCAAGCGGGACAGGAGGGAACTCTGGGATAGGCTCTTAAGTTTGCAGGTTGCTTGGAATCTGTCCTGGCTCTGCAGGGGGGATTTTAATACAATTACTCACGTGGAGGAGCGCAGTGGAGGACATTCGCTGGACGGAACCTCCATACACGAGTTTGGCAATTTTTAAATTGCGGCAGGCATTGAGGAACTGCCATTCTCTGGCGGGCAGTACATATGGTTCAACTCGCAGGTTGGGCAGGATCGGCAGTGGTCAAGGCTTGACCGGATCTTCATTGACCATAACTGGATGAGAATAGTGGCTGTGTCAAGGGTCAAACATCTAAACCGTACGAAATCTGATCATAATCCCCTCCTAATCACGGTGAGCTCCCAACAGCTAAAAGGGGGCAGTGGCTTCCGTTTCCTCTCTTTTTGGACACAACACCCAGAGTTTATGCAACTGGTTGCCATAACTTGGCAGTCGGTACACCACGAGAACGGGCTCATCAGACAGGGGATAAGATTGGTAGCTACGCACGCAGAAGACCCTTGGGAGATGGAGCGACGAGACATTCAGGAACATCTTCGAGGCAGTTAGGACAGCGAAGGAGGTAGTGGCTGAAGCTGAGAAGGACTTTGATGGGTCGAGTGATAAGCGGCACAGAGCTCGGCTTAATGGAGCCATTATAATTCTGAAGCAGAAGGTGGACATCAAGATGTCTTTCTGGATACATAAGGCAAGACTCAAATGAGACTGCGAGGGTGACCGTAACTTGGTTTTTTTTTCATTCATGCATCAGAAGCAAACGCTCAAAGCTTCCGATTCACAGAATCACCAGAGAAGATGGACGGGTTACCACGGATGTCCAGAAGGAGGATGAGGTGTTCCTCTTCGTTATCCCATCAATCATATCGCAAGCGGATAATGACCTGCTCATGGCCATGACGGAGACGGAGGAAATTAAGAGAGAAGTTAAAGAACTGGACCAGGATAGTGCTGCGGGCCCGGATGGTTTCTCTGGATTTTTTTCAGGACCTGCTGGGAGAATCAAAGACAACGTGCAAGTGCCGACCATCTTTTTCTTCGTCGGATTTCAGTATCCTAAATCCATTTTGAGCACTCGGCTTGTACTCCTTCCAAAGTCTGATTATCCAGAGTCATTTTTTGACTATGGCTGATTAGTCTGTGCATCTTCGCAAACAAGGTCCTCTCGTAGTTGTTGGCCAATCGTATTGCGATTCTGTTGTCATGTCCCGATCTCCTGTATGCTAATCGGCCGTCCCCGCTAGGCACGAATCACCGTGCCAGTGCTCCCACGGGACAATCGCTTGACCCATCTGGACGTGATGCCGCACAAGCGTGAGCCGCGACCGTGCAAGGCCAAGGTCCTAACAGGAGGTAAGAGGTCTAAGCCACAGAGTTACACAAATTATCCGAGTGCAGCGAAATTATAAACGCATAGGCGATTGGTAACAAGTTCACAGAGTCGTCAATAGCGGAAGTATTGAATAACACAAGTATAGAAGTAAAGCAAACTCTTTATTGATATCGAACTAGTATTACAGGCGGCGCTAGACTGAGATTATAAGTCGCTCAAGCCTCTCTCTCTGAAACAGTAAAAGAGTGCGAAGTGGCTACATTTATGGAATGATATATAGGCGATGTTCCAATATTATGTCTTGTATATGTGCTTCAGTTCCGGACACAATGCTCCAAGGCTCCAGAGTGATCTCCACGCCTTAGCATACACGAAGGAGGCATCTACATTGAACAAGTTCTCCCGTACCCTGCAACCAATCTGCTGGGTTATCAGTACATGAATGCACTGGTGGGGAGGCTACTGGCCCGCTCGACAAATCCAAACACGTTATATAGGTTTCGTTCACCATATATTTAGTTGTCTTTCTAACCTTGCCTTAGGATCAGTTTCATGGCAATGATGAATAGCCTAACTCGTGTGGCAGTGCGCCGTACGATATAAGAGGAAACACAGTGAGACATACCAACTTACCATTTGTCCTTCCCTATCCAAGGCAAACCAAGTTAATTCAAGAACGAGCATATATTAAAATTTAGGGGCAATTAGCATATGCAAACACACGTATTTCAGTGCGAGATTATATTTTGGGTGCACGAACATAAAGGTTATCTAGAAGTGTTGTAGAGGATGCTCAAGTATTTCAGTTTATTGACTGTAATGCAATGACTCGCACGCGGATTGCCGCTAAGAGATGATGACTTATCTATATGAACAGGAGGGTCACTAGCATAGCCATAATGGACGATGTCTCACTAGCGGAATGTTTGAAACGCTTTGAACAGGGCCTTGCAAGCTATTCTGCCAAACAAATAGAGATTCCTCTCAATGAGTATGGGGTTCAGAATGGTGCAAACGGTAAAATAATATAGGCGTTGTGCACCACCCCCATAAACAAGGAAAGAACAACATGGACTCTGTCTAGACCGGATCGGTCCCAGTGTCCCGAGACCATCTGCGGAATAGGATGCTGTAATCCCCCTTGTGCACAAGTTATTCGTGACCATGTAGGTCTTGGGTTTCAGGTTCACAGGATAACTCAATTTTGTTCCGGACAAGTATGCTCCACGAGCTATGATTTTTTGCTTTACATGACATGATTCTTGTTCAGTGTTCACTTGACTTGATGCAATCTAAGGCAATACGAGCATGAGACAATCACATAGCATAATCTATCTTGGATAGTCTTCCTAAGCCGTTAGATTGAGCACAAGACGAGCATCAATTTCTCTGAGGTGATGTTATCTTGCTTAACTGTCCATTAATGAAGTCTCCTAGTTCGGAAAATGTCTTGGCGACCTAACAGTCCCGAATACTTTCAATGTTCTATACTTGGCTCCGAACGACTATTAGATAGTCTTCCGGTGGTTTGGATAAAAATAAGGCAAGATAGCATTTACTTGATATTGGCGTGCAATTATGTGACAAGTATTGAATCGAGACAACGAGTACAAGTTAACATATAAGCAGGCAAACATTGCATTCATAAGAAAACATAAGCATTTACGTTGGCTCGGGCCCAAGGGTAAGCCGATGAGTAAAACCGTAAAGGGACTTACCGAGCGACATAATCTAGGGTCGTGTAGTATAGCAAGTGAATAGTGCACTACAGAATATACATATATCGTTCTACTTGAGGCATAGCGGGGTCTAGTTGCACAAGGCAAATATAGCATGTGAGGGTCTTATTATAAGCAATGTTTTATTTCCTTGTTCTAACACAAGCAATACAAGTTGAGATTATTCCCTTAGCTAGGTTCGTTGTATTCTTATTAGTATGCAGGGGGTGGTTCACCTAGCGACTAGCATGATACGTCCATATTTTAAGTGTGCTGGCTAAGCAAAGATAAGTTTATCGTTGCCACCTACCTTAGCGATGATTCACCTCGGTCGAGCGATACTCCGAACGAGCCTCTGAAATCCTAAGCTGGAACTCCTGAAGGGCCAAGTCGAGAAATCCTTGTGCCTTAATCAGTATTCTCGATGAGCAAAGCGGGTCGGGACATTACACTTTTGTTGTTTGAATCGGCAGTCCGCTTGAGCGGAACGGGTCGTTACATTATACACCACTCAGAAAAAGTCTCATCCTCGAGACTTCCTGAGCGTATGTCATTCTATTGCATTATTGAATCTATCCCAAGCGTAGCAATCGGTACCACTATATCTGAATTTGTTCGAACAGATCTCCTACTTGTTCCTTACGCCGTATCGCGTGTATGTTGGGTTGGTCTCATTTATGCCTTAGCGCAGAACATGTTGCTTTAACGCTGGGTACATTTCAATCCATCGTGAATATTGGTCTATGGTTGAGGCAAACTTATATAAGTCATTATACTTGTCCATGCGGATATTCACTTGCACTAGCATTCGAGATCAACATATAGCGAGTCTGGATCATGCACATATTCAAAGTGTCCTTTAAACATATGCATGTCAACCAACTTAGCGATAACGAAGTCTTAGCACTTGAGTTTCACTTATTATTGAGTCTTGGATCGTGCACATATTCAAGGCATCCCTCAAATATTTGTATTCAACCAAACTTAGAGATAGTGAAATCGGACAAGCTACTTTACAAAAATCTTAAGTGTTCTCGTTTTTCAATCTCAAAGATACTTCCGACAGGGTCAATTAAATCCAAGTCATTTTTTTATTCCAACCAATTATTTGCACTATCGTTAAGCACGATCTATTCGGTCTACCAACTAGCGTTTATTCGTTCGGGTCAAATATAGCCCACGTTACTGTTCCCAGTCTAACTCTAAGTCTTGCTGCCTAGTTCTATGGCTTGTTTAAGCAATATGCTAAAGTCGGTCACATTGGTTAATTCACTCAGCACAGGGTCGTCTGCCTAATTGCTAGGTCAGCTCACAAGGTCATAGGTACAAGTTCAAGCACGCGATTTATCGTTCAAATTTGTCGCACGATGCTCGCCCCAATTCCTAGTGTCAAACCATTATTTATTTGCACGGAGTATTCTACCCAAACTCGTTTCACTTCGATTTCTAAACATCGAGCACGGATCATCCTACTCTCAATAATATGTTCGTTTTTGCAGGATTCATGTCCGTTTAGTAAAATTTATAGTATATCCAAGTTACAGGACAAGCCTAGTCATTTGCATAGTCTATCTCTCCAAACATATTTTGATAGAATTTCTATCCATTTTAAGTCTAGACCACCAAGCCAAGATTCAATTTTAAACCTTTTTGTTTATAACTCCAAGTCGTCCAACCTGATTCACATATTCGTTCACGAAATCATCAAGCATGATTTATTCCAAGTTCTAGGCTAACTTATCCTTGAAACACTTTTGATTTATTTGTATTTCCAAATTCTTCTTATCGTGTCAAACCAAAAGTCAAGACGATCCATTTGTTGTCACGCTCAGGTCTTCCGCAAGTTCGATCACCCCCGTTGGACGTGAGATCACCACGCCAACGCTCCCGCTGGATAATCATCATAATCCGGACGTGACACATGTATGAGCATAGAGTTACGCTCGGACAAGACAAGAACGTTTGAATGTTATGGTTATCTTTGGCACGATCGAGACACCTTAATATTTTACCTTGCTTCATCTAAGTTATATATAAAATCTATCTAGTCAAGTTTGTTCATGTAGTAATTATAATTTGTCTAGTAAAATTATCCAACTTCAATATTACCTCTCGATAAATCTATAGTCTACTTATGGCATTCATCAAGCAACTAGGTTCAAATATTCAAGTCCAAGTCTATTGCATCTTGATACGTTATATTCATCGAGTTTATTTGGAATAATCACCGAATATGTTACCGTGAGTTCTATCATCCTCGTCGTACGTGAATCACCATGTCGGCGCTCCCACAGGATAATCGTTCTCGTTGAGACTGATTTTGAAGGTTATCTTTTCGAACTTGATTTCAAGATCGTTCTTCCAAACTCCAAGTCAAATTCGTTATCGCTTATCTCTTTCATTGAACCACAATATTCTTTCTTGGGCTAACTTCTATTCGAGCGATATTGTATTCAAGTTTATTCCGTTTGTTTTAATCCAAAATTGCTCGCACGATCTTCCAAGTTTCCAACAAGTTTTTTCTTACCAAGATATTGATTTTTATTTCCATGAATCTCAATTCGATATAAGCCTTAACATTTATTCAAGACATTCTCCAATTGTTTAATCCGACTATCACATGAGAACTATGAATCTGTTTGAATATTTTTAAATGATCCATACACCACTCGGAATCAAGTCACCCAATCAAATTCTCAATCATGTTCGCATCAGTCGCTAGCATATTCACCAAGTTTTCCTTAGAATTTCTTGCACGATACTTAGGTAGCGTCTAATAAATCTTAGCCTCGAATTTATCCCTATTTATAGTCATCCAAGTAAAACATATTCGATTTGTATCTTCCGACACGAAATTACCGTTCGAGCTATTTCCCAAAATCCAAGCACGATTCTCTATATTTGCCTAAGCGATAATCCGATAATGTTTCTATCGGTTGTCATTCTAAGTCAGACTTGTCTTATCTGAACAATATTCCAATCTCATTGCAACTTAGCTTGCACCAAAGGGTCTTGGTGCGCGATACACAATACAACTCAGCCAAAAGGCTGTGTGCATAGCTAACCATTCGGACAATATTCGATTTTTTACACTAACTGGTTAGTTAATTATGTATAGGTATTCCGGTTTGTACATAACTTGTAATTTTTAGCACGAGTCTAATCCCACAAGTCTAGCACAGGTCGGCACAAAGGCCTTCGCATCATAATTTTGTACAAGCAATCACATCATTCACATGCACTTTTTAAAAGAATTTAGACTTATTGTTTGGAACATTCCGATGGGACATTGAAAGAGAGTGTATACACATAACCTATGAACGAGCTTTCAAAACTGAGAAAATCGAAATGAAGTCCAAAGGCGTAAAGACATGCTCTTATACCAATCTGTCATGCCCCGATCTCCCGCAGGCTAATCGGTCGTCCCCGCTAGGCACGAATCACCTCACCAGCGCTCCCGTGGGACGATCACTTGACCCATCTGGGCGTGATGTCGTATGAGCGTGAGCCATGCCCGTGCAAGACCATGGTCCGAACAAGCGGTAAGAGGTCTAAGCCACATAGTCGCACAGATTATCCGAGTGCAGCAGAATTATAAATGAATAGGCAATTGGTAACAAGTTCATAAAGTCGTCAATAGCGGAAGCATTGAATAACACAAGTATAGAAGTAAAGCAAACTCTTTATTGATATTGAAAAAGTGTTACAGGCGGCGCTAGGCCGAGATTACAAATCGCTCAAGCCTCTCTCTCTCTCTCTGAAACAGTAAAAGCGTGCCAAGTGGCTACATTTATGGAATGATATATAGGCGATACTCCAAAATTATATCTTGTATATGTGCTTCAGTTTCGGACGCAATGCTCCAAGGCTCTAGAGTGATCTCCATGCCTTAGCACGCACGAAGGAGGCATCCACACCGAACGAGTTCTCCCGCACCCTATAAGCAATCTGGTGGGTTATCAGTACATGAATGCACTGGTGGGGAGGCTACTCGTCCGCTCGACAAATCCAAACACGTTATATAGGTTTCGATCTATTAAGTTATTCTAATCTTGTCTTAGGATCAGTTTTATGGCAATGATGAATAGTCTAACTCGTATGGCAGTGTGCTGTGTGATATAAGAGAAAATATAGCGAGACTTACCAACTTACCATTTATCCTTCCCTGTCCAAGGCAAACCAAGTTAATTCAATCAATAGCATATATTGAAATCCAGGGGAAATTAGCATATGCAAACACACGTGTTTTAGTGCGAGATTATATTTTGGGTGCACGAGCATACAAGTTATCCAGAAGTATTGCAGAGGATGCTCAAGTATTTCAGTTTATTGATTACGATGCAATAACTCGCACGCGGATTGCCGCTAAGCGATGATGACTTATCTATATAAATAGGAGGGTCACGGGCATAGCCATAATGGACAATGTCTCACTAGTAGAATGTTTTAAATGCTTTGAACAGGGCCTTGCAAGCCATTCCGTCGAACAAATAAAGATGCCTCTCAATGAGTATTGGGTTTAGAATGGTGTGAACGGTAAAATAACATGGGCATTGCGCACCGTTCCCATAAACAAGGAGAGAACAACATGGAGTCCGTCTAGATCGGATCGGTCCTAGTGTCCCGAGACCATTCCTAAAAATGGGATATTGTAATCCCCCTCGTGCACATGTTGTCCGTGACCATGCAGGTCTTGGGTTTCAGATTCACATGATAACTCAATTTTGTTCAGGACAAGTATGCTCCACGAGCTGTGATTTCTTGTTTTATATGACATGATTCTTATTCATTGTTCACTTGACTCAATGCAATTTAAGGCAATACGAGCATGAGACAATCACATAGCATGATCTGTCTTGGATAGTCTCCCTGAGCCATTAGATTAAGTATAAGATGGGCATCAATTTCTCTAAGGCGATGTTATCTTGCTTAACTGTCCATTGATGCAGTCCCCTAGTTCGAAAAATGCCTTGGCGACCTAACGGTCCCGAATACTTTCAATGTTCTATACTTGGCTCTGAACGACTATTAGATAGTCTTCCAGTAGTTTGGATGAAAACAAGGCAAGATAGCATTCACTTGATATTGGCGTACAATTATGTGACAAGCATTGAATCGAAGGAACGAGTGAAGTTAACATATAAGCAGGAAAGCATTGCATTCATAAGAAAACTTAAACATTTACGTTGGCTCGGACCCAAGGGTAAGCCGAGGAGTAAAACCGTAAAGGAAATTACCGAACAACATATTATAGGATCGTGTAGTGTAGCAAGTGAACTGTGCACTACAGAGTATACATATATCGTTCTACTCGAGATATAGCGGGGTCTAGTTGCACAAGGAAAAGGTAGCATGCGAGGGTTTGATTATAAGCAATATTTTATTTTCATGTTCTAACACAAGCAATACAAGTTGGAATTATTCCCTTAGTTAGGCGCGTTGTATTCTTATTAGCATGCAGGGGGTGGTTCACCTAGCGACTAGCATGAAAAGTCCATATTTTAAGTGTGCTGGCTAAGCAAAGACAAGTTCATCGTAGCCACCCACCTTAGCGATGATTCGTCTCGGTCGAGCGATACTCTAAGCGAGCCTCTGAAAGCCTAAGGCGGAACTCCTGAAGGCCAAGTCAGAAAATCCTTTTGTCTCAATGAGTATTCTTGCCGAGCAAAGTAGGTCTGGACGTTGCATTTTTGCCGTTTGAATCGGCAGTCCGCTTGAGCGAAACGGGTTATTACATCTGTTACCGAAGATAATATCTCCGGAACAGAGCGGGTTCCTGCAGGGCCGCGAGATTACGGACAACATCCTCCTTTGCTGACCTGAGAAACTCGAAGAGAGAAGGGAACATTGCGGTAAAACTTGATATGCTTAAGGCAGACGATAGGCTCGACTGGCAGGTTTTGCTGTGGGTGATGAGAATATCCTGCTTCTGCTACAAGTGGATGGAGCTGATGTTCCACTCGATGAGTAATTATTTGTTTTCTACGATCATCAACGGTGAATCTGTGGGCTTTTTAAGATTGTTTCGGGGAGTACGGCAAGGAGATCCATTGCCCCCGGCTCTGTTTGTTATCTCGGCCGAGGCTTTTAGCAGAAACTTGCAAAGATGGGGGAAGGGTTTGAATACCTACGTTACTCACAGTGGTTGCTCGGTGGTCGAAGCTGTTACGGAGCAAGATATTAGCAGTGTGCAGAGTGTTAGCGATCGGCGGAGCTGCCTGGAGAGGGTGACAGGGGTTCTCTTCCCAGCAACCACCAGTGATTTATTTGGGGTATCCTATTATGGTGGTATGTCACAACGCAGACATGTTTGGACCACTCATTCACAGGATTGGAGAGCGCTTATTGGGATGGCATAACAGGATGCTCTATACTGGGGGTAAGCTAACTATGATTTGTCATGTTCTCTCCTCCATTCTTGTATACACACTTGCTTCTTGCAATCCGCCAAAGAGTGTCCTGGTACGAATTAAGTAGATGTTTGGCCTCTTCTTTTTGGGTTTAAAAGAGGGAACAGATAGGAGAATATGGATCAGCAGGGAGAAAGTGGCTACGCCTACTTCGGAAGGGGGTTTGGGGGGTGCGATGGCTGCAGGAGACGATGGAAGCTTTCTCTGTTAAATTGTGGTGGAAGTTGAGGACTCTAGACACTTTATGTTGCCGATTCTACCATCGAAAATATTTTTCTAGACTTCATCCGTGTCAGGTGGAGATTACTTCTCGTGCGACGCAGACATGGAGGAGGCTTATTAGCGCCAGAGACCAAGAAGAAGGAGATATCAAGCTCTTCCTGGGGAGGGGCCAATCCTATCTTGCTTGGGAGAACTATACGGACGCTGTCCAGTAGGCTTCAACTGGGACCGGGTGCACAATATCTTTAAATCAGCGACCTCACTGGGAGAGACCGTGGATGGGACGTGCTGAAGGCTCAGAGGTTGATAGGATACGAGGCTTGGGAGCAGATCAGGACCGCGGGCGTGTATCTACAGCAACGTGAAGACAAATGGGTGTGGAGACCATCCATGTCGGGTATTTTTTCTAGCTTGTGATAAAGGCACTACAAAGAACATTCAGAGTTATCCATAATTTTAGTCCTAAAAATTATAAGTTTGTCACTTCTCAAACTTATTTAGGACTGTCCGTAACAACCTATATAAGTAAAAACTATTTCTCTTCTTTCTTTTTTCATCATCAAATAAAGAAATATCTCATTCTCTCCATGTCCTAAAACCTAAACTTAACTTTGGAATTTGATAGTTGTGGTCCCAAGTGGAAGAAAATTCTGATTTGGTGATTCTCCAACGAATATTCTTTCGGTAAGTCTTCGATAACATACGATAAATAAGTTTTTCAAGCATGCGATTGTCACCAAATTATTTAGTTTTATTCGACTATTGTAGGAGCGATGCATAAAATTCTTTTCGATGAATAAGTCGGATCATGCAATCCTTTAAATATGCACTCCGCTCCTTCCGAAAAATATGTCGGTTGTTTCGAAGCACCTACGGTACGTAAAATGATAACCCTATTTCGATAGTCAACCGTCATCGTATAAGGACTGTATAAACTATGACAGTCCTATATAAATACAGGACTGTCATAAATTCGACAGTTCTATATAAATATAGGACTGTCATAATTTCCAAAGTCTTATAGACTATGTGGACTGTCAAAATACTGACAGTCCTGAAGATAAAATGCTGACCAACGTATTTTCTTCAAGACTGTAAAAATTTTGACAGTCTACTCAATACATTAGTCTGTACAAATTATGACAGTCCTAATTTGGACTGCCAATTATTTAAAGTTATTAATTTCTATATTATTTTATATTGGTTATAGGACCAACCTTGTACAGATGATGTGGTACATCCTGCTATTGGGGTTGATGTGGAGAATGTATTCTTAACATAAATTCGATTTGCATCCCACGAAGAAGCATTAGATTGGTGTAGAGAAGTTGGAAGACGACATAACATAGTCATTGTCATTGCAAGATCGATTAGATCACGGCCGGGAAAGAAATATTTAGAGCTGGGCTGCGAAAGATGAGATGTGTTCAGGCAGCATCGTGAAAAAAAAAATTTCGTGAAAAAAAAAATCCTAAGAAAAATATTGGGACAAAAAAATATGGTTGTCCATTTAAGGTGTTGATTGTAAATGTAGAAGATGTGAAATGGATAGTCAAAGTTAAGAATGGAATACACAATCATCATATTCCAGAGACACTTACGGGTCATGCCTATGTGGTACGGTTGAACAAGGTTGAGAGAAAGTTGGTTGAAGAATTGTTCCTTTCCTGAGTTGCACCCAAACGAATTTATTCTGCCGTACGACAAAAAGAAGATGAGAATAAGTCAACCATAAGGACGATCTATAATACTTTAACGAGAGCGAAATATAATAGTATAAAAGAAAGAATAGTGATGCAGCAAGTATTGAAGTTGCATGGGGAGCATCACTATGTGGAGTACCATAGAAGACATCCACAAAATGATAAACTTATTTTATTATTTTGGGCTCATCCTGATTGCACACACTTAGCTAGGTCCTTCACAGATGTATTGGCCCTTGATTGTACATATAAGACTAACAAGTTCATGATGCCTCTTTTTTACATTGTTGGGTTTACGTCTACGGAAAAAATATTTTCAGCACTTTTTTTTATGAAGAGTGAGACAGTTGAGAATTACACTTGGACGTTGAGGAAACTACAATCCCTTTATACAGGATACAAAGAGCCCTATATTTTTGTTACTGACAGATAATATGCGCTAATAAATGCTATAGGTATTATATTTCCTCATGTGCATAGACTACTATGCACTTGGCAAATAAATCGAAATATCCAAGCTCAATGCAAGAGAAAATTTAAAAATATGGACGGTAAAATCGACAAGCTTCGCTTCGAAGAATTTTATAATGATTGGAGTCTTGTATGGCAAAAAAGTACTAAAGACAGCGATGACACAACATGGTACATATTCAAACAAAAGTGGGAGACGAGTAACCCGACATGCAATTCTTATATCAAAGATACTCGGCTAGAACCACATAAAGAATAATTCGTCTTAGCATGGACGAACATGGTAAAGCATTATGGCACAATCACTATGAACTGGGTCGAAGGATCACACTCAAGTTTAAAAAGATATCCACGGTCATCGGTCGATAATTTTGTCTCCATTTGGCAATCTATTCATTTGATAATTATTTCCATGGTGAACGAGATTGTAGCATCATTTGAGATGAGCCTTAATATTGTAAAGCATGAATATAAGCATGAACACCTCTTGGATGCTTTAATCTATGCAATATCTCACAAGGCCTTGGACTTATTGTTTGAGAAGATTGGTAGGTCAAAGTTCATTGGTTATGATCCTGAGGTTTGCGATTATTCATATTGACATTCACTCGGCCTTCCTTGTGCACATGAGATTAACGAATATCGTCGTCAATCTATACCTATTCCAATAGATGTTGTTGATCAACGTTGGAGACAGTTGTCGATCATGCCGACGGTTGAAGTTCACGATGATTTATTTTCTTTGCCACAAGTGAAACTCCTTCACGCAAGGTAGTGTGTCGTATCGAAATCGGAGAAAAAATCTATTGAGGTTCAAATCCAAGAAATTATAGTCCCGGCAACAACTCGATTGCAAGAGCCATCTGTTGTTCGAACTCCTAAGGGAATACCACACTCAAGAATCAGTAGAGCACAAAAAAGGAGGTGGAGTCAACTAAAAGAGATCCATCCTTGTTTGAACATATTAAACGCAATTTAGAGCAAGTTGAGTCAAAGTCGGTTATCGATAGTGTGGTAATTTCGAAGAAAAAGAGTAAGCTTACTATTCGAAGGGGGAAGAAACAGAAAATAAACGATGCAGTCACGGTCGAGGGTTTAGATAACTTCTCTGATTCATACATTCTATACATTCAAAATTTTCTACCTGAGATACAGGATTTTATTTGGTCTATTGTTGATGTTCCTAAGGATGGATATTGTGGATTTCATGTACTCGCAAGATATCTTACCTATTCAATTGAAGCAGGATGGAGACAAGTTAGGAAAGAGCTGTACGAGGAGTTGGAGTCTCGTCTACCCTTCTATAGGCAGTTACTCGACGAAAAAATTATTGGAGATTTGTTGGCAAGTATACCTTGTACTGACACAGTTATCGGACCAGACAATTACATGGATGTCCCGCCTGCTGCATATGTATTCTCTAATAGGTATAAGATACCTATTGTAATTATCTCAGAAGGCATTAACAATACTTTTTTTTCCAATGTGCGCTCTCCCGACCGAACACAGACTATTCAATCTATGTTCAATAGGGCTTGTCGGACAACAGTTTATCATCCCAAGGTTGATCGGTCATTCTCCTATTCCTCCACCTTCTACGCTTTGGTATAAACATGCACCGAAGGAAGCGATCGCATGGACGACACCATCGATGGATGCAATTGCTGGCTATAAGAAGATGATGAAGATAGAGGATCCCAAAATCTTGCCTAAGAACTACTTTGATATTCTAATCGATTGATACATCTTATACTTTTGTATCATTTTGTAATTTTGTTATTGAATAGAAATGGAATATAGCATCTTGTACTTTTGTAGCATGATAGTGCAATAGATAGTGACTATGAAAGAAATGAAATGAAGTATTGTATGTTGTGCAATAAGTCATGTATGTTGAGCTTTGGTATCTTTTCCATCTTTTATATATATATATATATATATATATATATATATATATATATATATATATATATATATATATATATGTACAGAGATATCTCTGTACATATATATATATATATATATATATATATATATATATATATATATATATAGTACTGTCAGTCACTGCACATATATATAAAAATTCTAAGTTCAAACTTAAACAAAAATACCCATTCAAAACTAGGACAGCCAACTTAAACAAAACATAACCAATCAAAAATCGATATACAAAGTTACAGCCAACTTTAAAGTTTAACATGTCAAGATTATAACCCAAAAAAACTCAAAATACAAATTGTAGCAAAGTTTCATATCAATTGAAATATGGCCTAAACTTTATGCTGCCTCTTTGTACGTTGCTCCCTATTTTTCAAGAAAAAAAATCTTCAGTGTTGTCGATGTGCTGCAGCTCCTCATTGATTTCCATATAATTCGCACCCTGACAACTGACGAGGCTTCTTCCCAACTTCTTCGCTTTCTTAGCCTATTGATGATAATTCATAAAATTTGTTAGGTTATAAACATTTACATATTTTCAAACTTAAAGTTGGTTGCCTCACCATCTTGACCAATACAGTATACAAGACAGATTTGACGGGAAGATCTGATGGTACACGCACAATATCGCCTCCGCGTTTGAACAACGTAGGTAGTCCGATACCAGCATAGTAGTCGATGTAGTCGTCGCTACATTCCATCATATTTACTGCTGCTTGTCGTTCAGTTTCTCTAATAACGTGACATTGCCACTCAGTGAAGAAGTCTGAGACCTAGTTGAACGTCGCAGGAATATAGTTTAGGGATTTTGTACCTCTCGGAGCACTTATCATTTTCAATGTGCACTTCGGGACTGTTTGTACATAGCCAAACTGACGGAGCACTCTATCAGGCATATAAGGCTCCTCGATTTCATGATAATTTATTAGACCATGATATAAAGCCACTGGTTTCAATGGACGACTACTTTATCGTGAATCACGATATGGATCTCAAACTATCTGCAATGCATAAAATTTAGCGTAACGTAATCTAGTAAATTATTATCAAACATAAAAAAATTAGGTCTCAATTCACCTCTTCTATCGTTATATCTTCAAGTGCATTCTATAGGACGGCCAATGTGTGTGGACGTTTAGCATCTTCCTTAGTTGGCTTCCATCTGCACATTCTCGAAAGGTGTCCGTCATACCCTCGGTTAAGTTTTGCCTACTTTAGGATTGGAAAGTGCTCGCATATTATCACTACCACATTTTCTAGGAAAGGATATTTTAGTAATTTTATATTTAATTAAATATTGTGCATGATAAATAATTATTTGTTGTATTATTTAATTATTATTAGATATTATTTATTTATTTTGGACTTGTGTTAGTAGACCTAACTAGTTTAGTTTAGACTCATGGACCAACATGAATTAATTGATAGAATTTAGCCCATTTAGAAAGTCCATTGATTAGGATATGGATTAAATTAATTAAACCATTAGGCTAGAAGCTTTCCTCCTTAATTATTTCTTCATGAGAGGCCCCAAGGGGTATATTGGATAATTCATAGTAGCTTGAGGAAGGGGAAAGGGGGGCCGGCCTATATAGAGAGGGGGAAAATTATTCTCTCTCCTCTTTTCATTTGGAAACTAGATCTAGAAATTTTATCAACCAAATTCCTTCATTCCCACTTCATTTCCCTACCAAAATTTATCTCCATTCCTTCCCAAATCATCATTGAAGGCTAGTGGAGCAAGGATCTAGAAGGAGAAAGTAAGGATCTACAAAGAGGAGCAAGGATCTACAAGTTGGAGGCCAATTTTATCATATTTAGAGGTTGCATTGGGAATCCATCTCCCAATTGGTACAATTCAGTTTTTTTCCTTAATTTAGGTTCTAAATCTGATTTTTTTTTAACCATGAGAAACCAACCCATATGCATAGGCTACCCATAGGATTTGGTTTTGTGTTAATAGGAGGCCTATTGAGAAAGTTATGGTACTTTTTGTGTCAATTTTGGGGAAATTCAGAGATTGACATTTGTTGTGTGTCAATTGGTCCTATAGATCAATTTGGCATGTGCTTTTGTGTTTGGGGCTAGTGTCGTATCCATAATTGGGTACGTATACGTCGTATCCCATTAATTTGGTGATACGTGTTGATTTGGGGATTTTTCCTCGGACACGAAACTTTGAGCATGTCACATTTTGACACCGATACGTAGATTTGTAATTGACTCTTCGTATTGTTCATAAATAATATATATGACATGTTCGTATCCTTTGGGGTACATTTAGAAGTGTGGTGGACTCGTGTCACATACGTATCCTAGATCTAGTGGGATACGGAGTGATACGTTCCATGTGTGTGCAATTTAATTATAGATCTATTCTCTTGTGTTATTATTTTATGGAGAATGTAATTGTATATATATATATATATATATATATATATATATATATATATATATATATATATATATATATATATATATATATATATATAATGTGGTGTATATATATTTATGTAATATTGTGTCTTAAATCTATGTATATATTATATGTGTAGATATTGTTTGTAGCTATTCTTATATATGTATATATAATTATATATTGTAGCATGTATAGATATGTATATGTAAATAGATATTTATTGTGGTTATATTATAATTATATAATGTATGTTATATTGTGTATATATTTATATGTACATATACGTATGTATGTTGTTACAAATATGTTACTATGTATATAGGTGTATATTGCTATGAAGATAATGTGTACATATATATATATATATATATATATATATATATATATATATATATATATATATATATATATATATATATATATATATATATATATATATGTGTGTGTGAGTGGGTATGTGTATGTATTAGTTGTAATTATATGTATATATATTTAGTATATATATATATTATGTTGTGTAATATATATATATATATATATATATATATATATATATATATATATATATATATATATATATATATATTAGAGCTATAGAGAGTCGAGATAACGCGACAGCAGCGTGTGTCGTTGAACACAGCAGCAACAGCAGTAACAGCAGCAGCAGCCGCTATAGCGACGGCGGGAAACGTCGCAGCAGCAAGCGTCGCAGAAGTAGTAACGCACAGCAGTAGTAGCAAGAGAAATAGCGACAGCAGTTAGCAACAATTGCAGAAATCTGTCGCTGAAACAGCAACAGTATCATCAGTCGTATGAGGGAATTTAGCGACGACTTTGGCAACATCAGCAGGAATCTGTCACTAAAATAGCAGAATATGAGCATCAACAACAGTCTTCAGCGACAACAGGCAAGATTTTTAGCGATAATTTGGCAGATTTCCTATTATTAGATATTTATATATATAAATATATATATGGTATATAATATATATATAAATATATTCTTAAATTGCTAATAGTATTTATGGTATACTATATATATAATAATTAGTAAAGCATGTATATAATTATGGGTAGTTAGTATACACAAGTTTTGGGGTATTACCTTATGATACCAAGGTAATTGGGGATACCCAAGGTATTGGGTTTGGGTATCCAAATTATGAGTTAATGTTGTGATACCTAGTTGGTTCAAAACCACGGTATCTATTTAATGTTTGTAATTAGGATTTTATATTATTACTAATTGTTTGACTTATATATGTAATATTTTACCTATTGATTTACGTATCCGGAGATACGGTATCCTAATATTTATGATATGGGTTTTGGTGACCAAGACTTTAATATTTGAACCCAATATCTTTGTGTTAGACTTGTGCAACATAGAAATATGTAGTTGACCATAGTTTGACAATAGTTTGACCATAGTTGACCATAGTTGACCTTAGAGTTGACTTAGTTTGACTTTTGACTTAGAATTGACTTGTTGACCAAGATGTTGACTAGTTTAACTTATTTTCATTCCGGAACCTTGTATTGATATTGTATTCCATATCTAGGTCTTCGAGCCATCGTATCGGACATCGGTGAGACTATTCTTTGGACTTCAGGCGAGTACATTCTCTGATAGTTTCTCATTTATGATATTCTCTATGTTTATTGTATCTAGTGTAGATATCCATGTTCTCTTGACACGATTGTTACACGGATTGGTATATCCGGATCTCGTCATGAGATATTATTCCTTGGTATATGGTGTATCTAGTGCAAGCCTTGTTTCATTGATTATCTTGTACATGTACAAACACTGATTCTCGGAAAGACTAGCTATCTTATTGGGGAATCTCGTGCCATATCGTACCATGGTTGGATCTATTATACCAGTCGAGGGTGGGGAGTATTTTAGTATAGATATGTGATCATACCCTCTTTGTATCATGTCTTGCATTGAATAGTGTTAATCATACACCGCACGTATGATTAGCTAGGCCATAAATCTTGTATCATGTTCCTAAGTCGATCACATGTTAAAACTAGTACTCACACACTTAGTCATTAGTATTCTTGTTCATTGACATATTGCTCATTATTGTATTTATTCCAGTATTTTTTATTATATATATCTTATTGTATCTATTGTGCATCTTGTATATTCACATCTATTTACTGTTACATAGTCTTTATCATTGATTAGAACTGCTGTTAGAGATGTACTATGCTCCTTTCCTGACTGGATATATTTTTCTCAAATGACACTGAGGACTGGTACCCTACATATTATGGACCTTAGGATATTGTGGGCTTAGAGTCAGAGACCATAGCTCAGGAGGGACTTATCCCGACTGAGACAGATGACCCGGGATTAGTACCTTCTTAGTATTCCTTGTACTGGATTTGTCTCCAGCTTATTTTGTTAGTATTCTTTCTGACTCATTGATGTATTATTTCAGACTCATGAGTTGTATGTGACTATTTTGATTCTTTATCTGATTCGTGCTCATTTCCATCTTAGTTCTGTGATTGAGTATATTGTTATTGTTGGTGGCTCATTATATTGCTAGATAGATTACCCAGACAGCATTCTACCGTCGATTCTGCGGCGTAGGCTGGGCGTTGTTTCCGACTTACATCCTTACATCGGGTGCGGGTCGTGACACATTTTTAGTGGTAGCCCATGTAGGTCAAGCTTTGCAAGTTATGTGATATCGTGGTAGTACGACGATTTAGTTGTACTACTACGAGCCTGTGATAGGATATATGATATAGGCTGAGATACTCAATCACATCTAGGAAAATTCTTTTGATTCAACTATTCTCCTTTGATATTGATACTTGATCTCTTAATCTGTCCTTTCCTTGAGTATCTTACATCTTATGCCATATTGATTCTTTCTTTCGCTTTTTCTCAGGATGCTGCCTAAGACTTGATCACAGCAGGGGAGAGCAGATTCTGAGAGGTCTACGACATCTCGAGGGCATACACCAGTCACTTCTCCGGTGATTGGAGTGTTAGCTGCTTTCGGAGATCCACCACCTACTCAGAGGACTGTGCCAGCTGTATCTGAGGGGCTTTCACCTCCACCTTATGTGCTAGCAGAGGCAACACAGATGTTTATACTATTTTGTAAGATGCTCGAGGCACAGAGGGCTCAATCTAAGGCACATCAGAGGCAGACCGACATTCTACGGCAGGGCATCGAGAGTGTTCATCAGCTTGCTCGTGCTGTAGTCGAGAGAGGAGTTCTGGTCCAGCAGTAAGTTGCTCCTCAAGTTGCTCAGCTTCGACTAGGCAACATTCAGGACTTCAAGAAGATGGAGCCTAGGGTCTTCAAGGGGACGGAGGGCATCGTCTATGCTGATGATTGTCTCGAGGACATTGAACGTCTTATGAGGGTATCCCATCTTTCTGAGGATCTAAAGGTTGAGGCGGTAGGACTTTAACTGTTCGACGTCGCTCGTACTTGGTTCAGGAATGAGCCAATTCTTGTTGACGCGGGACAGTTTTGGGAGGTATTCAAGGACCTCTTCAAGAAGAAGTTTTTTTCTCGGGCAGATAGGCTAGACTTGGGGAGGCAGTTTGAGAGTCTCATTCAGGAGAGTATGTCTGTGGAGTAGTATGCTGCGGAGTTCGGCAGGTTGAACCAGTTTACAGAGTATTTGGTGAGAGAGCCAGAGGTTCGGGCTATTCATTTTTGTGAGGGTCTAAACTGGGAAGTAAAGATCCTTATTCCGTCTTTTTATGAGACATACTCGGAGATACTTGCGGAGGCACGCAAGGTTGAGCGGGAGTTTGGTTTGAAGCCCAAGAGAGACCGTGATTCTTTTCTGGGGGCCAACAGCAGTACAGTATCTGCCAAACGTCCTCATTTCCAGTCCAAACATTTCCAGTAGCCACAACAGTACCAGACTCCAGCTAAGGCACCTTTTTACCAGGCACCACAGTAGCAAATACAGTTACAGCAAACTTCCTGCCACTACTGCAAGAAGCCCGACCACATTTGGAAAGTTTGCAAGAGGAGGCTAGGAGTTTGTTTGTATTGTGGTACTGAAGGGCATCAGCTGAGGAAGTGTCCTTCCAATCCTCGTCGTGTAGTTCAGAGAGCAGCTTCAGCTCCGAGGGCACAGGCAAGACTACCTGCAGTACAGCCGAGGGGACCGCTTCCGACACAGCAGCAGCGTTATGTCCAGCATCAGCAGCAGGGAGGTGCACGTCAGGGATGAGCGTTTGCTATGACCGTCGAGGAGGACGAACCCACCGGAGATGTCATCGCAGGTTCTATTCTTCTTGATTCCATTCCAGCTTTAGCTTTGTTTGATAGTGGTGCTTCCCATAGTTTTGTATCTGTTTCTTTTGCTCTGAAGCATGGTTTGGTAGCTAAATCTTTGCTTAGGACTTGCAAGATCATGACCGGGGGAGGCATTATCCTGATTAATGATATTTGTAAGGATCGAAGAGTTACTATAGGAGGCCGGAAGTTAAGTGCGTGTCTACTTGTAATGCCACTTCCGAGCTACGACATTGTACTCGGGATGGATTTGTTGAGTAGGCACCGTGCTAGCATAGATTGTAGAGGAGGTAGAGTTTTGTTTGGTCCGTCAGGAGAGCCAGAGTTCGAGTTTGCTAGAGAAGCTGCGGAGCAGGGAGAAGGCATTATTTGTGGAGCTATGGTGGAAGACAAGGAGTTGCCGCATCCGTTGATAGCAGAATTCTTGGATGTGTTTCCTGAGGAATTATCAGGGTTGCCGCCAGATCAAGATATTGAATTCTCTATAGACTTGGTGCCAGATGCAGAACAAATTTTACAATATGTCTATAGAGTAAACAACAGTGAGTTGGTTAAGATGAAGAAGCAGGTGGACGAATTATAGGATAAGGGGTTTACCAGATCGAGTTCTTCACCGTGGGGAGCCCCGGTATTGTTTGTACCGAAGAAGGATTAATCGGTGCGCATGTGCATTAATTATAAGGCATTGAATAATCTCACTATCAAGAATAAGTACCATTTGCCATGGATTGATGATCTGTTTGATCAGTTGAGTGGTGCGAAGGTGCTTTCTAAGATAGATTTGAGATCAGGCTACCATCAGGTGAAAGTGAAGCCGATGGACATACTGAAGACTGCTATTAGAACTCGGTATGGTCAGTACGAGTTTATGGTGATGTCGTTTGGGTTGACTAATGCACCGGCGGTATTTATAAACTTGATGAAAAAGGTGTTCCATCAGTACCTTGACAAGTAAGTTGTGGTGTTCATCGACGACATACTCATATACTCGAAGACACTGAAGGAGCATGAGGAGCATTTGAGGATTTTGTTGGATGTGTTAAGGAAGGAGAAGCTATATGGAAAGTTGTCCAAGTGTGAGTTTTTTTTGGACAAGGTGGAATTCTTAGGACATGTTGTGACAAGTGATGGTATTTCAGTGGATCAGAAGAAGATCGCAGCAGTAGAATCTTGGAAGGCGTCGAGTTTGGTAGCAGAGATCAGGAGTTTCTTGGGATTGGCAGGCTACTACAGGATGTTTGTGCAGGATGTTTTGAGGATTGCCGAGCCGATGACCAGACTCACCAGGAAGGATGTAGAGTTTGTTTGGACGGAGGATTGCTAGGTTGCTTTTGAGGAGTTGAAGAAGAGGTTGACGTCTGCTCCTATTTTGACGTTGCCATCAGGATCTGGAGGTTTTACTATTTATAGTGATGCATCGAAAAATGTTTGGGTTGTGTTCTTCAGCAGAATAGAAAAGTGATTGCCTATGCATCCAGGAAATTACGTCCTCATGAAAAGAACTATCCTACCCATAATTTGGAGATGACAGAAGTCATCTTCGTCCTGAAGTTATGGAAACATTATTTGTACGGAGAGCTTGTGGAGATCTTCACAGACCACAAGAGCTTGAAGTATATTTTCACGCAGAAGGAGTTGAACATGAGGCAGTGTCGGTGGTTAGAACTGATGAAGGATTTTCATATATCTTTGTAATATCATCCTGGAAAAGCTAATGAGTTGCTGATGCTTTGAGTAGGTTTTGGTAGCTATGTTCTTGACGCAGGATCGATATTTGCTGAAAGACTTGGAGAGCTTAGGCATCGAGGTGATAGTTTATGGTTGTGCTATGCAGATGTGGGGATTACAGATATATTCAGATCTGATGGACATGATCAAGGTAACACAGTATGAGGATGTATCTCTGAGGAGAATCAGAGCTCAGGTGAGAGCAAGATTGGAGGATGATTTCACCAATGCTGAGAATGGATCTTTGAGGCATGGAGTTAGGTTATGTGTGCCTAGTGGGGAGCTGCATGAGAAGGTATTGCAGGAAGCGCATCGCTTTCAGTATTCCATACATCCAGGTGCCAACAAGATGTATCGGGATATGCGAGAGAGTGTGTGATGTAATGGCATGAAGAGAGAAGTGGCACAGTTTGTATCCAGATGCTTAGTGTACCAGCAGGTGAAAGCCCAGAGGCAGAGGCCAGAAGGTTTACTTCAGCCATTACTTATTTCAGAGTGGAAGTGAGAGCACATTACTATGGATTTTATGTACGGACTTCCACGATCTCCAGAAAAAAAAGACACGATTTGGGTCATCGTTGACAGGTTGACCAAGTCGGCCCACTTTTTGCCTTTCAAAGTGGGTTTGTCTACGAAGAAGCTGGCAGAGATGTATATGAGGCAGATTGTTAGGATACATGGAGTTCCCGTCAGCATAGTCTCGGATCAGGATAGTCATTTTACTTCTTATTTCTGGAGGAGTTTGCAGGAGAGTTTGGGCACTCAGCGCAAGTTCAGTACTGCATATCATCCCCAAACAGATGGACAGTCAGAGAGGACTATTCAGACTCTCGAGGATATGTTGTGCACTTGTGTACTATATTTCAGGGGTTCTTGGTAGGACCATCTTCATTTGGTAGAGTTTGATTATAACAACATCTACCAAGCTAGTATAGAGATGTCATATTTTGCAGCTCTGTATGGTCGGAGGTGTCGTACTCCCTTGTCTTGGGACGATGTTGGAGAGAGAGTTTTGCTTGGGCCAGAGATGGTTGTGGATGTAGCGGAGAAGGTTCAGTTGATCAGAGACAGACTTCATGTGGCGCAGGACAGATAGTGGCATTGGGCCGATAGTCACCTAAGACCTTTGGAGTTCGAGGTATAGTTTAGATTTTTGTTTTGTGCTTGTTATTGGTTGTTTGTTATAAATTAAGTTCTTAAGGTGGTATTTTATTCTAGATGGGTGGTTTGGTGTTTCTGAGGATTTCTTCGACACGAGGCACGATTCGATTCGGTGGAGGTGGAAAGCTTAGTCCGCGATTCATCGGACCATTCACTAATCTAGAGAGAGTCGGTGTTGTTGCTTATAGATTAGACTTGCCACCTACATTGGAGGGAGTGCACAACATATTTCACGCATCGTAGTTGAGACGGTACGTGGCAGATCCTAGTCATGTATTGGATCACTCGGAGATAGAGGTAGGCCCTACTCTTAACTATCCAGAGAAGCCAGTTGAGATTCTGGATCGGAGAGAGAAGGTGTTGAGGAACCAGACTATTCCTTTGGTGCGCGTCATATGAGAGGCATCACTCTCCGTAGCTATCCATATTTGTTTGTGCTTTGAGGTATGTTCTTTCCTAGTTATGGTATGTTCTTTCATAGTTAGTTATGTTCTTTAGTTCTGTTCTTTTGTTAAGTTCTGTTATTAAAGGGGGTAGTTTTGACTTTGAATTTCGAGGACAAAATTATTTTAAGGATGGTAGACTTGTCACTACCACATTTTCTAGTAAAGGATATTTTAGTAATTTTATATTTAATTAAATATTGTGCATAATAAATAATTATCTATTTTATTATTTAATTATTGTTAGATGTTAGTTATTTATTTTGGATTTGTGTTAGTGGACCTAACTAGTTTAGTTTAGACTCATGGACCAACATGAATTAATTGATAGAATTTAGCCCATTTAGAAAGCCCATTGATTAGGAGATGGATTAAATTAATTAAACCATTAGGGTAGAAACTTTCCTCCTTAATTATTTCTTCATGAGAGGCCCCAAAGGGTATATTGGACAATTTATAGTAGCTTGAGGAAGGGGAAAGGGGGGCCGGCCTATATAGAGAGGGAAAAAATTATTCTCTCCTCTTTTTATTTGGAAACTAGATCTAGAAATTTTCTCAACCAAATTTCTTCATTCTTACTTCATTTTTCTACCAAAATTTATCCCAATTACTTTCCAAATCACTATTGGAGGCTAGTGGAGCAAGGATCTAGAAGGAGGAAGCAAGGATCTACAAAGAGAAGCAATGATCTACAAGTTGGAGGCCACTTTCAACATATTTGGTGGTTGCATTGGGAATCTATCTCCTAATAGATATAATTTAGTTTTTTCCCTTAATTTAGGTTCTAAATCTGAGTTTTAACCATGAGAAATCAACCCATATGCATAGGCTACCCATAGGATTTAGTTTTGTGTTCATAGGAGGCCTATTGAGAAAGTAATGGTATTTTTTGTGTCAATTTTGGGAGAATTTTGAGATTAACATCTGTTGTGTGTATCAATTGGTCCTATAGATCAATTTGGCATATGTTTGTGTGTTTGGGGCTAGTGTCGTATCCACAATTGGGTACGTGTAGGTTGTATCCCAACAATTTGGTGATACGTGTTAATTTGGGGGTTTTTCCTCCGACACGGGACTTTGAGCATGTCACATTTTGACACGGATACGTAGATTTATAATTGACTCTTCGTATTATTCATAAATAATATATATGACTTGTTCGTGTCCTTCGGGATACGTTTGGATGTGTGGTGGACTCGTGTCACATGTGTATCCGAGATCTAGTGGGATACGGAGTGATACGTTCCATGTGTGTGCAATTTAATTATAGATCTATTCTCTTATGTTCTTATTTCATGGAGAATGTAATTGTGTGTGCGTGTGTGTGTATATATATATATATATATATATATATATATATATATATATATATATATATATATATATATATATATATATAATGTGATGTATATATATTTTATGAAATATTGTGTTTTAGATCTATGTATCTATGTATATATTATATGTGTAGATATTGTATGTAGCTATTCTTATATATGTATATATAATTATATATGGTAGCATGTATAGATATGTATATGTAAATAGATATTTATTGTGGTTATATTATAATTATACAATATATGTTATATTGTGTATATATTTATATGTACATATACATATGTATGTTGTTACAAATATGTTACTATGTATATAGGTGTATATTGCTATGTAGATAATGTGTACATATATATATATATATATATATATATATATATATATATATATATATATATATATATATATATGTGTGTGTGTGAGTGGGTATGTGTATGTATTAGTTATAATTATATGTATATATATTTAGTATATATATATATATATATTATGTTAGAGCTATAGAGAGCCGAGATATAGCGACAGCAGCATGTGTCGCTGAACACAGCAGCAATAGCACTAACAGCAGCAGTAGCCGCTATAGCGACGGCGAGAAATGTCGCAGCAGCAGTAATGCACAGCAGCACCAGCAAGAGAAACAACGATAGCAGTTAGCAACAATTACAGAAATTTGTCGCTGAAACAGCAGCAGTATCAGCAGCCGTATCAAGGAATTTAGCGACGGCTTTGGCAACAACAGCAGGAATCAGTCACTAAAATAGCAGAGTATCAGCATCAACAATAGTCTTCAGCGACATCATGCAGGATTTTTAGCGACAGTTTGGCAGATTTCCTATTATTAGATATTTATATGTATATATATATATATATATATATATATATATATTTGTATATGGTATTTAATATATATGTAAATATTTTCCTAAATTGCTAATAGTATTTATAGTATACTATATGTATAATAATTAGTATAGCATGTATATAATTACGGGTAGTTAGTATACACAAGTTTTGGGGTGATACCAAGGTAAGTACCAAGGTAATTAGGGATACCCAAGGTATTGGGTTTGGGTATCCAGATTATGAGTTAATGTTGTGATACCTAGTTGGTTCAAAACCACGGTATCTATTTAATGTTTGTAATTAGGATTTTATATTATTACTAATTGTTTGATTTATATATGTAATATTTTACCTATTGATTTATGTATCCGGAGATACAGTATCCTAATATTTAAGATATGGGTTTTGGTGACCTAGACTTTAGTATTTGAATCCAATATCTTTGTGTTAGACTTGTGCAACCTAGAAATAGGTGGTTGACCATAGTTTGACCATAGTTGACCATATTTGACCTTAGAGTTGACTTAGTTTGACTTTTGACTTAGAATTGACTTGTTGACCTAGAAGTTGACTATTTTAACTTATTTTCTTTCCGGAACCTTGTATTGATGTTGTATTCCATATCTAGGTCTTCGATGCACCGTATCGGACATCGGTGAGACTATTCTTTGGACTTCAGGCGAGTACATTATCTGATAGTTTCTCATTTATGATATCCTCTATGTTCATTGTATCTAGTGTAGATATTCATGTTCTCTTGACACGATGGTTACACGGATTGGTATATCCGGATCTCGTCATGAGATATTATTCCTTGGTATATGGTGTATCTTGTGTAAGCCTTGTTTCATTGATTATCTTGTATATGTATAGACACTGATTCTCGAGAAGACTAGCTATCTTCTTGGGGAATCTCGTGCTATAGCGTACCATGGTTGGATCTACTATACCAGTCGAGGATGGGAAGTATTTTAGTGTAGATATGTGATCAAATCTTCCTTGTATCAAGTCTTGCATTGAATAGTGTTAATCATACACCGCAGGTATGATTAGCTAGGCCATAAATCTTGTATCATGTTTCCAAGCCGATCACATATTAAAGCTAGTACTCACACACTTAGTCATTAGTATTCTTGTTCATTGACATATTGCTCATTATTGTATTTTTTCAGTATTTTCTTATTATATATATCTCGTTGTATCTATTGTGCATCTTGTATATTCACATCTATTTACTGTTACATAGTCTTTATCATTAATTAGAACTGCTGTTACAGATGTACTCTGCTCCTTTCCTGACTGGATATATTTTTTCCAGATGATACTGAGGACTGGTACCCTACACATTATGGACCTCAGGATATTGTGGGCTTAGAGTCAGAGACCCTGGCTCAGGAGGGACTTATCCCGACTGAGACACATGACCCAGGATTAGTACCTTCTTAGTATTTCTTGTAATGGATTTGTCTCTAGCTTATTTTGTTAGTATTCTTTCAGACTCATTGATGTATTATTTCAGACTCATGAGTTGTATGTGACTATTTTGATTCTTTATCTGATTCGTGCTCATTTCTATCTTAGTTCTGTAATTGAGTATATTATTATTGGTGGTGGCTCATTATATTGCTACATAGATTACCCAGACGTTCTACCGCCGATTTTGTGGCGTAGGCTGGACGTTGGTTCCGACTTGCATCCTTACATCGGGTGCGGGTTGTGACATATATCCATGCCTTCACGTAACCAAGTTAAAATAAATTAGTCAAAAAATTTACTACAAAATTTTCTATTATGTATACAAGTTGACAAAGATATATCTTTACATGGAGTAGAGTCTAGCATTGGGATATTATCTTGGAACCGACGCGGGATGCCGCACCAAGCTTGCGGCAAATGTAAGCTAGTATACCGCTTCACCAAGATATTTCTTTCACTGTGTCTGTCATCAAAATTCAAGAGATATTTAGCATGTATCGACGTTCCAGACTTATCTGGAATGCCAACAGCCCCTAAGATAAACTACATATATCCACGGGCCACATTATCGCTATTATCCACTTCGGGGTCCGGATCATCGAATGTCTTCTCCAAATATTTCAAAAGAAGTCCATACGACTTTTTGAAGTCTCGAAGGGTTGTAAAACTTATCGCATCAACTCCCAGACAGCCTGATACATAATCCACGATATGATCGTAAAAGTTAATGCTCGATTCGTCAAAAGTATGATTCATCATGACTCGACCTTCAACCCTAAGTCCCAATGATGGACATCATCCAGGGTAATCGTCAACTCCTCTTTTGGGAGATGGAAAGTGTTGGTTTCTGGATGCCATCGTTCTACAAATGCTGATATGAGTGCATTGTCCACCGTCGTATATGAGTAGTTACCCAAATTTTTTAAACCGGTGAGATTGATTTTAGCCTTGACATCGTCTCCGAAAAATTCAAACCCCCATGTATTGCACTTTTTGCCGTGGTTGATCACCGTTAACATACGAGAACTCTTCTGAAAAATAAATAATTGGATGAACTTATAACTATATATAAAATATAGTTATCTATAAATAATTGGATGAACTTAGAACTTAGAAATATATATAAAATTATTAAAACGTAATGTACTTACCTGATTGTTCCATATTTGGTATGCAATATGGTTCTCGATCGACGACAACATAGAGCAACCGTTTAGACGAGTCTCGATTGGACTATCTGGCTGCTGAGAAGGTCCTGAACCATCATAGGACGGTTTCCGAGGGTTGTTGGCCGAGTCTCGACTGAACTATCTGCATGCTGAGAAGATCCTGAACCATTAGTTGACCAGTTTTGGACGGTTGGTATGTCTTCATCGGAGGAGGAAGAAGAACCAGAAGTACTAGGAGCACGTCTCTTCGAACGGGTTATAGTCTTCTTCCGTCGACGTTTCCTAACTTGAGGGGGTGCCTCGGGGTCGACGATAGTGAGGGCTATTCCAACAGCACGCTCAACATTGCGTTCCTTACGCATCGACGTAGTGTGACATCTTTTTATGATACCTTCATCCTCAAGGCCCTTTCGAGGGTCGTGACTATAAGACAAAGAAGATATATATTTTAACATCCCAAAATTAATTGAACATTCAGGACTGTAGAAATTTCTACAGTCCTATATGTATATAAGACTGTTAAAATTTCTACAGTCCAATATATATAAAGGACTGCAAATATTTCAACAGTCCACAATGTATATAGGACTGTAGAAATGTCTACAGTCTGACATGATTATATCCCGAACGTTCGAGGAATTTCGAACTTGTATACCCTAAAATCGGGTTCGAGACTCCAGAAATACGTCAAAACTACATCAAAACCTATTTTAGCTTATTTTACTAAAATTTTAAGCCTCTAACGAAGATTGGAAAGAAAATTTTTGAAATTTTTTCGAAATGCAATAAAAAATTAAAAAATTGAGAAGGACAAGGAGGAGAGAGAATTGTACCTTGATTCTTTTGAGAGTTTGTGAGCCATCGATTAATGGTTGAAATTTGAAGAGATGGAGATTGTAAAATTTTAGATTTCAAATGAAAGGAGTGGAGGATGAGGGCACCAACGGTGGTGGAGGTTTGGGGGTGAGGTTGGACTAGTATGAGTAATATTTGGACTAGTATGAGTCAATATCATTCATTAATGGACTAGCTCCAATGCTGAACTAGTCCTGAGTGTTCTTTGTAGTGCCTTTATCACAAGCATTTTTCTACTTCTTCTGCGTAGGAGTAGGTGCAGAAGAAGGCATCAATCGTGGTGCGGTCGGAATTCATTTGGAGCCTGTGTATTGTCACGACCCAATTCCGAAGAATCAATTGAGGCGTCCCCCGAATCGTGACCGCCGTGCGGGCCTGGGTTTGCGCCCGCACAAGGCTTAAATGATTTGCATAGCAAGCACATATTCAGAGTACGCAGATAAATTAAAATACAGATTTGAAACATAGAAAAGTTCTCTTTATTGATAATGAACATCTATTACAAACTCCTGAACGAGTTAGCTAATATGCCGAACGGCTTACAAAAGAGATGACTCAAAATGAGATAGCAGTCCTGTACATTATATCCCTTTACTAAACTTCAAAAGATATAGACCTCCAGGCTGGAGGATAGCTTTGCCACGGAGCTGCATTTGTGTATGAAGAGTTGCAGCTTCGGACTTCAAAAGGCTTCAAGGGCGCGGTGAAGATGCGCTAACAGCTGGACTGGATCGGGAAGACGACTTCGGCTCCTCGCTCGGTTTGCCTTAGTGCGGAGAACCTGTTTCAACGAGGGTCAGCATATCGAAACATGCTGGTGAAGGCGAGCTAGCCGAACTATACCAATCAACACGTTGTTTTAAATGAAGCATGCATATTTGTGGGTTTCTATCTTGCCTTAGTTCATTTACAAGTAAGCAGCATATAGAATTTACTGAAATGAACGTGCCACCGTTCGGTGGATTTTACCTGCCCGTCTGAATTACCTGCACAATACTTACCATGCCTTCCCTGCCACGAAGACACAAGTTAGTATGCAACAGGTTTAAATATACACGTTGAACACACAATGCATTGCAAGCCATATTCACACGATAAACACACGAGGCATTGCAAGCATATACACACGATGATCATTGGCTTGATGCCATAATGGACTAGTCAAGGACAAGGATAGCATGCAACGAGAAAACACGAGGAGCTCAGAAAACACGATGCGTTGCAAGTTATCCCGTCCGCACACGATTGACTATAAACACGAAGTCTGCCCGGATCGGATCGGTGCCAGTGCCCCAGCGACCGTCCGCAGAACTTATATCCTTGTGCACAAGTTGTCCATGATAGAATACACGATGTTTAGTTAAGTTATCATTTCACGCAGTTGAGGCAACACGAGTAATGCATGTTTCATTTTGCATAGCCTCTAGGAACAGTTATGCGCATACACGATATGATTCATAAATAGCACAATTTATAGAAGAAGTTATATTCTAACTATAATTTATGCATATGATAAATATTCCGAACGAACAAGCATGCAAGTAAGTAACCGTTCACGAGTTTGATTGACAAGCAGTAATAACCAAGTTTATTCTCTTTTATCTTGGTTTCTTTTATTATTACTTGGTATCGTTTGATCGGGGCGAAGAGAATGCAAGTATTTTAGCTGTGAAGCTTGGAAGCAGGGCTAGCTAATCGGGTTGGTAGCCACTCACTTGGTTGGAAGGAAAGGAGAAGGAAAGAGGCGCTTCACGACTCCGCTCGCAAGCCGCCTACTGCTCGTTCACCTGCACACGAACAGCTCGATTAATACTTCTTCCTCTCTTTCCAATCTCGGAATAGAAGTGCAGTTCAATGAACGAAAACAATGAAAATCACCAAAACCGTTCAAGGAAAACAAGCAATTCCCAAAATCAACTCAAAGCACGAAAGCAACAAGCGACATCAAAAACCGAGGCAATAAAAGATAGCAGCGGAGAGGTCCCTCCTGACTCTGCAGCTAAGCCGATCCTTGGGGCGCAGTCCACTGAATATGGGAATCGATTCCGAAGAAACAAATCCATAACGAGGACAAGTTCTTAATCCAATCTATCCCGATCGAACGATACCGACTTGTGTTTCTTAACCGCGCTCCCCGCACCGGGGGAACGGGGTGCTACATGTATTCCTCTGAAATGGTCAAGGAAACTATTGGGAGATAGATTATAGATTGCCGACTGATGAACACAAAAAATCGGGTTCCACTTCGTATCCAAATGCCACTATTGCGAGCTCCATGGTGGGGAGTCTATTAAGCACATCTTCAACGCGGGAGACCTGACAAGGGGAACCTGGAGGCACTTCCATCAGGCTTGTCAAGTGGGAAACACCTTATAATGGGCACAGGGGCAATAATATGGATTTTATTATTGGGAGCAATAATATGGATTTTATGGAAGACCTGACAAGGGGAACCTGGAGGCACTTCCAAAAAATTTGACACTTCTGATTTTTTTTACAGTCCTCCACGACGCTAGAGTGGAGGACCTGTGGGTAGTAGCGAAGTAAGGAGGGAAGAGAGGAGCAGAGGACGCTGAGGGTGTCGAGGTAGTCGAACTTGAGCTGGACGAGGGTAGAGGGAGGTGGGGGTGGGTTCGGGTGGTGGATCCTGCGCGGAGGTCGAAAGGGAGGACGAGGCGGAGGAACGGGAGGGGAAGAAGGCGGCGGGAGACGGGGGAGGAGGGGAAGGAGGCTGCGGGAGGAGGCGGAGGCGGCGGTGGAGGACGGGGGAGGAGGCGGAGGCGCGCGCACGGTGGAGGAGCAGGAGGGTGAGCAGGAAGAGGGAGGTGAAGATGGTGGACAGCCCTAGTAAATTTTGGACTAGCCTGAGTAAATTTTTTTCATAACTGGACTAGTCCCAATACTGGACTAGCCTTGAGTGTACTTTGTAGTGCCTTTATCACAAACCTAGGAAAAGTGATCTTATACTTTTGGTTTTCAGGTGTTCTTCAGCAGATCGGGCTTTAGGGCTTTGTTCCTTTCTGGTACTTTTGTATACTTCTTTTATGATATATATATATATATATATATATATATATATATATATATATATATATATATATATATATATATATGAGTTCGGATCCGGAGTCCCGTCGTCCTCGACAGTTGGATCGAGCGGACGCGGGCGGGCCCCACGCTGGTCCTCTTATTCGATGGTTCTGGGGGGAGGGGCTTTGCCGGGGATATGGCGGCGGGGCTCTTGATCCGCCCTCTATATGGGTCCGAATCCGGAGTCCTGCCAGCGGAGCCCCACGGAATTTCCATCACCCTCGACCGTTGGATCGAACGAACGCGCACGTGGACCCCACGTAGATCCCCGGATCCGATAGTGGGGGAGGAGGGGGAGGGGACTGTGGTGACGGGACCTTTGATCCGCCGCCACTATATATATATATATATATATCGCGACATGTTAGCATGCTAATGCATGTCCTCACTATTCATCACAATGAATTCAAATATTGTCTAATATCATTGCATAAATACTTACAAATGTTTAGTGATAGAACTCCAAAAATTGAGATATCATGACTGTTAGCTATGCTTGAGCAAAAGCTCAACTTCCCTCTTTCTTTAGTCCCACATCGGTTAGACCACATCTTCCTTGCATGTATATATTAGTTCTTTTTCTTTGCTTTCTTAAAGATGTTGTGTGGGGGACCCCTTCGGCCACACGCGCACGCCGCCACCGTCGCTCGGTTCGGCGCGACGTGTGTATCAGGTGCGGGTACGTGTCCACACCTGCGGGCGCCGAATGTCAATCCAATTTACTCTTCGGGTTCGGGCTGGGATCTAAAAATCTTTTTGCTCCTCTTTATTTTTGAACCGTTTTGATTCATTCAAAAGTTTGAACGTTGAGTCTCATGTCCAGGTTCTTTGAACCTTGTAACAGCTTTTTTGACAGTCATTCCTCCATATTTTTATTGTTCCTTAATGACATTTTTATGAGCAATTAAGTATCATGTCCGTGGCTGTGTATTAGGTTCTGCCTATTTAAAATGGTCTCCTCCTCCTTTATTTCGGAATAGAAAAATCCTCCTACGTGAAACCTCTCCCTCAAACCACAATCTGGTCTCTAAATCCTTGTTCTGGGCAGAGCTAAGTTCGGTCTCTCTCTCCGAGTTGTGTGCAACGAAGAGAACCTGGTAGTCAGGTGGTTTTACCACTAGGAGCTTCCGAGAAACGTCTGCACATAAACCTCGGATCAACTCTTAGGGCAGTGCTTCGTGCACGACTTCCCCAGAGGCCGGTAACAACTTCTTTTTGTTTCTTTGTTCTCTTATTAACTTCTGAATATATCTATTCTACTATATAATGTCAAAACTAGGCTTCACCGTGAAAAATTTTCGTTCCAAAAATACCCTTCAACATATTTAGTAATTAAAAAGATTAATTAAAATTAATAGGAGGTATCTAGGTAAATACAAGAGTTGTCCTTCGGTATTCCTAATTACAACAACTCTTAAATGCATTATCTAAAAATGAGGCATTGAAAAATGGACTTTGTTGTATCATTCATTCATTGAAAAATGAACAAATTTTGAATACAAATGTCTTTTAATCTTTCTAACAATAAATACGTGCAACGCACGTGCATATATGCTAGTACATATATATATATATATATATATATACATATATATATATAAACTAGTAACAATGACATGACAACTATTATGTTTCTATATTTCCAGTATCTTAATTTTATTCTGGGTATGTATATGTTTCCAAAAAGTAGAATGCTTATGTATTTTTTTTTTCTTACGAGCAATGAAATGCTCACTTTTATTCCACAAGTAGTTTTCAGAGTAGAGATTTGAGCTCCTACCGATTATTTGGTGGATTGAGTGATTGAGGTTTTGGTATCTTGTTAGTGTTCTTTTGTTTTTAGGGTATTATGTTTACAAGTTGGGACTCATGTAAAGTATATTAAACAAACTGAAGACAATAGTTTTAAAGTCCTTTAGGATTGATATTTTGAATCTGTTTGTGAGAGTTATATTTATGGCTGGGTTTGTTTGGAGAATCTTATATATTTTTATTACAATATATTGATAAGAGGTATGGCAGGAAGCTGTGATCATTGACATGTTGCACTAATATAAATTTTGGTTTTGGGACGTGGCAAGAATTCTCTACCTCACGGATTCAAGCTCTTTTCTCTAACCACTCCATGAACCCTAAAGTATAACGATTGCCATGATTTAAATTGTTTCAAAAAGTCCATTTGATATGTGCCTAGGTGCTAGGCTCACCCTTGTACCTTACGAGGCGAGACTCACTCACCTAGGCACACCTGAGGCGAACGAGAATCTTGTTTTTTTTTACTTTTGAGGTGCACACGGCTCATTCATCAGGTGTTTTCTTTAAATCTTTTATTCAGTTTTTTCTTTTCTATAATAGATGTGTTTTAGTGTCTTTTTACAATTTTAATGGTGTTATGAATTGATAAATATAATTCAAATTTATTTATATAAAATATTTTTAAAATAAAATTTTTAAAATGTGTACCTTGCTTCATCATAGCCCATGCATCGTGCCTAAGCTCCAGAAGACCTTAATGCTTGAAGTGTTCCTTACGCCTTTTGAAAGGCCGCGTGACACGTAGAATCTTTGACAATCCACTTACCATTAGCTATTTATAGAAGAATGAAAACTGAGAATACCATGCTTAGGCTTCTGAGGCTTTTTCTTCAGAGATCAGTGTCATGATAGTTTCCTTTTTCCATACTTTCTTCGGTTATGAGTTGTCCTGCCCAGTGGCGTAGTCAGAATTTAGGAATAACGGGGTCAAAATCGACTCATAAATTTTTAATCCAAATTTTGTATAAAAAAGTAAACGAAAAAATAGCATAATTTACTCACAAAATATTTTGATAACAAAGACATTATAATAGTTGCATTATATTATAACCGACAATAATTGTTACAATAACCACTTACGAGGCTTCATCGTTTTAAATGTTACAAGATGTCCTCCCCAACTTTTGTGTAAATGTTTTGCTCAATGTATGTCACCAGACAATCATTCATCAATTCATCTCTCATTCAGTTGTGAAATGTATTCTTGACAACATTTTTTGCAAAAAATGTTCAATCTAAACAGAGTAATATTTTAAAATATCTAAACTAGTACACATATAACATGATATTTTCAACAATGAACATGAATGGAATAAATTAGGAAACAAATCGCCGAAACAAAATTAGGACAAATATACAAATTTGGGGTAGAAATACACAATAAAGGAGTAATCAATTAAAGCAAATGCAATTAGAGACGAAATCAATTAGGGAAAAAGCAAATTGGGGAACATCAATTATCGCAAACGCAAATTATGGTAGGAATCAATTAGTACATATTAGGGCAGGAATTATTTAGAAATCAATTAGAGAAAATTAGGGCAGGAACAAAATTAAATTAGAGATATTACATGATTCAATGATTGAGAGAAGAGAGGTGCGACAAATGACTCAGTGGACAACAACTCAGTAGATATAGACTCAGTGGACAACGATGGTGTAATGGTAAGCACTCGATGAAGCATCCATGGATGTAAGATGAGCCGATAAGAGAGAGTTTGTATTGTGCATGTAAGTGTTTTTTAAATTCAGCTTTGTTTTATTGCAAACTAAGCCCCTATATATGTAAAAACTATCTATTACCCATATATATATATATGAGAAAACATGAAACCCTTATTTTATATAAAGGGTTTTAGACGAAGAGATACATACTCGACCCGGTGATTTGACCTATGTTAACCAGAAATGGCCAAAGATGATGAAACAAGGACAAGATGATCCATCTCGTGCTCGGACTCGCCAGAAGAAGACGTTGCCAAAGAATTCGAGTGAGCTCTAGGATCAATAAAGGGAAACATAGTAGATTTTTATGAGATTTAGAGTGGTTCAAGTTGTAACTTGGGAGTAAATGTGATGAGAAGGGTTGTAGGGTTCTCAGCTTCTAAGTCCGATTTCCCTATTCGAAAATTAATATAATTATCAATTATATATATATATATATATATATATATATATATATATATATATATATATATATATATATAATTTGAGTGGGGTCAGGTGACCCCACTTGCCCTAGTCTCCCTCCACCACTAGCCCTGCTTGAGTTTACTGCTGGATGAATGTATAGTATATTCCTACTGAAATATATGAGCTTACTGAAACAATTACACATATAACTGTAATAAATTCAAAGAACATTTTCTCAGCAATGCTCTTTTGATTGATTACCCATCCTTAACATGTACTCAAAAGAATCTCATTCAACCATTGTTGTTTAATAGCTTTCATTACTTGTGTTTAGTTAAGAGAACTAGTCCCAACCCTCAGTGTCCTAGATGAATAGGTGAGATGGCATTTTTTTGGGACATTCTGAGCCAGGTATCAGGCATGCTTCCTCTTCTCTTCTTTGGCTTCATGAACTTTTAACTTGTTTTCCGGCATGCTCCTTGACCCTTCCTCCTTTCCTGCCATCATGTAATTGGAACTTAACCTTACCCTCTCTTGATCACTAGGCTCTCTTCTATGATGATGATATTGTTGTTGCTCTCCTGATCTCTCTATCGGTACCCTTGCTTGATTATTTGTCTCCAAAACACTTGAAGGAGGGATACCAGCACCACAGCCACTGGCTTTCTCTTGCTCAATGAATAAGAGCTGCACTAGAGTCCGCAGGGGAAGCTGGTCATTAGCTATTGCATGAGAACGCACCTCTGGAGACAGCTTATGACAGTTGATTAGTTGGCACAGTTGCTTTCTCTCGGGTTTGCTTAAATCTGGATGCTCCTGAAAAGACGAGTGCGTTAATCCTAATTTTTTCTATTGACAACGTATAATTAAGAGCATAAACTTGTTCTACTATTGATTTGATGTATAGTTCTATCAAACAAATATATGTTATTCTTGGTGTGTAAAAACACAAAATTTCTACTATGGTTGATCCAATGTGTATATATTCATTGCTCATGGAATTTGGTTACATATTTACCTTCCAAAGACTATTCAACAGTTCATCAGAGTGCAAATTTTAGTTGCATTCATAGTTCAATTGTGAATAGAATTTTTGAGATAGATGGTATGTTTGAATATGTATCTACCTGTAGAAATGTATCTATTGCTCGGTAAAGGCCATTATGATCCTCCCTTGCAAACTCCGGCATCAACTTAACCAACTGCACAAGCTTTTCTAGCTTCAACTCCTTGTCGCTCCTCGCGATAAGCCCCAGATAGTCATCAAACACCTTCGACACTCTACCGATCATATTCCTCCTCTCCGACTCCAAGAAACTCTCGACCATCGCCTCGACAAACCCAACCTCGTAAATTCTTCTACCCTCATTTTCGTCACAACGGAAGAATACCAAGTCCCTGGTAGAGGAGACCTCATCCAATTGCCTTCCTGCTCTCCTTACCAGCTCCGCCTTCACACTAGCAGACGCTTCAACGGCGATTGCGATCTTCAACAGCTTCATTAGGAACCCACAGGAAACAGCCCCGGTTTCTGCTGGGATCATGCTGACAATCACTTCGAGCACTCGTCGGTCCTTCCTTAATGTAGAGGAACAAGAAACACGATTCTCCTCTGGGTCTGGGAGGTTCTTGACAGTGTAGACGTGGAGCGCCTCTCCAACTAGTGCTGGAGGAAGAGACTTTGAAGCTGACCGGATGGCGAAGATGATAGACTGGAAGTGGGCAATGTGGAGATCAGCTATGTCTTCGGTCCACCAGTCCTTAGGCACGGACCGGCCAGGATGGCGGGAGTAGGTGAAGGACCAGGTGACCTGCGAAGGATGTGTGAGAATTTTGGAGACGATGGAGTCAATGAGCTGCCGGATGAGGATTTTAATGTTCTTGTCAGAGTCGGAGGAGTACTCTATGGACGCCAGTGCTGCGACAGAGTCTTTCCAGTTGGGGAGGATGAAGGAGAGGAAGAAGGTGTGGAGCATGGGGAGAAGGTTTGGATGGGAGACCGAGTCGGTCATCTGCAGGAAATTTGCTGCTGAGAAGACTGAAGGGAAGTTCTGTGCTGAAAGGGTGATGCTGATATTGTAGCAGAACTTTGCGCAGAGCTCGAATGAGTCTTCATCAGCAGGGAAGTTGTTCAGGATGATCGGGCGGGAGGAGGTGGCTGACATGTTGTTGGAGGTGGAGGAGTCCGCATAGGAGCAGAGGCGTTGGAGGAGGCCACACTTGAGGAGGAGGGGGAACTGTAGGTATATCATGAAGCTAGGTAAGAGTTTGAAGGAGTTAAAAATGAGTTTCAAAGTTAAAAGAAATCAAACTAGAGAGTCCAAAATAACTTGTCAATCTTCAATCGAACTAAACATTGCCTGTTTCTATTTGAAAATTATAAGATGTTATATGGAAAATTCTAGCTGTGTGATTATTTTGGAATAAGGTTCAATGGGATTCATGTAAATACGTAGGAGAAATGGACATGTTTGGTGTATGCATACATAAAATGCAGGTTAACAAGGAAAGGGATAGAGGTCTCATTTAAAAAAGTTCTACCAAATGTGTTAGGGACTTGAAGAGAACTTCTAGTCTTGACAATGTGATATAGTTCTTTCACATCTAACATAGTTTTGATGGGTAAAAAAATCAAGGTTAGCATTATCACTATTGGAATTGGTTCGGACCCTTCTTACATTTATCACAATCGGCAATTTCAAATTTGAGTTTCAGAGTTATTGATTTCGGAAGCCAAAACTAATAATTAAAAAATAGAAACTATTTGACATTTAGACATTAATATGTACTATTTATTGTTTCTCAGAGAGCGTTGAATGAAATAATATTCAACATTGATAGTTCAACAACATTAGGTAATACTGTTTATTTATTGGAATGGTTACTGTTAGAGTTATTTTATTTTATTATTTATCATATGAGGGTATAATAGTAATTGTGGGTGTATTGCATATTTATATAAATAGACATGAGATGCAACCTAGGGTTTTAGGCCCTTGCAATCTCCTTTCTCATATTCTCTCTTCTCCTACTTCTCCTTCTCCTTCTCCTTCTCCTCTCCATCTCCAAACTTCACTTGGTATCAGAGCATATATTTTTTGGGCTGTTTTTCGTCTACTTTTCATGATTCGCCGTTCGTCGTTCGCTGTTCGTGGTCGTTCGTGGTTCGTTTATGAGATCTAGGGTTTCTACAGATCTCCGTTGGTTATTCGTCGTCGGTTGAGGTTCGTTGTGAGATCTAGGGTTTCAAAGATCTCGTCTTTCTGTTGCATCTGCAAGTATGGTGGGGACCGAATCTTCTAGCGAGGTTAATAGTGGTGGTGGTAGCGGAGGTGGTTCTCCTTTTACTGTTATTCATAATGATGAATTGGGAAAGTTGATTACAGCGGTGAAACTGAATGGTGCGAACTATCTTGCCTGGTCCAAGTCTATCAAAGTGGTGTTAAGGGCGAAGAAGAAGTTGAAGTTTTTGACCGAAGAACCCCTGCCTGAAACGTCCGCTGAGTATGAAGATTGGATGAGTGCAGATGCATACGTTATGTCATGGTTGTGGCATAGTATGGAACCACATATCGCTGCTAATGTTCAGTGGTGTGAATCAAGCAAACAGATTTGGGCATCTCTGGAAGAATCTTATTCGCAGAAGCGAAACGTTGCCCGTATCTATGAGTTGTACGAGTTATTGTTCAATACAAAGCAAAATGGGAAGCCTGTGAATGAATATCTGGCTTCAAAGAAGGCTTTGTGGGAGGAACTGCTTCAATATCATCCTGTTACTACTGATTTGAAGGAAGCTCGGAGACAGAAGGAAGAGTTTCATGTTTCACTCATCCTTGCCGGCTTGGATCCTGCGCTCGAACCTTATAAAGCTCAAATCCTTGCTGGAGAGCAGTTACCTACGGTGGCAGATACTTTCTCCCGTCTCAATCGTTCCTTTCTGGGACAGAGTTCTGTGGTGCCGAGTACCGACTCTTCTGCCCTAGTTTCTAGTGCTGTTGGTCGTGGTGGTGGACGTGGTATTGGACGTGGCGGTAGAGATGGTGGTCGTAGTTTTGGTCGAGGAGGAGGCCGTGGTGGTAGAGACAATGGTCGTGGTGGTGGTCGCGGTGGTGGTGGTGGCCGCGGTGGTGGTGGTGGTGGCCGTGGTCAACCACGAAAGTGTAACTATTGTGGAATGCTCGGTCATGTAGAAGACTATTGTTGGGACAAATGGGGCAAACCAGAATATGCACATCAAGTGCATGATGAAAATATGCAGTCCCAGGACACCACTTCTGCTCCCAGAGATGATACTTCGGGTTTCAATCAGACTTCAACATCCGATACCTCATCTTCATTTCAACAGATCCTCCAGAAGTTGAACGCGCTTGCTAGTACCACCTCCCAACCTACTGCAACCATGGCACATATAGGTAATCCTGCTTTTGTGGCAACCCAGTCACCATCCACCTCTTGGGTCATCGACTCAGGAGCGAGCTCTCACATGTCTGGTATAACATCTATCTTTCATAATCGTAGTTCCATGAAACACAATATTATCTTGGCTGATGGGTCTACTCGTCCTGTGCTTGGGAAAGGTGTCATTCACCCTACTCAATCACTATCATTATTTGATTCATTATATGTGCCTAATTTTCCATTTAATTTGTTATCTGTGAGCCAGTTAACCAAATCTCTTCAATGTTCTGTGACATTTTCTCCCAATTCGTGTATTTTTCAGGACCTCAGGACGAAGAAGACGATTGGTTCGGGGCATGAAAAAGATGGACTGTACTACTTGGATCTACCTGGAAAGGCCTTCACTTCTGTTTCTACTTCTCCGTTGCAGTGGCATTATCGTTTGGGACATCCGTCTTTGGCTAAGTTGCGTCAAGTTGTTCCTAGTTTGAGTCATGTATCTAGTCTTGAATGTGAGGCTTGTCAGTTAGGCAAGCATCACCGTAGTTCCTTTCCTCGTCGTAGTGAGAGTCGTCAATTAGAGTCTTTTGATCTTGTTCATTCTGATATTTGGGGTTCGTCTAGAGTCAAAAGTCCGAAAGGATTTCAGTATTTTGTTATTTTTATTGATGATTATTCCAGAATGACTTGGTGTTATTTAATGAAAGAAAGATCTGAGTTTCCAAATGTGTTATCTGCCTTTTATAATGAAGTCTATGTTCAGTTTAATAAACGTATCAAAATTCTGCGTTCTGATAATGCTTTGGAGTATACTCAATCTTCTGTGAACAGTTTCTGTGTTGATCGTGGTATGATTCATCAAACCAGTTGTGTCCACACCTCTCAACAAAATGGTACAGCCGAACGCAAACATCGACACATTTTAGATGTGGCTCGAACTCTCATGTTCAATATGCATGTCCCCAAACAGTATTGGGCAGATGCCGTTCTTACTGCATGTTATCTTATTAATCGCATGCCATCATCTGTATTAAATAACAAAGTTCCATTTACTATATTACATACAGATGTCGCACCCTTTTCCTTATCTCCTCGAGTGTTTGGCTGTGTCGCTTTTATTCATAACTTGGAACCTAATCGAGATAAGTTGGCTCCTAGATCTCTGAAGTGTGTCTTTCTTGGTTATCCCCGTACTCAAAAAGGTTATCGTTGTTACAGTCCACAGTCACGCAAATATTATGTCAGTGCGGATGTTACATTCTTTGAGTCTACCCCCTTCTTTCCTTCAGGAGACCGTGATATTCCTTTTACAACAGATTTAATATCTTCCATACCACTTCCGGTCATTCCTGAATCAATTTCTGTCTCCATTCCCCATTTACAGGTTTATCAGAGATCCAAGGACAGGCCAGTGGTTCTGCAGAATTCAGCCTTCAACCAATCATCTTCCGTGCCTGAGGTTTCTGCTCCCATCATCACAGATCCAGATGATCTTCCTATTGCTCTCAGAAAAAGACAACGCCTTTGTACCACAAAGAATAAGCATCCCATTTCTAACTATGTTTCATTACACCGTGCTTCATCATCTTTTCATGCATTTGCTGTTTCATTGTCTTCTACTTTTATTCCCAAAACTTACAAGCAGGCTATGTCATCTTCTGGTTGGAAAAGTGCAATGGATGAGGAGATGTATGCTTTACATCAAAACCAGACTTGGGAGCTTACATCACTTCCTGTTGGAAAACAAACAGTGGGTTGTAGATGGGTGTACACTGTTAAATATCACCCTGATGGTTCTGTTGAGCGCCTCAAGGCACGGTTGGTTGCCAAAGGGTATACTCAAACATATGGCGTGGATTATATGGAGACTTTCTCTCCAGTGGCTCGGCTGAATTCAGTTCGGATTCTTATTTCTGTGGCGGTTAATCACCAATGGCCTATATATCAGCTGGACATAAAGAATGCTTTCTTGCATGGTGACTTACAGGAGGAGGTTTATATGGATCAACCACCGGGATATGTTGTAACAGGAAATAAAAGACTCGTATGTCGATTGAAGAAAGCATTATATGGACTGAAACAGTCACCTCGTGCTTGGTTTGACAAGTTCAGTTCAGTTCTCATTCAGTATGGCTTTCGGCGTACCACATCAGATCATTCAGTATTTTGCCATTCTTCCTCAGCAGGTATTATCGTGTTGATTGTTTATGTTGATGATATCATTATATCTGGGAGTGATCATGCTGGAATTGTGGACTTGAAGGCCTACCTTAGTCGTCAGTTTCATACTAAGGATTTGGGTCTTCTTCGATATTTTCTTGGAATCGAGGTTGCTCGATCTAAGACAGGTGTGTATCTGTCACAACGCAAGTATGTTCTAGACTTGCTCTCCGAGACTGGGATGTTAGAGTGTCGGCCAGTTGAGACTCCTATGGATTATCATGACAAGCTTGATGCTGACAGGGGAGAGTTATTTGAGGATGTTGGATATTATAGACGTTTGGTTGGCAAACTTATATATCTTACTGTTACTCGACCAGACATCACATATGCAGTTGGAGTAGTTAGTCAGTTTATGCATGCCCCTCGGCAACCACATTGGGAGGCTATCTCTCGCATTCTTCGATACTTGAAGGGTGCACCTGGAAAGGGTTTGTTGTACAAACCTTCCCAGTTGCTTACGGTGACTGGATTCAGTGATGCTGATTGGGCAGGCAGTCGCAGTGATAGGAGGTCTACTTCTGGCTATTGTACGTTTGTGGGTGGCAATCTTGTCACGTGGCGTAGTAAGAAGCAGAATGTTGTGGCTCGTTCTAGTGCAGAGGCCGAGTACCGTGCGATGGCTCATACAGCTTCTGAGATGATGTGGGTGCAGTCTCTTCTTCATGAAATGGGAATCATGATTCCTATTCCGATGGAGATGTATTGTGATAATCAGTCGGCAATGTTTATCGCAAGTAATCCGGTGTTTCATGAGCGCACGAAGCATATCGAGGTGGATTGTCATTTTGTTCGTGATTTGTTGCTGAAGAAACAGATTGTCACTCCTTATGTTCGGTCAGAGGATCAATTAGGTGATATCCTCACCAAACCACTTGCTCGTGGTCCATTTTCTGATTTATGTAGCAAGCTGGGCATGTCTGATCTCTATGCTCCTGCTTGAGGGAGGGTGTTAGAGTTATTTTATTTTATTATTTATCATATGAGGGTATAATAGTAATTGTGGGTGTATTGCATATTTATATAAATAGACATGAGATGCAACCTAGGGTTTTAGGCCCTTGCAATCTCCTTTCTCATATTCTCTCTTCTCCTACTTCTCCTTCTCCTTCTCCTTCTCCTCTCCATCTCCAAACTTCACTGTTACAATGTGTTAGTAAGAAATTTTATCGACACACGATAGCATGTCAATCTCCGACATGACTGAACAATTGTGTTGATATTGTTTCTTTCCATAGTTCTCTATTTTTATTTTGTTTTGCTGAGTTAGACTGGGAAAGAGAGCCTCATTTTGGTATCGACGAGAAGGGGTGGGAAGGGGGGGGGGGGGGGAGTCCGTGGGTGGATGGTATCTTATAGGGACAGGCCCAAGATGATACAATAGGGCCGATAAGTATCGGGGTATCTTATCGAATGCGAATGCAAACCATGGTAAAACGTGTTCAACAACAAGGTAAACAAAACCAAAAGCTAATGTCAAGTGTTCACAGTTTGCATTAATCTGAAAACGAATCAATATGTTTGAAAATTTAGCTCATGAAGATAAATGATTAACTTTGTTTTTTTCATTTACAATAAAAGTTTTCAAGTATTTATTTTATTAGGAATCATCATTTGTACTGTATATCGAGTTTACATGTTTCTCTCTCTCACACACATACAAACAGAGTGTAGAATTATCTTTGAAATGAAATGTAGAAAAATGTGTCTAGTTGTGATGATATTGCTAGTTACCGGTATTCTCTGAATATAGTCAGCTTCACCATCTCCAAGTAATTTAGAGTTGCAAACCATTATTTTCCACCCAAGTACTTTATTTTCTTTAGATATATGTAAGTTGATCACAACTGAAACCTATCAAGATGGGGTTAACATATATGGTACCCAGTCTCTGGTTTAGCGTCTTTTTTTTTGCATTACATGTGTTCATTAGTCTTTTCCTTTGAAGTAAAAGGTATAGTAAGTCTTAAGCTTATTTCATTAGACTCTGTGACGAAAGAAATAATGTACCCTCTCTATGATTCTATCTCTATATCATTTCCTTTTTCTTATGAAATAAAGTCTTACATCATTTCCCCTCTTCTCGATGCAGATATGATTCAAGCACCACATAGATGGCTAGCATCCACACCTATACAAAACAGCACATAGCGATATGATCGGTAGAAATCTTTTAGGTGAAGATAACGCAAGATTCCAGTGGATGTTCTTGAAGTGTTTTTTTCTTTTCTTTTTTGTCAAACATGTTTAGTTTGTACTAGTTGATGCTATGATGTTAGAAAGGAGAGGGAGAGAGAGAGAGAGAGAGAGTACCTTGTGCAATGAATATTTTGTATTGTTGATCTGAATGACTATATCCGTCTGTACATCAGACAGCACTGTCCTGCAGCTATTGAACACAGTCAGGAACACTGATAAAATCGAATACATGCATTTCTCCTTTCTTTTTCTGTTGCATCAGTTGCAGTTTTACATTTTCTTTTTGTCTGGGATACACATTTTTATTCCTTTTACTGTTGTTATTGTAATGTACTGCCATAAGCAATGTTAATAGTAAGTTGTAAAAGAAATTTTTTAGAGGAATGACTTAAAGAATATTGCACGAGACTCGCTAAAACTGATTTAGTAAACCAAATTTACCTTGTTGCTTCTTCGGTGTAGAAAGTGTCTGGCTTCGTTCCGAGTTTCATATACTTCATTTTTACAGATCCTTCTTCCTTCTGTGAGGGACATGAGACATCTCAGCTACCACCACCTTAATCTTTGTAGAACATCGGAGAACCTAGAAAAGACATTTTTCTGTCACGAAAATTGTAATAAGCTGGGAGAAAACTCAGATCATTGTTGGGTCTAATTGAAAAATATCAGTCTGTCTCGGGTCTAATTGAAAAAAAAAGATCAGACTACTTGTACACCATCACATTGGGGAGGAATATATGCCACTACCAACAACATTCCGTGGGTGTTGAATGGACTATCCACCCAACTTATGTTGGAGATGACATCGGACCTATGAGCTACAGAACTCGGCAACAACCTATCCAACTGATAAAGATCCTTCTACTTTCATAGATCACTTTCAAATTCTGCGATCTAGCCTAGCCTCCGAAACGATTGAAACACACGACACCTACTAATATTACTAACTTGGAAAATGGAAATTTGCATACCTCATCATTCTTGAATCCGACAAGGATCAATCACTAAGCAAGAGAGTTCATTCTAGCAACAATCGCCTTCTACAATAACACAATTTCCTCCTCCTCGAGTCAATGATGAATATTATACGGGTAGTATTGGCGCATCTTATTAATTCGAACTAGTATGTTTGTATGTAATGTAAAGAGGCGGACAAAGATCTTCAATGTTAATAGAAAAGGTGTCTATTTCTAAGGAAAACAAATTCATTCATGTGCACCACCTCTCATTAATTGCAGCGTATCTCTAGAATTAATTTGAAAGGTAATTCCTGCGATTCGCTCACTCCTACTACATGCATATAACCAAAAGAAAACAGCTGCCTTTCTTAATTAGCTCAGTGGTCACCGAGGAATGAGTTGAAGAGTCCATCACAATCGCATCACATGTATCTATGGAGAAAGAGGAACTCGGCGCCGGGTGTGTGTGTGTGTGTGTGTGGAGGGGTTTGAAGAAGAAGAACACGAAGCCATTTTTATTCCTAGAAACTAAAGAATAACGCTATCGATTTTTAACTAGTATGATACTTAGAACTATATATCATTGCTAATTTTTCTCCACAACCACCACCAAGAAGCTGAATGATTATTTGTGTTAAATGAATACAAAACATAAAAGAAGAAGAAGAAGAAGATGAAGAGAGAGAGAGAGAGAGAGAGAGAGAGAGAGAGGATCATGAGAGGTATATATCATGTAAGTGTAAAGAGAGATGCTCACCTCAAGAGTGTTTTGCCGATTGATACAGGTACTTTCATTTAGTGTTGATATTTTTGTTGTTGAGTGGCACCGAGAGAGGGGTTATGGTGTAAGGTAATCCTACAGTTATAAATGGAAGAGGCCAAACCTGATCATAAATAAAAAGAAAAGAAACGAAAAAAGAAATATGGTGGAGAGGGAGTGTGTATGTGAGAGAGAGAGAGAGAGAGGTACAGCCTAAGGAGAGATATGCTCAGAAAGAATCAAGAACCCCTCCCTCCCTCTCTCTCTCTCTCTCTCTCTCTCTCTCTTATGGGCATAATGAATGGATGAATGAATGAGAGAGAGTTTGTGCTCCTATATTGGTTATAGTCAACATAGTTATAGTCAACATAGCAATGTAGCATCTTCTGTACAAAGAGCACTATCTCATCATCCATAGATACCTCCGAAACAAAAGATGCACAGTAATTGAACTAACATCATCATCACCACCACAGCTTCTGAACTGCATTTTCACTAGCAAAACGTATTTAGAGTCCCCCTCTTCTATTACACTGTTCTGGCCAGGTTCCTCTTGTGATCATTCATTCCCAACACCACATGCACACATATTCTACAAAGGAAGTAGAGAGAGAGAGAGAGAGAGAGAGAGAGAGAGAGAGAGAGTATCATCATCATCATCATAAGCTCATTGAAAAGCCAGAAGGAAGATGGGGAAGCTTTCCTAATCCTCCTACACACAACTTTTAAGCCTTTGGTGCTGCATGATTGATTATTGATCCTGTCAAAGGAATAAAGAGAGCCCAACAGATCCACAAAGCTAGGTGCCTAGTATCTAGATGAAAGCTCCACAATCATTCTGGGGGACCCCATCTATCCCACTTTTCCATCCCATGAAGGAGGAATGTTCGTGTGTGTTTCCATTCTTACTCCAATACCTATTGCTGCGCGATCGAGCTCCCCTCGATTTCGAAAAGGATCGCATCGATCCTCCACGTGCCTACCGTCCTACGGCTCGACCGGTCACACCAGCTGGCCATCGCAATGGCAGGCTGAGCAGATCATGCTTCCACTCCTGGTCTGCTGTCCGTCGACAAGAATGATCGGTCGCGATCATTAGAAGTACTGGAATCGAAAGTGTAAAAACCGTTTTCTAAACCAAAAAGTACCTACGAGAGAACTGAACAAAATGCACAAACCAAAAACGCCAAAACACAAATCGTAGACACATAAATTTTTGACATGAAAAATTCTTGTGAAAAAAATCACGGGACGATCGGAGTCCAATCCTGAAAAGCCTCCACTAATTAAATAAGAAGTACACCGACTCCTTACAAACTTCTTACCGAAACGGATCACCACAACTCTTTTGGAACATAAAATAGATTATAACCACGAAGAAGAAAGACAACGAAAAATACCCGAAACTGATCTCCTTTTTCGAAACGGCCTCCAATCATTCTTTCTCCTCTCCAATGTTGCAATGACACTCTTGTCTCATTTTCTTTCCTTGTTGCTATAATTTTTTTTTAGAGAGAGATATATATATTAGGGCCAGGAGACACATATATATAGCCTCAAACCCACAACTAGCATTCCTATTATAGATAGGAATATCCAATCCAAATCTATTGAGATATTCCTATTATATTTAGGAATATCCAATCCAAATAAATTGAGGTATTCCTATTATATGTAAAAATACTCAATCCTACTACGGGGTATTTTTCACATAGGTTGGGAACCCCACCCACTCCAACAAATCTCCCCCTTCATAACTATGTGGAGGAGGTCATCATCCCGACGATCCACTTGCAGTACTCAAATTTTTTCCTTGGTTTAACCTTTGTGAACATATCTGCTCCGTTGTCATCTGTATGAACCTTTTCAAGCGCCGCTTCATTCTTGTCAACCACATCCCGTATCCAATGATATTGGGTATCAATGTTCTTGGACCAGCTATGAAATGTCTGGTTCTTCACAAGGTGAATAACACTCTGACTATCGCAAAGCAAATGATACTACTCTTGCTTTAACCCAATTTTCTGCAGCAGCTTCTTCATCCACAACAACTCCTTGTAATCCTCCGTCGTCGTAATGTATTCTACCTCTGTCGTCGATAAGGCAACACACTTCTGTAAACGCGACTGCCACGATACTACTCCACCAGCAAACATTATCACATACCCCGAAGTCGATCGCCTCGTCTCTACATCTCCAGCCATATCAGCGTTGGTATATCCAACCAGCTTCGGCTCGTCACTACCAAATGAAAGTCTCCAATCGGCAGTACCCTGAAGATATCGTAGAATACACTTGACCCAACTCCAATGTACCCTTCCAGGATTGGAAGTGTACCTGCTAACTGTGCCGACTTTGTGAGCAATGTTTGGCCTCGTACATACCATAGCATACATAAGACTCCCCACGGTTGAGGCATTTAGAACTTGCTCCATATCTTCCTTCTCATCCTCGGTAGATGGACACTACTCCTCAGTGAACTTAAAATGAGCTGCAAGGGGGTTACTCACTTTCTTCGACCGGTCCATCCCGAAACGCTAAAGTACCCAGTGAATGTACTTCTTTTGGGACAAGTGTAGCAGCTTGGACTCTCTCTCTCTCTCTCGGCTGATCTCCATCCCAAAAATAATCTTCGCTCCGTCCAAATCCTTCATAGAGAAAGTCGTGCCCAGTTGGCGCTTCAACTCTGCTATCCTGGTGGCATTCCGACCCACCAACAACATATCATCAACATAAAGAAACATGATAAAATCATCCTCGGCGAATTATCTCACGAAAATACAATGATCCGACATCGTCCATGTATAGCCATGCTCCCCCATAAACGACTCGAACTTCCTGTACCACTGCCTCAGAGCCTATTTCAAACCATACAAGCTCTTCCTCAACCGGCAGACCAAATATGACTTGCCCTTCTCACAAAATCCCTCTGACTGCTCCAAGTACAACTCCTCCTCAAGATCACCGTAGAGGAATGTCGTCTTCACGTCTATTTGCTCGACCTCTAAGTCAAAACTGGCTGCCAATGCTAGCACCACCCGTATAGACGACTGCTTGACGAATAACGAAAAGATCTCATCGTAATCTATGCCTTTCCGCTGACAGTAGCCTTTAACTACCAGCCTCGCTTTGTATCGAGGGCGAGTAGCATCATCTATCTGCTTTACTTTGAACACCTATCGATTCTTCAAAGCCTTCTTGTCCATTGGCAACTGTACCAGATCATAAGTAGAGTTGGCCTCCAAGTAACTCATCTTCTCCTGCATGGCCTCCATCCACTCCTGCTTTTGTTCGTCTTCCATAGCCTCTGTGAAACTTTCAGGTTCTCCCCCGTCAGTCAGTAGCACATACTCACACAGTAAGTATCTCGTAGATGGTCGATACTCTCTATCGCTCTGCCTCAACGGAACCACTGGTGTTGCTGTATATCTACAGCCTCCTCCCCTCCATGAACTGCCTCCTCGGTATGCTCATCCTCCTGAGGGTCACCCTAACCACCATCAGCAAGCTGATGATCAAGGTTGGGAGCAACTCCATGTACTGGCTCCGCCGTAATTGGATCCTCTGTGATGTCCAATGGAAACTACTCGAAGCGAAATGACTCTAACTCAGGCAATTCCTCAGCCTCAGAAGGTATCTCGGAATCCTAAGTGTTGGTCATAGTCTAATCCTCGACGAATACCACGTCCCTGCTTCTGTAGAGCTTTTATTCCACTGGATCGTAGAGTTTATAGCCAAACTCATTCCGACCGTAGCCGACAAAGATGCACCGTCTCGTCTTTGGCTCAAGTTTGGATCTCTCATCCTTCGATACATGCACGAAGGCCTTACAACCAGACACTTGCAGGTAATTGTATGACGGCTCTTTGGCGTACCATACGTCTTCAGAATTGTAACCTTCCCATGGCATATAAGTTTGTTAGGCACATCACCCTGCAAAGGAGCACTAGGAGATAAATTAATAACATAAGCAGCTGTGTAAAGTGCCTCACCCCAATAGCTGCCTGGCAAGTTTGCTTCTGACAACAAATATCGTACCCTCTTCATTAGCGTCTAGTTCATCCGCTCCGCTACACTGTTGAGCTGCGGTATCTTTGGTGGAGTCTTTTGGTGTCGTATCCTTTGCTCTCTATAATAAGCATTAAATGGATCGATATACTCGCCGCCATTGTCCGACCGAACACAAAGTAGCTTCTTGACCGTCTTTCTTTCAACAGAGGCTTGAAACTCCTTAAAAGTGAGCAGCACCTGATCCTTGGTCTTTAAGGTATAGACCTAAACCTTCCAAGAACAGTCATCAATAAATGTTATAAAATAAGAAGCACCATCAATGGATTTTACCTTCATAGGACCGCAGACATTCGAGTGAATCAACTCGAGCAACGCCGGCTTTCTTGAACTTGGGTGACTTTGGAAAGACACCTTATTTTCCTTCCCCGCCAAACAGTGCGTGCACTTCTCTAACTTTGTAGACTTTAGCCCTGGAATCACCTTCCTGTTCACCAAATAGCTCATCCCCTTCTCGCTTATATGGCTGAGCTGCCTGTGCCATAACTTAGTAGACGCATCAATAGCTGTGTTAACCTCCTGTGCCCCCTGTGCGCTCCCTTCCATATAGTAGAGTCCGGATCTCTTGATTCCTCTGACAATCACCATCGAACCTCTGGAAATCTTCCACTGATTATTCCCGAAGAGACTAAAGAAACCCTCTTCATCCAACCTTCCAACTGACACCATGTTGAAACAGATAGAACATGACAGACATATTTGAGAACAAGAACTGCACCTGTCTTTGTCCTAAAATGCACATCTTCAATGGCAACTGCCTTCGATACATCTCCATCACCCATCTTTAACACTCTACAGTCACCTGTTGTGTATGTAGTAAATAATATCCTATTATGAGATACGTACTCTGAAGAACCTGAGTCCACCAGCCAAGAGTTATCATCGCAGACGAGGTTCATAACTACCTCATCACCTACAATGATCATGTCGCCTCCATGTGTCGAGACTGCCGCTATAGTGTTCTCATTTTTCTTTCCCTTATCGCCCTTCTTCTCTCTCTTTCAAGTGAAACAGTTCTGCTTGATATAGCCCTTCTTTCCACAATGGTAACACTCTGAGTCATCGTACCGACCCTTGGACCTTCCCTTGCTTTTGTCTCTACCACCACCTAGACCCCTGCTTTTATCCCTTCCGCGGCTCTCCGAAACAAACGTCTCTGAGTGGGATGCTGATGAAGTGCCCTGAGAACATCTCTGCATCTCTTCATTCATTACCCCGCTCTTGGAAAACTCCAGACTGACCACGCCTTCCGAAGCAGAAACGATCATAGAAACTTATACGGTCTCCCACAAGTCTAGCAATGTACACAGCAGCCCTAATCCCTGAACCTCGTTGTCGAACTTGACTCCCTTCGAGGATAGCTGGTCAATCATGCCCTCGAACTCACTCAAGTGATCCGTAATAGATTCCCTATCTTTGTACCATAGACCCATCATTATCCGGATCAGGAATAATTTATTTATTCTGCTCTTCTTCACATACAAAGATTCCAGCTTATCCCACAGTGTCCTCGCGTGCTCAATACTGGCAACGTGGTTATACACGTTCTTATTAATGAACTACATGATGTACCCACACACTTGTATATGCTCAAAATTTTAGTCCTCTTCAGATTTGTCACTGGATCTCTTGGAAGCAAATACCGGCAGATGCAGCTTCTTGACAAATAGCCGATCCTTCATCTTGCTCCTCCAGTAATGATAGTTGGTACCGTTCAGGTTTACCATGCGCACCGACTTCGCGTCTGTCTCTCCTCCCTGGTTTGTCTGTCAATTCCTGACACCTTTCTGAAATTTCAGAACCTGGCTCTGATACCACTTTTTGGGAACGAAAGTGCAAAAATCGTTCCCCAAATTAGAAAGTACCTGCTAGAGAACCGAGCAAAATATACAAACCAAAAATGACAAACACAAATCGGAGATACAGAGATTTTTGACGTAGAAAACCCTTGCGAAAAAAATTACGGGACGATCGGAGTCCAACCCTAAAAAGCCTCCACTATTGGAATAAGAAATACACCAACTCCTTATAATTTTCTCACTGATCCAAACGGATCACCACAACTCTTTTGGAACAGAATATAGATTATAACTATGAAGAAGAAAGACAACGAGAAATACTCAAAACTGATCTCCTTCTTCGAAACGGCCTCCAATCCTTCTTTCTCCTCTCTAATATTGCAATGGCACTCTTGCCTCATTTTCTCTCCTTGTTGCTATATTTTTTTTAGAGAGATATATACATTAGGGCCTGGAGACATCTATATATAGCCTCAAACCCACAACTAGCATTCCTATTATAGATAGGAATATCCAATCCAAATCCAAATGTATTGACATATTCTTATTATATGTAGGAATATCCAATCCAAATCCATTGGGATATTCCTATTATATTTAGGAATATCCAATCCAAATAAATTGATGTATTCCTATTATATGTAGAAATATTCAATCATAATCTGGAGTATTTTTTACATAGGTTGGGAACCCCACCCACTCCAACAACAAGGTCTTTGTTACTGTCTTCTGGTGCTTACAAGTCTTTTCCCACGTAGAAATATCTCCCCCCACCCCCTACCATTCACTCTCCCTCTATCACACGCATACAAACACAAGCGTACGCTTACAAATTTTATCAGTTTTTGGAGACTGAGCTGCTTCATCAAACACATTTTACATACAACTGTCGCCAACAGAAAAATAATATTATGTGGTTCAAAATCTTTAACTGCGATCATTTCTAAGGTGCGTATTATGATAGATGTCACTTACGACTTTAATCTTTTGGCATGTGTCGGACTATAGTAGGATACAAATAGACCGAAACTTGAATTTATTACCATAGCTATAATTCTCTCCACTTACATAATTATATTAAGTGTGTCCAGTCGCATATTAAAGGCCATGTGTTGACCTAGTTTTAGTGTATGTATCTTAGGTGTCTATAAATTTACCATCAAAAGACGGCCTAAATCTCTTTTCATACACATAAATTGATTCTTTTTCGAGAGTTTATTTTCCAGCATTATGTTACCTACCTCTTTGTGGTAGTACGTCGCTATGATATGGCCTAAAGTCGAGGTCTCACTATCTCATGTGGTGTCACACCATTGTAGCATGAGATCTTAACCTCTTGTAGTATTGTACTACTATTTTCTCAATCACAACATGGGACCACTTGTCACTTTACGGTGTTATGTCATTATAATATGGCCCAAAGTCTCGAGGTCTCATCTCATGTGGTATTACGTCACTGTAGCATAAAATTCTAACTCACTTGTAGTGTTAAACTACTCATGCTTCCTGTAAAGCACACATAGCATTCCAAATGCTCAAAAACTTTTTAAAACTCCAAGTCAACGTACCATAAGACTTACTCAGAGAAGTAGACCAAATATGTTCTAGGATCCATTCTCACTAATGTTGTAAAACCCCCTTCCTAGAAAATCGTATATACCTTTTTAGTTATTAATTATTAATTAAATTGTAGTAATTAGAGCTAAATAGGAGAAATAGATTTTTTTATAATTTTTATGTTAGGTGTTCGGGCACCTAGAGGACTTGTGGGACCATCAGGAATTTTTCGGAATTTATTCCATGTAGGAGATCCCTTGAGCTGTTGCTAGCCTAACGATGTGCAATACCCTAATCTATAAATCTTCTTGTGTGTGTGAGTGTATATATATATATATATATATATATATATATATATATATATATATATATATATATATGAATATATATATATGTGTACATATATATTTAAAAAAAAAAGAAAGAAAAAAGAATTTATTAAATAAATAACTAAGTATTATAAGTATAATAATAATAATAATATTAATACTACCATTAAAGAAGCAGCAGCCAAGAGAAGCTATGCTACTTAGCTTAACACACGTAGACTATTCCTTCAGAAGCCAATAGGAAGACCCGCCCACTTGAGACCTCTTCCCCTTTTCGATAATCTTCACCCGCGGATAGAAAACCCATAGCCCACGGATCCAATCATTCTCTCTCCTATTCTATATATAATATATATATATATATGATTTGCTCTCCAAAAACCCTAACCTAAACTCCAGACTTTCCCTTCCCATCTAGAGCCGTCACCGCAGCCAGAGAAGCCTCCCCAAGCCATCCAACCATCCCGTCGACGCCGACATCGCGAACTGTAGTCTCCCACTCGAGGCACCTTCGCTCCGGCGTCATTTCCCGTTGACTCGCTCGACCAAACGCAGATCCGTTTTCATAGGTATGATCTTCTCTTAACCCTCTCCAATATCTGTTTTATAGTCAACCTCAGATTCCGTGTGCCCCTAGGTGAAAAATAGCGTCCAAAGTGGACGGGCAGACAGAATTCTGCAATCGCAGAAACTTGCGATGACCACCCATATTATCGAGTTCGTATCTCCCACCACAGAGATCCGAATTCGACGATTCTTTTTGATACCTGTAGATTACATGACCTAGTTTATTTTCTGTATAATAACTTTGTGCTATTAGTTGCTGTGGACAAAATTGTAGTCGTCACAAAACTGCGCGCACCCACTTTTTCCGGTTTTCTAAAAGTGGGAGATCGGAGCGCGCCCCGCCAAACGGGACCGCCCCGCCTTGTGCCAAGTGTACCGAATGGTGCACACAGCATAATCGGACACGTGAAAATTCGTGGGGACTGATTTGGACGCGTGTGCGTGCCGGAATCAGGCCGTATCCGCGAACACATTCCGTGTCGCCACTTTTGTGAAACTCGCGAGTATTTTGTGCACGCTTGTCAGATTGTGACGAAACTTGCTCCACTGGACTCGTGGTAACACGCTGGTCCTGTGACCCAATTTTCACGCATTTCTGAGACGGTTGACCAGATCGCCAATTGGCGGGCCCCACAGTTGACTTTTTGGACCAAATTATGTTCGGCTCATCGGAATCCAAATTTGGACATACCGTTGGGATCGTATTGACATTTAGAGTTGTTTGACCCATAGTTTGTCCCATTTAGAGACTGTTACCCTCGGCACGCTTTTCGGTGCAAAGTGGCCCACATGTGGAACCCGCTTTGGCCCGAAAATGACCTTTTTGCCCCTGTGTCCAAATTGGACGTAAGGACAGGCATTTCCAGCTATTTGACATCTTCTGAGACTGTTGGTGATATTTATTACAGCTTTCGGAGTAGTACCTACCGGATCCACCGATACCAGGACGACAGTTGATATTCAAACATCAGGCAAGTGTACCTTGCCAAACTCTGCAGCTTAGTTATTTATTTTCCTTGCTATATATATATTACTGTGCATGCTCAACCTAGGACCGTGTGACGTACTTAGCGTCCGATTATCAGTCGGGTGCCGACACTGTACGCAGTGTTGGGTACGGTCATCTAGAGATGGACATTCGTGACACTTTATATTCTCGTACTTGCCTTATCAAGTACCATATGACCCAGGACACTTGACACTATTCATGAGACAGGATCTTCCCGAGATATTTGTGGTGATTCGGTATAGGATACAGGACTTGACAGAGATACTATATTCTTAGATACTTTATGACTTGTTGCATTTAGCTATGATCGCGCTTGACATGGACATGAGACGTTATGGACATGATATGCGTGGTTACATTGGGTGGGGAGAGACACACAGGCTACAGGCTGATTATATATATATAAAACATAGTAAACACATAGTTATTGCTGCTACCGGCTCCCAGACACAGAGCTTGTAGTGGTCTCAGCCTGAGTACTCGTGATGCTCTCATTTGCATTTTCACATAGATGGTTACATACTTACCCTATTTATTTCATTATCTGCTGCACTGCATTATTTATTTTGGCATGAGCTTTCTTGTACCTTGCTATGTTCCCTGAGGACCTGGATCCGGATTTTGTCCCCAGATTTTGCAGACGTGGTTTATCCCGAGGTTTACGGGATCGGAGCAGGAGCTGATCCAGGAGCTGTACCACCATCCGAGGACGAGGTCTTAGCTGAAGACTTCTCTTGAGCATCCATGTTTATGCTCAGCTTTTAGTATTTCTTTCAGTCTTTTATATTCTGGTCATTTGAACCATTGTACTAGATATTTATCGGGTTGTTCCCCGAAGTACTTTGTGAGACTAGATGATGATTTACATTCCTTATTATTCTGTGGATCATATTTTATATCTTGTGTGGATGAGATTAGTTGTGCCATGATTGTCGTAGACTTGTTTTACAGCTTAAGTATGCCCTGATGGATCCATTATATTGGGTTGGTCCATCGGTGCGTACTGCTGGCCATTGCCACGTGTCTAGTCCCACGGTATTTTGGGACTGGGGCGTGACAAATGTCCAAATAGAAAAACTTCTATACTTGATGTATCATAGTCTATGGTCCTTTTTTGAACCAAAAATAAGATACCTAGTGTCACGACCCAATTCCGTAGAATCAATTGAGGCGTCCCCCGAATCGTGACCGCCGTGCGGGCCTGGGGTTGCGCCCGCACAAGGCTTTAATGATTTGCATAGCAAGCACATATTCAGAGTACGCAGATAAATTGAAACACAGATTTGAAATATGGAAAAGTTCTCTTTATTGATAATGAACATCTATTACAAACTCCTGAACGAGTCAGCTAATATGCCGAACGGCTTACAAAAGTGTTGACTCAAAATGAGATAGTAGTCCTGTACATTACATCCCTTTATAAACTCAAAATGATAAAGACCTCCGGGCTGGAGGACGGCTTTGCCACGAAGCTGCATTGTGTATGAAGAGTTGCAAGCTTTTGACTCTAAAATGCTTCAAGGGGCGCGGTGAAGATGCGCCAACAGCTGGACTGGATCGGGAAGACGACTTCGGCTCCTCGCTCGGTTCGCCTTGGTACGGAGAACATGTTTCAACGAGGGTCAGTATGTCGAAACATACTGGTGAAGGCGAGCTAACCGAGCTATACCAATCAACACGTTGTTTTAATGAAGCATGCATATTTGTAGGTTTCTATCTTGCCTTAGTTCATTTACAAGTAAGCAGCATATAGAATTTACTGAAATGAACTTGCCACCGTTCGGTGGATTTTACCTGACCGTCTGAATCACCTGTACAATACTTACCATGCCTTCCCTGCCACGAAGACACAAGTTAGTCTGCAACAGGTTTAAATTTACGATATGGATCACTGGCTAGATGCCACAGAGGATAATTTATAGTCTCAAGACGGAAGAGTGTGCAACACGGTGCACGCCTCGTTCCGACGATACAAACGACTATACAGACGTTCCGTCCGAATCGGATCGGTCCCAGTGCCCCGGTGACCGTCCGCAGGAACCAGAAACCTTGTGCACAAGTTGTCCGTGATCTAACAGAGTCTATTTAGTTTTCTATCAATTCATGCAGTTGAGGCAACACGAGTACAGACAAGCAGTATTGCTTGATTCATTTAGCAGAGCCTCCCTGAACAATTATGCACATACTAGGTTCATAGCTCAATTATAGAAGAAGATGAATTCTAACTAAAAATTGAAGCATGTATTGAACATTCCGAACGAACAAGCATGCAATGAGTAACCGTTCCCAAGTTGAATGACAAGCATAATAATCCAAGTCTATTTCCTTTTTATCTTGGTTTCTTTTATTATTACTTGGTATCGTTTGATCGGGGCAAAGAAGAATGCAGATTTTAGGGCGTGAAGCTTGGAAGCAGGGCTAGCTAATCGGGTTGGTAGCCACTCACTTAGATTGTTGGAAGGGAGAAGGAAATAGGCGCTTCACGACTCCGCTCGTAAGCCGCCTACTGCTCGTTCACCTGCACACGAACAACTCGATTAATACTTCTTCCTCTCTTTCTAATCTCGAAATTGAAGTGCAAGTCAATGAATGAAAACAATGAAAACCATCGAAACCGTTCAAGGAAAACAAGCAAATCCCAAAACCAACTCAAAGCACGAAAGCAACAAGCGACATCGAAAACCGAGGTAATAAAAGATAGCAGCGGAGAGGTTGTCACTACCACATTCCGAAAACAGGGGTACTTTTGACTTTTTATATTATTTAATATTATAGTAGTTACAATTAAGTAATTGCATGATAGTATTTTTTATTTAAATAATTATGTGATGTGTAATTAAATATATAAATATATACAGTGTTCATTTATTTTGAGCTAGCAGACTTGACCCAGAAGCCAGTAGATGAACACCTGTCCGAATTATGGAATTCTGTATTTAATTGTTTTATCTAGAATTTATTTATTGGAGATTGTAATTAATTACCGTATTTTATTTAATTATTGCGCATTGCCTTTGCTTCGATATTTGGAGCGCTATCCTGACTTTTGTCTTCCAACAAATTTCACAATCTTGCCCTAGACATGCCCGCCTTCCATTCTGCTATTTTTGCAACTCATAATTATGCTCTCTGTACCTTATTTCTAGCCGCACAAAAATCGTCGCGGACGTTATTTAATAAACCCCTATTTTTGTATCGTTGTGCGTTCCAATCGAAATTTGGGGACAATCTTGACCTATTTTTCGTGCGGCCCAAATTAGGGTAATATTCTGTTCTGAGTCTTCTTCATTATTGGTATTGATGACCTGACCTGATTTTGGCCCCATGTGCTCCTAATTAATTTTAGAACACAACTTGTATTTATTTCTAATTAAATTGAGGATACTATTTTAACCGATTCTGAAAATCCCAATTTAATTCCAGTGCCCTGCTAATTGAGCCCATACCGATCTTACAGCGCCCCTGACCCTACAAAACACCGGACACCGAATCGTCCGCCAAATTTTCGTCATTTTATGTGTCTGTGCAAATATCCAAATTTAAGGGGGCTAATTTGCACATTTGCATTTTTGGTGTTAACACCCATTGTTTAAACCAATAAGGAAGCCCTATTAATTTTTAATTAAACCTCACCCTCATTCATCCATGAATTATTTTTCTTCATGACCAATCTGGACCACACAGTTAAAAGGGGTCAATCACCACCCTTGATTTCACCCACACTCTTCCCTATTTAATGTCATGTCCCATCAAACCCTAATCCCTAGAAAACCTAGGTTTCCCCACCTACTCACAAGCCCCCATCTCCCTCAACACCAAACCGTAGCTTCTTTTCTCCTTCTCTTCTTCTTCTCCTTCTTTCTTTATTCTTCTCTTTCTCTTTCCTTTTTAAACTTGAAATAATAGAAAGGGGGGGAACACTGTTCACCTACCCCTTCACTCCCTGTGCCAGGCATCCCCGGCGGCCCTCTTCTCCGGCCGACCCGCCGGAGGAGCCTTCCTCCATCTCCCTCGCGCCACCGATCGGGCTGCTGCCGCTCGGCTGCTACCGCCGGCCTGCTGCTGCTCTGCTGCTGCCGCCCGGCCGCTGCTGCTCAGTTGCCGCTGCCGCCGGCTGCTGCTGCTCGGGCCGCCATCGCCGCTGCGCCGGCCGGACTACCACCACCACCTCCATCATCTAACATCCACCACCACCTCCATCTACACCCATCACCACCACCACCATCATCTACTCCCACCGCCGGCCAGCCCTCCCTCCGGCGAGACTCCGGCCAACCCCCCAGTAAGTTTCTTTCTCCTGTCCCTCTTCCTTCTTCCTTCTTCTTTCTTCCTGTGTATATATATATATATATATATATATATATATATATATATATATATATATATATATATGTATATATATATATATATACTTATATACGTATGAGTATATATAATATATGTATATGTATAATAATTATTTAATTAATGCTTTAAATATGTGAATAGGTATAGTATATAAATACATTAGTAATGTATAATTTAATGTATGTACATGTATATTACGTATTTAAATTTATGTTTAATATAGATTTGTATATGTAATGCTTATGTGTGTGTACGTGTATACGTATGTATACATAGGTGTATGTTGGTGATATATATATATCGTATATTCTCTATTTTGGTATATACTTGTATACAATATATTAGTATTAATATATTAATACGTATAATTTTGGTAATATATATATACCTATATATAAATGTATGTATTTATTTGGGTGCAAATATACATATATTTATTTGGTATAATTTCATATAGTATATACGTATTAAATGTATTTTTGGAATATGTATAACATATATATGAATAACAGTATTTTGGTATATATATATAGATGTATAAATATGATACGTATTTTACATATATATATGTATTATATATGTATTTAATTGGGGGCATATATATATTATAAGTATTAATGTTAGTAAAGATATGTATATTTATTTATGTATATACATTGGGTTATTTTTATAATATCTATTTAATAAAAAGTATATATTATTGTATTTTTAATTGGTACATGTGAGTATATATATATATAATTAGTCTATGTATGTATTCGTTAATTCGTATATGTATATATATATATTTTTGTATAAACCCTTAGCATATTTTTAATAATGTATACATATATATTTTGTATATGTATTTAATTTGATATATATATTGTAAGTACATATGTTAATTAAGATGTGTATATTTATGTATATTCCAACTAGATGACCTTAGTTGACTAGTGCCCTGCCTGGCATGGCCCTGAGGCTAGTGTTTTTAGACTGTGTTAGTGTAGCATCTGATGCAAATATGATTTTGCTTTGTGATATGTTTTTAGGACTGTTGCTTCACCCAGGGGATACTCTGGAACAGGACCTCGGTATTCACCAGCTAAGGACCCAAGGCAAGTACATTCTCTGATAATTTCCAATTGTTGATAATTTCTATAAATTCAATAATCTAGAAATGCTACATCTAAATCCTTAACACTGTGCTACACGGACTAGTATAGCTTGGATCTACAGTCATGAGATGTTATATTGATTATCGTATTGATATTGTACACGACATGTATATTAGACATCGTACATGATAGATTGGACTTGCTCGTGTATCGTGACGTGTCATGGTTGGATCCACAGTACTAGTTGGGGGCGGGAAAGTAGTTAGTAAGAAATGTGATCATAACCTCTTATTGTAGTGTAGAACAATGTAAGTGTTAATCATGCTCTTCACCCATGATTAGCCAGGCCCTATAGCTATCGTACATGTTCCCAAGCCGATCATATTTTGAAACTACTATTTCAAACACTTAGAATAGATTATAGTTCCCTATTTTAATTCATATACTACATCACCCGTATATGATACTGCACCTTGTTCCTTTCATTTTCATATATGCGTTGACTATGTCATATTGCCTATTGCCTGCTCCTTTACATTACCTGTCTCTTTATTTTTTCCATTGCATTTATTCACTGTCTTCTCAGTATCTAGCATCAACTGTTTATTGCTTTATAGTCCTTATCAATTATATGGAACTGTTATTTGAGATTTGTACTTTGCTCCTTCCTGACTGGAAACATTTTTCCAGACTATGCCTTAGAGGACCGCTGTCCGACTCTTTATGGACCATATGGTGAGTAACTGCACTTGGGCTTGGTAGTTAGTTGTGATTCCGGGAGGTCTAGCCGGAATCACTAATTCTTCTAGTTTTCTGATTAGTTCTTTTAGCAGACTATTTGGTACCGGATTTGTCTCCGGCATTTTTTGATGAGACTTGGATATTTGTTGAGTTAGATTATTACTTTAGACTTGTGTTGTATTTAATTTTTGTTCGATATCTTATCGTGCTGTAATCCTGTGATTGAGTATGTGTTCATTTTATCGTGTCATCTGTGCCTCCCTATGGAGATTGGATGCTTGTGTGAGATTGGCTAGATAGTATCAAGACCTTGATAGCGTTCTACCGCCGATGCTGCGGCGTAGGCTGGACGTACCCACGCACTCGTGCCCCTAAACTGGGTGCGGGTCGTGACAGAGGTCCCTCCTGACTCTGCCGCTAAGCCGATCCTTGGGGCGCGGTCCACTGAATGTGGAAATCGATTTCGAAGAAACAAATCCATAACGAGGACGAGTTCTTAATTCAATCTATCCTGATCGAACGATACCGTCTTGTGTTTCTTAGCCGCGCTCCTCGAATAGGAGGAACGGGGCGCTACATCCTACCCAACTAATTGGAAGTTTTGACCCAAAACTTAAGAACAGAACCAACCGTTATGGATTAGTTTGGTGAGGCAGAAGCTTAGAGGGGAGCGAACAATCGCTCGATACGTGGCCCTGTCCGCCACAGTTGAAGCATAGACCTTTTCGGAGGTAACAATTGGTAGTGGAATGCCCCAACTTTTTGCAGAAATTACAATAGGGCCGTGGGTTCGCTTTCTGATGGCCACCGTTGTTCTGACGCTTTGCAGCGGTGTTTCCTCCTTCGTTGCTATGGCGTTTGTGACTGGATGTATGCACAGCGCTGGCAGCAACATGAGGATACTGTGGTTCAAGTGATAGAGCGTGATTCATGACTTCACGCATTATCCCGTATTGATTATTGACCACGTGCGCATGGATGGTAGGGCGCATACCACCTTCAAACCTTCTAGCTCGACTCGCTGCATCAGGTAAATAGGCCCTAGCGAATTTGGAGAGTTGGTTGAATTCGGCGGAGTACTACTTCACCGTCATACTGCCCTGCCGTAAATGCACGAACTAGTTTTCCATTTGACGTTGTACTGGAGGGGGTATAAACTCCTCTTCAAATGCGGCACGAAAGGTCGTCCATGAGATCGCCTCCTCTCCGTGATCAAATTGGAGAGATCGTCGATGCACGTTCCACCAATCGTGCGCGTTGAGGCGGAGCTGAAGTTGCGCGCAGGCAACGCGCTTCTCTTCGGGGACCTCTAATAGAGCGAAGTGATCTTCAAGCTCGGCTAGCCAATCTAGAGCTACCACTGGGTCCTCAGTCCCGTTGAATGGGGTATTGTAGACTTTCTTGAAGTGGCCCAAGTTAAAGGCAGTCACGTCCCTCGGCCTTGGGATTTGAGGCGTCTCTACTTCAAGCTCGGGCTATTCCACCGGAGTCGTTGTTGTTGCGACGGAATGGTTGGCAGCCAAAGTCTGAACGATCTGTTGCAGGGTATCTACCTGCTTCTGTTGGACTGAGAATCGGGTCTCTAAATTGCTTTCGAACTTGGCTTGGCGAGCATCATCTCTTTGTCGTTGCAATTCTAACATTTGCATCACCCGCTCTAGCGGGTCGACTTGAGATATGCCACGCTGGCTCCGAGAGCTTTCCGAAGTGCCCGAACTACTTTCTTGTATTTCGTTCGGTGCTTGCGCTGCAGATTGTGCTGGTACCATTCCTTCAAAAGAAGGTAAATTATATTAGAATCATAATGTATTATGCACTTATTGCATGAACGTATCTCATTTGGCCTAGCGAGTTCAAGAATTTGCACAGGAATTGATCGTTAAAGGAACTTTTCCAGCACGAAGTCTAAGGAACTTGAATCTGTGCTCTGATACCATTATGTCACAACCTAATTCCATAGAATCAATTGAGGCGTCCCCCGAATCATGACCGCCGTGCGGGCCTGGGGTTGCGCCCGCACAAGCCTTTAATGATTTGCATAGCAAGCACATATTCAGAGTACGCAGATAAATTGAAACACAGATTTGAAACATGAAAAAGTTCTCTTTATTGATAATGAATATCTATTACAAACTCCTGAACGAGTCAGTTAATATACCGAACGGCTTACAAAAGTGTTGACTCAAAATGAGATAACAGTCCTGTACATTACATCCCTTTATAAACTCAAAATGATAAAGACCTCCGGGCTGGAGGATGGCTTTGCCACGAAGCTGCATTGTGTATGAAGAGTTGCAAGCTTCTGACTCCAAAATGCTTCAAGGGGCGCGGTGAAGATGCGCCAACAGCTGGACTGGATCGGGAAGACGACTTCGGCTCCTCGCTCGGTTCGCCTTGGTGCGGAGAACCTGTTTCAACGAGGGTCAGTATGTCGAAACATACTGGTGAAGGCAAGCTAACCGAGCTATACCAATCAACACGTTGTTTTAATGAAGCATGCATATTTGTGGGTTTCTATCTTGCCTTAGTTCATTTACAAGTAAGCAGCATATAGAATTTACTGAAATGAACTTGCCACCGTTCGGTGGATTTTACCTGACCGTTTGAATCACCTGCACAATACTTACCATGCCTTTCCTGCCACGAAGACACAAGTTAGTCTGCAACAGGTTTAAATATACGATATGGATCACTGGCTAGATGCCACAGAGGACAATTTATAGTCTCAAGACGGAAGAGTGTGCAACACGGTGCACGCCTCGTTCCGACGATACAGACGACTATACAGACGTTCTGTCCGGATCGGATCGGTCCCAGTGCCCCGGTGACCGTCCGCAGGAACCAGAAACCTTGTGCACAAGTTGTCCGTGATCTAACAGAGTCTATTTAGTTTTCTATCAATTCATGCAGTTGAGGTAACACGAGTACAGACAAGCAGTATTGCTTGATTCATTTAGCAGAGCCTCCCTGAACAATTATGCACATACTAGGTTCATAGCTCAATTATAGAAGAAGATGAATTCTAACTAAAAATTGAAGCATGTATTGAACATTCCGAACGAACAAGCATGCAATGAGTAACCGTTCCCAAGTTGAATGACAAGCATAATAATCCAAGTCTATTTCCTTTTTATCTTGGTTTCTTTTATTATTACTTGGTATCGTTTGATCGGGGCAAAGAAGAATGCAGATTTTAGGGCGTGAAGCTTGGAAGCAGGGCTAGCTAATCGGGTTGGTAGCCACTCACTTAGATTGTTGGAAGGAAGAAGGAAAGTGGTGCTTCACGACTCCGCTCGTAAGCCGCCTACTGCTCGTTCACCTGCACACGAACAGCTCGATTAATACTTCTTTCTCCCTTTCCAATCTCGGAATTGAAGTGCAAGTCAATGAACGAAAACAATAAAAACCATCGAAACCGTTCAAGGAAAACAAGCAAATCCAAAAACCAACTCAAAGCACGAAAGCAACAAGCGATATCGAAAACCGAGGCAATAAAAGATAGCAGCGGAGAGGTCCCTCCTGACTCTGCCGCTAAGCCGATCCTTGGGGCACGGTCCACTGAATATGGGAATCGATTCCGAAGAAACAAATCCATAACGAGGACGTGTTCTTAATTCAATCTATCCCGATCGAACGATACCGTCTTGTGTTTCTTAGCCGCGCTCCTCGAATAGGAGGAACGGGGCACTACATCCTACCCAACTAATTGGAAGTTTTGACCCAAAACTTAAGAACAAAACCAACCGTTAGGGATTATTTTGGTGAGGCAGAAGCTTAGAGGGGAGCGGACAATCCCTCGATACGTGGCCCTGTCCGCCTCAGTTGAAGCAAAGACCTTTTCGGAGGTAACAATTGGTAGTGGAATGCCCCAACTTTTTGCAGAAATTACAATAGGGCCATGGGTTCGCTTTCAGATGGCCACAGTTGTTCTGACGCTTTGCAGCGACGTTTCCTCCTTCGTTGCTATGGCGTTTGTGACTGGATGTATGCACAGCGCCGGCAGCAACATGAGGATACTGTGGTTCAAGTGATAGAGCGTGATTCATGACTTCACGCATTGTCCCATATTGATTATTGACCACGTGCGCATGGATGACAGGGCGCAGACCACCTTCAAACCTTCTAGCTCGACTCGCTGCATTAGGTAAATAGGCCCTAGCGAATTTGGAGAGTCGGTTGAATTCGACGGAGTACTGCTTTACCGTCATACTGCCCTGCCGTAGCTGCACGAACTCGTTTTCCATCTGACGTTGTACTGGAGGGGGTATAAACTCCTCTTCAAATGCGGCACGAAAGGTCGTCCACAAGATCGCCTCCTCTCCGTGATCAAATTGGAGAGATCGTCGATGCACGTTCCACCAATCGTGCGCGTTGAGGCGGAGCTGAAGTTGCGTGCAGGCGACGCGCTTCTCTTCGGGGACCTCTAATAGAGCGAAGTGATCTTCAAGCTCGGCTAGCCAATCTAGAGCTACCACTGGATCCTCAGTCCCGTTGAATGGGGTATTGCAGACTTTCTTAAAGTGGCCCAAGTTGAAGGCAGTCACTGTCACGCCCCGATCTCCCGCCGGAACCGGCCGTCCCCGCTAGGCGCGAATCACCGCGCCAGCGCTCCCGCGGGACGTACGTTTCCATCGGGACGCGATGCCGCGCGAGCCTGGGGTTGCGCCCGCGCAAGGCAAATACCGAAACGGCCGTTGATAACTTGTTCACAGAGTCGTCAAAGCGAAAACATAAATGAACACAAATATTGAATCCAAATCAAGCTCTTTATTGATATGAAGTAAAGATTACAAGCGGCGCTAGGCCGAGATTACAAACCGCTCATGCTCTCTCTCTCTCTCACAATGAGTATGCCCTTAGGCTTAGAACTACTACAACCGATCTGGATGATGATGTTCCCATACATTATGTCCCGTATATGTGAGCTCCAGGTCCGTGCGCCACGCTCCAAGACGCCAAGTGCGGTCCGACGCCTCATTGCGCTAAGCGATCTCCGAAACCGTACGAGTTCCCCCTATACCCTGCATGCAGACTGGTTGGGTATCAGTACATTGAATGCACTGGTGGGGAGGCCTCTCGCCCACGCCACAAAACAAGCACGTTCATTAGTTATGTGCACCGACTGGTTTCGTTTTCTTTCTATTCTTTTGCCTTAGGATCAGTTACATGGCAATATAAAGAAAGTAATCTCCGTGTCAACTCAATGGTGTCATAATAATGAACAATTGAGTTTACCTTACCATTTCTTACCATTCGGCCTTCCCTGTCATAAGCAGCAATATAAACAATAATCTACGGAATATCAAGAAGCAACTGTGAAACCCAAGTGTTATGTCGTGCCTCTGCCTCACAAGACCCATTTTACTAGAACTATGTGTGATACCGTGCATCCATTCTACTTATGCAAATTATCGTGCAAACGCACTCCTTCCCGTTTTTCCTCTTCTCAATGCGGATAGCCGCTATGCAAACATGACTTATCTATATGAAGGTCACTGGCTCTGCTAGCCATATTGGACATAATCTACGATGGACGGCCGTCTTCCCAGCTCGGTTGCTAGCCTTGTTGGGCCTCCTAGCCGTCTAACGAGTCGACGCCCATCTAGGTCGGTAGCAAGCCTTGCTGGATGTCTCGCCCTCGCCCGCTAGTCATCAGCTAGTGTATTGCCAGGACTACACTGGCACTGTCCTCCCGGGCCGACACGATTCAGATGCCTCAGCAATCGTGTCGAGGACTCTCTCAATCTGGTGCGCAACCAGTTGTCCGTGACCATGCAACTACTCCCCCACATTCCATTCCTAGCCGAGGACAACTCTCGGATCTATCTTAGCCGAGGACTACACTCGGATCTTTTCTTTCTTACGCAGCTCTCAGATTTGAGACTGCCTCGGTGATCTGCATATCCCGAGTACCTTCCTTTCCTTCCATCTCCTGACTCGAAACGACTACTTGATAGCCTTCCTCGTCTATGCATGCAACATAATTTTACTCCATCCCGTGTTGTGTTCCGTACGGTGCAACGCCTCAGTATAAACTCACACTACTTTATAGCATATATGAAGGAAATTACTACATTCCAACTCAACAATCCCGACTACGCAAATAGCAAGTAAAATCTCCATGTTCTATACAATGATAAGGCGGGGTTATCCCCTTAGCTATGTGCGTTCATCTCTTTTATTAACATGCAAAGGTTATCGCCTGTAAACTAGCATGTAACATTCATTTTCTTAGTGTGCAGCTAAGTAGAGACAGGTTCACCGGGGCCACCCACCTTAGCGATGTATCGCATCGGTCGAGCGAGACTCCGGACGTGCCTCTGATAGCCTAAGTCTGACTCCATTGAAGATCCCAGCATGAATGCCTTTGCATCGAACGAGCCATCTCGCTGAGCAAGGCGGGTTGAATAGCTACATTTGTGCCGTTTGAATCGGCCCTCCGGGTTGAACAGAGCGGGTCGTTACATCATACACCACTCAGAACAAGTCTCGTCCTCGAGACTTCCTGAGCGCAACTCGTACTATCGCACATCATCTAAACCAAACTCCACACACCTTGTCTAACTTCCTAGGACTGTCTTAATACCATAATCAATTATTTTTCTCACCATGCGTTATGCCAATACTTAGCCAACTCTCATCGAATGACTCTACCGTTTCAATGCTATCGAACTATACTCAACTCAATCGTTGCACTCCCGACTCAAAACCTACTACACCTGGCGCAGGATTGCAATACCCAAGCACGGAGTATTCTATAACTTAATGGGCACTTACAACTCATAATTGGGTGGTCTTGCCCAACTAGCTATGTTATCTCCATAGGAGCCCAACGCAACCGAATACATTGACAGTTTACTTGACGTCGCCCATCGAAACCCATCGTTACGCCTAAATCCAAAAGTTTGAATCACGGCTAATTTTCCAATCTCGTTTGGATCAAATCTCTATGAGTCACCGTCCAATCTCGCTAAGTAATTCGCACCCAATCACCTACGTTTTCTGACTCAGTCTATATTGCGCCTTAGCACAGAGCTAACTCGTCCACCTGGGGTATGCTCTAATCCTTTGCGTCTTTTGGTTCAGTGGAACTTAACTTTCTATTCGTTTTACTCGTTCCGTTCGCACGAGTGCTTAATTATTTTATCCGAATGATCCCTTCGTACAACTTATTGCATTCCCAAACTCAGTCTCTTGCTGCGCCTTAGCGCAGAACTATCTCGGTAGCACGGGGAACGATACAATCTTTCCTCTATGATAATTTAGGTTGAGGCTAACCTATTTCAGTTGCCATACTCATCCGTGCGAATTCGAACATTTTCCTTTGCAACTGCATCAGAGTTATGCATATCGCTAAGTCTGGATCGTACCCATATTCAAGGCGTCCCCCAAATATGTGTATTTCAACCAAGCTTAGTGACAGCTAAGTCTGACAAGCTACTCGTGAAAATCTATCGAAACGCGGATCGTTCTGCTATATGAATGACCGAACACTGGTTCGATTTAGTTATCGTCTACTCCAATCTCACCCAATTTCAAGTTTAGCATTACTAATAGCAACGCACATCATCCAAGCGACGATCCAACTCATACGCCAACTTATCTCCAATATCACCAATTCTAATCGTGAAAGTTTCGTCCGACAATTTTCTAATATCGTCTTATTTCTCACCGTCGCATAACCGATTCGACCAAATCAATTATTACCCGAGTCCTATCTCGCATTGCGTTTTGTCTTAACACCAACATCACTAGTATACATTCTCAGTTCCAAATCCTAACTCTAAGTCTCGTTGCCCCAGTTCCATCATTCTTCCCGAACGATACTCTGAAGTCAGCCACTCCAGTCTAACTTCAAGGCATAGGGTCGTCTGCTAGCTACTAGGTCAGCTCGCAAAGTTATAGGTACCGCTCAAATTTGTGACTCATCGTGCAACCGCATTACACAACGCTCGCCCCAAACACCCTAAGGTCAAACCATTGTTCCTTTATACGGGTATTCTACCCAAGCTCGTTTCACTCAGATTTCTAAACATCTAGCACAGATCATCCTAACACACCAACACGTTCGTTCAACCGAACCCACGATACGTCCACGTTACAGGTCTAACCCATCGACTCGCACACACTATCTATATCAACACGTTTGATAGAATTCACCAATCCATCCTCTTCTACGCTTGTATCACTAAGCCACAATTCCATTATAAATCATCGATGTATATCATAAACTCTAAGTCGTCGAGCTCGATCTGCGTATTCCGTTCATGAAACCATCCCTCACCTCTTATTTCATATTCTAGACTAATTTCTCACCCAAAAATCCTTAGATTCGTTTGTATCCTGAAACTTGTCTTATCGTATCGAACCACAAGTCAAAATGATCCTTCAATTGTCACGTTTCGGTCTCCCGCAAGTTCAATTATCCCCGTTGGACGTGATATCACCATGCCAACACTCCCGCATAATGATTGTCCTAATCCGGACGTGACGCATGTGCGAGCAAGAAGTCGTACTCGCACAAGACAAGAAGGTCAATCGTTATGGTTATCATCAAACGAACAGACACCTTATCTTCACCTTTCGTTTTATCCCAAGTTGTACATTGATCCACCAAGCCATGTTCTTCTTAAAACCGTTCTTACCGCCACCAAGTTCGCCTAACCAAACCGTCCAACTTCAATATTACCATTTGATCGCTTCTTAGTCTACTCTTAGCATTCCTCAAACAACTAAATTCAAGTCCCAAACCTAAGTCTATCCCATTTGATACGTTCCATCATCGAGTTCGTTTGGAATAATCATCGAACATGTTCCCTTGAGTTCGATTATCCCCGCCGTACGTGAAATCACCACGCCGGCGCTCCCGCAGGATAATTATTCTCGCTGGGACAGATTTCGGATGTTATCTTTCCGAACTTGATTTCAGGATCTCTCTTCCAAACTCCAAGCCAAATTTGTTACCGCTTACCTCAATTCCATCAAAATCCTAATTTTTCTAACTTGCATCAATCCGAGCTATCTTCCAACCATTGTTATAGTCTAAAATCTCCCAAAAGTGAAATCATCGCATTCGTACTCAAACCAAACTCTATCGAGCGATATCCTACTCAAATCCAAATTTTTCATGCACGTTATCATTCGTTCGCGCTATTGTTTTCAATCGTACTACTCCGATCGCATCTCAGATTATTCAATCTCAACTCAAGCTTTTAATTCGCTGTTTCAACTCAAAATCGCTCGTACAATCCTTTAAGTTTCTCTGTCCATGTAATCAATTTCAATTTCCCTGAATTCCTATTCGATGTAAGCCTTATCCCTTATTCAAATCATTATAACTCATTCGAACCAAGTATTGCATGCTCCTCTAAGTTTGCTTACTTGCTAGGCATTGTTTATTTACACTAAGGCTTTACCCGTTCTCGTCGCTTGCCGCTAGACTCGCTTAATACTCCGAAATCCCTGATTTGTTCGAATACTTCTAAGCCGACCAATACACCACTCAGGGTTCGAGTTATACTCCATGAATCTGTACAACTCATCGTATCCATAATTCGCATAATCGAACAGGGACTTATCGTATACACCACTCAGGAATTGAGTCATCCTAATAACTCCTGAATCCCGTTCTCATCCTTCACTCGTATTCCCACTTCGTTCCTTAGAACTCCAACACGGTCCCTGTTCATCGCCTTAGCGATCTTAGACTCATATACACCTCTATTCATAGTCCTCCATACGGACTATACCCAAATCATAGCTTATCGTTACGGATAACCGTCTAGACTATATCTGAAAATTCTATACACGATTCCCATTACTCGCCTTAGCGGCACTCCGATAACGTCTCTACCGATTTCCCTCCTAAGTCAAACTTTATTCTCATCCGAACAATACCCAAATCTTGCTGCAACCCACTAGCACCAAGGGTCTTGGTGCACGATACTCAACGCAACTTGGCCAAAAGGCCCTGTGCATAGACCACTGTCTGAACGATATTCTTATCTCGCACTCTACTTGCTTGGTGTTTCATATAGATACATAACTTGCCGATTATAACACGAGCCTACTATCATAATGTCTTTCACAGGTTGGGACAAAAGCCCACGCATCATAATCCCGTTCGAACAATTGTATATTTTACATGCACTTTTCGAAAATATTTAGACTTATTGTATGGAACATCCATCGAAGCATCGAGAGAGAGCATCTACCACTTCTTCAATACACAAGTTCAAAACTGAGAGAATCAAAACGAATTCCAAGGACGTAAAGCCGTGCTCTGATACCAATATGTCACGCCCCGATCTCCCGCCGGAACCGGCCGTCCCAGCTAGGCGCGAATCACCGCGCCAGCGCTCCCGCGGGACGTACGTTTCCATCGGGACGCGATGCCGCGCGAGCCTGGGGTTGCGCCCGCCCAAGGCAAATATCGAAATGGCCGTTGATAACTTGTTCACAGAGTCGTCAAAGCGAAAACATAAATGAACACAAGTATTGAATCCAAATTAAGCTCTTTATTGATATGAAGTAAAGATTACAAGCGGCGCTAGGCCGAGATTACAAACCGCTCATGCTCTCTCTCTCTCTCACAATGAGTATGCCCTTAGGCTTAGAACCACTACAACCGATCTGGATGATGATGTTCCCATACATTATGTCCCGTATATGTGAGCTCCAGGTCCGTGCGCCACGCTCCAAGACGCCAAGTGCGGTCCGACGCCTCATTGCGCTAAGCGATCTCCGAAACCGTACGAGTTTCCCCTGCACCCTGCATGCAGACTGGTTGGGTATCAGTACATTGAATGCACTGGTGGGGAGGCCTCTCGTCCACGCCTGTCACTACCACATTCCGAAAACAGGGATATTTTCGAATTTTTACAATATTTAATATTATGGTATTATAATTAATTAATTGCCTGATAGTATTTAAATAATTATCATGTGTGATGTGTAATTAAATATATAATTATATGCAGTGTTATTATTTTATATTAGCTAGCAGACTGACCTAGAAGCCAGTAGATAGCACCTGTCCGAATTATGGAATTTTGAGGTTAATTATTTTATCTAGAATTTAATTCTTGGAGTTTATAATTAATTACTGTATTTTATTTAATATTTTGCGCTTTTGCCTTTGCTTCGATATTTGGAGCACTATCCAGACTTTTGTCTTCCAACAAATTTCACAATCTTGCTCTAGACATGCCCGCCTTCAATTCTGCTATTTTTGCAACTCATAATTTTGCTCCCTGTGCATTGTTTCTGGCCGCACAAAAATCGTCGCGGACGTTTATTTTAAAATTCCTATTTTTGTATCGTTGTGCGTTCCAATCGAAAATTGGAGGCCATCTTGACCTATTTTTCGTGCGGCCCAAATTAGGGTAATATTCTGTTCTGAGTCCTCTTCAATATTGGTATTGATGACTTGATCTGATTTTGACCCCAAGTACTCCTAATTAATTGTTGAACACAACTTGCATTTATTTCTATTTAAATTGAGGATACCATTTTATCCGATTCTAAAATCCCCAATTAATTCCAGTGTCCTGCAAATTCAGCCCATACCCATCTTACAGTGCCCCCTGACCCTACAAAATATCGGACCCCGAATCGCCCGCCCAATTTTTGTCATTTTATGTGTTTGTGCAATTTCCCGAATTTAAGGGACTAAGTTGCAATTATTCAATTGTAGGTGCCAACACCTAATTATTTTAATCAATGAGGGAATCCAATATTTTAATTAAACCTCACCCTTAATTTCCCACATGAATTAAATTTCCTCATGTTCAAATCTGGACCACCCATTTACTTGGGAACATCCTCACCATTAGATTCATCCCCTCATCCCTATTTAATGTCTTGTCATGATAAGCCCTAACCCCAAGGTAGCACACCTCCCCAAGCCCCATTCTCCCTCACCAAACCGTAGCCCTATTCTTCTTCTTTTCTTCTTCTCTTCTTCTCTTCTTCTCCTACTTTCTTCTTCTTCTTCTTCTTCTTCCTCTTATGGATTTCTTTTGAAATTCAAAATATAAGAAGAGGGGGAAACTGGGAAATCTCCTCTGTGCTGTGCTTCCTTCCCGGCCGAGCACTGTTCACCCGGCGGCCCAGAGAGCTCCGGCGGCGACGGCCACAGCGCACTCCGGCCGGCGCTGCCGCTGCGCTGCCGCTGCTGCTGCCGCCTGCTGCTGCCGCTGCTGCTGCACGGTCCGGCGCCGGCGAGTTCCCTTCCCGGCCGGCGCTGCTGCACCCCACCGGCGGCCCTCCGGCGTCCGGCAACTCCGGCTCCACTGTAAGTTTTCATCTCTCTCTCTCTCTCTCTCTGTTTATATATATATCTTTTTATATATATATATATATATATATATATATATATCTTTTTATATATATATATATCTTTATGTATATATATCTTTATATATATATATCTAATGTATATATATGTGTTTGTTTATACATTTATTTAATGTGAAAATTAGTAGAGGTATTTAAATTAATTTGTATATATACCAATGTATAATTTGTATATATATTAATAAATGTGTATATATATATTAATTTGGTATAAATGTATATTTCTTATATACTCAATATATATATAATTAAATGTAAAATAGAAATATATGAATAAATGTATATTTTGTAAACGTATGTAATTAAAATAATTATGTATAGTAATTATTTTTAATAAAATTGTATGAAACTAACTTGTAAAATATATTAGTGTATATATATAACTAGTATATGTCTTTGTAATGTATATACATATAAATGTTGTTTATATGTATAAATTAAATTGATAAATTAGTATATGTACTTAATTTAATTTGTAGACATATATTTTGTATAAGTATATAATTAAATTGTATATATTTAAATTATGTATATATGTTTTATATATATATATATCTATATTTTAATACACATGTATTATATATATATTCTAGTATAACTACGTATTAGCATATGTATAATTAGTGTAGTTAATTTGTAAATGTATATGTAATAAATGTAAGGTATTTTATGTATTTCAATAAATGGTATAAATACGTATTTAACTTAATGTTAGTAGTATATGTATTAGTATATATTATTTAATGTGTAGGTATTAAATAATATGGTAGTATATGTATTATTTTGGTAAAAATGTATAATTATGTAAATTGTATATTATTTAATTATTAGAAATCAATTGTATTAGCATAGTATATATATATATTTCAGTATATGTTGGTAATTGTAATTTAGCATATATAACTAGTATACATATATATATATTCTTTTGTGTATTATACATGTATATTTTATTTTCATTAAAAGTTAAACATGTATTAAAAATGTGTTTTAGAATTTAATAATATATCTATAATGTATTTTGGCATATATGTGAGTATACACTAGTATAAATCAAATATGTAATTTTTAAAAGGAATATATATGTATATATTGTAGATACATTTAAATTGGTGCATGTATAAAATATTGTAAGTATAAATTATTATGTTTATATATACATACAAGAATCAGTTATTTTAAAGTATATATATATTTATACATATATCTATAATTGTAATGGATGGAAATTATATATATTAATTAATAAGATGTTTATTTAAATACGTAGTCCTACTAGATGACCTTAGTTGACTAAGTGCCCTGTCTGGCAGGGTCCCGAACCCAGTGTTTTGACTGTGTGTTAGCGTAGCCCTGATGCAATGTTATATTGTATTATGTTTATAGGACTGTTGGTTTACCAGGGGATACTCTGGAACAGGACATCCATAAATACCAGCTAAGGACCCGAGGCAAGTACATTCTCTGATAATTTCCAATTCTTGATAATTGCTATAAGTTCAATGATCTTGAAATGTTACAACTGAATCTTTGACACTGTGTTACACGGACTAGTATAGCTTGGATTTACAGTCATGAGATGTTACCATTATTATCGTATTGACATTGTACACGACATGTATATTTAGACACTGTACATGATAGACTTGACTTGCTCGTGTATCGTGACGTGTCATGATTGGATCCACAGTACTAGTTGGGGGCGGGGAAATGGCTAGTGAGAAATGTGATCAAATACCCATTGCATAATTAAATATTATTGGTGTCAATCATACCCCCACGTATGATTAGCCAGACTGTAGCTACTGTACATGTCCCAAGCCGATCACATTTTGAAACTACTATTTCAAACACTTAGAATAGTTACAGTTCTCTATTTTAGATCATATACTACATCACCCGTATATGATACTGTTCCTTGTTCTTCTTATTTCCATACATGCACTGACTATATCATATTGCCTGTCTCTCTTAAAAAAATTGCCATTTCATTTATTTCACTGTCTTCTCAGTAGCTAGCATAACATGTTTTATTGTATTATAGACATTATCAATTAATGGAACTGTTATTTGAGATTGTGCTTTGCTCCTTCCTGACTGGAAACATTTTTCCAGACTATGCCTTAGATGACCGCTGTCCGACACTTATGGTGAGTAGCTGCAGACTTGGTAGTAGTTGATTCTGGAAGTCTAGTCGGAGTTATTATTTCTTGTTAGTTCTTTTAGTAGACTTTTTGGTACCGGATTTGTCTCCGGCATTTTGATGATTTTTGGATATTGTTAAGTTATTCTTGTGGACTTGTGTGGTGTTTAATTTTAGTTTATTCGAAATCTTATCGTGCTGTAATCCTGTGATTGAGTATATGTTCATCTTATTGTGTCATCCGTGCCTCCTAATGGAGATTGGATGCCTGCGTGACATTAGTTAGATAGTATCAATACCTAGACAGCGTTCTACCGCCGATGCTGCGGCGTAGGCTGGACGTACCCACGCACTCGTGCCCCTAAACCGGGTGCGGGTCGTGACACGTTTTTAGTGGTGGCCCATGCAGGTCAGACTTCGCGAGTTGTGCGATGTCGTAGTAGTGTGACATCCTTGTTATACTACTGCGTGCCTGCTATAGGACATAGGACATAGGATACTAGGACGAGAGCAAATACTCAATCACAATTTTTTGAGAGATTCCTGGGATGACCCCTGAGAATCTTGTTGAAACTTCCAATTTAAATTCATTCCCTTGTTCTGTCCATTCTCATTTATTGATATTGATTTGATTGTTGTTGATTTGTTATTAAATTAGGATTTTGGTTTCACTTGATTTGATTGTTGTTACTTAGGTCTTTAAGTTAGGATTTTGGGTTTCATTGTAGGGTTGATTTCATATTAAGAGGAATTTATAGACTGATTTATGATATTATTTGATGATGCCGTCAATGAGGACAGTGAAAAGGATTAACATTAGAGCTATTTGACTACAGAAGGTGGATTTAAAATTTTAATTGAAGACTGAAAATAAATTTCAAATTTTAGGATTCTAAGAAGATTGAGATTGTTATAAAAATTTATTTTAAAGATTTCAATGAATTGCAAAATTTTGAAATATGAGGAGTTGAAATATTGTTATTAAAATTTTATTTTGAGGATTCAGATTCGATTCAATAAACCTAGACAAGTCTGTAAGGACCTTTAAGATGATTAAGTTTTTATTTCATTATTTAAATAATTGACCTTGAGGGAAGTGTATACATTTACTTTAATTTTTATTCGAGGAGTTATTTTGAGGAATATTTATTTGAGGATAAGATTTTATAGTGGGAGAGATACATTAGTATACAATAGATGAGATGCATGTGTAAGGATCGGTTGGCTTGAGTATGATTGAGAATTCACTGCAAACTGGCTTGGGTGTTCAACTAGGATTGTATTAGAGAGAGTGCAGTACTTAGTATAGTGTATTGAAATTGATATGCATTGAGTGATAAGAATAACTAGCATCAACTGTTGCAGTAGATAAGGAAGCTAGCAGTGAGTGTGTTGTGATAGAACTGTGATCCCTAAGGGATAGTGGTATCAAACCATGGATGCACCTTTGATCTGTGCAATCAACTAGGATTATTCAAATCTTTTATCTTGAATGATGTTCCTTAGAACTGTACTGTCCTTCCTTGATGATATCGCATTTTGCCTAAATTGATTCCTTGGGATCTGTCTTCAGGATGTTGCCGAAGACACTATCTACGAGAGCGGGAACATCAGCTTTAGAGGGGTCTGCCACCTCTCCACCTGAGGGACAGACAGCGGTAGCTCCTCCTACATCTCCGATGTACGTAGGTGATCTTCCTTCTCCACCTGTTCAGAAGATTGCCGCAGCTGTGACAGACAACCTTCCTCCTCCACCGACTCTGATTCCCGGAGGTTTGCCCATTGATGGGGCACAGATGTTCACCTTGATCCAAGGCATGGTAGAGGCCCAGAGAATGGCAGCAGATGCTCAGCGAGTTCAAGCTGAGGCTCAGAGGGTGCAAGCAGAAGCGCACCAGGCACAAACCGAGCTGATGAGAGAGAGCATGGAGAACGCTCACCAGATGGCACTACAGACAGTTGAGAGAGTTGCTCAGCAGTATCCTGGCCAGTGGCAGCCGAGGGCATTTCAGTATCAACAGCAGTACCAGGCACCAGTTCCAATTCGGCGACAACCGAGGGCATTTCAGTATCAACAGCAGTACCCGGCACCAGTTCCTGTACAGCAGGATCAACAAACTTGTCACTTCTGTAAGAAGCCAGGTCACCTTTGGGAGAGCTGTAGAACGAGGCTAGGACTTTGTTTGCTTTGCGGCACTGCGGGACATCGAGTAAGGGATTGTCTTCGAGCCTCTTATCTTCCCGGCCAGCGCACAACTTCAGATTATAGAGATCCAGTTAGGCTACCTGTGGAACCGTACATTGCTCAGCACCTGCAAAGGGAACCACCCCAGCAGGACAGGCATTTGCGATGACAGTCGGGGAGACCGATACTGCAGGTAATGTGTTAGCAAGTTCTGTTCTTTCCTTCATTCTGTTCCTATCTACTTGATTAATTGATTGATTCCTTGGTACAATAATTGTGTGCATGATTTCTTGTTATAATGTAGTTAGTGGTACCCCTGATACAGAGACTGTAATACCCTGGCAAAAGACACCATGATCATACATAATCCCTTTAGGTTGCATGTTGTATGGGTGTAGGTAGAATTCTCTTAGACTTTGATTGTTGAGGATTTAACTGTAATAAAGATTAACAAAGAGGTTATGACTTGACAAAGGGAGACAAGGTGCCAAAATTTTGAGGAAAAATATTAAATTAAATAAAGAGTTGGAATTTTGATATGGCGTAATTGAAGTTTTGTTAAATCATTGATTTTTAGAAAATTATGAAATGATTGAATTTATCATTGAATTTGAGAAATTTAAGAAGGCCATCGATATATTTGTTGGACTGCAAGTTGAGAACTTATATTTTGAATATTGTATTGGAGGTTCCATAAGTATTACATCGTTGCATATTATGAGAAAAAAAAAAAAAATCGAGGGATAAGAACACCAATGGATTAGTGTTAAATTCAAATTTGGGATGAGATTCAATTTTTTGAAATATGCATTGAATAGAGTTCAATTAGAGGATTGAATATTAAATTCTTGTATTTCGTTATAAACTTAAAATTTTAGAGAATATTGTGATAAGAATGTGATTTGATTTATTTTTGAAGATTTTTAGGGATATGCTATTTATAGAATCTTTGAAGAATTTATTGTGAAATCACAATATGGAGTAGTTCATGATTATATGATATAAGGAATTTAAATTTGATGGGAATAAATACATAAATAAAACCATCGAGGATTTAAAAATTCGAGGATAAACATTGATTTAAATAAAGGGTCAAGAATTTAACATGACGGAAATTATGATGTATTAATTCCAGGAAGGATTATGACATGTTTAAGTTGGTTATTAATTTGGAAATTTGGGAGATTTATCAATGTATTTATTTAGTTGCAAGTTATGAATTTTAGAACTTTATACTTGGATGTAACATTTGGAGAATCCTTAGATATCATATTGTTGAGGAGTGGATATTAAAATTTCGGGTATTGGATTATAACTCAAAACTTCCAAGAAATTTTTGATGGACTTTGATTTACATTGAGGATTTTCAGGTTATACAATAATTTCAGATTTTTGAAATTTTGAAAGACCTTGTGGATTATTCGTGGTTGATGAATTTAATTGAGGGAATGATAAGTGTGTATGATTTAAATCATAGTATGAGGATTTTAAATTTCGAGGACGAAATTCTTTTAAGGAGGGTAGACTTGTCACTACCACATTCCGAAAACAGGGGTATTTTCGAATTTTTACAATATTTAATATTATGGTATTATAATTAATTAATTGCCTGATAGTATTTAAATAATTATCATGTGTGATGTGTAATTAAATATATAATTATATGCAGTGTTATTATTTTATATTAGCTAGCAGACTGACCTAGAAGCCAGTAGATAGCACCTGTCCGAATTATGGAATTTTGAGGTTAATTATTTTATCTAGAATTTAATTCTTGGAGTTTATAATTAATTACTGTATTTTATTTAATATTTTGCGCTTTTGCCTTTGCTTCGATATTTGGAGCACTATCCAGACTTTTGTCTTCCAACAAATTTCACAATCTTGCTCTAGACATGCCCGCCTTCAATTCTGCTATTTTTGCAACTCATAATTTTGCTCCCTGTGCATTGTTTCTGGCCGCACAAAAATCGTCGCGGACGTTTATTTTAAAATTCCTATTTTTGTATCGTTGTGCGTTCCAATCGAAAATTGGAGGCCATCTTGACCTATTTTTCGTGCGGCCCAAATTAGGGTAATATTCTGTTCTGAGTCCTCTTCAATATTGGTATTGATGACTTGATCTGATTTTGACCCCAAGTACTCCTAATTAATTGTTGAACACAACTTGCATTTATTTCTATTTAAATTGAGGATACCATTTTATCCGATTCTAAAATCCCCAATTAATTCCAGTGTCCTGCAAATTCAGCCCATACCCATCTTACAGTGCCCCCTGACCCTACAAAATATCGGACCCCGAATCGCCCGCCCAATTTTCGTCATTTTATGTGTTTGTGCAATTTCCCGAATTTAAGGGACTAAGTTGCAATTATTCAATTGTAGGTGCCAACACCTAATTATTTTAATCAATGAGGGAATCCAATATTTTAATTAAACCTCACCCTTAATTTCCCACATGAATTAAATTTCCTCATATTCAAATCTGGACCACCCATTTACTTGGGAACATCCTCACCATTAGATTCATCCCCTCATCCCTATTTAATGTCTTGTCATGATAAGCCCTAACCCCAAGGTAGCACACCTCCCCAAGCCCCATTCTCCCTCACCAAACCGTAGCCCTATTCTTCTTCTTTTCTTCTTCTCTTCTTCTCTTCTTCTCCTACTTTCTTCTTCTTCTTCTTCTTCTTCCTCTTATGGATTTCTTTTGAAATTCAAAATATAAGAAGAGGGGGAAACTGGGAAATCTCCTCTGTGCTGTGCTTCCTTCCCGGCCGAGCACTGTTCACCCGGCGGCCCAGAGAGCTCCGGCGGCGACGGCCACAGCGCACTCCGGCCGGCGCTGCCGCTGCGCTGCCGCTGCTGCTGCCGCCTGCTGCTGCCGCTGCTGCTGCACGGTCCGGCGCCGGCGAGTTCCCTTCCCGGCCGGCGCTGCTGCACCCCACCGGCGGCCCTCCGGCGTCCGGCAACTCCGGCTCCACTGTAAGTTTTCATCTCTCTCTCTCTCTCTCTCTGTTTATATATATATCTTTTTATATATATATATATATATATATATATATATATCTTTTTATATATATATATATCTTTATGTATATATATCTTTATATATATATATCTAATGTATATATATGTGTTTGTTTATACATTTATTTAATGTGAAAATTAGTAGAGGTATTTAAATTAATTTGTATATATACCAATGTATAATTTGTATATATATTAATAAATGTGTATATATATATTAATTTGGTATAAATGTATATTTCTTATATACTCAATATATATATAATTAAATGTAAAATAGAAATATATGAATAAATGTATATTTTGTAAACGTATGTAATTAAAATAATTATGTATAGTAATTATTTTTAATAAAATTGTATGAAACTAACTTGTAAAATATATTAGTGTATATATATAACTAGTATATGTCTTTGTAATGTATATACATATAAATGTTGTTTATATGTATAAATTAAATTGATAAATTAGTATATGTACTTAATTTAATTTGTAGACATATATTTTGTATAAGTATATAATTAAATTGTATATATTTAAATTATGTATATATGTTTTATATATATATATATCTATATTTTAATACACATGTATTATATATATATTCTAGTATAACTACGTATTAGCATATGTATAATTAGTGTAGTTAATTTGTAAATGTATATGTAATAAATGTAAGGTATTTTATGTATTTCAATAAATGGTATAAATACGTATTTAACTTAATGTTAGTAGTATATGTATTAGTATATATTATTTAATGTGTAGGTATTAAATAATATGGTAGTATATGTATTATTTTGGTAAAAATGTATAATTATGTAAATTGTATATTATTTAATTATTAGAAATCAATTGTATTAGCATAGTATATATATATATTTCAGTATATGTTGGTAATTGTAATTTAGCATATATAACTAGTATACATATATATATATTCTTTTGTGTATTATACATGTATATTTTATTTTCATTAAAAGTTAAACATGTATTAAAAATGTGTTTTAGAATTTAATAATATATCTATAATGTATTTTGGCATATATGTGAGTATACACTAGTATAAATCAAATATGTAATTTTTAAAAGGAATATATATGTATATATTGTAGATACATTTAAATTGGTGCATGTATAAAATATTGTAAGTATAAATTATTATGTTTATATATACATACAAGAATCAGTTATTTTAAAGTATATATATATTTATACATATATCTATAATTGTAATGGATGGAAATTATATATATTAATTAATAAGATGTTTATTTAAATACGTAGTCCTACTAGATGACCTTAGTTGACTAAGTGCCCTGTCTGGCAGGGTCCCGAACCCAGTGTTTTGACTGTGTGTTAGCGTAGCCCTGATGCAATGTTATATTGTATTATGTTTATAGGACTGTTGGTTTACCAGGGGATACTCTGGAACAGGACATCCATAAATACCAGCTAAGGACCCGAGGCAAGTACATTCTCTGATAATTTCCAATTCTTGATAATTGCTATAAGTTCAATGATCTTGAAATGTTACAACTGAATCTTTGACACTGTGTTACACGGACTAGTATAGCTTGGATTTACAGTCATGAGATGTTACCATTATTATCGTATTGACATTGTACACGACATGTATATTTAGACACTGTACATGATAGACTTGACTTGCTCGTGTATCGTGACGTGTCATGATTGGATCCACAGTACTAGTTGGGGGCGGGGAAATGGCTAGTGAGAAATGTGATCAAATACCCATTGCATAATTAAATATTATTGGTGTCAATCATACCCCCACGTATGATTAGCCAGACTGTAGCTACTGTACATGTCCCAAGCCGATCACATTTTGAAACTACTATTTCAAACACTTAGAATAGTTACAGTTCTCTATTTTAGATCATATACTACATCACCCGTATATGATACTGTTCCTTGTTCTTCTTATTTCCATACATGCACTGACTATATCATATTGCCTGTCTCTCTTAAAAAAATTGCCATTTCATTTATTTCACTGTCTTCTCAGTAGCTAGCATAACATGTTTTATTGTATTATAGACATTATCAATTAATGGAACTGTTATTTGAGATTGTGCTTTGCTCCTTCCTGACTGGAAACATTTTTCCAGACTATGCCTTAGATGACCGCTGTCCGACACTTATGGTGAGTAGCTGCAGACTTGGTAGTAGTTGATTCTGGAAGTCTAGTCGGAGTTATTATTTCTTGTTAGTTCTTTTAGTAGACTTTTTGGTACCGGATTTGTCTCCGGCATTTTGATGATTTTTGGATATTGTTAAGTTATTCTTGTGGACTTGTGTGGTGTTTAATTTTAGTTTATTCGAAATCTTATCGTGCTGTAATCCTGTGATTGAGTATATGTTCATCTTATTGTGTCATCCGTGCCTCCTAATGGAGATTGGATGCCTGCGTGACATTAGTTAGATAGTATCAATACCTAGACAGCGTTCTACCGCCGATGCTGCGGCGTAGGCTGGACGTACCCACGCACTCGTGCCCCTAAACCGGGTGCGGGTCGTGACACGTTTTTAGTGGTGGCCCATGCAGGTCAGACTTCGCGAGTTGTGCGATGTCGTAGTAGTGTGACATCCTTGTTATACTACTGCGTGCCTGCTATAGGACATAGGACATAGGATACTAGGACGAGAGCAAATACTCAATCACAATTTTTTGAGAGATTCCTGGGATGACCCCTGAGAATCTTGTTGAAACTTCCAATTTAAATTCATTCCCTTGTTCTGTCCATTCTCATTTATTGATATTGATTTGATTGTTGTTGATTTGTTATTAAATTAGGATTTTGGTTTCACTTGATTTGATTGTTGTTACTTAGGTCTTTAAGTTAGGATTTTGGGTTTCATTGTAGGGTTGATTTCATATTAAGAGGAATTTATAGACTGATTTATGATATTATTTGATGATGCCGTCAATGAGGACAGTGAAAAGGATTAACATTAGAGCTATTTGACTACAGAAGGTGGATTTAAAATTTTAATTGAAGACTGAAAATAAATTTCAAATTTTAGGATTCTAAGAAGATTGAGATTGTTATAAAAATTTATTTTAAAGATTTCAATGAATTGCAAAATTTTGAAATATGAGGAGTTGAAATATTGTTATTAAAATTTTATTTTGAGGATTCAGATTCGATTCAATAAACCTAGACAAGTCTGTAAGGACCTTTAAGATGATTAAGTTTTTATTTCATTATTTAAATAATTGACCTTGAGGGAAGTGTATACATTTACTTTAATTTTTATTCGAGGAGTTATTTTGAGGAATATTTATTTGAGGATAAGATTTTATAGTGGGAGAGATACATTAGTATACAATAGATGAGATGCATGTGTAAGGATCGGTTGGCTTGAGTATGATTGAGAATTCACTGCAAACTGGCTTGGGTGTTCAACTAGGATTGTATTAGAGAGAGTGCAGTACTTAGTATAGTGTATTGAAATTGATATGCATTGAGTGATAAGAATAACTAGCATCAACTGTTGCAGTAGATAAGGAAGCTAGCAGTGAGTGTGTTGTGATAGAACTGTGATCCCTAAGGGATAGTGGTATCAAACCATGGATGCACCTTTGATCTGTGCAATCAACTAGGATTATTCAAATCTTTTATCTTGAATGATGTTCCTTAGAACTGTACTGTCCTTCCTTGATGATATCGCATTTTGCCTAAATTGATTCCTTGGGATCTGTCTTCAGGATGTTGCCGAAGACACTATCTACGAGAGCGGGAACATCAGCTTTAGAGGGGTCTGCCACCTCTCCACCTGAGGGACAGACAGCGGTAGCTCCTCCTACATCTCCGATGTACGTAGGTGATCTTCCTTCTCCACCTGTTCAGAAGATTGCCGCAGCTGTGACAGACAACCTTCCTCCTCCACCGACTCTGATTCCCGGAGGTTTGCCCATTGATGGGGCACAGATGTTCACCTTGATCCAAGGCATGGTAGAGGCCCAGAGAATGGCAGCAGATGCTCAGCGAGTTCAAGCTGAGGCTCAGAGGGTGCAAGCAGAAGCGCACCAGGCACAAACCGAGCTGATGAGAGAGAGCATGGAGAACGCTCACCAGATGGCACTACAGACAGTTGAGAGAGTTGCTCAGCAGTATCCTGGCCAGTGGCAGCCGAGGGCATTTCAGTATCAACAGCAGTACCAGGCACCAGTTCCAATTCGGCGACAACCGAGGGCATTTCAGTATCAACAGCAGTACCCGGCACCAGTTCCTGTACAGCAGGATCAACAAACTTGTCACTTCTGTAAGAAGCCAGGTCACCTTTGGGAGAGCTGTAGAACGAGGCTAGGACTTTGTTTGCTTTGCGGCACTGCGGGACATCGAGTAAGGGATTGTCTTCGAGCCTCTTATCTTCCCGGCCAGCGCACAACTTCAGATTATAGAGATCCAGTTAGGCTACCTGTGGAACCGTACATTGCTCAGCACCTGCAAAGGGAACCACCCCAGCAGGACAGGCATTTGCGATGACAGTCGGGGAGACCGATACTGCAGGTAATGTGTTAGCAAGTTCTGTTCTTTCCTTCATTCTGTTCCTATCTACTTGATTAATTGATTGATTCCTTGGTACAATAATTGTGTGCATGATTTCTTGTTATAATGTAGTTAGTGGTACCCCTGATACAGAGACTGTAATACCCTGGCAAAAGACACCATGATCATACATAATCCCTTTAGGTTGCATGTTGTATGGGTGTAGGTAGAATTCTCTTAGACTTTGATTGTTGAGGATTTAACTGTAATAAAGATTAACAAAGAGGTTATGACTTGACAAAGGGAGACAAGGTGCCAAAATTTTGAGGAAAAATATTAAATTAAATAAAGAGTTGGAATTTTGATATGGCGTAATTGAAGTTTTGTTAAATCATTGATTTTTAGAAAATTATGAAATGATTGAATTTATCATTGAATTTGAGAAATTTAAGAAGGCCATCGATATATTTGTTGGACTGCAAGTTGAGAACTTATATTTTGAATATTGTATTGGAGGTTCCATAAGTATTACATCGTTGCATATTATGAGAAAAAAAAAAAAAATCGAGGGATAAGAACACCAATGGATTAGTGTTAAATTCAAATTTGGGATGAGATTCAATTTTTTGAAATATGCATTGAATAGAGTTCAATTAGAGGATTGAATATTAAATTCTTGTATTTCGTTATAAACTTAAAATTTTAGAGAATATTGTGATAAGAATGTGATTTGATTTATTTTTGAAGATTTTTAGGGATATGCTATTTATAGAATCTTTGAAGAATTTATTGTGAAATCACAATATGGAGTAGTTCATGATTATATGATATAAGGAATTTAAATTTGATGGGAATAAATACATAAATAAAACCATCGAGGATTTAAAAATTCGAGGATAAACATTGATTTAAATAAAGGGTCAAGAATTTAACATGACGGAAATTATGATGTATTAATTCCAGGAAGGATTATGACATGTTTAAGTTGGTTATTAATTTGGAAATTTGGGAGATTTATCAATGTATTTATTTAGTTGCAAGTTATGAATTTTAGAACTTTATACTTGGATGTAACATTTGGAGAATCCTTAGATATCATATTGTTGAGGAGTGGATATTAAAATTTCGGGTATTGGATTATAACTCAAAACTTCCAAGAAATTTTTGATGGACTTTGATTTACATTGAGGATTTTCAGGTTATACAATAATTTCAGATTTTTGAAATTTTGAAAGACCTTGTGGATTATTCGTGGTTGATGAATTTAATTGAGGGAATGATAAGTGTGTATGATTTAAATCATAGTATGAGGATTTTAAATTTCGAGGACGAAATTCTTTTAAGGAGGGTAGACTTGTCACTACCACATTCCGAAAACAGGGGTATTTTCGAATTTTTACAATATTTAATATTATGGTATTATAATTAATTAATTGCCTGATAGTATTTAAATAATTATCATGTGTGATGTGTAATTAAATATATAATTATATGCAGTGTTATTATTTTATATTAGCTAGCAGACTGACCTAGAAGTCAGTAGATAGCACCTGTCCGAATTATGGAATTTTGAGGTTAATTATTTTATCTAGAATTTAATTCTTGGAGTTTATAATTAATTACTGTATTTTATTTAATATTTTGCGCTTTTGCCTTTGCTTCGATATTTGGAGCACTATCCAGACTTTTGTCTTCCAACAAATTTCACAATCTTGCTCTAGACATGCCCGCCTTCAATTCTGCTATTTTTGCAACTCATAATTTTGCTCCCTGTGCATTGTTTCTGGCCGCACAAAAATCGTCGCGGACGTTTATTTTAAAATTCCTATTTTTGTATCGTTGTGCGTTCCAATCGAAAATTGGAGGCCATCTTGACCTATTTTTCGTGCGGCCCAAATTAGGGTAATATTCTGTTCTGAGTCCTCTTCAATATTGGTATTGATGACTTGATCTGATTTTGACCCCAAGTACTCCTAATTAATTGTTGAACACAACTTGCATTTATTTCTATTTAAATTGAGGATACCATTTTATCCGATTCTAAAATCCCCAATTAATTCCAGTGTCCTGCAAATTCAGCCCATACCCATCTTACAGTGCCCCCTGACCCTACAAAATATCGGACCCCGAATCGTCCGCCCAATTTTCGTCATTTTATGTGTTTGTGCAATTTCCCGAATTTAAGGGACTAAGTTGCAATTATTCAATTGTAGGTGCCAACACCTAATTATTTTAATCAATGAGGGAATCCAATATTTTAATTAAACCTCACCCTTAATTTCCCACATGAATTAAATTTCCTCATATTCAAATCTGGACCACCCATTTACTTGGGAACATCCTCACCATTAGATTCATCCCCTCATCCCTATTTAATGTCTTGTCATGATAAGCCCTAACCCCAAGGTAGCACACCTCCCCAAGCCCCATTCTCCCTCACCAAACCGTAGCCCTATTCTTCTTCTTTTCTTCTTCTCTTCTTCTCTTCTTCTCCTACTTTCTTCTTCTTCTTCTTCTTCTTCCTCTTATGGATTTCTTTTGAAATTCAAAATATAAGAAGAGGGGGAAACTGGGAAATCTCCTCTGTGCTGTGCTTCCTTCCCGGCCGAGCACTGTTCACCCGGCGGCCCAGAGAGCTCCGGCGGCGACGGCCACAGCGCACTCCGGCCGGCGCTGCCGCTGCGCTGCCGCTGCTGCTGCCGCCTGCTGCTGCCGCTGCTGCTGCACGGTCCGGCGCCGGCGAGTTCCCTTCCCGGCCGGCGCTGCTGCACCCCACCGGCGGCCCTCCGGCGTCCGGCAACTCCGGCTCCACTGTAAGTTTTCATCTCTCTCTCTCTCTCTCTCTGTTTATATATATATCTTTTTATATATATATATATATATATATATATATATATCTTTTTATATATATATATATCTTTATGTATATATATCTTTATATATATATATCTAATGTATATATATGTGTTTGTTTATACATTTATTTAATGTGAAAATTAGTAGAGGTATTTAAATTAATTTGTATATATACCAATGTATAATTTGTATATATATTAATAAATGTGTATATATATATTAATTTGGTATAAATGTATATTTCTTATATACTCAATATATATATAATTAAATGTAAAATAGAAATATATGAATAAATGTATATTTTGTAAACGTATGTAATTAAAATAATTATGTATAGTAATTATTTTTAATAAAATTGTATGAAACTAACTTGTAAAATATATTAGTGTATATATATAACTAGTATATGTCTTTGTAATGTATATACATATAAATGTTGTTTATATGTATAAATTAAATTGATAAATTAGTATATGTACTTAATTTAATTTGTAGACATATATTTTGTATAAGTATATAATTAAATTGTATATATTTAAATTATGTATATATGTTTTATATATATATATATCTATATTTTAATACACATGTATTATATATATATTCTAGTATAACTACGTATTAGCATATGTATAATTAGTGTAGTTAATTTGTAAATGTATATGTAATAAATGTAAGGTATTTTATGTATTTCAATAAATGGTATAAATACGTATTTAACTTAATGTTAGTAGTATATGTATTAGTATATATTATTTAATGTGTAGGTATTAAATAATATGGTAGTATATGTATTATTTTGGTAAAAATGTATAATTATGTAAATTGTATATTATTTAATTATTAGAAATCAATTGTATTAGCATAGTATATATATATATTTCAGTATATGTTGGTAATTGTAATTTAGCATATATAACTAGTATACATATATATATATTCTTTTGTGTATTATACATGTATATTTTATTTTCATTAAAAGTTAAACATGTATTAAAAATGTGTTTTAGAATTTAATAATATATCTATAATGTATTTTGGCATATATGTGAGTATACACTAGTATAAATCAAATATGTAATTTTTAAAAGGAATATATATGTATATATTGTAGATACATTTAAATTGGTGCATGTATAAAATATTGTAAGTATAAATTATTATGTTTATATATACATACAAGAATCAGTTATTTTAAAGTATATATATATTTATACATATATCTATAATTGTAATGGATGGAAATTATATATATTAATTAATAAGATGTTTATTTAAATACGTAGTCCTACTAGATGACCTTAGTTGACTAAGTGCCCTGTCTGGCAGGGTCCCGAACCCAGTGTTTTGACTGTGTGTTAGCGTAGCCCTGATGCAATGTTATATTGTATTATGTTTATAGGACTGTTGGTTTACCAGGGGATACTCTGGAACAGGACATCCATAAATACCAGCTAAGGACCCGAGGCAAGTACATTCTCTGATAATTTCCAATTCTTGATAATTGCTATAAGTTCAATGATCTTGAAATGTTACAACTGAATCTTTGACACTGTGTTACACGGACTAGTATAGCTTGGATTTACAGTCATGAGATGTTACCATTATTATCGTATTGACATTGTACACGACATGTATATTTAGACACTGTACATGATAGACTTGACTTGCTCGTGTATCGTGACGTGTCATGATTGGATCCACAGTACTAGTTGGGGGCGGGGAAATGGCTAGTGAGAAATGTGATCAAATACCCATTGCATAATTAAATATTATTGGTGTCAATCATACCCCCACGTATGATTAGCCAGACTGTAGCTACTGTACATGTCCCAAGCCGATCACATTTTGAAACTACTATTTCAAACACTTAGAATAGTTACAGTTCTCTATTTTAGATCATATACTACATCACCCGTATATGATACTGTTCCTTGTTCTTCTTATTTCCATACATGCACTGACTATATCATATTGCCTGTCTCTCTTAAAAAAATTGCCATTTCATTTATTTCACTGTCTTCTCAGTAGCTAGCATAACATGTTTTATTGTATTATAGACATTATCAATTAATGGAACTGTTATTTGAGATTGTGCTTTGCTCCTTCCTGACTGGAAACATTTTTCCAGACTATGCCTTAGATGACCGCTGTCCGACACTTATGGTGAGTAGCTGCAGACTTGGTAGTAGTTGATTCTGGAAGTCTAGTCGGAGTTATTATTTCTTGTTAGTTCTTTTAGTAGACTTTTTGGTACCGGATTTGTCTCCGGCATTTTGATGATTTTTGGATATTGTTAAGTTATTCTTGTGGACTTGTGTGGTGTTTAATTTTAGTTTATTCGAAATCTTATCGTGCTGTAATCCTGTGATTGAGTATATGTTCATCTTATTGTGTCATCCGTGCCTCCTAATGGAGATTGGATGCCTGCGTGACATTAGTTAGATAGTATCAATACCTAGACAGCGTTCTACCGCCGATGCTGCGGCGTAGGCTGGACGTACCCACGCACTCGTGCCCCTAAACCGGGTGCGGGTCGTGACAACGCCACAAAACAAGCACGTTCATTAGTTATGTGCACCGACTGGTTTCGTTGTCTTTCTATTCTTTTGCCTTAGGATCAGTTACATGGCAATATAAAGAAAGTAATCTCCGTGTCAACTCAATGGTGTCATAATAATGAACAATTGAGTTTACCTTACCATTTCTTACCATTCGGCCTTCCCTGTCATAAGCAGCAATATAAACAATAATCTACGGAATATCAAGAAGCAACTGTGAAACCCAAGTGTTATGCAGTACCTCTGCCTCACAAGACCCATTTTACTAGAACTATGTGTGATACCGTGCATCCATTCTACTTATGCAAATTATCGTGCAAACGCACTCCTTCCCGTTTCTCCTCTTCTCAATGCGGATAGCCGCTATGCAAACATGACTTATCTATATGAAGGTCACTGGCTCTGCTAGCCATATTGGACATAATCTACGATGGACGGTCGTCTTCCCAGCTCGGTTGCTAGCCTTGCTGGGCCTCCTAGCCATCTAACGAGTCGACGCCCATCCAGGTCGGTAGCAAGCATTGCTGGATGTCTCGCCCTCGCCCGCTAGTCATCAGCTAGCGTATTGCCAGGACTACACTGGCACTGTCCTCCCGGGCTGACACGATTCGGATGCCTCAACAATCGTGTCGAGGACTCTCTCAACCCGGTGCGCAACCAGTTGTCTGTGACCATGCAACTACTCCCCCACATTCCATTCCTAGCCGAGGACAACTCTCGGATCTATCTTAGCCGAGGACTACACTCGGATCTTTTCTTCCTTACGCAGCTCTCAGATTTGAGACTGCCTCGGTGATCTGCATATCCCGAGTACCTTCCTTTCCTTCCATCTCCTGACTCGGAACGACTACTTGATAGCCTTTCTCGTCTATGCATGCAACATAATTTTACTCCATCCCGTGTTGTGATCCATACGGTGCAATGCCTCAGTATAAACTCATACTACTTTATAGCATATATGAAGGAAATTACTACATTCCAACTCAACAATCCCGACTACGCAAATAGCAAGTAAAATCTCCATGTTCTATACAATGATAAGGCGGGGTTATCCCCTTAGCTATGTGCGTTCATCTCTTTTATTAGCATACAAAGGTTATCGCCTGTAAACTAGCATGTAACATTCATTTTCTTAGTGTACAGCTAAGTAGAGATAGGTTCACCGGGGCCACCCACCTTAGCGATGTATCGCATCGGTCGAGCGAGACTCCGGACGCGCCTCTGATAGCCTAAGTCTGACTCCATTGAAGATCCCAGCATGAATGCCTTTGCATCGAATGAGCCATCTCGCTAAGCAAGGCGGGTTGAATAGCTACATTTGTGCCGTTTAAATCGGCCCTCCGGGTTGAGCGGAGCGGGTCCTTACAGTCACGTCCCTCGGCCTTGGGATTTTAGGCGTCTCTACTTCAAGCACGGGTTGTTTCACCGGAGTCGTTGTTGTTGCGGCGGAATGGTTGGCATCCAAAGTCTGAACGATCTATTGAAGGATATCTACCTGCTTCTGTTGGACTGAGAATCGGGTCTCTAAATTGCTTTCGAACTTGGCTTGGCGAGCATAATCTCTTTGTCGTTGCGATTCTAACATTTGCATCACCCGCTCTAGCGGGTCGACTTGAGATATGCCATGCTGGCTCCGAGAGCTTCCCGAAGTGCCCGAACTACTTTCTTGTGTTTTGTTCGGTGCTTGCGCTGTAGATTACGCTGGTACCATTCCTTCAAAAGAAGGTAAATTACATTAGAATCATAATGTATTATGGACTTATTGCATGAACGTATCTTATTTGGCCTAGCGAGTTCAAGAGTTCGCACAGGAATTGATCGTTAAAGGAACTTTTCCAGCACGAAGTCTAAGGAACTTGAATCTGTGCTCTGATACCATTATGTCACGACCCAATTCCATAAAATCAATTGAGGCATCCCCCGAATCGTAACCGCTGTGCGGGCCTGGGGTTGCGCCCGCACAAGGCTTTAATGATTTGCATAGCAAGCACATATTCAGAGTACGCAGATAAATTGAAACATAGATTTGAAACATAGAAAAGTTCTCTTTATTGATAATGAATATCTATTACAAACTCCTGAACGAGTCAGCTAATATGCCGAACGGCTTACAAAAGTGTTGACTCAAAATGAGATAGCAGTCCTGTACATTACGTCCCTTTATAAACTCAAAATAATAAAGACCTCCGGGCTGGAGGACGGCTTTGCCACGAAGCTGCATTGTGTATGAAGAGTTGCAAGCTTCTGACTCCAAAATGCTTCAAGGGGCGCGGTGAAGATGCGCCAACAGCTGGACTGGATCGGGAAGACGATTTCGGCTCCTCGCTCGGTTCGCCTTGGTGCGGAGAACCTGTTTCAACGAGGGTCAGTATGTCGAAACATACTGGTGAAGGCGAGCTAACCGAGCTATACCAATCAACACGTTGTTTTAATGAAGCATGCATATTTGTGGGTTTTTATCTTGCCTTAGTTCATTTACAAGTAAGCAGCATATAGAATTTACTGAAATAAACTTGCCACCGTTCGGTGGATTTTACCTAACCGTCTGAATCACCTACACAATACTTACCATGCCTTCCCTGCCACGAAGACACAAGTTAGTCTGCAACAGGTTTAAATATACGATATGGATCACTGGCTAGATGCCACAGAGGACAATTTATAGTCTCAAGACGGAAGAGTGTGCAACACGGTGCACGCCTCGTTCCGATGATACAGACGACTATACAGACGTTCCGTCCTGATCGGATCGGTCCCAGTGCCCCGGTGACCGTTCGCTGGAACCAGAAACCTTGTGCACAAGTTGTCCGTGATCTAACAGAGTCTATTTAGTTTTCTATCAATTCATGCAGTTGAGGCAACACGAGTACAGACAAGCAGTATTGCTTGATTCATTTAGCAGAGCCTCCCTGAACAATTATGCACATACTAGGTTCATAGCTCAATTATAGAAGAAGATGAATTCTAACTAAAAATTGAAGCATGTATTGAACATTCCGAACGAACAAGCATGCAATGAGTAACCGTTCCCAAGTTGAATGATAAGCATAATAATCCAAGTCTATTTCCTTTTTATCTTATTTTCTTTTATTATTACTTGGTATCGTTTGATCGGGGCAAAGAAGAATGCAGATTTTAGGATGTGAAGCTTGGAAGCAGGGCTAGCTAATCGAGTTGGTAGCCACTCACTTAGATTTTTGGAAGGGAGAAGGAAAGAGGCGCTTCACGACTCCGCTCGTAAGCCGCCTACTGCTCGTTCACCTGCACACGAACAGCTCGATTAATACTTCTTCCTCTCTTTCCAATCTCGGAATTGAAGTGCAAGTCAATGAACGAAAACAATAAAAGCCATCAAAATCATTCAAGGAAAACAAGCAAATCCCAAAACCAACTCAAAGCACGAAAGCAACAAGCGACATCGAAAACCGAGGCAATAAAAGATAGCAGCGGAGAGGTCCCTCCTGACTCTGCCGTTAAGCCGATCCTTGGGGCACGGTCCACTGAATATGGGAATCGATTTCGAAGAAACAAATTCATAATGAGGACGAGTTCTTAATTCAATCTATCCCGATCGAACGATACCGTCTTGTGTTTCTTAGCCGCGCTCCTCGAATAGGAGGAACGGGGCGCTACATCCTACCCAACTAATTGGAAGTTTTGACCCGAAACTTAAGAACAGAACCAACCGTTAGGGATTATTTTGGTGAGGCAGAATCTTAGAGGGGAGCGAACAATCCCTCGATACGTGGCCCTGTCATCCTCAGTTGAAGCATAGACCTTTTCGGAGGTAACAATTGGTAGTGGAATGCCCCGACTTTTTGCAAAAATTATAATAGGGCCGTGGGTTCGCTTTCTGATGGCCACAGTTGTTCTGACACTTTACAGCTGTGTTTCCTCCTTCGTTGCTATGGCGTTTGTGACTGGATGTATGCACAGCGCCGACAGCAACATGAGGATACTGTGGTTCAAGTGATAGAGCGTGATTCATGACTTCACGCATTGTCCCGTATTGATTATTGACCATGTGTGCATGGATGACAGGGCGTAGACCACCTTCAAACCTTCTAGCTCGACTCGCTGTATTAGGTAAATAGGCCCTAGCGAATTTGGAGAGTCGGTTGAATTCGGCGGAGTACTGCTTCACCGTCATACTGCCCTGCCGTAGCTGCACGAACTCGTTTTCCATCTGACGTTGTACTGGAGGGGGTATAAACTCCTCTTCAAACGCGGCACGAAAGGTCGTCCACGAGATCGCCTCCTCTCCGTGATCAAATTGGAGAGATCGTCGATGCACGTTCCACCAATCGTGCGCGTTGAGGCAGAACTGAAGTTGCGTGCAGGCGACGCGCTTCTCTTCGGGGACCTCTAACAGAGCGAAGTGATCTTCAAGCTCGGCTAGCCAATCTAGAGCTACCACTGGGTCCTCAGTCCCGTTGAATGGGGTGTTGCAGACTTTCTTGAAGTGGGCCAAGTTGAAGGCAGTCACGTCCCTCGGCCTTGGGATTTGAGGCATCTCTACTTCAAGCACGGGTTGTTCCACCGGAGTCGTTGTTGTTGCGGCGGAATGGTTGGCAGTCAAAGTCTGAACGATCTATTGTAGGATATCTACCTGCTTCTGTTGGACTGAGAATCGGGTCTCTAAATTGCTTTCGAACTTGGCTTGTCGAGCATCATCTCTTTATCGTTGCGATTCTAACATTTGCATCACCCGCTCTAGCGGGTCGACTTGAGATATGCCACGCTGGCTTCGAGAGCTTCCTGAAGTGCCCGAACTACTTTCTTGTGTTTCGTTCGGTGCTTGCGCTGCAGATTGTGCTGGTACCATTCCTTCAAAATAAGGTAAATTATATTAGAATTATAATGTATTATGCACTTATTGCATGAACGTATCTCATTTGGCCTAGCGAGTTCAAGAATTCGCACAGGAATTGATCGTTAAAGGAACTTTTCCAGCACGAAGTCTAAGGAACTTGAATCTGTGCTCTGATACCATTATGTCACGACCCAATTCCATAGAATCAATTGAGGCATCCCCCGAATCGTGACCGCTGTGCGGGCCTGGGGTTGCGCCCGCACAAGGCTTTAATGATTTGCATAGCAAGCACATATTTAGAGTACGCAGATAAATTGAAACACAGATTTGAAACATGGAAAAGTTCTCTTTATTGATAATGAATATCTATTACAAACTCCTGAATGAGTCAGCTAATATGCCGAACGACTTACAAAAGTGTTGACTCAAAATGAGATAGCAGTCCTGTACATTACGTCCCTTTATAAACTTAAAATGATAAAGATCTCCGGGCTGGAGGACGGCTTTGCCATGAAGCTGCATTTTGTATGAAGAGTTGCAAGCTTCTGACTCCAAAATGCTTCAAGGGGCACGGTGAAGATGCGCCAACAGCTGGACTGGATCGGGAAGACGATTTCGGCTCCTCGCTCGGTTCGCCTTGGTGCGGAGAACCTGTTTCAACGAGGGTCAGTATGTCGAAACATACTGGTGAAGGCGAGCTAACCGAGCTATACCAATCAATACGTTGTTTTAATGAAGCATGCATATTTGTGGGTTTCTATCTTGCCTTAGTTCATTTACAAGTAAGCAGCATATAGAATTTACTGAAATGAACTTGCCACCGTTCGGTAGATTTTACCTAACCGTCTGAATCACCTGAACAATACTTACCATGCCTTCCCTGCCACAAAGACACAAGTTAGTCTGCAACAGGTTTAAATATACGATATGGATCACTGGCTAGATGCCACAGAGGACAATTTATAGTCTCAAGACGGAAGAGTGTGCAACACGGTGCTCGCCTCGTTCTGACGATACAGACGTTCCGTCCGGATCGGATAGGTCCCAGTGCCCCGGTGACCGTCCGCAGGAACTAGAAACCTTGTGCACAAGTTGTCCGTGATCTAACAGAGTCTATTTAGTTTTCTATCAATTCATGCAGTTGAGGCAACACGAGTACAGACAAGCAGTATTGCTTGATTCATTTAGCAGAGCCTCCCTGAACAATTATGCACATACTAGGTTCATAGCTCAATTATAGAAGAAGATGAATTCTAACTAAAAATTGAAGCATGTATTGAACATTCCGAACGAACAAGCATGCAATGAGTAACCGTTCCCAAGTTGAATGACAAGCATAATAATCCAAGTCTATTTCCTTTTTATCTTGGTTTCTTTTATTATTACTTGGTATCGTTTGATCGGGGCAAAGAAGAATACAGATTTTAGGGCGTGAACCTTGGAAGCAGGGCTAGCTAATCGGGTTGGTAGCCACTCACTTAGATTGTTGGAAGGGAGAAGGAAAGAGGCGCTTCACGACTCCGCTTGTAAGCCGCCTACTGCTCGTTCACCTGCACACGAACAGCTCGATTAATACTTCTTCCTCTCTTTCCAACTCGGAATTAAAGTACAAGTCAATGAACGAAAACAATAAAAATCGAAACCGTTCAAGAAAAACAAGCAAATCCCAAAACCAACTCAAAGCACGAAAGCAACAAGCGATATCGAAAACCGAGGCAATAAAAGATAGCAGCGGAGAGGTCCCTCCTGACTCTGTCGCTAAGCCGATCCTTGGGGCGCGGTCCACTGAATATGGAAATCGATTCTGAAGAAACAAATCCATAACGAGGACGAGTTCTTAATTCAATCTATCCCGATCGAACGATACCGTCTTGTGTTTCTTAGCCGCGCTCCTCGAATAGGAGGAACGGGGCGCTACACCTAGTAGATTTCTCTTTGAACTTGTCACCTTCACTTTTTTAGCTAGGGGTAGTTTAGTCATTTGGCATGGATATCTATTTTTAGGAATAAATATTGAATATAAATGTGATGATAGTATTAATTATTTAATTATGTTGAGTTATAATTATCGTGACTAGTATTACTTGTTTCATTAGAGACTTGTATTAATTAGTTAGTTAGAGAGACTAGCCAATATTTAGACTCGATACATATGGACCTATTTAGATTTTTCATGATAATTAGTGAGCCCAACTTGGACCCAAGCAAATTAGTCATTCCACTAATTAAATTAAGGAGAATTAGTTTACTTATAATTAGTTAGAGACTTCCAAAAATACCCACCCTTAGTTTTCCTCATAATACATCATGTAGGAGTATTTGGGACCTTAGCATGTAGCTTGGGGAAGGAGTAAGGGGTCGGCCACTTGAAGAGGGGCTCTCATTCTCTCTCCTCATCATTTGCATTATATTTTACTTCCAAATTCTAGATCTCCAATTTTTTATTTCCCTCCATTAATTTTTTACACAATTCACCACCAATTCCTTCTCAAATTCATTACTCTTGGAGTCTTGGATATTGGAGAAGCAAGGAGCACAAGGAGGAGAAACTTTGGAGCTAGAGATCGTGTCCGGATCATGTCAAATTATATTTTTATTGGGAATCCATCTTCCAATTGGTAATACCTGAATTTTTCTTTCATTATAGCTTCTTAATCATGCATTTGACCATTAGGAATGACCCCATGGAATAGGACTACCTATAGGAACAAGTTCTAGACTATTTGGCTATGTAATGTGAGTTCTATGTGGAGTTTTGTGTGCATGTTGGAAGAATTATGAATTTGATGCATTAATTATGTGTCATAAGACCAATTAGATCTAATTAGACTTAGATCGGGATTATAGGACTATGTACCTGTCCACAAATAGATACATGTAGGCCGTATCACGGTATTTTGTGATACGGTATGATACGGGGCCCAATTTTGGGTGTTTTGCATAATTTTCTTCAATTTCATTTGTAGCAAGCAATATTGGTTATATATATATATGTTATATATGTGTAGGATTGATTAATTATGGAGAATTTGGGTTTTGGCCTTTCACTTGGACACGTATCATGAATATCACAAGTACACACTCTAAGTATTTGATCAATTAATACTAGATTATATTTATATATGTATATAATGTATACGTGTGATGTGTGTGTATATATGTATATATATATGTATATGCTAGTCTATACTAGACTTAGATATCTATATCCCTTGTGTTGTTTTGGGTATGGGAGATGAGACAACAGTAGCATGAGCATGCTCGAGTAGTGGTAACAGCAGCAGCTGGTCGAGTAGTGGCAATAACAGCAAGTCGAGCAATGGCAGTAGCAGCAAGTCGAGCAGTAGCAGCAACATGCTTAAGCAATAGGAGCTCACAGCAAGGGAAGGTTCCAGGTTTAAGTGTAATGTCCAAGTGCATATGGTTGAGTGAAGGTTAATACATGTGTACAATTTAGAGGGTATGCATTAAGAATTGAAGAGAGTGTCAAGTGTGCTTTAGTGTGAGAGTATCATAGAGGGTATGCATAATTAAGGGGGAGCAGGTGATGTTGGTGTTGATGTGGGTTTTAGGTTTCAATTTTGGTTTGAGGGTAGGTCACAGTTGGGTGATGGTGTTGGTAATATACGTGTCACGACCCACACCCGGTGTAGGAATGCAAGTGGTGAACAACGCCCAGCCTATGCCACAGCATCGACGGTAGAACGTTGTTTGGGTAAACTATCTACAATATAAATATGCCACCAACAATATAAATATACTCAATCACACATCTAAGATGGAAATAAGCACAAATATGATAAAGAAATAGAAGAGTCATAATACAACTCATGAGATAAAATAATATCTAATGAGTCAGAGAAATACTATAATATGCTGGAGACAAATCCAGTACAAAGAGTTTAACTATGAAGCTACGAGTCCTGGATCGTCTGTCTCAGTCGGAATGAGACTCTCCTGAGCCAAGGTCTCTAGATTTAAGTCCACAACATCCTGAGGTCCGTAGTGAGTGGGGTACCACTCCTTAGTGTTATTTGAGAAAAATATATCCAGTCAGGAAAGGAGCATAGTACATCTCTAACAGCAGTTCTAATAAATGATATAAACTATGTAACAATAAATAGATGTGAATATACAAGATTCAATATATAGATACAAGGGATATATAATAAAGAAAATACTGAAAATAAATACAATAATGAACAATATGGAATGAATAAGAAATACTACAACTAAGTGAGTGAGTACTAGCTTTAACATGTGATCGGCTTGGGAACTTGCACAAGGATAAAGGCCTGGTTAATCATACGCGTGGTGTATGACCAACACTCATAAGGAACAAGACATGTACAAGGAGGTATGATCATATATCTACACTAAATACTCTCCGCCCCCAACTGGTATAGTGATCCAACCAAGGTACGTTATGACACGGGATTCACTGGAAAGGTAGCAAGTCTTCCCAAGAATCAATATCTGTACATGTACAATAAGAACAAGAAAATAAATCTTGTATAAGATATACCATACATACAAAAGAATAACATCTCATGACGAGATCCAGATATACCAATCCATGTAATCATCGTCAAGAAATTAAGGATATCTACACTAGATACAAGAGACATAGAGGATATCAGAAATGAGAAGCTATCAGAGAATATACTCGCCTAAAATCCGGTGAACAATATCACATATGTCTGGTACGGTACTTCGAAGACCTAGATATAGAATATTATATCAATACAAGATTTCAGAATAAAAATATGTTAAACTAATTAACTTCTAGGTCAAAAGCCATTTCTGAGTCAAAATAGTCAAACTATGTCAACTCTTGGTCAAACTGGTCAAACTTGGTCAAACTACCTGCTTCTAGGTTGTATGAGTCTATCTCTAGGATCTTGGGTCCATACACTATGTAACTAGGCCACACTAGCTATACTAGGATACTAGAAAACCAATAAGATATCATATCGTAAGATACAAAATTAATTAGATATAAAATTATCATAATATGTATATACAAACAATATTATTTAATATTCATAACAAAACTAATACTAAGTGGATACCTTGGCTTTGAACGAATGCGGTATTGCACCACTATACACCCATCTTGATACTCAAGCCCAATACCTTGAGTATCGACCCAATAGCTTGACATTACCTTGGTATCACAAGGTAATTCAAATCTAACATATACTAACTACCCAAAACTAAACTATAAATTAACAACTATTATTTAATACAATACTACTAGCTAACTACTACAAATATACATATATACATGCAAACATACCTATCACAACTAGTTATACAAATATATATGTATAACTATTACATAACAATAGGTATACATATATGTATAACTAGTAGCTAGTAATCAAAGTATTTATGTAATTACTAATCTAACAACAAGTATATATATATATATATATATATATATATATATATATATATATATATATATATATATATATATATATATATATATAAAACTAAATAACTAGATAACTAACTATCTAACTCAACTAACTACTTACCTACTCTGAAGCTTGATACCCTACTATTTAAAGCTGCTGCTGCGTTGTGCTATGTTGTTGCACTGGATGATGCTGCAGCTATTGCATGCCTTGTTGTTGGCTGCACTTGCCTTGCAGCTAGCTTGCTGCTACAACATGCTGTGCTAGCTCACTGAAAGATGCTGCAGCTATACTGTGCTATTGCTGATACTCTCCAAGCTGCTAGTTGCGTTTCCTGCTGCACATGCTGCCTGCTAAACTGCTGCTGCTGCGTTTGCTGCTGCAGCTACAGAGCTAGCTGCACTGCCTACCCGAGCTGCTGATGTTGCTCGTGCATATTACTGCTGCTGCGTATGCTTGTCCACTAATTCACTATCCGACCCCCCTCTAACACACTCACACACACATCCACACACATATGCACATAAACACATAACTATATATATATATATATATATATATATATATATATATATATATATATATATATATATATATATATTATGTGTGTGTGTGTATGTTATACATAGAGAGTGTTATATATATATATATATATATATATATATATATATATATATATATGTGTGTGTGTGTGTGTGTGTGTGTGTGTGTGTGTGTGTTACATAGAGAGTGATATATATATATATATATATATATATATATATATATATATATATATATATATATATATATAAGAATGATAAATATAGCTATTACATGGCAAAATGAATCTAAGAATGCAATGAAACAAACATCGGTTCACCTTTTGCAATGTGTGTCGCTAGGGTAGGTTGGACACCATGCTCTCGGGCTCCCCGAAGAAACTCAAACTCTGGGTGATCTGGGGTCTAAAGATGACACAACCACGACGGCAATCTAGCGTTGCGTGGTATTGGCTCAACCAATCCATGCCTAGGACAATGTCATAGGCTAGGTTAAACCACATAATAATTTCTCCCGTTCTGTTTACCACACTAATCCTCTAAAAGAAAAATTCTTTCCGGCCTAAAGTATAATTTCTCTCCTCCTCAAAAATTTTCCAAAAATTTTATTCCTCAAATTTCTTCTTCCCGTTATTTATTGTTCCGGGTCACATAGTGCGATTATAATAATGATGTCACCCAAGCACATACAAAAATTTTTGGTATTAGATCATCATCTTCCAAGTGAGATCCTAAAATTTTATCTCCTCTAGCTCATAATCATCGCTCCTAGTATTGCTATCATATACAACCACTAGTTCTAGCATCGGGCTATACATTTCCATAAATTATTCTAGGTCATGATCAACAATCTTTCCAGCTCCCAGTACTTCCAAGATCACTGCTATCTCAAGCACGGGTAGGGAACTACTGGGTCCAATTCTCGTGCTAACCTTCCACACTAGTTCTAGAATCCAAAAGAATCTATCAATCTATCCTATTCAGGGTAACAATCTCCTCAAGGAATATTACACGAATTCTGTCTTCTGTCATCTGGTCTTCGATCTTCTTCTGGAGGGAACCATCAGGCTAGAGCATTCGTCTTCCCGAATAATAGGGGAAGAGAAACAATGATAACGATATTGACAAAAACTGAACGAATACAATTGGAAGTCCAAGGGCGATAATCACATACAAAGAGTTTTTAAAATCAATTATGGATTGAGATCCTATTCAACAATAATAATATCTACTCCTAATTTGCAGGCTTGCTTGGCACAGTCAGGTGACCAAAACGATTTAATTTTGACCTGCATGGGCCACCACAAAAATATGTCATGCCCTAGTCCCAAAATACGTAGGACCAAGAATACGTGACACGCCAGCTACGCATTCGACCAGACTCTGGTCTGACTCGAATACGTATAAGCTGTAATATAAAGGGCACTATCTAGATATCCCATAAATATAAACCTCTATGTCATCAATCCATAATATACAACAGTATACAAGAAAGAGCTATATGTGCTAAAGTTGGCCGCCCAATAACACACAAACTCGAATAGACTCGAGATGAGATGAGTCTACAAATACTAGGCTACAACAACAAATGAATAATCAATAAGAATAAAGTAACCATAATATCGGTGGAAATGATATGAGTACCTGGTATAATGCCCGCAAGATATGCCACTCCATCAGCAACTCCAAATGCTTCAGAATCGTCTATGCTGCAAAACTGGCAGGGAACCAGGTCCCCAGAGGGACGTAACAAGATACAAAAATACAGCATGCCAAGGTATAACAGAAAGTATAAGTGCGACAACGGTATAGTCTAGCATAACCAACTAAGTGAGACACAGTTTGAAGACAATGTTTGACGCATGGGCTGTCCAAAATAAAATCGTAGCTCCGAACACAGAGACAAACGGGGCATACCGTAGCTCCGAGCATAGAGTCACACGGGTGATACAACTACTCTAGAATACAGGATCACTACATATACATATATAAGCGCGTGCAGAGGAGCCCAAACGTCTAGTAACTTTCTTCCCCTTCCCGAGCGGTCAACGATGGTGCACTGAACCTGAACCTCTATCTAACAGTCTCGACACACAAAAATAACTCAACAGACGCGACCCTAAGGTCGTCCCAGTCTTTGGTCATGATATCAGTATCAGGATACAGGAATCTGGCACGATCACAGTGTATAAGTATATCCTGGGGTATCGATATACTCAGGTATGTACATCGAGGTGTTACGAATATCTAGCATTCGTTACAAAATGTTATGTCGAACGTCTGCACCCGGTTGTGATTCGGACGTGAAGTATTGATCGTAAACCATACGTGCACAATGTACATAATGAAATAATAAATATCTATAATATGAAATACAGGGTGGCAAGGTACACTTGCCTGCGTCAGGCTGCTGATGACGGGGATCCGGTACGACGTCCAAGTCCTCAGGTCCCGTAGTACCTAGAGATGAGATACAAACCCAATCAATAATCTATCATACGACAAACAGGGATGTGACACACGTCTATACATATACTCAGTCTCAGCTATAACTCACAGGGACAAGACGCTAGGGGATTGACCACAGTTGACTATCGGTACGATACATCAAATCAACTAGTCATATGTACCATATCATCAAACCATCCTCAAAAACAAAATTAATGATTATTAACCTTTCGTTTTATATCATTGTTACAAAATCACAAAAGTACTACTCTAATTTAACCCATCTTTAATTTCCAGTCCCCAACTTACCGATTAGTGGTTTTATACTACACACTAGTTCACAATCAAACACGTGCTCCTCAGTGTTCATCAATGTTCAAAATATCAGAATCTTATTTCTCAATAATTTATTCTTCATTAATTGATTTAGCAATTTTCCAACCATGTATAATATCCATGACATTTAGTTAAAATCAAACCCTAAACTCCCATGAAAAATCCTTTATTATTTTATAATTTCTTATGCAAACACAAAACCTAAACCTACATTAATACATGCTCAAAAATATACTACACTACACTACATCTTCATAAACCCTAAAAACACATTAAACCCTAATCCCAAGTCATTATCCCATGCTCATCATCAACACTACAATTACACCAACATGATATACAAACCTAGCTAATGCAAGCCCAATATAAATATAAACATAGAGAGGGGGAGGGAGTCGATACCTCGACGAGGCTCGCTGGCCGGAGGGGGTGATGGCCGTAGAACAAACTGGAGGTGGTGGTGGCAGTAGATCAATAGGGTGGTGGTGATCAGCAGGGTGGACGTAGTGGTGCAATGGTCTTTGGTGGTGGCGTGAAGAGGTGCGGCCAGAGAGGGATCTCGCCAGAGTATCGCGGTAGAGCTGAGATAGCAGGTGGAGGCGGTGGTGGAATGGGGGTTCGAGAGGTCGGAGAATGACTGGAGGTACGGGGGATGAACTGCTGGCCGGAGAACGTGGCCGGATGCGGGCTCGTGGTGGTGGTAGTATGGACTGGAGGCGGTGGGAACGGACAGCCGGGATGTGGCGGTTGCACAGCGGGCCACCGGAGCTCGTGGAGTGGCTGTTGCATAGCAGGCCGCCAGAGCTCGTGGAGTGGCAGAGCAGCCCGTGGGGTGGAGAAACTCGTGGGGGTGGAAGGAGGCGGCTGTACCGGGGGGGTGGATAAGACCGGAGCAGTGAGGGCCGACCGGAGCTAAGCTTGGCCGGAGCTAGCTTCTCCAGGAAGAAGAAGAAAGGAAGAAGAGAGAAATATGGAGGGGGCTCAGATTTCAATATGGAGGAGGGAGGAGAGAGAGAGGGGGATGAGGTTTCCTAGGTTTTTAGGAATTAAGGCCAGCATGGGGTTGTGTGTAGGGATGGGGACATTTTATAGGAAGGGGGTGTAATGATTGGAGGGTGGGGATGGGCTTATTTCAAATGTGTGGTGTAGATGTTACATGAAGAGAATTAGTTTCTTCATGAAAAAGAAGGGGAGAAGGGAGGTTGACTTCGGTCAAAGAAGAGGGTGGCTTCTCCATTTGGCCTTGACCAATGAGGTTGTGCCACATGTCACAATATTTGTAATTTAGCCCTTTAAGTTTGGGTAATTGTACAAACACATGAAATGATGGAAAAATTGTGGGAGAATTGGTGTTTGGTGTTTTGTAGCGTGAGGGAGTGTTGTGTGTTTGGCATGGGCTTAATTAAATGGGCATTAGAATTAAATAGGGATTAAAATGGGATTAGTCAAAGTTGGTATCCCCGATTTAATTAGAATAAAAATGTCCCGCGCCTTTAAATTAAATGGGGGCACTTGGGGTCTAAATTTGGAAGTGACACAAAGGTCAAAAATGGTGTGGGCTTGGAGTCAGTCTTGGACCCTTTAGTTGGTCCGGCTCAACGTGTTAAGTTGGTGTCTCAAAATTGATGGCAACGACACAGGTGTCCGACATGGGATTTAAATATGGGATTTTGGATACGGAAAGTTGTGCAATTAATTTAGGGCACAACGGATTTGATTTTGAGTGACAAAAAATTCCAGTGCCTAAATTGGCGGGTTAAGTCAAAAGTACCACAGTCCGATGGAATTATGGGCTGATGTTGGGCTCCGAATAATTCAACAATGATAGGGCGCGCCAAGGGTTTAATTAAAATAATCAGACATATGCAACCTTACTCTAAACCTCAAACATCTGCTGCTAAACCAAAATTTTCTATCCCATACCAGACTATCTATAGAATTAATTGAGGGGGTTTATAATTATCCTCCAATCCTGCTCTTACCTGAGCTCTGATGCTCCTTAGAGATACATCCTAATACTGGGCTGCCTTGATCCTGTCCATCAACTCTGAGTGTATCTACAACCCCAACATTTGTATAGCAAAACCAAGAACTATCACCTCAATGCCCAAGCTCTCCAAGTCCTCCAACAAATACCGATCCTGCGTCAATAATATAACTATCGGAAACCTGCTCAAGGCATCGACAACTATATTAGCTTTTCCACGATGATACTGCAAAGATATATCAAAATCCTTCATCAGTTCCAACCACCGATGTTGCCTCTTGTTCAACTCCTCCTGAGTGAAAATGTACTTCAAGCTCTTGTGGTCTGTGAAGATCTCCACACGCTCTTCGTACAAATAGTATTTCTATAACTTCAGGACAAAGATGACTGCTGCCAACCCCAAATCATGGGTAGAATAGTTCTTATCATGAGGATGCAATTGCCTGGATGCATAGGCAATCACTTTTCCATTCTGCTGAAGAACACAACCCAAACCTTTTTTTGATGCATCACTATAAATAGTGAAACCTCCAAACCCTGATGGCAACGTCAAAATAGGAGCAGACGTCAACCTCTTTTTCAATTCCTCAAAAGCAACCTAGCACTCCTCTGCCCAAATAAACTCTACATCCTTCATGGTGAGTCTGGTCATCGGCTTGGCAATCCTCGAAAAATCTTGCACAAACTTTCGGTAGTAGCCTGCCAAACCCAAGAAACTTCTGATCTCTGGTACTGAACTCGGGGTCTTCCACGACTCCACTGCTGCGATCTTCTTCGAATCTACTAAAATTTCATCACCAGTCACAACATGTCCTAAGAACTCCACCTTGTCCAGGAAGAACTCACACTTGGACAGTTTCCCACAGCTTCTTCTTCCTTAGCACATCCAACATAATTTGCAAATGCTCCTCGTGCTCCTGCAGTGTCTTCGAGTATATGAGTATGTCATCGATGAACACCACTACGTACTTGTCAAGGTACTGATGGAATACCTTGTTCATCAAATTCATAAATACTGGCGAGAAATTAGTCAACCGAAACGACATTACCATAAACTCATACTGACCATACCGAGTCCTAAAAGTAGTCTATGGTATGTCCTCCGGCTTTACTTTCACCTGATGGTAGCCTGATCTCAAGTCTATCGTGGAAAATACCTTGGCGCCACTCAACTGATCGAACAGGTCATCAATCCATGGTAAAGGATATTTATTCTTGATAGTGAGATTATTCAATGCCCTGTAATTAATGCACATGCACACCGATCCATCCTTCTTCGGTACAAACAATACCGGGGCTCCCTACGGTGAAGAACTCGATCAGATAAACCCCTTATCCTACAACTCGTCCACCTGCTTCTTCAGCTCAACCAGCTCGCTATTGTTTACTCTATAGACATGCTATAAAATTGATTCTGCACCTGGCACCAAGTCTATATAGAATTCAATATCTCGATTTGGTGGCAATCTTGATAATTCCTCAGGAAACACATCCAAGAACTCTGCTTTCAACGGATACGATAACTCCTTGTCTTCTACCATAGCTCCACAGATAATGCCTTCACCCTACTCTGCATCTCCTCTAGCAAACTCAAACTCTGGCTCTCCTGACGGACCAAACAAAACTCTATCTCCTCTATAATCTATACTAGTACGGTGCCTACTCAACCAATCCATCCCGAGTACAATATCGTAGCTCAGAAGTGGCATTACAAGTAGACACGCACTCAGCTCTCGGCCTCCCAAAGTAACTCTCTGATTATTACAAATATTATTAACTAAGATAATGCCTCCCCCGGTCATGATCTTGCAAGTCCTAAGCAAAGACTCAGCTACCAAACCATGCTTCAGAGCAAAAGAAACAGATACAAAACTATGGGAAGCACCACTATCAAACAAAGCTAAAGCTGAAATAGAATTAAGAAGAACATAATCTACGATGACATCTCCGGTGGGCTTATCCTCCTCGACTTTTATAGCGAACGCTCGTCCCTGATGTGCACCTCCCTGATGTTGGTGCTGGGCATAACGCTGCTGCTGGATCAGAAGTGGCAGTTTCCTCGGCTGTACTGCAGGTAGCCTCGTCTGTGTCCTCTGAGTTGGAGCTGCTCCCTGAACTACACGACGAGGATTGGAAGAACACTCTCTCAGCTGATGTCCCTCGGTACCATAATACAAACAAACTCCCAACCTCTTCCTGCAAACTTCCTAAATGTGGCCGGGTTTCTTGCAGAAGTTACAAAAAGCTTGCTGTAACTATCTCTGCTGCTGCGGTGCCTGGTGAAACGACATCCTAGCTGGAGTCTGGTGCTGTTTCGGCTACTGAAAAGGCCTAGACTGGAAATAAGGACGCTTAGCAGTCACTGTGGTGCTGTTAGCCCCTAGAAAAGAATTATGATCTCTCTTGGGCTTCAAACCAAATTCCCGCTCAACCTTGCGTGCCTCCACAAGTATCTTCGAATAGGTCTCATAAAAGAAGGAATAAGGATCTTTACTTCCCATTTTAGACCCTCGCAAAAATGAATAGCTTGAACCTCCGGCTCCCTCACCAAATACTCTATAAATTGGCTCAGCCTACCGAACTCTGTAGCATATTTCTCCATAGACATGCTCCCCTGAATAAGGCTCTCAAACTGCCTCCCCAAGTCTAACCTGTCTATCCGAGAAAAGAACTTCTTCTTGAAGAGTTTCTTGAACACCTCCCAAGACTGCCCTGCATCAGCAAGAAGTGGCTCATTCCTGAACCAAGTACGGGCGACGTTGAACAGCTGAAGTCCTACTGCCTCAACCTTCAAATCCTCAGAAAGACGGGACACCCTCATGAGATGCTTAATATTCTCGAGCCAATCATCAGCGTAGATGATGCCCTCCGTCCCCTTGAAGACCTGAGATTCTAGCTTCTTGAAGTCCTGAATGTTTCTTGGCCGAAGCTGGGCAACCTGCGGAGCAACCTACTATTGGACCAAAAATCCTCTCTCTACTATGATAAGAGCAAGCTAATGAGCACTCTCAATGCCCTGCAATAATATATTAGTCTGCCTCTGATGTGCCTCGAACTGAGCCCTCTGTTCCTCCAATATCTCACAAAATAGTATGAACATCTGTGTCGCATCTGTCGGCGCGGAAGGTGGAGGTGGAAGTCCCTCAGATACATCCGTAACAGTCCTTTGAGTTGGAGGTGGACCCCCGAACTCAGTTGATACGCCAATAACCGGAGAAGTGACTGGTGCAGGCCCTCGGGAAGTTGCAGACCTCTCAGAAGCTTCTCTCCCCTGCTGTGATCTAGTCTTAGGCGGCATCCTGAGGCAAAGCAAAAGGAAAGAATCAATATGGCACATGATATAAGGCATTCAAAGAAAGGATAGTTGAAGATCAAATATCAATATAAGGAAGAACAGTTGAAATGAATTAATAGAGTTTTTCCTAGATGTTATTGAGTATTCTCAGCCTATAACCTATATCCGGAAACAGGCTCGTAATAGCACTCAATTCAGAGCACCACTACGAATCATACTAATTGCGACCTCAAAGACCTGCATGGGCCACCACTAAAAATATATCACGACCTGCACCCGGTGTAGGGATGCAAGTTGTGAACAACGCCCAGCCTACGCTGCAGCATCGGCAGTAGAACGTTATTTGGATAAACTATCTATCAATATAAATATGCCACCAACAATATGAATATACTCAATTACAGATCTAAGATGGAAATAAGCACGAATATGATAAAGGAATAGAAGAGTCACAATACAACTCATGAGACAAAATAATATCTAATGAGTCAGAGAAATACTACAATATGTTGGAGACAAATACAGTACAAAGAGTCTAACTATGAAGCTACGAGTCCTGGGTCGTCTGTCTCAGTCGGGATGAGACCCTCCTGAGCCAAGGTCTCTGGCTCTAAGCCTAAAACATCCTGAGGTCTGTAGTGAGTGGGTTACCACTCCTCAGTGTCATCTGGGAAAAATATATCCAGTCAGAAAAGGAGCAGAGTACATCTCTAAGAACAGTTCTAATAAATGATATAAACTATATAACAGAAAATAGATAAGAATATACAAGATGCAATATATAGATACAAGGGATATACAATAAAGAAAATACTAGAAATAAAAACAAGAATGAATAATATGGAATGAACAAGAAATAGTACAACTAAGTGAGGGAGTACCAGCTTTAACATGCGATCAACTTGGAAACTTGCACAAGAATAAAGACATGGTTAATCATACGTGCGGTATATGACCAACACTCATAAGAACAAGACACACATAAGGAGGGTATGATCACATATCTACACTAAATACTCTCCGCCCCCAACTGGTATAGTTGATCTAACCATGGTATGTTATGACACGGGATTCACTGGAAAGGTAGCAAGTATCCCCAAGAATCAGTGTCTGTACATGTACAAGAAGAACAAGAAAACAAGGATTGCACAAGATACACCATACATACCAAGGAATAATATCTTACGACGAGATCCGGATATACCAATCCGTGTAACCATCGTGTCAAGAAATCAAGGATATACACTAGATACGAGAGACATAGAGGATATCATAAATAAGAAACTATCAGAGAATGTACTTGCTTGAAATCCAGTAAACAGTATCATAGATGTCTGGTACGGTGCCTCGAAGACCTAGATATGGAATATTACATCAATACAATTTTTCAGAATAAAAATAAGTTAAACTAGTCAACTTCTAGGTCAAAAGCCATTTCTAAGTCAAAATAGTCAAACTAGGTCAACTCTAGGTCAAACTAGTCAAACATGGTCAAATTACCTACTTCTAGGTTTTATGAATCTATCTCTAGGATCTTAGGTCTATACACTATGAAACTAGGCCGCACTAGCTATACTAGGATACTAGAAAACCAATAGGATACCGTATCGTAAGATACGCAATTAATTAGATATGAAATTATCATAATATGTATATACAAACAATATTATTTAATATTCCTAACTAAACTAATACTAAGTGGATACCTTGGCTTTGAACCAACGCGGTATCAAACCACTACACACCCATCTTGATACTCAAGCCCAATACCTTGAGTATCGACCCAATAGCTTGACATTACCTTGGTATCACAAGGTAATTCAAATCTAACATATACTAACTACCCAAAATTAAACTATAAATTAACAAGCTAACTACTATAAATATACATATATAAATATATACATACCTATCACAACTAGATATACAAATATATATGTATAACTATTACATAACAATAGGTATACATATATGTATAACTAGTAGCTAGTAATCAAAGTATTTATGTAATTACTAATCTAACAACAAGTATATATATATAGATAACTAAATAACTAGATAACTAACTATCTAACCCAACTAACTACTTACCTTCTCTGAAGCTTGATACCTTGCTGTTCAAAGCTGCTGCTGCGTTGTGCTATGTTGCTGTACTGGATGATGCTGCAGCCATTACATGCCTTGCTGTTGGCTGTACTTGCCTTGCAGCTAGTGTCACGACCCGATCTCCCGCCGGAATCGGCCGTCCCTGCTAGGCACGAATCACCGCGCCAGCGCTCCCGCGGGACGTACGTTTCCATCGGGACGCGATGCCGCGCGAGCCTAGGGTTGCGCCCGCGCAAGGCAAATACCGAAACGGCCGTTGATAACTAGTTCACAGAGTCGTCATAGCGGAAACATAAAATGAACACAAGTATTGAATCCAAATTAAGCTCTTTATTGATATGAAGTGAAGATTACAAGCGGCGCTAGGCCGAGATTACAAATCGCTCATGCTCTCTCTCTCTCTCTCTCTTACATTGAATATGCCCTTAGGCTTGGAACAAATACAAACGATCTGGATGATGATGTTCCCATACATTATGTCCCGTATATGCGAGCTCCAGGTCCGTGCGCCACGCTCCAAGACGCCAAGTGCGGTCCGGCGCCCCATTGCGTTAAGCGATCTCCGAATCCGTACGAGTTCCCCCTGCACCCTGCATGCAGACTGGTTGGGTATCAGTACATTGAATGTACTGGTGGGGAGGCCTCTCTCCCACGCCACAAAATAAGCACGTTCATTAGTTATGTGCACCGACTAGTTCCGTTGTCTTTCTATTCTTTTGCCTTAGGATCAGTTACATGGCAATATAAAGAAAGTAATCTCCGTATCAGCTCAAGAGTGTCATATTCATGAACAATTGAGTTCACCTTACCATTTCTTACCATTCGGCCTTCCCTGTCATATGCAGCAATATAAACAATTATCTACGAAATAACAAGAAGCAACTATAAAACCCAAGTGTTACGCCGTGCCTCTGCCTCATAAGACCCATTTTACTAGAACTATGTGTGATACCATGCATCCATTCTAATTATGCATAATGTCGTGCAAACACACTCCTTCCCGTTTCTCCTTTTCTCAGTGCGGATAGCCGCTATGCAAACATGACTTATCTATATGAAGGTCACTGGCTCTGTTAGCCATATAGGACAATATCTACGATGGACGGCTGCCTCCCCAGCTCGGTTGCTAGCCTTGCTGGGCCTCCTAGCCGTCTAACGAGTCGACGCCCATCCAGGTCGGTAGCAAGCCTTGCTGGATGCCTCGCTCTCGCCCGCTAGTCATCAGCTAGCGTATCGCCAGGACTACACTGGCACTACGTCCTCCCGGGCCGACACGATTCGGATGCCTCAGCAATCGTGACGAGGACTCTCTCTACCTGGTGCGCAACCAGTTGTCCGTGACCATGCAACTACTCCTCCAACTTCCAATCCTAGCCGAGGACTACACTCGGATCAATCCTTGCCGAGGACTACACTCGGATCTATCTTTGCCGAGGACTACACTCGGATCTTTTCTTCTTTACGCAGCTCTCTGATTAGAGACTGCCTCGGCGATCTGCATATCCCGAGTACATTCATTTCCTTCCATTTCCTGACTCAGAACGACTACTTGATAGCCTTCCTCGTCTATGCATGCAACATGATTTTACTCCGTCCCGTGTCATGTTCCGTGCGGTGCAACGCCTCAGTATGAACTCACACTACTTTACAGCATATATGAAGAAATTACTATATTCCAGCCCAGCAATCTCGACTATGCAAATAGCAAGTAAAATCTCCATGTTCTATACGATGATAAGGCGGGGTTATCCCCTTAGCTATGTGCGTTCATCTCTTTTATTAGCATGCAAAGGTTATCGCCCATAAACTAGCATGTGATAATCATTTTCTTAGTGTGCAGCTAAGTAGAGACAGGTTCACCGGGGCCACCCACCTTAGCGATGTATCGCATCGGTCGAGCGAGACTCCGGACGTGCCTCTGATAGCCTAAGTCTGACTCCTTTAAAGATCCCAGCATGAAAGCCTTTGCATCGAACGAGCCATCTCGCTGAGCAAGGCGGGTTGAATAGCTACACTTGTGCCGTTTGAATCGGCCCTCCGGGTTGAGCGGAGCGGGTCGTTACATCATACACCACTCAGAACAAGTCTCGTCCTCGAGACTTCCTGAGCGCAACTCGTACTATCGCACATCTTCTAAACCCAACTCTATACACCTTGCCTAACTTCCAAGGACTGTCTTAATACCACAATCATTTATTTTCTCACCATGCGTTACGCCAACGTTAGCCAATTCTCATCGAACGACTCTATCGTTCAATGCTATCGAGTTATACTCAACTCACTCGTTGCACTCCCGACTCAAAAATCTACTGCACCTGGCGCAGGGCTATAATACCCAAGCACATGGTATTCTATAACTTAATGGGCACTTACAACTCACAATTGGGTGGACTAGTCCAACTTGTTATATTACTTCTCATAGGAACCAAATGCATCCGAACACATTCGACAGTTTACTTGACGTCGCCTATCGAAACCCATCGTTACGCCTAAACCAAAGGTTTGAATTTGGGCTAATTTTCCAATCTCGTTTGCATCACTCTCTTTGAGTCACCGTCCAATCTCGCTAAGTAAATCGCACCCAATCACCTACGTTTTCTGACTCAGTCTATATTGTGCCTTAGCGCAGAGCTAAATTGCCTACCTGGGGTACGCTCAAGTCCTTCGCATCATAATCCCGTTCAAGCAACCGTATAATTCACACGCGCTTTTTCGAAAATATTTAGACTTATTGTATGGGATATCCATCGAAGCATCGAGAGAGAGCATCTACCACTTCTTCAAGCACACAAGTTCAAAACTGAGAGAATCGAAACGAATTCCAAGGACGTAAAGCCGTGCTCTGATACCAATATGTCACGACCCGATCTCCCGCCAGAATCGGCCGTCCCCGCTAGGCACGAATCACCGCGCCAACGCTCCTACGGGACGTACGTTTCCATCGGGACTCGATGCCGCACGAGCCTAGGGTTGCGCCCGCGCAAGGCAAATACCAAAACGGCCGTTGATAACTAGTTCACAGAGTCGTCATAGCGGAAACATAAAATGAACACAAGTATTGAATCCAAATTAAGCTCTTTATTGATATGAAGTGAAGATTACAAGCGGCGCTAGGTCGAGATTACAAATCGCTCATGCTCTCTCTCTCTCTCTCTTATATTGAATATGCCCTTAGGCTGGGAACCAATACAAACGATCTGGATGATGATGTTCCCATACATTATGTCCCGTATATGCGAGCTCCAGGTCCGTGCGCCACGCTCCAAGACGCCAAGTGCGGTCCGGCGCTCCATTGCGTTAAGCGATCTCTGAATCCGTACGAGTTCCCCCTGCACCCTGCATGCAGACTGGTTGGGTATCAGTACATTGAATGCACTGGTGGGGAGGCCTCTCTCCCACGCCACAAAACAAGCACGTTCATTAGTTATGTGCACCGACTAGTTCCGTTGTCTTTCTATTCTTTTGCCTTAGGATCAGTTACATGGCAATATAAAGAAAGTAATCTCCGTGTCAGCTCAAGAGTGTCATATTCATGAACAATTGAGTTCACCTTACCATTTCTTACCATTCGGCCTTCCCTGTCATATGCAGCAATATAAACAATTATCTACGAAATAACAAGAAGCAACTATAAAACCCAAGTGTTACGCCGTGCCTCTGCCTCATAAGACCCATTTTACTAGAACTATGTGTGATACCATGCATCCATTCTAATTATGCATAATGTCGTGCAAACACACTCCTCCCCGTTTCTCCTTTTCTCAGTGCGGATAGCCGCTATGCAAACATGACTTATCTATATGAAGGTCACTGGTTCTGTTAGCCATATAGGACAATATCTGCGATGGACGGCTGCCTCCCCAGCTCGGTTGCTAGCCTTGCTGGGCCTCCTAGCCGTCTAACGAGTCGACGCCCATCCAGGTCGGTAGCAAGCCTTGCTGGATGCCTCGCTCTCGCCTACTAGTCATCAGCTAGCGTATCGCCAGGACTACACTGGCACTCCGTCCTCCCGGGCCGACACGATTCGGATGCCTCAGCAATCGTGTCGAGGACTCTCTCTACCTGGTGCGCAACCAGTTGTCCGTGACCATGCAACTACTCCTCCAACTTCCAATCCTAGCCGAGGACTACACTCGGATCAATCCTTGCCGAGGACTACACTCGGATCTATCTTTGCCGAGGACTACACTCGGATCTTTTCTTCTTTATGCAGCTCTCTGATTAGAGACTGCCTCGGCGATCTGCATATCCCGAGTACATTCATTTCCTTCCATTTCCTGACTCAGAACGACTACTTGATAGCCTTCCTCGTCTATGCATGCAACATGATTTTACTCCGTCCCGTGTCATGTTCCGTGCGGTGCAACGCCTCAGTATGAACTCACACTACTTTACAGCATATATGAAGAAATTACTATATTCCAGCCCAGCAATCTCGACTATGCAAATAGCAAGTAAAATCTCCATGTTCTATACGATGATAAGGCGGGGTTATCCCCTTAGCTATGTGCGTTCATCTCTTTTATTAGCATGCAAAGGTTATCGCCCATAAACTAGCATGTGATAATCATTTTCTTAGTGTGCAGCTAAGTAGAGACAGGTTTACCGGGGCCACCCACCTTAGCGATGTATCGCATCGGTCGAGCGAGACTCCGGACGCGCCTCTGATAGCCTAAGTCTGACTCCTTTAAAGATCCCAGCATAAAAGCCTTTGCATCAAACGAGCCATCTCGCTGAGCAAGGCGGGTTGAATAGCTACACTTGTGCCGTTTGAATCGGCCCTCCGGGTTGAGCGGAGCGGGTCGTTACAGCTAGCATGCTGCTACAACATGCTGTGCTAGCTCACGGAAAGATGCTGCAGCTGCACTATGCTATTGCTGATACTCTCCAAGATGCTAGCTGTGTTTGCTGCTGCACATGTTGCCTGCTAAACTACTGCTGCTGCATTTGCTGCTGCACATGTAGCTGCAGCTGCAAAGCTAGCTTCACTGCCTCCCTGAGATGCTAATGTTGCTCATGCATATTGCTGCGTATGCTTGCCCACTGATTCACTGTCTGACCCCCCTTTAATACACACACACATCCACACACATATGCACATAACTATATATATATATATATATATACACACACACACACACACACACACACACACACACACACACATATATATATATATATATATATATATAAACCAATCACTATAAATAAACATAGAAAAACATTATATATATATATATATATATATATATATATATATATATATATATATATAACAATGATAAATATAGCTATTACATGGCAAAATGAATCTAAGAATGCAATAAAACAAATACGTGGAGTGCATCGCACCCGTATCACACTAGATCTATGATACGCTTGCGATACGAGTCCACCACACAACCAAACATACCCCAAAGGACACGAACAAGTCTAAAATAATATATATGAACAATACGAAGAGTCAATTATACATCTACGTGTCCGTGTCACAATGTGGCATGCTCAAACCTCCGTGTCGGAAGAAAATCTCCAAATCAACCCGTATCTCCAAATTGTTGGGATACGGCCTTCACGTATCCAATTATGGATACGACACTAGCCACACACAATCAAACACATGTCAATTTGGTCTAATTGACCAATTGACAAAAACAAAATGTGTCAATCTCGGAATTTCTCCAAAATTGACACAAAATACACCGATCCTATCTCCATTGGCCTCCTATGAACCTAATTCCAATTCCTATGGGTAGACTCATTAAATAGGGTATTTTCTAATGATTAAAATACAGATTTATAGTCTAAACAAAGAGTAAAAACTGAATTGTACCTATTGGAAGATGGATTTCTAATGAAACTTCCAAATTAGGTGAAATAAGCCTTCAACTTGTAGATCCTTGCTCCACCTTGTAGATCCTTACTTTCTTCTTGTAGATCCTTGTTCTACTAGCCTCTAATGGTGATTTGGAAAGGAATTGAGAAAAAATTAAATAGAATTTGATGTGGGAATAAAGAAATTGGGAAGAGAAAATTCTGGATCTAGATTTGTAATAAAAATAAGGAGAGAGAAATTTCCTTCCTAATTTAAATAGGCCGACCATCTTAGCCCCCTCCCCAAAATACTATACAATGTCTAAAATACCCCTTGGGGTCTCTCATGAAGAAATAATTAAGGAGGAAAGGTTCTAGTCTAATGGATTTAATTTAATTAATCATCCTCCTAAGGAATGGGCTTCTAATTGGGCTCAATTCTAACTAAATTTAAATGTTGGTCCATGATCTAATCTAAACTAGTTAGGTCTACTAACACAAATTCAAAACAATAAACTAACTTCTAATAATAATTAAATAACACAAAAAATAATTATACAACATGCACAATATTTAATTAATTATGAAATGACCAAAATATCCTTTTCTAAACAATGTGGTAGTGACAATACATGACTGACATACGAGCATGATTATGGCTATTTATATTTGTTGAAGTAGGTGAGATAAGGTATCAAGATACCTTGAGTCATGATACTCAAATGCCTAGAAGGTTAGGTTTGTATGCGAGTTAAGGTAAGTTGAGAGTGTGGTGTAGGTATCTCATAATACTTAGAGTTTGAGTAATAGAGTATCTCAAGATACGATGAGGATTAGGTATTGGTTATTAAGAGAATTTTGGGTTATGGGGTGGATTAGTGATAGTTGAGGGGTTGGTCTAGGCGCCAAGATACCAAGGTATTTATAGTATCAAGGTATAGGCTAAGCTAAGGTATTACTAATAGTAGTATGTGTTAAGTGTAAGATATTAGAAGTACTCATAGAGATAGACGAGTATAAGGTATTCTAGATACTAAAGGTAGTAGTATTATTAACTAGTATATATATAATTTAAATATTGATATATATGTATTAACTAGTTATGTATATAAGTTATAGAGATTTATATTGGTATATAAGGTATCTTATTACCATGTTTTAGCTAGTATAGCTTTTATCATCAAGATACCAACCTGGAAGCTTAGATATATGATCACACAACCTAGAAGTAGCTATTTTGACCTAGTTTGACTAGCATAACCTAGAAACGACCTAGAAAGCATATTTTAACTCATTTAGTATGATTATCTCTTCATTCTACCCAAGTAACTTAATTTTTCTATATAGGGTTTGGTGACACCAGCTCGGACACCGAATTACCTCCTTTGCTCAGGACCAAATGCGAGTACATTTTTCTGTTAGTTTTTATTTTATGATAGTGTATATACCGCATATTCTAGAACTGTATGCTTGATTTTGACACAATGGTTTCATGGACTGGTACTATATGGATCATGTCAGGAGATGTTATCCCTTATCGTGTTTAGCGGGTACTCCTTCACATGTATTTTATCGTATATATCTGGTATTGATTATCGTGTTCTTCGTGTTCACACACTGCTCGTATTTAGTGTGCTCATATTCGTGTATACACACTGCTCGTGTTTAGTGTGCCCATATTCGTGTTCGTAACTTGTCGTGATTGGATCCATTGGTATTGGTTGGGGATGAGAGAATAGGAGTTGATTATGTGATTAAGCCAAAGTGTATTCGTGTACATGTCGATTACATATCACACGTGTAATCGAGTTACCATATTGTATTCATGTTCAACCTAAACCAATCACACAATAAACTTGTATTCCATGACACATTAGCTAGTTTTATTTATTTCTATTATATTACAGTTATTCTATTGCCTGTTCTTCATTCCAGTACATTATCTGTTCACTCTAGTTAATTTTATTCTGATATTTAGTTATCATGTATCCTTTTTTATTATCTGTTATATATGATCGATTATGTATTTAAAACTGCTTTCAGAGGTATATACTTCGCTCCAATCCTGACTGGATATATTTTTTAGATGATTGCCTTGTGGACCATTGTATTACCTACTAAGGGCCATAGGACGACGTACCATTAGAGGATACTCATTTAGAGCAGGAGTACTTAGTACCAGAGTCTGAGGAGGTTTAAATTATTGTTTAGACTTGTATTAGACTTTTATTTAGGCTTATGGCATGTATATATTATTTTAGGCTTATGGATGTATCGTGACTTTTTCTTTCTTTATTCAATCACGTGCTTTATCTTTCTTAGTTTGCATTATGATCGAGTATAGTTTATTATTACCAGATACCATATTGTTCCTCCGTTTGGAGTTGAGATGATTGACATGTAACATGTATCTATTGTATGAGATATTTAGATAGTAGAGTTGACCCAGACATCGTTCTATCGCCGATGCTGCGGCATAGGCTGGGCGTTGCTCACTACTAGTACCCTTATTCTGGGTGCGAATCATGACACATTTTTAGTGGTGGCCCATGCAGGTCCTAGAGTCACATTTAGAGCGATATCGTTGTAGTTTCCACCTAGAGTACTACCACGAGCCTGTTTTAGGATATAGGATTTAGGCTGACAGTATACTCAATCACAACTAGAAAATATTTCCAAATATCTGTTTGCTATCCTTATCTTTTGAATGTTTTCTTTACTTTGAATAATTTTGTCCTTCTTTTATGATATCGTATCTTACTAAATATTGATTCCTTTGTTTAATCTATCTTCAGGATGCCGCCAAAGACGCGTTCCCAGCGCTCAGGCACTATGTCAGCAAGGTCGGTCACTTCATCGCCTATGAGGGCAGCACCAGCAGATGCTGTTCCAATAGCTACATTCCAGAGGTCCGTTTTACCGATCCAGTTGGGTATTTTCGCAACAGCTTTCGGGGGTGCTCCACCTCCGATATAGAGGGCAGCATCGACAGTTTTAGGTGATCTTCCACCCCCACCACCCATAGTCGATCAGACGTAGATGTTTGTACTCTTTCAGCAGATAATAGAGGCGTAGCAGAGCCAATCAGAGGTTATGATGCAGGGTAATGAGAATGCTCACCAGATTGCACTCGCAGCAGTCGAGAGAGTCACCTTAGTCCAGTCACAGATGGCACCACCTCCGTTTACCCTGTAGCAGCCGAGGCTGGAGACTATCGTAGATTTGAAGAGGATGGGGCCGAAGGACTTTAAAGGTACTGAAGGGATTATTTATGCTGATGATTGGATAAAAGACATTGAGCGGAACCTGCGACTGGCACAAATTCCAGAGAGGTTGCAGGTAGAGGCCGCATGAAGTATGATTTTCGATATCACATTGACTTGGTTCAGGACGGATCCTAGGATCTCAGCAGCAGGACTTACTTGGAAAGATTTTATGGAGCTCTTCAAGGAAATATTTTTTCCAGATGTGGCTCTGACATCTCTAGAGAGCCAGTTTCAGAACCTCCTTCAGGAAGGTATGATGGTGGTGTCACGACCTGCACCTGGTGTAAGGGTACAAGTCAGAAACAATGCCCAGCCTATGCCGCAGAATCGGCGGTAGAACGCTGTCAAGATAATCTATCTAACAATATAATGAACCACCAATAATGATAGTATACTCAATCACAGAACTAAGATAGAAATGAGCACGAATCAGATAAAGAATAGAATAGTCATAATACAACTCACGAGTCTAAAATAATACATCAATGAGTCAGAGGAAAATACAGAATAAGCTGGAGACAAATCCAGTACAAAAGAATACTACAAGGCTACAACTCCTGGGTCAACTGTCTCAGTTGGGATAAGTCCCTCCTGAGCCAGGGTCCCAGAAGCTAAATCCACAATATCCTGGGGTCCATAATAGGTAGGGTACCACTCCTCAGCGTCATCTGGAAAAATATATCCAGTCAGGAAAGGAGCAGAGTACATCTCTAACAGCAGTTCTAATCAATGATAAAAACTATATAACAGTAAATAGCTGTGGATAAACAAGATGCAGAAGAGATACAAGAGATATATATATACAATAAGGAAATACTGGAATTAAGTACAATAATGAACAATATGCATATGAAACAAGAATACTAATGACTAAGTGTGTGAGTACTAGCTTAACATGTGATCGGCTTGGGCAAGATGCAATACGGCCTGGCTAATCATACGCACGGTGTATGATCAACACTATTCAGTAATCAGTACTTGATACAATAGGGATATTGATCATATATCTATACTAATACTCCCCACCCTTGACTGGTATAATAGATCCAACCATGGTATGCTATGGCACGAGATTCCCCAAGAAGATAGTTAGTCTTCCCGAGAATCGGTGTCTGCACATGTACAAGATAACCAATGAAATAATACTTGCATCATATACACCATATACCAAGGAATAATATCTCATGACGAGATCCGGATATACCAATCCGTGTAACCAAAGTATCAAGAGAACATGGATATCTATACTAGATACAATGAACATAGAGGATATCATAAATGAGAAACTATCAGAGAATGTACTCGTCTGAAGTCCAATAAATAGTCTCACAGATGTCTGACTCGGTGCCTCGGAGACCTAGATATAGAATACAACATCAAAACAAGGTTCCGAAAAGAGAATAAGTTAAACTAGTCAACTTCTAGGTTAATAAGTCAATTCTAAGTCAAAAGTCAACTATGGTCAACTCTAAGTCAACTATGGTCAACTATGGTCATCTATGGTCAAACCAAGGTCAATTATCTATTTCTAGGTTGCATAAGTCTAACACAAAAATCTTGGATCAAGATATTAAAATCTAAGTCAAGAACCCACAACTTAAAATATTAGGATACCGTATCTCCGGATACGTGAAATCCAAGTTAAACATCACAATAAATATATATCAAACAATTATGTATAATAATATAGAATATCAATTACATATCAAATAGGAACCATGGTTTTGAACCAACTTGGTATCCCAACAATAACCACAATCTTGATACCTAAACCCCGTATCTAGAGTATCCCACTTACCATGGTTTCCACAAGGTAATACTCAATACCTTGATATACTAAATACCCTCATATATACTATATAAATATATACTAATATTATACAAATAAGAAATATAGCAATAATAGTATATTATCTCAATATTAATACATATATATATAGTATATAAACACAAATATAATAATCTGCCTAACTGTCGCTGAAAACAGTATTGAAAAACATTGATACGCTGAAACCAAGCTTTTAGTGACAGTTCTGACTGTCACTGAAGCCGTCGTCGCTGTTGCTGTTTGAAATCTGCACTGCTGCTGCTGCTTTGGTGACGGTTTGCAACCGTCACCACTCTCGTCGTCACCACTGTTGCTATTAGTTTTTCGATGCTGTCGCATTAATGACAGCGGCTGCTGTCATTAATAGCCCGCCACTGCTACATTGGTTGCTGCTGTATTAATGACAGCGGCTGCTGTCATTAATACCTCCGTCGCTAAAAACCTAAAAAAATATATATATATCACCCAATTAAATATAAATATAAATATATATATATCTATATATATAATAACTATACACACCCTATGTACATATTTAATATAGCAACAATACACACATACAACATATATAATAAATATACATCCATATATCTATATATATATATATATATATATATATATATATATATATATATATATATATATATAATAATCATATAATAACTATAAATAATCTAATTACTTAATTAAACATACACATATATTTTATAAAACATTTACATATATTTATATCCCTAACATATATTATAACATATATACTAATGCATGTAGAAGAAAGCTACATAATATATATTCTATTAGCACATATATAATACATAGATCTATGATACAATAAACACTATTGTAGAAGCATGAAATACGCTGGAGAGTTATACGCGTATTATACAGTCAAAACCCCCAACATGTATGAAGTCCGCGTAAAGCAGCACTTCAAGGCTGTATGGCGTAAAACATGGCTTCAGAACTGCTCGCATAAAATAGAGCTTCAGAGCTGTTTGGCGTATCATAGAGCTTCAGAGAATACCGCGTAAAGCAGCGCTTCAAGGCTGGTTTGGCGTAAAAGGTTACTATACCCTTCGGCGTAAAATACGTTTATTTTTAATGCAACATAAAGTCATACAAGGAACTCTTCGTATTCCTCAGATGAATCTGTCAAACAAAACAGTGAACCTGACTCCTGACAAAAGTACTACACGACGATCGAGAGGACGGCTGTGATGATGATTTTTGCACAGAGACCCAGACTGTCGTTTAGTGACATATCCTTGATACAAGTCGTCTTTACGCATTCAAGGAATACAATGCCTATTCTACACAGGCAGAGATGAGCTTTTACGCTCAAGATAAGACAAAATCAAACGCCACGTCAAAAGTTTTTTCTGCTACAGAGCTTGAGGCATATATCGGCATTTAATGCACGAGATTGAGGCATATCTTTGCATTAAATGCACGAGATTTGGTTCTATTCTTTATAATTTTGTCACGAGTGGGGGAGCTAAAACTAAGACTAATACGCTCACATTACCAGCCTTGTATTTTATGCCAACCAGGCTATTTTCAACTATAGGAGTACGTCGTTTGCTATCTCCTCGAAATACGCCAACTCAGGCTATATTTATAAAGGTACGTGATAAGGCTATTTAGCCCAGAATACACTCAAGACCCCAGTCAGGAAGGATAATTGGCTATTTTTACGCTGGTTATCTATTATTCATGCATCCTCAAGTCTTACGCAGAGCTTGGCTTTTACGCCAACAGGACATCTACTTGGGTTTTACGCCAACAAGACAGTTATTTGGCTTTTACGCCAACCATCTCTACGCGAGGGACAGTTACCTACGTGGCTTGCATGCCATGATCTTCAAGAAGCAGTTATACATATTACCTCATAATGGGACACGCGTCACACGCAGATTCAGGAGATCATTCAAACGTGGGTAGCAGTTATTATAACCGCCGCGTAAGAGGTGCAACTTTCTCCACAGTTGTGCTTCTACGCCGACTGGATAGTTATCGTGACTGATCTCTGTAAATAGAGACCTCTAGTCACAGGGTCAGGAGGGATCAAAAGGAGAGCAGAGAGCACAGACAGAGAGTATCGATTGACAACTTCGACAACGATAATTCAATCCCACTTGCAACCTTTGAAGCTTCTTCTTCTTCTACAACACTTTTTCATCACCGCAGATCAGACTCCTATAGCAATTTTTCCCCAGAATCATTTTTATTATACTTAACATCCTCGTATAGGATTAATTGTACTCTTTTTTTTCTTGTTTGTAAACAAAGAAAGGGTTTCGTATAAACCTAGTTTCATTCTTTCGTTTATCATCAAACATAAGATGGTGACTCTGCTGGGGACGACTTTCTCCTCTGACGTGAAAGCAATTGCTCAACACGATGCTGTATCCGTCGGATCGACGAAGAAGACTTTGGTCGTCCAATTCGATCAAACTGCTTATGAAGACATGCTTTGCGAAGGGGGTAGCTCTCATTCCCTCTCTGTCCAGGACAACAGGAAGCTGCGTAAAGTGTGGATACCCAAGACATCCTCTACCCTTCCTGCAAGTTCTCCTTCTCTGATCAACAAGGTTGTGTCACCGTAACCTATACGTCTTGTGTGTAAAAATTTGTCTCCCGTCTGTGACATGGCAGACAAAACTTCTGGCAATACCCCAGTGGTAATCTAGAAGTCTAGAACGCGCCCTACGCATAAAACTTCGTCTCCCATCTGTGACATGGCAGACAAAACTTCTGGCAATGCCCCAGTGCTAATCCAAAAGTCTAGAACGCACCCTGCGCGTAAAACTATGTCTCCCGTCTATGACATGGCAGACAAAATTTCTGACAAGGCCTCAGTTTCCGTGCAGAAATTTTAAACGTGCGCCTGCGCGTAAAAATATATCTCCCGTCTATGACGAGGCAGATGGACCCTGGGATCATATCAAGGGAAAATGAGTGGCGAATCTCCCAAGCTCTAGAGTTGTATGCCCTCAAGAGAAGAAGTTGCCCTCTCTTAAGATTACGCGTGACGTTGGAGGCCGATTGAGGACTTTTTCTGCTTTACGCAAACCAGTGCCAAACTCCAAATTACTCTAGGATAAACCTGTTCGCGTAAAGAAGACCCATTTTACGGGAAAATATGCTCCTCAGAAGGATGAGGGATCGTATGCTACTCACATCGGGGAACTGTTGTATTCTTATGACAGAAAGAGAGTTATGGTTCCTAATCTCCATGCCCCTACTGATGTAAAAAGGCATAATAAGCCTTCTTCTTTTTCTCTTAATCCCCCTTATTTGCGTGATTTCTTGATCCAGAAACGCAAAGACAGGGGATCTTCTAATATGTCTATTACACCCCCTAGGGAGCATTGTTGTAATAGTCATAAGGTTGTAATTAACTACTGCTGTTCTAAGGCAAAACGGTCAGTTTTTGACCGGTTGAACTACTCTTTGTCCTTACAGGAAGAAGAACCGACATTCGCATCAGTAAACATGGCTTCGCACATTCCTAGAGGAAGGTCAAGTTCAAGACGTCATCCCTCTAGAACTCCGAGCCAAAGAAGATTTGACAGACTCCTTGAGAATATTGAGGTAGGTATTTTTTGAAACACCCGCTCGAGGTCACGATAATCGGCTTCATATTCTTCTGATTCCGACACTGGGGGTCGCCAACTTTCTGAATTTGATGCTGAAAGTATAGACTCAATCTCTACAGATATCTATACTAATCCCTCAGTGGCATCCAGAGAAATGGGAGTTTATGCCATTGGAGATGAACATGAAAATGCTTCCCCATCAGGAAGTGCTAAACAACGCATCGCTGTATTGGAAGCATCTCTTAAAGAGATGCATACCATGATAGAGCGTATGCACCAAATGATGGTGACTCAACATACAGCTGCAGTAGCTCAAGCACCTGTTCCTCCGACTCAACTACGTGTGGGGGTAGACATACCACCATCCAATGCAAGCCAGGAGCCTGTTCCAAATCAAGAGTCAGCTGCTCCTCAATCCTTTATCCCGGAGAATGTATTAGCTCTTGTTGGGGTTACCATACAACCGATCTCTCACCTCTTTGCTGTCCCTTTCCCAACTAAAGATCCGATACAGGCAGTTCGGGAATTGAAAGCCCAATTTGATGCTTTGAAGCATAAGGATCAACTCAAGAAGTTGGGAATCAACCAGCCATACCCAGCTACCTGGGACGAGATCCCTTTCCCACCAAAATACAAACCACAGGCTATAGTTTTGTTTGAGGGAAAGACGTCACCAAGCCAGTATATGAATTACTTCAGCATGATAACGGTGTTGTTGCAGGGGAATGACGCCCTTCTCACTCGAGTGTTTAAGGTCTGTCTGTCTGGAGTGGCCTACCAATGGTACCGTAGTCTACCGGACAACTGTATTACTTCTTTTGAAGATTTTAAGACTCTGTTCTTCGGTTGATTCTACGAAGAAGGAATGGACATGTCTATGTCATCGCTCATCGAAGTGAAGCACAAGGAAAAAGAGAACGTTCGTACTTTTATCGAACATTTTTGTTAGGCTACTTTGCAGATGCTTCCTGGAGTTCCGGATTCAGCCTTGGTGGACATTTGCCGGAAGAACCTTCTTCCACTGATCTCAGTGTTCACAGGACCATATCAGTTCCATTATTGGCCCTCATTTATCATATCAGCGGTAGCCGCTGAAGATAACAGTCGGAAGGCTCGTGATAATGGAATCATGATCTCTACCTCTGATAGAGGAAAGCAGTCATCCTCCAATAATGACCATACTCGTAGTTCCAAAGAAAATAAAGCTCTGGCCGTCAACACTTCCAAACAAAATACTCCAGTAACTACGCAAACGAAACCTGGGACTTCCAGACCTATAGAGGAATATTCTTTTGACGACGACGATATTCCGAGTATATTCGATTGTCTAGTCAAAAGTGGCAAGCTTACTCTTCCAGAGATAAAGTGGCCAAATGAAGTCGACAGTACAAATAATCCAAAGTACTATATTTTCCATAGGTACATACATTACCCCACAAAGGCATGCTATGTATTAAAAAGGAAAATCCAGGAGCTGATCGACACCAAGGCCATCACTCTGTGTAATAGCGAGAAGACGGTCACTGCCAACATGATCTCCCTCCAATTTGGTAATCTGCCACCTAAAGAAGTCCCGGATGGTGTAGTACCTATTCCACGGGCAATGATGAACATTGTTAATCTCCCTCTGACCAGGGGTCAAAATCAGGACCTAGTGCCCCTAACTACCAAGCGTGGGGAGATCATGTGGGTTCACCCTGATCTGGTGTCAGAAATTGAGGAAGAGACTAAAGCTGCTAAAGCTAAGTCTAAGAAGAACTCAAGAAGTAAACCATGCCATATGATTGGAATATCCCCGGCTCCTGAAGAAGAGGTTTTGGCAACCGGAACTCGGTCAGGGAAAGCCTACCTCAAGGACTATGGAGGGAACCAGGAGGAAACAACGACAGATACTTCAGCTGCCAAACCTCCAGAGCCTGAACCTGTTATACCAGAGGCAGGTCCTTCTAGACCAACTTCGGTGGACAAAGGCAAGCAGAAAGAAGTTAGTTTCGATAAACCTTTGAAGAATATTCAAAACAAAGGTTTAGAGAAACCTTATAACTTCGACATCTTGGCTCAGTTGGCTAATACTCCGGCCTGACTATCCATTTTTGAGCTACTTAGGCTATCCAAAGACACTCGTCAAGCCTTGAGTGAAGCGTTAATGCAAGCAGATGTATGCTTGACTCAGCTCAAATCCCCTGATAAAGAGCCTGTGGCATGTCCTCAATGCCATAGTGTGATGAAAGTGGTCCCTAACATCACTTTCACTCAAGAGGACATGTTGAAACATAACAGACACGACAGGCCTCTTTATTACATCGGATACGTCAGCTCCGTTGAGGTAGACCGGATTCACATAGATCCGGGATCGTCGATCAATATTATCCCTCATAGTCTGTTAAGACCGTTGAGGATCCCTACAAGTGAACTGGCTTACACTACCACTACAATCGTGGGGTTCAATGCCAGAAAGAGCAGACCGTTGGGAAAGATTCATTTGAGGATCCAGATTGGTGACCTTAGATCAGTGGCTACATGTTATGTCATTGATTCAGAGGTGTCTTACAACATTCTGTTGGGAAGACCATGGATCCATGATCACAATATTGTTCCTTCAACTCTACATCAATGCTTCAAATATGTAGACGCCCAAGGAACAGTGAAAATAGAGTTTGCTGATCTCAATCCTTTCAAAGGGGTTGAATCTTACTATTCCGATGCCATGTTGTACACCCAAGACTACATGAAGGAGGTATCAGACGGGACGGAGGAGGAATCCCACCGAGAGCCAGAAGAACCATCTACTGAGCAACCTTTGTCAATCCAGGTGAAAGGACGGACTACCCATTCGAAAGTCATGGAACCTATGACTATTCACTTGGGCAAAACAAAATCAGGAGGAGGAAATGATCCTCTAGTAATCACTCTGAACCAGAAACCTCCACCTTTGGTCATTGACCTTAGGCGCAACAAGCAGTCGGCTGATGTAAATATAATCGGAAAAGTGGTTTCTGACGATAATAAATATTCTCTTTTCTAGTATACTGACGCCCAATCTCCTAATCAGGAATCTTCTCCCCATAACGATATAGAACCTATAGCACAAAAATTCTTGGAAGCTATGGACTTCTATCATACATATGTGTGGGAAGTAGCGTCAACATCCAATATCGTTAAAGTGTGGATACCCAATACATCCTCTTCCCTTCCTGCAAGCTCTTCTTCTCTGATCAACAAGGTTGTGTCACCGTAACCTATACGCCTTGTGTGTAAAAATCTGTCTTCCGTCTGTGACGTGGCAGACAAAACTTCTGGCAATACCCCAGTGCTAATCCAGAAGTCTAGAACGCACCCTGCGCGTAAAACTTCGTCTCCCGTCTGTGACGTGGCAGACAAAACTTCTGGCAATGCCCCATTCCTAATCCAAAAGTCTAGAACGCGCCCTGCGCGTAATACTTTGTCTCCCGTCTATGACATGGCAGACAAAATTTTTGACAAGGCCTCAGTGTCTGCGCGAAAATTTCAAACGTGCACCTGCGCGTAAAAATACATCTCCCGTCTATGATGAGGTAGATGGACCCTGGGATCACATCAAGGGAAAATGAGTGGCAAATCTCCCAAGCTCTAGAGCAGTATGCCCTCAAGAGAAGAAGTTGCCCTCTCTTCAGATTACGCGTGACGCTGGAGGCCGATTGAGGACTTTTTCTGCTTTACACGAACCAGTGCCAAACTCCAAATTACTCCAGGATAAATCTGTTCGCGTAAAGAAGACCCGTTTTACGGGAAAATATGCTCCTCAGAAGGATGAGGGATCGTATGCTACTCACATCGGGGAACTGTTGTATTCTTATGGCAGAGAGAGAGTTATGGTTCCCAATCTCCACGCCCCTACTGATGTAAAAAGGCATAATAAGCCTTCTTCTTCTCTTAATCCCACTGATTTGCGTAATTTCTTGATCCAGAAACGCAAAGACAGGGGATCTTCTAATATGTCTATTATACCCCCTAGGGAGCATTGTTGTAATAGTCATAAGGTTGTAATTAACTACTGCTGTTCTAAGGCAAAATGGTCAGTTTTCGACCGGTTGAACTACTCTTTGTCCTTACAGGAAGAAGAACCGACATTCGCATCAGTAAACATGGCTTCGCACATTCCTAGAGGAAGGTCAAGTTCAAGACGTCATCCCTCTAGAACTCCGAGCCAAAGGAGATTTGACAAACTCCTTGAGAATATTGAGGCAGGTATTTTTTGAAACACCCGCTCGAGGTCACGATAATCGGCTTCATATTCTTCTGATTCCGACACTGGGGGTCGCCAACTTTCTGAATTTGATGCTAAAAGTATAGACTCAATCTCTACAGATATCTATACTAATCCCTCAGTGGCATCCAAAGAAATGGGAGTTTATGCCATTGGAGATGAACATGAAAATGCTTTCCCATCAGGAAGTGCTAAACAACGCATCGCTGTATTGTTCCTTCAACTCTACATCAATGGATCCATGATCACAATATTGTTCCTTCAACTCTACATCAATGCTTCAAATATGTAGACGCCCAAGGAACAGTGAAAATAGAGTTTGCTGATCTCAATCCTTTCAAAGGGGTTGAATCTTACTATTCCGATGCCATGTTGTACACCCAAGACTACATGAAGGAGGTGTCAGACGGGATGGAGGAGGAATCCCACCGAGAGCCAGAAGAACCATCTACTGAGCAACCTTTGTCAATCCAGGTGAAAGGACGGACTACCCGTCCGAAAGTCATGGAACCTATGACTATTCACTTGGGCAAAACAAAATCAGGAGGAGGAAATGATCCTCTAGTAATCACTCTGAATCAGAAACCTCCACCTTTGGTCATTGACCTTAGGCACAACAAGCAGTCGGCTGATGTAAATATAATCAGAAAAGTGGTTTCTGACGATAATAAAGATTCTCTTTTCCAGTATACTGACGCCCAATCTCCTAATCAGGAATCTTCTCCCTATAACGATATAGAACCTATAGCACAAAAATTCTTGGAAGCTATGGACTCCTATCATCCATATATGTGGGAAGTAGCGTCAACATCCAATGTCGTCACGACATATGGGCCGTATAAAGATTCTATCTTTGTTGTTCCACCTACTCGCAACAATCAACATCCAATAGTCTACGGTCGCATGCGGAATAGATCGATGGTACAAGAAGATTATCACGATTCTGATGCTGGGAAAATACAAGTCAACAGATATAGCCCACAGGCTTTGAAGATTATGCAAAGCATGGGTTATGATTTGAAGTTGGAACCAGGCCTAAACTATGAAAAGGCAAACGAATGCCGTTGCATGGTGATCCCTACTGTCAATGAACTCGTTTCAGGTTAGGGTATACCACCTCTCTTGCAACTTCAAACAACTTTGAGTCAAGTAAGGAGACCATTTTGTCTCCGCAAGATGATTCGTCGTCCTTCGATTCAGATAATGAACTCGAACGTACATTATCAGTAAATATGGTGTTGACAGATTCCCTTGAAACAGAGGAACAAGAATCTGAACCATTTGAAGATGAATCCTGGGCTCAGCAAATGGATACACAATGGGAACTCCGGTTCGAACAAAAAAAAACTACCTACTGAAGATGAAGTTATCCAAGTCAATGTTGGGGATGAATTTTTACCAAAGCCGATATTTATCAGTAACAATCTTTCCGAAGAAGAAAAAAAAGAAATGATCTAGCTGATAAAATAATATATCGATGTCTTTGCTTGGAATTATGAGAATATGCCAGGTCTTGATCCAAAAGTGGCTACCCATAAACTCAATATATTGTTCAATTCAAAGCCTATAAAGCAACACTAACGCCGGTTCTACCCGGATATGATGGATGTCATTGAAGCAGAAATCAAGAAGCTAATAGCCTGTGGGTTCATCCAGAAAGAACAATATCCTGATTGGGTCGCTAATGTTGTCCCGATTATGAAGAAAAACGGAAAAGTTCATATTTGCATCGACTTTCGGGATATAAATGTGGCCTACCCTAAAGATGATTTCCCTCTTCCCATTACAGACGTCATGATCGATAATACGTGCAGTTTTGAGCACATGTCTTTCATGGACGGATTTTCAGGATACAATCAGATTAAGATGAATCCTGAAGATGTGAAGCATACTGCCTTTCGTACACCACTGGGGGTATATTGCTATACAGTCATGCCTTTTGGATTAAAGAATGCCGGGGCCATATATCAACAAGCTATGAGTAACATATTCCATGAGCATCTGCACAAAACGGTAGAATGTTACATCGATGATATTGCTGTCAAAAGCTGCCTCAAGGATAATCACATCCAAGACTTGAAGATAGTGTTCGAGTTGATGCGCCAACATCAACTCAAAATGAACCCTACAAAGTCCTTTCTTGGTGTATCTAGTGGCAAATTTCTGGGATTTGTCATTACCGCTAAAGGCATTCAAGTTAACCCTGATAAAGTAAAAGCCATCCTAGAAATGCGACCGCCCCGTAATCTGAGAGAACTTAGGGGATTTCAAGGTCGTCTAGCTTATATCAGGAGATTCATATCCAACCTCTCTGGGAGATGTCAACCTTTTTCTCGCCTGATGAAGAAAGGTGTGTCATTCGTATGGGACGAAGCCTGTCAGCAAGCATTTAATGACATCAAACGCTATCTTATTAATCCTCCAGTTCTGGTGCCTCCCGTTATAGGAAGACCATTTTTGTTGTATGTTCGAGCAATGGATCATTCTTTAGGGGCTCTCCTTGCACAGAAGAACAATGAGGGTCACAAACATGCTATTTACTATCTAAGCAGGATGATGGTCGGAGCTGAACACAGGTATAGTCCAGTGGAAAAAGAATGCTTGGCCCTAATATTTTCCATTCAGAAGACGCGACATTACGTGATGGGCCAAACTATTCATATCATCTCCAGAATCAATCCACTTAGGGTTTTAATGAATAAGCCAAGTATTCTTAATTCCCGACTAGCAACTTGGGCAATGCTACTAACACCATATGATATGGTGTACGTCCCTCAGAAGTCCATGAAAGGTCAAGCCCTGGCTGATTTCTTAGCTGCTCATCCAATTTTGGAAACCTCCAAATTATATAAGGACATTCCCGACGAAGTTGCAGAATGTAATTCGGCAATGGAAGGTAATACATGGCAGCTATTCTTTGATGGCGCTTCCAGAACTGGTCCCAAGGGAAACATGGTTTCAGGAGTAGGAATTATCCTGGTGACTCCTGATAAACTCGTCATCTATCGAGCATATTCTCTTAGCGAACCCTGCTCTAATAATGTGGCAGAGTATAATGCTCTACTAATCGGGCTTCAAGTTGCGAAAGAATTGGATGTCGAATATTTAGAAGCTTTTGGTGACTCTCAGCTGATTATCAATCAGGTCAGAGGAATATATGAAGTCCGCAATCCAGACCTCATTCCTTATCACCAAACAACAATCGAGATAGCCACGTCTTTTAAAGGATTCTTCCTAGAGCACGTTCCTCGATCTCAAAATTTGGAAGCTGATGCTCTGGCCAGTCTAGCTGCAGATCTAGCTATTCTTATAAGAAGGAAGAATTCGGTAATCCTTCTTAACAGAGATTTATTTTGTGTGAAGAATAACTTTCACATAGAACACAACTATGCTATAAACACGGTTCCTCCTAAGAGAGATTGGAGAAGTCCCTTTATAGACTTTGTGTCATACAGAATCTTACCGGAGGATCCCAAAGAAGCGGTATCTATCAAGAGACGATCATTACGTTTCTATTTTGATGCTTCTTCACAAAGTCTATATCGCCGAACATACGATGGACTATTGTTACGATGTCTCTCTAATGATGATGCAAGACGGGTTATCCGAGAAGCTCATGATGGGGTATGTGGAGCACATCAACCTGGTCCTAAGTTACAGGATTGAATCAAGAGGATGGGCTAGTACTGGCCTACTATAATTGCAGATGCCGTGAAATATGCAAGACAATGCAATGCCTGTCAGGTTTATGCGGATTTCATACATCAGCCTTCTGAGTATTTACATCCTACTATTGCATCATGGCCCTTTGAAGCATGGGGTATGGATATCATTGGTCCTATTCATCCTTCGTCTTCTAGAGGACATCAGATTTTGCGATAAGAATCTGATAATGGAGCATGGGGTATGGATATCATTGGTCCTATTACATCCGAAGGATAATTCATGATAATGGACCTCAATTCATCAGTCAGGCGTTTCACCGATTTTGCGATAAGAATCTGATACAAAATATGGCCTTAACAGCATATAATCCTGCTGCTAATGGTTTGGCGGAAGCCTTCAACAAAACCATTATCAAACTCTTGAAGAAGTTCGTCTCTTCGAACAAAAAAGATTGGAACGAGAAGCTGGGGGAATGTCTCTGGGCATACCGTACAACGGTACGAACACCAACGGGTTGTACCCTATTTTTATTGGTTTATGGGTGCGAAACAGTTCTCCCCATTGAAGTTCAAATTCTATTGCTCAGAATAGCAGTGGCTAATGAGATGACTCAGGAAAATAATGATCGTTTAAGACTTCAAGAGCTAGAAGGATTAGACGAGAAATGCCTTCAAGCTCAACAGCGCATTGAGTTCTACCAGGCACGCATCTCCAGAGCTTTTAATAAAAAAATGAAGAAAAGAGTGTTCAAAGTTGGCGAGCTAGTTCTCGCTGTGAAGAGGCCAATGATCATTACGCACAAAAGTAAGGGCAAATTCCAGCCCAAATGGGAGGGCCCTTATGTGATTGAAACAATATTTTCGAATGGCGCTTACAAATTAGCCAAGCCTAATGGAGATTTGATAATGGCTCCTATCAATGGCAAATTCCTGAAGAAGTACTATGCTTGATCTTCCTTGCTTAATAAGGTATGATGAAGATCTCATTCTGACGATACTATGTACAAAGATTGGTTGGATCGTATTCTATCATGTTCTTATGACCTCTGAATAGATATGTTTAACTAATTTGAAACTTCAAAACCTATCACGTCCATATTACCTCTGATAGTATTTTGTATACAAATTTAGTTGGATCATATTCTGTCATGTCCATATAACCTCTGAATAGATATATCCAGCTGAAACTTACCAAAAATATATTACGTCCATATTACCTCTGATATCACTTTCGTCCTAGCCTATCATTTATATTCTAAAAATGTTGGGTCCACAAAGTCAAAAAATGTATCTTTATTACCTCCGGGAATAGCAGATTACAAAAGAAGCAAAAAAAAGTACATCATTGGGGAGGAGCAGTTAAGTCGCGGATATGTTCGGACAGAGTTTAAAATGTTGTTGCGAGCCCGTTCCAGCCTTGCTTCGTCATTGTTCAAGCGAGATAGTTCGGACAGAGTCTCAACAAAACTTGCGTGGATGACACCCGCATGTGCCATGTTCTGCTGAGCTGTCTTCACTTGGCCCTTAAATACATCACGAGCTACCGATGCCTTGAGAAGTCTCTCCCTTGTCTGAGCAAGTTCAGCTTCCAATTCTTGAACCATCGCTTCATATCCCTCACATTCGGCATGATACTGAGTTAGCTAAGGAATACTCTCCACCAATACTGCCTGCTCTTTCTCCATCTCTTGTTGTTGTTCCTGGATGGATTTGTTTAAAGATTCAATCTGCTGAGCAAGTTTCGCAGTTAGGGAGTCATACTCAGCTTGAACCAGGTCATCGATGCTGCCTCGGGATAGTTGCAAATATTCGTTAATAGGTTGTTCTAAACCATTAACTATTTGCTCTAGCACATCAGCTCTTTCAGCGTCATTGAAATTTCTAATCGGCGCTATAGTAAACTTGGAGGACGTCTTCAGAGCATCAAAGCCTAGATTCTTCTCTAGCACCATGGATATCAATTCTTTCAAAGTGCGGTAGAATATGCTAGTATATTGCTTAATTAGCGTAACAAAGATCTAATGTACGCTGGGAGTGGCCGCAATATTGGTAAATCTCCTATCAGGAATGACTGCAGAGGATGTTGCCACAGTCGTTGCTTCAAAAGATGGCGCGACAAAAGAAGAGACACCAACAACAGTTGAAGTTGCTGGCATGCTCGACAAAGGAGGCACAGTCGAGATAATAGGCTCATCCTCCTCTAATGTTATTTGAACTGCAACTACCGGGATGACATCCAAGAATGTTGCAGATGAAAGATCAGCAGCTTCAGAGTGTGGTTCTTCGACGTCGGGCACTGCCGTTTCATTTGTGGGGTCCGCAACAAAGTCAGAAGTTGTGTCAACTCCGCCCTCCCCAGAGATGTCTTTGCCTGAAAATAAGATAAGAGAAAGTTAATATCAATTTGATGTTAATTTTCCTGAAAAAAGTGTGGAGACAACATTTATCCATGGCCGATGGTATGTATAGTGCGTCTGCAGCCTGTATAGCTAAATCAGTCCTTAATGATGCTAAACTAGCTGTCATACTTGAAGATAAGGGTGCACCAAGTGACGCTTGAAGGTAGTCATCCCAGTCGTCACCCAGATCCACTCGAGGTTCATCGGGTGGAATCTCGCTTGAGATACTTACAGACGAAGGAGGGACTAGCCCCATTATTTGTCTTGATAAATGTATGTTTATTCTTATTATGTTCGGCCTCGAAGGCGATCTAGAAGCACTACCAGTAACGGTGGTAGCGGCAGCAATCGCGGGCAAAGAATCTCCAGCACTGTCAGCTAGAACTGTGGAGGTTCCCTCTCTAAAAGGCGAAGGACCCCTGATCAAAGAATCATCCCCAACAGGGAAAACAATAGGCTCACTCCTAGAGGCCCCCTTGGTGGAAGTCCTTTTAGGACCTCCGGTAGTCAGCTTCTTCTTGTGGGGAGAAGGCCCTTTCAGAGTGGAAGCCTTTCGTTTATTGGATATGATGAGAGGCTCTACTGGCGGAGCTACTACGCCTCTCGGTAATATCAACAAGAAATTATCTGCACCGGTCGTTTCATCACCTTCATCAGAGGAGACGGATGGTATCTCCTCTCTCCCAGTGGACTTATGGGAAGGCATCCTGAAACTTCCATACACGTCAAAATTATGATGGAAGGTATTGATGGACACATAAAACTGCGCGTACGAGTGAAGAATGAGCAGCTCCGTAGAGAGAAGTTGCGGGCACAACAATGGTTGCACCAGTACAACCCATGATAAAATACCGCCATCCTCTGGCTCTGTCGATAAGTCCACCTTTGGACTTGAAACTGGTGATGGGATTCCCCACGTGCAACTGATCATACCCAAACTGCCTAGCAAAACGACTAGGCAGGTAAGGTTCTAAGTAGCATTGGTCCTCACTTCTGTACAGCAGGTGGGATGGTCTAATGCAGACCAACCAGTAAAAGGCTTTGGGGGAAAGAATAGTCTTCCCCTGACCCGCATCTTAAAGTTTGGTCCCCTGTTGATTGATATGTACAGGGGGGACGGTGCAGAAGAGCTTCCAACCATGGACATAATTTAGTGCTAGCCGACAATCTATGACGCTAGTCACATTCCAAGAAGAATTGTTGTAATTCAACAGGAAGTTATTCCTCGAACTACTGACAGATCCGGGAGACATCACTCTGGTGTTGTGAAGGATTAACCATCCCATCAGATATAAGAACGGTAATTCCACTCTGGGATATCCTTCACGCTGCGTAGTATCGGCCAGTAGCCCATCAGTAATAGCCCTCAGTCCAGCTTGTTTCCTGCATACCATGGCAGGAAGCAAGCCCAATCTTGCTGCAAACACCAAATGTACCGCGGGCCATAAGGTGTTACGATAAATGCGATCCGCAGACGCGATGCCGGGAACCACCCATCGGCGTAACCAGATAGAGAGGAAGCCAGCCAGTTTAGCTTCCCTTGACAGAGGCTTTCGGCAATGCCTCATATAATTATAGGCCTTGGTTCCTGCAGGATAACCCCCTATCTCTTCATCGAGAATACTATCTCGAGCCCCAACATCTTCAATGAGATCATCGACTGTGTTGGCATTAAGCTTGCTCAGAAGGTTCATGGGCTTATCTTTGCTATCTACAACCTTGTCATGCTTGGCATTTCTAGCCTGATGGAAGAAGAGATAGGATACCCATTTGTTAATGTGGGCTAAGTCAGAAGGCTCCCCGTAGAAGGTGGTGCATGAGAGATAATGGCTCATCAACTCTTGGTACACTGCCACTACCCGAGGGTTGGTATCCCTCAACTCTCTGTTGGTGGGGACGTATTCTTCATAAGGAATGTCTCCCATTGGCAGCTTTGAGATATCTGCCATCTTATGAAGGGCTAGACCCAACTCACCCATTGGAGTGGCAAAAGTCCCAGTGAGCGAGTTATATCGCTCCATCAAGGCTAAGAACAAGTTGGGGTTGAGAGGCAGCCCAACACTAGTGGCGCTCACAGCCGCGAACAAGCCAATACTCTCTAGCTCCATCTGGAAGTGCTTCAGGGCCCAGGCAGTTAAACTGGCCCATCGAAGGTTTTGGGGGCTAAGCCACCCACTGGTGCGAGGGTTAACCTTGGGGTATACTCCCCCTGTCCTATGAACTCATTGCAGAAGTTAGCCATTTGAAATGTCTGAATCAGGGAAGAGTCTTTACTCGGTACGCTGCCCGGCAGTAATCCTTTGAAAGGCATGACAGGGCCTGAAGGGCTGCTCACAAAGGACCCTCGGTCCAATCCTTTCTTATAAAAGATCTTCCCTGGTCGCCCATGAAGATCAGGAGTCAGAGTCCATACCATCTTTCTGGGATGGGTGGCATGGAAGAATGCCGAGATAGGATAATCTCTAGACATCCTTGGTAGATACATGACCGTGCCCTTAGCACAAAACACCCAATCTTCCTTCTTGGGCTTTGTTTGAGATTGTTTATCGATAACATCCCCAAATAAGAAACCTGGTTTCTTATATTCAGTACCGTCTATGTACGTCAGGGGTTCTCCACTGATCAGACTCAGCAACATCCTTTCCCCTTAGGCAGAGATCAGTGTTCCCCTTTACTGAGAATACTCGCTCCCAGAGATAGGGAAAGTCACATGGGACAAATTCTCCAAATAGTTGGAATTCAGCATTCCAGCAGCAGAGCCCATTACTTCAGCCAGAGAAGGGATCTGTAAGTCCACTGCAAAAAGCAAGAAAATAAGCCAGTTTTACGCTAGAAGCTACATTCTTGCAGTATATGCCGAAACTTGACAGTCTGAGTTTTACGCCAGACTACAAAAACTTGAGTCTTACTCAGGAGACTATTTCCAGTGCGTAAAACTCAAGGTTGGCAGTATACGCCAAAACCTAACAGTCTGATTTTTTACGCAAGACTGCCAAAATTTAAGTTTTATGCTAGAATTTACATCCAGTGCGTAAAACTCAAAGTTTGTAGTATATGCCAAAATTTGACAGTCTGAGCTTTTACGCTAGACTGCAAAAATATGGAGTTTTTCGCTGACACATTAGGAATATGGGCGTACTTGCGCATAAACGTACAATGTGTGCGGAGGGTTCTCTATTCATTTTGATGTCTTTACCTGTGATGCCCGGAGCGCAGCTCGACGACGGAGCACTTCGTTCAGAACGGGGCTCGCTCAGCCTAATGGGAGTTGCTCGTGCTTGAGCAGTGGAGCGAGATGAGGAAGCGGCTTTCTTTCCCTTAGCAGCAGAGGTCTGTTTCGGTGCCATGGCGAATCCGAGTTCTCAAAAAATAGACGAAGAAGAGGAGTTCTCAGAAAGAAAGGGTTTCACAAAGACAGATGAAGGGTTTTTCTCTCTCAAGACCTTGGGCTATTTATAGAGTTCAGATAACCCTTCGAAACCTTAACCAAATCCGATTTTTAATAGTCGGTTATGATTTGGGACCACGTCAGCCTATCATTCGAAAAGGAAGGCGGACAGTCATGCTGCGTAACGGATCCAGATTTTACGCGTAGAGCAAGGATCCACGATTTTACGCTCAGAAGCTATAAATCTGCGATTTTACACTCAGAAGCTACAGATCTACGATTTTACGCTCAGAAGCTTTTACGCTCAAAAGCTACAAATCTACGGTTTTGCGCTCAAAAGCTACAGATCTATGATTTTAGGCTCAGAAGCTACAGATCTACGATTTTACGCTCAGAAGCTTTTACGTTCAGAAGCTACAAATGCTACGGATCTATGACTCTTCGTATATCCTAAAAATTATACAGGACAGGATACGCGTATATCTTGATAGTTTGGGTCTTATACTCAAGAAGGCCAATTACAAGGATTTACGCAAAAATGCTCCTTTTTGGTTACAAAACATTGCAAGTGCCTGAAACACAAAGATGTCAGCGTTGAAGATGACTCTTCTTCTTGGGCCATTGGAAGTTCTTTCGAAGTCTAGCCAGAATCTGTTACATCTAAGTTCAAGTATGGCCTGTTCGGCGGGCATTTCTTGCCCTGTCTTAAAAATTCTTCGAGAAGCCATTCTTGAAGATGATGGTCTGAATAGAAATTCTTCGTATCAGAGAAGTGACAGTTCAGAATTCTATGTGACTTCTCGTCCAAAAATAGTATGACATTTGAATCTTCAAGACAACTTAATGCTAAAAGAGCTTTTTACACATCTTTTCTTTATGCGTAAGAGTTGGGACGTGACTGGAAGCATATTTGTTAGTGTCAGCGTAAAGATTACTCAAGCATGCTGAAGCTGCGTATTATCAGACTTCCTCACAGCAATATGGCTAATCAAAGAGGCGTAAAAGAAGACAAATTTATTAATCATGATTATATATGATGGAAATCCATTTTTACAAAGGATTTTTCATTAATATTCAAGATCATGATTACATATGATGGAGATCCATTTTTACAAAGGATTTTTTATTAATATTCAAGATCACGATGGGAATCTATTATGCTAGGTTCTCATCTGACGGAGATCTTCAATTCTTCTTCTACGGCACTTCTTCGACTTCTTTGGCCGATGAACAAGAAAATGGTTAATGGCGGGAGGATACAGAACTGGGCCTGTTTAAATTATTCAAGCCCCCCTCCATACGTCATTGGCGGCCAGGCTCAGACTTGTGTTAGGGATTCAGACCCAACACAATACAGGAAGACACGACCAAGCTGCCCACCCGGGTCCAGCTTCATAATAGAGAAAAATACAGCTAGCAAGTTGTGTGGTCTAATGCGACCCTTCCTCTTTCTTTAACGAATCGCCATATAAAATTGCTGATTATCCCGAGCAAAAGAAGCTATGATATCCTTCCATGATCCATCGTTGCAGAGGATATTTGCTCGAAAATGCCTCTTTTTACGGCTTTTTATATGATGGAAGAGCATAATCTTCTTCCTCCTCAATGCAGCCCAATAAATCTCAGCAGCCATCTTTGTGGTGAAGGGAGTATGGAAAAACAGGTTCACTCGCTTGCCTTTATATAGGCAGAAGAGAACATACAGAATTCCAACAACTCCTTAAATATCGTCGGAAAATCAACCTCGAAGAACGAGTCAAATTTGATCACTTCATGATTCATTCAAAGTATTTCAAATTACAAGGAATTTGAAAACTTTGAAGGGGGTCTTGTAGAAGCATAAAATACGCTGGGGAGTTATACGCGTATTATACAGTCAAAACCCCCAACATGCATGAAGCCCGCGTAAAGCAGCGCTTCAAGGCTGTATGGCGTAAAACAAGGCTTCAGTACTGCTTGCATAAAATAGAGCTTCAGAGCTGTTTGGCGTATCATATAGCTTCAGAGAAGCCCGTGTAAAGCAACGCTTCAAGGTTGGTTTGGCATAAAATGTTACTATACCCTCCGGCGTAAAATACGTTTGTTTTTAATGCAACGTAAAGTCATATGAGGAACTCTTCGTATTCCTTGGATGAATCTGTCAGACAAAATAGTGAACTTGACTCCTGACAAAAGTACTGCACGACGATCGAGAGGACGACTGTGATGATAATTTTTGTACAGAGACCCAGACTGTCGTTTAGTGACATATCCTTGATACAAGTCATCTTTACGCATTCAAGGAATACGCTGCCTATTCTACACAGGCAGAGATGAGATTTTACGCTCAAGATAAGACAAAATCAGATGCCACGTCAAAAGTTGTTTCTCGTACAGAGCTCGAGGCATATCTCAACATTTAATGCACGAGATTGAGGCATATCTCTGCATTAAATGCACGAGATTTGGTTCTATTCTTTATAATTTTGTCATGACTGGGGGAGCTAAAACTGAGACTAATACACTCACATCACCATTCTTGCATTTTTGCCAACCATATTATTTTCAACTATAGGAGTACGCCGTATGCTATCTCCTCGAAATACGCCAACTCAGACTATATTTGTAAAGGTACGTGATAAGGCTATTTAGCCCAAAATACGCTCAAGACCTCAGTCAGGAAGGATAATTGGCTATTTTTATGCTGGTTATCTATTATTCATGCATCCTCAAGTCTTACGCAGAGCTTGGCTTTTTCGTCAACAAGACAGCTACTTGACTTTTACGCCAACAAGACAGTTATTTGGCTTTTACGCCAACCATCTCTACGCGAGGGGCAGTTACCTACGTGGCTTGCATGCCGTGATCTTCAAGAAGCAGTTATACGTATTACCTCATAATGGGATACACGTCACACGCGGATTCAGGAGATCAATCAAACATGGGTAGCAGTTATTATAACCGCCGTATAAAAGGTGCAACTTTCTCCACAGTTGTGCTTCTATGCCGACTGGACAATTATCCTGACTGATCTCTATAAATGGAGACCTCTAGTCACAGGGTCAGGAGGGATCAAAAGGAGAGCAGAGAGCACAGACAGAGAGTGTCAATTGGCAACTTCGACAACGAGAATTCAATCCCACTTGCAACCTTTGAAGCTTCTTCTTCTTCTACAATACTTCTTCATCATCGTGTGGTCCAAGGGATAAAGTGATCGACCGCAGATCAGACTCCTATAGCAATTTTTCCCCAGAATCATTTTTATTGTACTTAACATCCTCGTATTGGATTAATTGTACTCTTTTTTTTCTTGTTTGTAAACAAAGAAAGGGTTTCGTATAAACCTAGTTTCATTCTTTCGTTTATCATCAAACAACTATAATAAATACACCATAATACATATATAATATATATATATATATATATATATATATATATATATATATATATATACACAATTATAATTTAAGAATTTAAGCACAATTAATTAGATCTACACATAAATACACAACACATGGAAAGTATCATACCGTATCCTACTAGATCTAGGATACGTACGCGACACGAGTCCACCACACATCCAATTGCACCCTGAAGGACACAAGCAAGTCACATATAATATTTATGAATAAATCAAAGTGTCAAATATAGATCTATGTGTCTGTGTCAAAATACGACATGTACAAAGTCCCGTGTCGGAGGGAAAACCCCCAAAATAATACGTATCACCAAATTATTGGGATACGACCTACACGCACCCAATTGTGGACATGACACTAGCCCCAAACACATAAACACATACCAAATTGATCTATAGTATCAATTGACACACACACAACAAATGTCAATCTCAGAATTTCCCCAAAATTGACACAAAAAGCACCATAACTTTCTCAATATGCCTCATATGAACACAAAACCAAATCTATGGGTAGTACATACATATGGGTTGATTTTCCATGATTAAATCTCAGATTTAGAAGCTATTTTAAGGGGGAAAACTGAATTGTACCTATTGGGAAATGGATTCCCAATGAAACCTCCAATTGAGATGAAATTGCTTCCAAATTGTAGATCCTTGCTCCTCTTTGTAGATCCTTACTTCCTCCTTCTAGATCCTTGCTTCTCAAGTCTCTAATGGTGATTTGGGAAGGAATTGGATTGAATTTGGTAGGAAAATGAAATAGGAATGAAGAAAATTTGGTAGTGGAAAATTTTAGATCTAGATTTGGAATAAAAAAGAGGAGAGAATTTTCTCCCTCTTTTTAAATAGGCCGACCCCCTATTCCCCTCCCTCAAGTAATCATGTAATATCCATTATACCCCTTGGGGCCTCCCATGAAGAAATAATTACGGAAGGAAGTTTCTAGTCTAATGATTTAATTAATTTAATCCATCTCCTTAATAATGGACTTTCTAGATGGGCTAAGTTTAACTAATTAATTCATGTTGGTCATGGGTCCAAACTAAACTAGTTAGGTCCACTAATAAAAGTCCAAATTAAATAAATAATATCTAACAACAATTAAATAATACCACAAATAATTATTTATCAAGCACAATAATTAATTAAATAGGAAATTACTAAAATACCCTTTCCTAGAAAATATGGTAGTGACAAGTCTACCCTCCTTAAAATAATTTCGTCCTCAAAATTCAAAGACAAAAACTACCCCCAAAAAATAACAGAACAGAAGTAAAGAATCACAACTAACTATGAAAGAACATAACATAACTAGGAATAACATACCTCAAGGCACAAACAAATATGGATAACGCTATCGCATTTCATCCTCTCTCTCCCAGGTAGACTCCATTGGAGAGTGATGGCTCCATGCGACGTGCACCAAAGGAATAGTCTGGTTCCTCAGCACATTCTCGCTCCGATCCAGAATCTCAACTGGCTGCTCTGGATAGCTAAGAGTAGGGCCTACCTCTATCTCCGAGTGATCCAATACATGACTAGGATCTGCCACGTATTGTCTCAACTGCGACATGTAAAATACGTTGTGCACTCCCTCCAATGCAGGTGGCAAGTCTAGTCTATAAGCAACTGCACCGACCCTCTCTAGAATAGTGAAAGGTCCGATGAATCGCGGACTAAGCTTTCTGTCTCCACCGAAGCGAATCGTGCCTCGTGTAGGAGAAATCCTCAAAAACACCACACCACCCACCTAGAACAAAATACCACCTTAAGAACTTAATCTATAACAACAACCAAGAACAAACACAAAACAAAATCTAAACTATACCTCGAACTCCAAAGGTCTCCGGTGGCTATCGGCCCAATGCCACTATCTGTCCTGTGCCACTCGAAGTCTGTCTCTGATCAACTGAACCTTCTCTGTTGCATCCACAACCATCTCTGGCCCAAGCAAAACTCTTTCTCCAACATCATCCTAAGATAAAGGAGTACGACACCTCGGACCATACAGAGCTTCAAAATGAGACATCTCTATACTGGCCTAGTAACTGTTGTTGTAAGCAAACTCTACCAAATGGAGATGGTCCTCCCAAGAACCCCCGAAATCTAGTATACAAGTGTGCAATATATCCTTGAGAATATGAATAGTCCTCTCTGACTGCCCATCTGTTTGGGGATGATATGCAGTACTGAATTTGAGCTGAGTGCCCAAACTCTCCTGCAAACTCCTCCAGAAATGAGAAGTGAAACGACTATCCTGATTTGAGACTATGTTGACGGAAACTCCATGTATCCTAACAATCTGTCTCACATACATTTCTGCCAGCTTCTCCGTAGACAAACCCACCTTGAAAGGCAAGAAGTGGGCCGACTTGGTCAACCTATCAACGATGACCCAAATCGCGTCATTCCCTCCTAGAAAACATGGAAGTCCGGACACAAAATCCATAGTAATGTGTTCCCACTTCCACTCTGGAATGGGTAATGGCTGAAGTAAACCTTCTGGCCTCTGCCTCTCAGCTTTCACCTGCTGGCACACTAAGCATCTGGATACAAACTGTGCCACACTTCCCTTTTTATGCCATACCACCACACACTCTCTCCCATATCCAGATACATCTTGTTAGCACCTGGATGCATGGAATACTGAGAGCGATGCGCTTCCTGCAACACCTCCTCACGCATCTCCCCACTAGGCACACACAATCTATCTCCATGCCTCAAAGATCCATCCTCTGTAATAGCGAAATCATCCTCCAATCCTGCTCTCACCTGAGCTCTGATACTGCTCAGAGATACATCCTTATACTGTGCTGCCTTGATCCTGTCCATCAAATCTGAGTGTTGTCACGCCCCGATCTCCCGCAGGCAAATCGGCCGTTCCCGCTAGGCGGGAATCACCCTCGCCAGCGCTCCCGCGGAACGATCGCTTAACCCATCCGGGCGTGATGCCGCACGAGCGTGATCCACGCCCATGCAAGGCCATGGTTCATTAGCTGGCGGCAAGAGTTCTAAGCCACAGAGTCGCACAGATTGTCCGAGTGCAGCAGAGTCATGAACGCATAGGCGATCGGTAACAGGTTCACTGAGTCGACAATATAGCGGAAGCATCGAAACAAGTAAAGTAATCTCTTTAATGATATGAACAAGTGTTACAGGCGGCGTATAGCCGAGATTACAAGTCGCTCAAGTCTCTCTCTCTGAAACAGTAAAAGCGTGCCAAGTGGCTACAATTGTGGAATGATTGTACAGGCGATGGTCGGGCGATGTTCACAACTTATGTCTTGTATATGTGCTTCAGTCCCGGACGCACCGTTGCAAGGCTTCAGAGGGAACTCCTGGCCTTAGCACGCATGAAGGAGGCGTCCGCACCGCACGAGGTTCTCCCGCACCCTGCATATCAAACTGGTGGATTATCAGTACATTGAATGCACTGGTGGAGAAGCTACTCGCCCGCTCGACAAATCCAAACACGTAATACAGGTTCCGTGCACAACTATTAAGTTGTCTTTCTAGTTGCCTTAGGATCAGTTTCATGCAAACATTGAATAGCTTAACGTGTCGGGCAGTGCGTCGTGCGATGTTTGAGGAAACACGGCGAGACTTACCAACTTACCATTTCCTTTCCTGTCCAAGGCAAACATTGAGGCAAACATGTTAATTCAAGCACGGGCAAGTATAACATTCGGGAGGCATAGCATATGCAAACATGAGGGTCGTTTAACATGATCGTTCAGGTGTTAAGTCATTCATTGATGCGATGCAGTAACTCGCACGCGGATAGCCGCTAAGCGAGGATGACTTATCTATATGAACAGTTGTCGCTGGCATAGCCATAAAGGACCAATTTTAGTCTCTAACGAGAATGGGGTGCAGCGAGAATACAGGATGCGCTCCACACCATTTCGTTTTTGCACAGGATGACTAAATAGGAGAGTTACCAATTTTAGTCACTAACGAGAATGGGGTGCAGCGAGAGTACATGATACGCTCCACACCATTTCGTCTTTGCACAGGATGACTAAACAGGAGAGTTCCATCCGGATCGGGTCGGCCCCAGTGCCCCGGTGACCGCCCGTGGAACGGTGCCTCATTTTCGAGTTGTCCGCGACATGCAGGTCTGTATTCAGGTCTGGCTAGGCACAGGATCAAGTTCAGGATAGGACATATCATGTTCAATGTACAGGCATGATTGTTCACAGTCGTATATCGATTGCCAGGCCAGTTGATTCAGTAGTTTGCTCCTCGAGCTGTGATTCAGTGATTTATTCATTCAGGGTGCAGATTCCCTGGTTCGGGAATTGCCTTGGTGACCTAACGGTCCCGAATACTTTCAGGTTCTTCCATGTGCGGAACGACTACTTAGTAGTCTCCCAGGATTTGGATGAAAACATGGCAACATTCAAGCAAACAAGCATGCGTTTCTAAAGGAACATAAGCAGGCACGTTACTCGGACCCGAAGGTAAGCCGAGAAGTGAAACCGTTAAAGGACTTAGCATGCGAGGGTCTGAATATAAGCAGTATTTCCATTTTCCATGTTCTAGCAAGCAATACAAGTTGGGATTATTCCCTTAGCTAGGTGCGTTGGATTTATTAGCATGCAGGGGTGATTCACCTAGCGACTAGCATGAACATTCCAGATTTTATGTGTGCTGGCTAAGCAAAGACAAGTTCACCGTAGCCACCCACCTTAGCGATGATTCGCCTCGGTAGAGCGATACGTCTGAGCGAGCCTCTGAAAGTCCAAGCCGAATTCTTGTAGGGACAAGTCTGGATATCCTTTGCTTCTCCTTTGAGGCAAAGTGGGTCGGGACAGCTGCACGATTGCCGTTTGAGACGGCAGTCCGCTTGAGCGGAACGGGGTGTTACAAGTGTATCTTGTCACGACCCGCACCCGATGTAGGGATGCAAGTCGGAAACAACACCCAGCCTACGCCGTAGAATTGGCGGTAGAACACTGTCTTGGTCTACTATCTATCTAAAATCTCACAATAATATGAAGTCTGCTAATAAAATCTCAACACAAAACTCAATCACATTCTAAAGCATGAGAAGATATCAAGGAAGTCTAACATAACTATCCATTTAATATATATAAACAATAAAAGAAACAATATCCAATCTCATACTCTATGCCGAAAACAAATCCGGTACCAAAATGCTAAAGAGACTAACTATGAAAACTAATGATCCGAATAGACCTTCCGGCAATCACTCCAGAACTAGTGGATCCAAGTCTGCACCATCTATAAGTCGAAGTCCATAATATGTCGGACACCAATCTCTCGGATCCTCTGAAAAATGTTTTCCAGTCAGGAATAGAGCGAAGTACATACCTCTAAAAGCAGTTCCAATAACATAATCGTGCATATATAACAAGCAATAGAAAAAGAATACAAGATGCACAAGTAATAAGAATGTACAATACAGGAAGAATAGACAATAAGCACAATAAGAACTGAAAAGTAAATATGGGAAATAAACTGCAAGTAGAAAACAAGAATACTAGCTATGTGATTTAGAGTGCAAGTTTGTTATGTGATCGGCTTAGGTTGCACATGAGGTATAAAGGTAACTCCATTATACATGAGGTGTATAATCGACATGCACATAAGATCAAGAGGGCTTTGATCACATAACCAACTCCTACTCCCCCTCTCCAACCAATACTCATGGATCCAATCACGATACATTACGTACATGATCATGATATAGTCACACTAGCACACGAAATAGCGGATGCACAAGAAGCACATAAAAGTCAATATCCGATGCACACGATAAAATATATGTGACTAGGTACCCGTTGCACACGGTAGGGGATAACACCTCCTGACGGGATCCATATAGCACCAGTCCGTGAAATTACTGTGTCGAGAATCAATGTATATAATTCTAGAACATGCATATATACAATATTATGAATTAAAAACAATCAGAAAAATGTACTCGCCTGTGGTCCAGAGCAATGAATGCCAAACTGTCCGAACTGGTGTCACACAGACCTATATATGGAATATTGCATTAATATAAGGTTCTGGAAAGAAAATAAGTTAAACTAGTCAACTTCTAGGTCAACAAGTCAATTCTAATTCAAAAGTTAAACTAGGTCAACTCTAAGTCAAATCGGTCAAACTATGGTCAACTACCTATTTCTAGGTTGCATGAGTCTAACTCAAAGATATTGGGCTCACACACTATGAATCTAGGCCATACAAGCTACAACTTAGGATATTAAGATACTGTATCTCAGGATACGCAAACAATAGGTAAATATCACATATCTATAATAAAGCAATATTAAATATATAAATCATAATTACAAATGCTAAAAGATTATCATGGTTTTGAGCAAATTTGGTATCGCAATAGTAAACCTCTATCTTGATACCCAAACCCAATATCTTGGATATCCTTAATACCTTGGCATTTACCTTGGTATCTCAAGGTAATGTCACTCTAGTATATATATATTAACTATCCAACTATAACTATAAACTACCATGTATTTAGTATTTATACCATACTATATACCTTATTTTAGTTACCTTAATACTAACCCATAATTAGTTTACAACTATCATATTACTATGCCAATACCTACTACTCATAACTTGGTATATCTTGATACTTACCTTGGTATCTCAAGGTAATTGCCAAAACTTCATATATGTACTAACTACCCAACAATAATTACATATACCAATCCAATATAACTCTAGTATATACTAATAGAATAAATACTAACTACCAACTACACACTAACTATTAATATATATATATACGTACATACATACCTAAAAATATATAATATATAAAAGATACTCATAACCATTGATAACTAAAATATACTAACTTACTCAATAATATTATGTGCTACAACTAAATATATACATATATAGTATAATACAAATAGCAATTAGGAACATATTTATATATATATTAATTACCATATATATATATTTAAATACATATATATAACCCACCATATATATTTATATAATATATATTTAAATACATATATATAACCCACAATATATATTTATACAATATATATTTAAATACATATAATCCACAATATATATATATATATATATATATATATATATATATATATATATATATATATATATATATATATATATTTATACAATATATATTTAAATACATATATATAACCCATAATATATATTTATACAATATATATATAAAACTATATATATAACTATACATACACTTATACATAGTAAATTGTATAAAATACCACATAGTAACATACACACACATACATATTAATATGTATATATAACTATACATATATGTATACGTATATAAAATCATACACTATATAAATACATAACAATATATAATATAACTATATATATAACTACATATAAATATATCTACTATATTATATATACATATACTACCACTTATAAATATATATCTACATGTAGAAAAATAGCTACATAATAAATATACACATATAGTATATGCATAGGTACATAGATCTAAGACACAACATTACATAAATATATATACACAATATTATATATATATATATATATATATATATATATATATATATATATATATATATATATACATATATATAATTATACTTCTCCATGAAATAAGAACACAAAAAAATTAGATCTACAATTAAATTACACATACATGGACCGTATCACATGTATCCCACTAGATTTAGGATACGCATGCGACACGAGTCCACCACACATCCAAACGTACCCTGAAGGACACGAACAAGTCATATATATTATTTATGAACAATACGAAGAGTCAAATATAAATCTACGTGTCCATGTCAAAATATGACATGCTCAAAGTCCCGTGTCGGTGAAAAAATCTCCAAATTAACACGTATCACCAAATTGATGGAATACGACCTACACGTACCCAATTGTGGACACAAAACTGGCCCCAAACACACAAGCACATGCCAAATTGATCTATAGGACCAACTGACACACACAACAAATGTCAATTTCGGAATTCCCCAAAAATTGACACAAAAAGTACCATAACTTTCTCAATAGGCCTCCTATGAACACAAAACCAAAATCTATGGGTAGCCTATGCATATGGGTTGATTTTCCATGGTTAAATCTCAGATTTAGAACCTAAATTAAGGAGAAAAACTGAATTATACCTATTGGAAATAAAACCTCCAAAATTGGTGAAATTGGCATCCAACTTGTAGATCATTGCTCCTCTTTGTAGATCCATGCTTTCTCCTTGTAGATCCTTGCTCTAATAGCCTCCAATGGTAATTTGGAAAGTAATTGGGTGAAAATTTGGTAGGGATTTGGTTGAGGAAATTTTCTAGATCTAGATTTGGAATGAAAAATGAAGAGAGAGAAAGTTTTTATCCTATTTATATAGGCCTCACTTGCCCCCTCCCTCAAGCTACTATGTAAAGTCTAAAATACCCCTTGGGGCCTCTCATGAAGAAATTAATTAAGGAGGGAAGCTTCTAGTCTAATGAGTTTAACATAATTAATCATCCTCCTAATAATTGGGCTTCTAATTATTGGGCTCAATTCTAACTAGAATTAAATGTTGGTCCATGAGTCTAAACTAAACTAGTTGGTCCACTAACACAAGTCCAAAAATAAATCTAACATGCTAATAATAAATAAATAATACAATAAATAAAATTTAATATGCACAATATTTAATTAATTACTAAATGACTAAAATATTCTTTCCTAGAAAATATGGTAGTGACAAATCTACCCCTCTTAGAAGAATTTTGTCCTCGAAATTAAAACTCACACACCTCTCTCTTGGCCAGTCATATTCTATTCATACAAATCTTACTATGGTTAAATTCCATCAATCATAGTCAAAATAGTAAATATCCTATAACATACAATCATATCATTCTACTGAAAGAGAAATCATACTTGGATATAGTCTCTAACTATCATGAAATCAGTCTCTGCCCTACTGAGATGTCTTCCTTTACTGGTAAGGTAATCTGCTATGCCACATATAGCCTATTCCATCAGACACTATTCATCATCAATCTTGTCAAGATATTCTTAATACTGAGGGTTACTAAATACTAGTGATATACTCTAATTCTAGGTCATAGACATGCTTAGCTCACTGGCACTTGCTACTTAGGATACTATTCAAGAAACTGCTAAGATACTACCCCTTGTTCTGTTTCAATCACCAAAATTTCTAAATCATTCTCTTGCAAGAAATACTTCTATACCTTTTCAATCATGTGTTTTATTAGCACACCCTCATCCAACTTATCACTCCCTATAGGATGCCTTACTTAAATCTTGTTACTGTCTACACAAGGCATCAACTCTCATATGCATTTTGATGATATCCGTATACCAAGTTACTCATGTCTCTCCTCTATATTATTATATTAGTCACTAAAATGCTTGCCTAAACTTTTATAATACTTGAGGTACTTTGTTTCTTGTTACTAGGGTATCTCTTTCTATCTGATACTTGGTGCAACTGATCCTCTAACATTTGTTTAATCATCTTAAGCTTCTCATCTGTACATTAGTATCACAATACATACATAATTACCTTCTAGCCATTATAACACCATGACATCTCACTGGTATCCTTATACCCCTCGGACTATTCTCTGATACATAAGACCTCTATACTCAAAATTGGCAAGGTACTATACCTACTAAACTTACTTCTCTATATATATTGTCTCCCTCCTCTACTGCTTGGATCACTTGTACTATTACTCCCAAATATCTTTCTATCTATATTAACTGATAAACCAATCCAATGTCATTACATAATGTACTTACTGTTACTAGCACATTACTCAGCTAATCCTTGATATAGAAACACTAGCACTCTTGATATAGTAACACTAGCTTCCTAACTATACAACATATGTCCTTAAGGTTCTAGGGTACTAGCTTCATCATTAGATCACCTCATAATACTCACTGAAAATCATGATCACTTGCATCCAATGTACTAGTTATTAACTTCTATAATACACACATTTCACTTCACTCTCAAAGGTCGACATATGATTCCATATCTCTATTGATGTATATGTATCTCTCCTCAAACCTTACAGACGGATATGCAAATCAGTGATGTACTATATATCTTCTATGACCAATCTTGATATTTCTCAACCCATGACATAATATTAACACTCAAGCTTTCACTTTTCTGATACTCATGAACTTCCATGCTGACACTTATCATCCACTATACATCCTGCACAAAATTTCTTGATACTTCTCCCACCTATTGCTTCCAACACATCACTAGCCTCAATATTAGGTGAGATATCCATCACTAATCATATACTGGTACACTTCTATCTACTCACAGTAATGCTCTACTTTATCTTAACACAAGTCTTACTACTTTAGCACAATGTATTATTATTCCCTCCTTCTCTCCCATACACTTATGGGTACCCTTCCACTATGGCACACTCACTAATACCCTTGATGCATATACATTTCTCTACTCTTGACATACCCAAGTATCAACCACCCAATTAAATATCATGCTCCCTTAATTTTCAACACAATTTTCTTGATACTTAAATGTTTACATGGATCACCCAACTATCTGAATTCATGATTATCCAGAACTGACATGTTGATTCTGATACTAACTCCTGGAACCACAACTGATATTCTCTACTCCCTCTTCTACCTATAGTAACTACTAACTTATAATTACACCTATCATAGAACTAATACTATAAAGTACTATGCTATGGATTATCCCTAGATTTATGCCTATTGCTCACATGTCTAACCAAGAACCACTTACAGACTCATAAGTCACACTCTCAATAGTCAATACTAATACTCAAGATATAGACCTAATTGTAACTCACTAATTATCACACTAACAAGGACTCTAATAGAAATAAGCTCTATAAGGAACTAGAGAACTGAAGGTATCTCTACTGCTTAGCTAAAGAATGATGGAACTAAGTCCTATAATAACAAAAATGAATAAGTATTAAGATGATACTTTAAGAACTAATTAAAATACAATCTGATAATCATACATGTCTGTCCGAAATTATGACACTCAGAAACCTCGCCACGCCAGTAAACATAGCTGCGATAAACGATAGATTCCATAACTAGGGTATGCAACTCTATAATCATGTTATCTAGAATCCTTACCACGCTAACCGGTATGGCTGCGAGAAACTCTAAATTTCATAACTAAGATATGTACATCCGAAGTCAAGTCCCTACAATTTTTGCTACGCCAGCTAATATGGCTGTAATAAACTCTAGGCTCCATAACCAAAGTAGACGTTTTACCTTTCTCACTGTCCTCATCAACATATGTCATCAGATGATACCGTAACTTAGTCCATAAAATTTCTCTCGACATAAAACAAACTAAATAACGAACACCAAAAATTTTGAATCATCCGATCACCAAGAATCAAATTCAACAATAGATCACCAAGAATCAATTTCAACAATAACAAGTGAGAGCGAACAGAAACAAGAGAAAAGATTTGAAATGGGAATTGTAATAAGATTCTCAAAGGTCATCCCAGGAATCTCTCAAGAGATTTGTGATTGAGTATCCTCTCTCATCCTAATGTCCTATGTCCTATATCCTATCGCAGGCACGCAGTAGTACAACTAAGTTATCGCACTACCACGACATCGCAAAACTTGCGAAGCCTGACCTGTATGGGCCACCACTAAAAATGTGTCACGACCCGCACCCGATGTAGGGATGCAAGTCGGAAACAATGCCCAGCCTACGCCATAGAATTGGTGGTAGAACGCTGTCTTGGTCTACTATACTATCTAAAATCTCACAATAATATGAAGTCTGCTAATAAAATCTCAACACAAAACTCAATCACATTCTAAAGCACGAGAAGATATCAAGAAAGTCTAACATAACTATCCATTCAATATATATAAACAATAATAGAAACAATATCCAATCTCATACTCTATGCCGAAAACAAATCCGGTACCAAAATGCTAAAGAGACTAACTATGAAAACTAATGATCCGAATAAACCTCCCGGCAATCACTCCAGAACTAGTGGATACAAGTCTGTACCATCTATAAGTCGAAGTCTATAGTATGTCGGACACCAATCTCTCGGATCATCTGAAAAATATTTTTCAGTCAGGAATGGAGCGAAGTACATACCTCTGAAAGCAGTTCCAATAACATAATTGAGCATATATAACAAGCAATAGAAAAAGGATATAAGATGCACAAGTAATAAGAATGTACAATACAGAAAGAACAGGCAATAAGCATAATAAGAACTGAAAAGTAAATACGGGAAATAAACTGCAAGTAGAAAACAAGAATACTAGCTATGTGATTTAGAGTAAAAGTTTGTTATGTGATCGGCTTAGGTTGCACACGAGGTATAAAGGTAACTCCATTATACGTGAGGTGTATAATCGACATGCACATGAGATCAAGAGGGCTTTGATCACATAACCAACTCCTACTCCCCCTCCCCAACCAATACTCATGGATCCAATCACGATACGTTACGTACATGATCATGATATAGTCACACTAGCACACGAAATAGTGGATGCACAAGAAGCACATGAAAGTCAATACCCGATGCATACGATGAAATACATGTGACTAGGTACCCGTTACACACGGTAGGGGATAACACCTCCTGACGGGATCCATATAGCACCAGTCCGTGAAATCACTGTGTCAAAAATCAATGTATATAATTCTAGAACATGCATATATACAATATTATGAATTGAAAACAATCAGAGAAATGTACTCGCCTATGGTCCAGAGCAATGAATGTCAAACTGTCCGAACTGGTGTCACACAGACCTATTTATGGAATATTGCATTAATATAAGGTTCTAGAAAGAAAATAAGTTAAACTAGTCAACTTCTATGTCAACAAGTCAATTCTAAGTCAAAAGTTAAACTAGGTCAACTCTAAGTCAAATCGGTCAAACTATAGTCAAACTATGGTCAACTACCTATTTCTAGGTTGCATGAGTCTAACTCAAAGATATTGGGCTCACACACTATGAATCTAGGCCATACAAGCTACAACTTAGCATATTAAGATACCGTACCTCAGGATACACAAACAATAGGTAAATATCACATATCTATAATAAAGCAATATTAAATATATAAATCATAATTACAAATGCTAAAAGATTATCATAGTTTTGAACCAATTTGGTAACGCAATAGTAAACCTCTATCTTGATACCCAAACCCAATATCTTGGATATCCTTAATACCTTGGCATTTACCTTGGTATCTCAAGGTAATGTCACTCTAGTATATATATTAACTATCCAACTATAACTATAAACTACCATGTATTTAGTATTTATACCATACTATATACCTTATTTTAGTCACCTTAATACCAACCCATAATTAGTTTATAACTATCATATTACTATGCCAATACCTACTACCCATACCTTGGTATATCTTGATACTTACCTTGGTATCTCAAGGTAATTGCTAAAACTTCATATATGTACTAACTACCCAACAATAATTACATATATCAATCCAATATAACTCTAGTATATACTAATAGAATAAATACTAACTACCAACTACACACTAACTATTAATACATATATACATACATACATACCTAAAAATATATAATATATAAAAGATACTCATAACCATTGATAACTAAAATATACTAACTTACTCAATAATATTATGTGCTACAACTAAATATATACATATATAGTATAATACAAATAGCAATTAGTAACATATTTATATATATATATATATATATATATTAATTACCATATATATATATTTAAATATATATATATAACCCACCATATATATTTATATAATATATATTTAAATACATATATATAAGCCACAATATATATTTATACAATATATATTTAAATACATATATATAACCCGTAATATATATTTATACAATATATATATAAAACTATATATATAACTATACATACACTTATACATAGTAAATTGTATAAAATACCATATAGTAACATACACATACATACATATTAATATGTATATATAGCTATACATATATGTATACGTATATAAAATCATACACTATATAAATACATAACAATATACAATATAACTATATATATAACCACATATAAATATATCTACTATATTATATATACATATACTACCACTTATAAATATATATCTACATGTAGAAAAATAGCTACATAATAAATATACACATATAGTATATGCATAGGTACATAGATCTAAGACACAACATTACATAAATATATATACACAATATTATATATATATGTACATATATATAATTACACTTCTTCATGAAATAAGAACATAAAAGAATTAGATCTACAATTAAATTGCACATACATGGACCGTATCACCCCGTATCCCACTAGATTTAGGATACGCATGTGATACAAGTCCACCACACATCCAAACGTACCCCGAAGGACACGAACAAGTCATATATATTATTTATGAACAATACGAAGAGTCAAATATAAATCTACGTGTCCGTGTCAAAATATGACATGCTCAAAGTCCCGTGTCGGAGGAAAAATCTCCAAATTAACACGTATCACCAAATTGATGGGATACGACCTACACGTACCCAATTGTGGACAGGAAACTATTCCCAAAAATACAAGCTCATGCCAAATTGATCTATAGGACAAATTGACACACACAACAAATGTCAATTTCGGAATTCCCCAAAAATTGACACAAAAAGCACCATAACTTTCTCAATATGCCTCCTATGAACACAAAACCAAAATCTATGGGTAGCCTATGCATATGGGTTGATTTTTTATGGTTAAATCTCTTATTTAGAACCTAAATTAAGAAAAAAATTGAATTATATCTATTGGGAGATGGATTCCCAATGAAACCTCCAAAATTGGTAAAATTGGCCTCCAACTTGTAGATCATTGCTCCTCTTTGTAGATCCATGCTTCCTCCTTGTAGATCCTTGCTCTAATAGCCTCCAATGGTAATTTGGAAAATAATTGGATAAAAATTTGGTAGGGATTTGGTTGAGAAAATTTTCTAGATCTAGATTTGGAATGAAAAATGAAAAGAGAGAGTTTTTATCCCATTTATATAGGCCTCACTTGCCCCCTTCCTCAAGCTACTATGTAAAGTCTAAAATACCCCTTGGGGCCTCTCATGAAGAAATTAATTAAGGAGGGAAGCTTCTAGTCTAATGGATTTAACATAATTAATCATCCTCCTAATAATTGGGCTTCTAATTATTGGGCTCCATTCTAACTAGAATTAAATGTTGGTCCATGAGTCTAAACTAAACTAGTTGGTCCACTAACATGTCCAAAAATAAATCTAACATGCTAATAATAAATAAATAATACAATAAATAAAATTTAACATGCACAATATTTAATTAATTACCAAATGACTAAAATATCCTTTCCTAGAAAATATGGTAGTGACATATCTGCAGTCCCCATATCTGCATAGCACCACCAGGAATACCTCAATACCCAAGCTCTCCAAGTCCTCCAACAAATATCGATCCTGCGTCAAGAACATAGCTACCGGATACCTGCTCAAAGCATCGGCAACAACATTGGCTTTCCCAGGATGATATTGCAAAGAGATATCAAAATCCTTCATCAGTTCCAACCATCGACGCTGCCTCATGTTCAACTCCTTTTGCGTGAAAACGTACTTCAAGCTTTTGTGGTCTGTGAAGATCTCCACACGCTCTCCGTACAAATAATGTTTTTACAACTTCAGAGCGAATATGACTGCTGCCAACTCCAAATCATTGGTAGGATAGTTTTTTTCATGAGGACAAAATTGCCTAGATGCATAGGTAATCACTTTCCCATGCTGCTGAAGAACATAACCCAAACCCTTCCCCGATGCATCACTGTAAATAGTGAAACCTCCGGACCCTGATGGCAACATCAAAATAGGAGCAAACGTCAACCTCTTCTTCAACTCCTCAAAAGTAACCTGGCAATCTTCGATCCAAACAAACTCCACATCCTTCCTTGTGAGTCTGGTCATCGGCTCGGCAATCCTCGAAAAATCTTGCACAAACTTCCTGTAGTAGCCTGCCAATCCCAAGAAACTCCGGATCTCCGCTACCGAACTTGGAGTCTTCCAAGATTCCACTACTGAAATCTTCTTCGGATCCACGAAAATACCATCACTAGTCACAACATGCCCCAAGAACTCCACCTTGTCCAAGAAAAACTTACACTTGGACAACTTTCTATACAGCTTCTCCTTTCTCAGCACATCCAACACAATCCTCAAATGCTCCTCATGCTCCTCCGGTGTCCTCGAGTATATTAGTATGTCGTCGATGAACACCACCACGAACTTGTCAAGGTACTGGTGGAACACCTTGTTCATCAAGTTCAAAAATATCGTCGGTGCATTAGTCAAACCAAACGGCATTACCATAAACTCGTACTGACCATACCGAGTTCTAAAAGAAGTCTTCGGTATGTCCTCCGGCTTCACCTTCACCTAATGGAAGCCTGATCTCAAATCTATCTTAGAAAACACCTTCGCACCACTCAACTGATCAAACATATCATCAATCCGTAGCTAAGGATACTTATTCTTGATAGTGAGATTATTCAAAGCCCTGTAATCAATGCACATGCGCACCGATCCATCCTTCTTCGGTACAAACAATACCGGGGCTCCCCATGGTGAAGAACTAGATCTGATAAACCCCTTATCCTGTAATTCGTCCACCTGCTTCTTCAACTCGACCAGCTCGTTGTTGTTTGAAATCTGCACTGCTGTTGCTGCTTTGGTGACGGTTTGCAACAGTCACCATTCTCGCTGTCGCCATTGCTGCTATTAGTTTTCCGCTGCTGCTGCATTAATGACAGCGGCTGCTATCATTAATAGCCCGCCACTGCTACAGCGGCTGCTGCTGTATTAATGACAACGGCTGCTGTCATTAATACCTCCGTCGCTAAAAACCTAAAAAAATATATATAATATATATACATATATATATATATATCACCCAATTAAATATAAATATATATATATCTATATATATAATAACTATACACAACCTCTCCTATTATTATGTACATATTTAATATAGCAACAACACACACATACAACATATATAATAAATATACATCTATATATATATAAATAATCATATAATAACTATAAACAATCTAATTACTTAATTAAACATACACATATATTTTATAGAATATTTACATATATTTATATCCTTAATATATATTATAACATATATACTAATGCATGTAGAAGAAAGCTACATAATATATATTCTATTAGTACATATATAATACATAGATCTATGATACAATAAATACTACAATAAATACACCATAATACCTATATAATATATATATGTATATATATACACACACAATTATAATTCAAGAATTAAAGCACAATTAATTAGATCTACACATAAATACACATGCGACACGAGTCCACCACACTTCCAATTGCACCCCTAAGGACACAAGTAAGTCACATATAATATTTATGAATAAAACAAAGTGTCAAATATAGATCGATGTGTCCGTGTCAAAATACGACATGTACAAAGTCCCGTGTCGGAGGAAAAACCCCCAAAACAACACGTATCACCAAATTATTGGGATACGACCTACACGTACCCAATTTTGGACACGACACTAGCCCCAAACACATAAACATATGCCAAATTGATCTATAGGATCAATTGACACACACAACAAATGTCAATCTCGGAATTCCCCTAAAATTGACATAAAAGCACCATAACTTCTCTCAATAGGCCTCCTATGAACACAAAACCAAATCCTATGGGTAGTACATACATATGGGTTGATTTTTCATGATTAAATCTTAGATTTAGAATATATTTTAAGGGGAAAAATTGAATTGTACCTATTGGGAGATGGATTCCCAATGAAACCTCCAATTGAGATGAAATTGCTTCAAAATTGTAGATCCTTACTCCTCTTTGTAGATCCTTGCTTCCTCCTTCTAGATCCTTGCTTCTCAAGTTTCTAATGGTGATTTGGGAAGGAATTGGAATAAATTTGGTAGGGAAATGAAATAGGAATGAAGGAAATTTGGTAGTGGGAAATTCTAGATCTAGATTTGGAATGAAAAAGAGGAGAGAGAATTTCCCCCCTCTTTTTAAATAGGCCAGCCCCCTATTCCCCTCCCTCAAGTAATCATGTAATGTCCATTATACCCCTTGGGGCCTCTCATGAAGAAATAATTAAGGAAAGAAGCTTCTAGTCTAATGATTTAATTAATTTAATCCATCTCCTTAACATTGGACTTTCTAAATGGGCTAAGTTTAACTAATTAATTCATGTTGGTCCATGGGTCCAAACTAAACTAGTTAGGTCCACTAACACAAGTCCAAATCAAATAAATAATATCTAGTAACAATTAAATAATGTCACAAATAATTATTTATCAAGCACAATAATTAATTAAATAGGAAATTACTAAAATACCCTTTCCTAGAAAATATGGTAGTGACAGGTGGATGAGTATGCAGCAGAGTATTACAGATTAGGCCAATTTATGGAGGGAAAGGACCCTAGGGGAAGGGCAAGGAAGTTCAGGAAGGGCCTGAACAAGGAGATAAAATCACATACGAATGGAGATCCTACCGCTACTTTTTAAGAGATTATGAGGCAAGCACAGCGGACAGAGAATGATCTAGAGCTTGGCTCTTAGAGACCGAGAGGCATAGAAGGATCTAGTACAAACATGGGTCCAATGAAGCGACCTCATTTTCAGCAACAGCATCAGAGGCATTCCCAGCAGTAGCATCAGAGGCATTTCCAGCAGCAGAGGCAGCAGTATCATGGACCAGCTAGAGTGCCAGTACAACAGATATCCCAGATCCAGAGGTCAGCTATTTTTTGCCAATTCTGTAAGAAGCAAGGACATGGATGGGATGCATGTAGGATGAGATTAGGCCTGTGCTTATTCTGCGGATCAGGAGACCATTATTTGAGGGCTTATCCTAAAGCTCCAGCTCGTCCAACTAAGGGCAGAGCTGAGGCACAGAGAGCACCCACGAGACCACCAGCGGGACAACAGAGAGGACCTCCTCTACCACTATAACAACAATAATTCACTCAGCACCAGTAGCAGCTGAGAGGTACCTAGTGACTGGGGCGAGCTTTTGCTTTGACTGTCAAGGAGGAGGAGCCAATCGGTAATGTTATCTCAGGTTCAGTCTATCTTGATTCTTTTCCATCTCATGCTTTATTTAATTCTGGTGCTTCATATAGTTTTCTATCTGTATCTTTTGCCCTGAAATATCACCTTAAGACTGAACCGTTGGCAAGAACTTGCAAGATCACACCGGAGGTGGCATTATCCTGGTTAGTGATGTTTGCAAGGATCGAAGAGTTTCTTTGGGAGGCCGAGAGTTGAGCGTGTGCCTACTTGTAATGCCACTTCCGATCTACGATATATTACTCAGGATGGATTGGTTGATTAGGCACCATGCTAGTATTGATTGTCGTGGAGGCAGAGTTTTATTTCAGTTACTAGGAGAGCCAGAGTTTGAGTTTATCAGAGGAGCAGCAGAACAGAGCTAGGAAGACTTCTATGGAGCTATGGTAGAAGAACAAGAGCTGACACATATATTGATTGCTGAGTATATGGACGTCTTTCTAGAGAAGTTGTTGGAGTTTCCACCAGACAGAGATGTGGAGTTCTCTATAGACTTGGTACCAGGCATAGAGCCAATATCATAGTACATCTATAGAGTAAACAACAGCGAACTTGCAGAGTTGAAGAAGCAAGTGGATGAGTTACAGGACAAGGGCTTCATCCGCTGTAGTTTATCACCATGGGGTGCTCTATTATTATTTGTACCAAAATATGATGGGTCGGTAAGCATGTATATCGACTAAAGGGCATTCAACAACCTCACTATCAATAATAAATATCCGTTGCTATAGATTGACAATTTGTTTGACCAGTTGAGCGGAGCGAAGGTATTCTCAAAGATAGACTTGAGGTCGGGGTACCACCAAGTGAAAGTAAAGAAGGAAGATATTCCATAGACAGCTTTCAGGACTCGGTATGGGCAATTTGAGTTCTTGGTTATGCCGTTTGGGTTGACCAATGCCCCAGCGGTATTAATGAACCTGGTGAATAAGGTATTTCATCAGTACTTGGATCCATTTTTGATAATATTCATTAATGATATACTAATTTATTCAAAGACCCCGGAGGAGCATAAAAAATATTTGAGGATAGTTCTGGAAACCCTCAGGAAGGAGAAGCTATATGGCAAGCTTCCAAAGTATGAGTTCTTCCTTGATAATGTTGAATTCCTCGGACATGTCATTACAGGAGACAGGATCTCAGTAAACCCGAAGAAGATTTTAGCAGTTGATTCATGGTCTACCCCGAGTTCAGTGGCGGAGATCAGAAGTTTTCTTGGATTGGCAGACTATTATCGGAGATTTATTCAGGATTTTTTTAGGATTGCGGAGCCGATGACTAGACTAACTTGGAAGGACGTAGAGTTCGTTTGGACTGAGAATTAGCAGTCTACTTTTGAGAAGCTAAAGAAGAGATTGACTATAGCTCCAGTATTGACATTGCCATCAAGGATAAGAGAATTTTCTATATATAGTGATGCTTCGGGTAAGGGTTTGGGATGTGTGTTGCAGCAGAACGGAAAGGTGATTGTCTATGCTTCCAGGCAATTATGCTCGCATGAGAAGAATTACCTTACCCATGACTTAAAATTGGCAAAAGTTATTTTTGCTCTTAAATTATGGAAGAACTACTTGTATAGAGAGCGAGTAGAGATCTTTAAAGATCACAAGATCTTAAAGTATGTGTTTACACAAAAAGAGCTCAACATGAGACAGTGACGGTGGTTGGAGTTGATAAGGACATCGATATTGCTTTCCAGTACCATCCATGGAAGGCCAATATAGTCGTGGATGCCTTAAGCAGGTATCTAGTGGCTATGCATTTGACGAAGGACAGACATTTATTGGCGGATCTTGATAGTTTGGGTATTGAGATATTAGTTCCTGGAGTTATGGCACAAATATGGAGACTTCAGGTACAGTCAGAGTTGATGGACTGGATCAGACCCACACAGTTCGAGGATGAGTCTCTGAGGAGCATCAGAGCGCAGGTCCGAATAAGATTGGTAAAGGACTTCAGTATTGAAGATGATGGATCATTGCAGCATGGTACCAAGTTGTGTGTGTTGAGTGGAGCGTTGTGCGAGAAGATTATTCAGGAGGCACATCGATCTCAGTACTCTATGCATCCAGGTGCCAACAAGATGTATAGGGATATGAGAGAGCATATTTGGTAATATGGTATGAAGCGGGAGGTGGCTAGCTTCGTATCCAGATGTTTCATTTGCCAACAGGTAAAGGTAGAAAGATAGAGGCCAGGTGGATTGCTTCAGCCTTTACCCATCCCAGAGTGGAAATGGGAGCATGTAACGATAGATTTTGTATCTGGGTTTCTATGTTCTTTAGGAGGCAAAGATACGATTTGGGTCATCGTAGATAGGTTGGCCAAATCTGCCTACTTTTTGTCATTCAAAGTAGGTACATCTACGGAGAAGCTCACAGAGATATATGTACGTCAAATAGTCAGATTGTATAGAGTTCCTGTGAAAATTGTCTCATAACGGGATAGTCGCTTCATGTCCCACTTCTAGAGGAGTTTGTAGTCTAGCTTGGGCACTCAGCTCAAGTTCAGTACCGCATATCACCCTTAGACAAATGGACAGTCGGAGAGGACTATCCAGACTCTTGGGTATATGCTACGCACCCGTATTTTGGATTTTAGTGGCTCTTGGGAGGATCATCTTTACTTGGTAGAGTTTTCTTACAACAACAGCTACTAGGCCAATATCGAGATATCACAATTTGAGTCATTGTATGGACGGAGATGACGCACTCCATTATCATGGGATAATATTGGTGAGAGAGCCTTATTGGGATCAGAGATGACCGTGGATACATGTGAGAAGGTGAAGCTCATAAGGGATATACTTCGGGTAGCGAAGGACAGACAGCGGCATTGGATCGATAGCCACCGGAGACTATTGGAGTTTGAGGTATAGATTTTATTTTGCATTGCTTTTGATTGCTTATTTTAGTTAGAGTGCTAAGGCTGTGTTTCGTGCTAGGTTGGCGATCTAGTTTTCTTGAGGATTTCTCTAACACAGGGCACTATTCGCTTTAGTGGAGGCAAAAAGCTTAGTCCACGGTACATCGGACCATTCGGTGTTCTTGAGAGGGTCGGTGCATTGGACTACAGACTAGACTTGCTACCTGTATTAGAGGGAGTGCACAACGTATTCCATGTATCGCAGCTGAGACAGTATGTAGCAGATCCTAGCCATGTACTAGATCACTCAAAGATCGAGGTTGGTCTGACTCTCAGCTACCCAGAGCAGCTCATGGAGATTTTGGACCGCAGGAAGAAGGTACTACGGAACCAGACGATTTCTTTGGTGCGCATTGTAACGCCCCGCTCCGAACGGTTACTTAAGAAACACTACGCTGCTTCGACTCGGTTGAGAATCGAGTCTCGGGGAAACCTTACCGAATCAACACGGACGAAGTGCAATGAACCCTTCGAATTAATCGAACGGCTTCTATTGAAATGAGTCCAAGAGTTTTCGTTGGTTGCTTTGCTTTTTGGTTTTGTGTTGCTTTGTGTTTTGAGTTGCTTTCGATGACTTGGTTTTCATGATTTCGCCTTCTCGCTTGCGCTTTCTTTTCGAATCGTAAGGGAAAGAGATCGAAGTATGCTAACCAAGTATTGTTGCATTTTCAGGACGCATAACCAAAGAGTGAACGTCGCTTAGGCTTCCCCATCTCCTCGTTCGATTCATTTGGTGAGTGGCTTAGGCCCTTCGATGAATCCTTTAAGTCTGCATGCCTAATAAAGAATCTCTAGTTCACATAAATATGTTGCCTCACTAAAAAGATAAGCTAAAAGAGAAAGAAAGTATTGCATGCTTCAAGTATAAAACTGCTAACTTACTAGTTGCTTATGGAATGCTTATTGTCCCTTGTATGCTGTGCCTCGAGTATTATAGCTGGAAAACTCTAGACTTGATCTAGAAAGAGAAAAGAGAAAAGAAGAGATAGACTTATGTGCGCATTGTTCATCAGTTGCATGATAGCATAATTTCTGATAGGGCTTGCATTCATGCATATGGTCAGGACAACTTGTGCACAAGGATTATCTCTCGGGCGGTCCCTGGGGCACTGGGGATCGTTCGGCCGGAAAGAGATCTAGATACCCTGAGGCGAGAACGTCCTTACTTACGGGAGGGTAGACTTGTCTATTAGTGAGATGGGCTTGTACGTCCCAACTGCTAATCCCGTGGAGGGGACCATCATATAGTTAGGGCGCATGCTAGGTTTACCTTCTTGCATACCTAACACATTGATGCCTATTTTCGATTCATAAGTTATTCATATGCAAATTGTGGCTAACTTGTGTGTCTGCTGCAGGGATAACCGCTCGGCCGTGGGTAAGAAATATCATATGCATATGCTAAATATTGTCTATGTTTCCTAGCATGATTTGTTAAAAAGAAACTAGACAACCAGAAAGACCACTTAATAATGCTAGCTTCATATGCTTACTTAGTGTGGATTTCTAAGGTGAGTTTGGCCACGGTCGCTCACCAGTACATGTGGTAGTACTGACCCACGTTTGTGGGCAAATATCCAGGTGCTGGGAGCGAGAGTCTGGCAAGCATCCTCAACCTGAATCAGCGTGTGCGCACTCTTCCTTAGGATTGTGTTCGTGCTGCTTCTTCCGCTGCTTCCCTCTCCAGTGGGCTACTTCCTCTTCTGCTAGATGTTTTGGTTATTTTGGTCCTACTCAAAGGGCATGATGTAATGGGCGTTGTGGCTAGTTTTGGGAATGTAAAAAGAGTTGTAAGCCTTCTAAGGCATATTTTGTAACTCAGCCAAGCAAGCATTTTGTAATCCAAATCTTCAGTATTCAATAAAATGGAAGTATTTTGTGTGCTTATCAAATGTGTTCAACTTTGGTTCTCTGCGTTTTACTCTGTGCCTATATATGTATATTTTGCCTAACTTGTCTTGTACAGGTACGTTGCCTGGTGCAAGCGCAACTTAGGCTTGCACGGCATCGCGCCCAAGCGAGGACGAACGGTTCCGTAGGGACCAAGCGAGGACGAATGGTTCCGTAGGGACCGAGCGAGGACGAGAGGCCCTACGGGATCGGCCCCTGCGGGATCGGGGCGCGACAGGTGGTATCAGAGCATGGCTTTACGTCCTTGGCCTCTTCAAACATCGTCTTCGAAAAGGATATAAGTTTTCAAGCGATTTCAAAAGTCCCGAATTTCGAAAATTGATTTCGAATCTATAAGAAGTAAATCGAGTGAGAAAGGTCCCTAAGAGTATGAAAACCCAACGTCCCATGCAATAAGTCTATAATACGTTATGAGACTAATGCAAGCTACTCTCTTTTGCAGCAAAGATGACAAGAACAGGTGCTGGTAACCCTGAGTCATCGCGCGCAGCTAGCGTGAGCGATGATCAAATGGATAGATTAATTGCAATGTTACAGAATCAAAACGATCGTCATGCTGCGCAACAAGAACGATTCGAGGCTCAGCAGCAACGAGCTGATGCTAGAGCCTTGGCACAACAAAAGCAGCTTGACTCCCTGACCCAAATTGTAACAACGCTAGCAGCGAACAGTGGTGCATCTGGCACCGCCGCAATACCTGTGACTGCCCCGACCATGCCTCAAGGCGCAGGATTAGCAGAAACAAACGAGCCTCCTCGCGCGGCCGGAAGGTCTACCTTTAAAGGCGCGGAATTCCTGAAGTTGAACCCTCCGGAGTTTGAAGGCAGGACCACGCCGGATAAGGTGATGGACTGGATCGCGAAGATGGAAAGCTTGTTTAGCTTTGCCTCAATACCTGCGAACAAGAGGGTGGCGTGCGCAGATATGCAGTTGCGGTTACGAGCACACGACTGGTGGGAAGTCAAGAAAACAGACCTTGCCACCAAGCATCAGGATGGCAGGATCACATGGGGAATGTTCAAGGAAGCATTCCTTGCTCACTATCTTCCACCGGCTGTCAGGCAGAGAAAAGAAGACGAGTTTACCGAGCTTAAGCAAGGGAGCATGTCCGTCGAAGACTATGAGTCGGAATTCTCCAAACTTGCTAAGTTCGCTAACTCGATGATTCCCGATGAGGCAGCTCGCACACATCGGTTCATAAAAGGCTTAAACGATAATCTAAGGAAAGATGTTATGAACCGGGAGTGCAAAACCTATATACAAGCATTCGAGGCAGCGGTGCAGAACGAGCAGTTCACTCCGCAAAATGCTCCAGAAAGGGCACCGGCTCCTCGAAACCCTCCTGCTAAAAGATACCATAATGGAGAAAAGAAAACAACGGGCGAGCGGCGCCCAGGTCCTAATTGCATTTACTGCCACAAACCAGGCCATACCGTAGATATTTGTCGTGGTGCAAATGGTGAGTGTTATAACTGCGGGGAAAAAGGGCATCAGGCAGTGAACTGCCGAAACAAGAGGGTTCCGCCGCCATACCCGGATGGAAGCAACAAGACTGCTCGGGTTGAGACTCAGACCCCTCCGGATCCTGCTCTGGAACCCACTGATCAGATAAGAAGGCCTAGAGTGTATCAGTTGAATATAGAGCGTGACGAGAGCGGACACGATGTTGGTGAGTCTTATTCCTTTGAACTCTTGATGCTTGATCCTTGCCTCCTTGATCTCTTAAGTTTCGAGGACGAAACTTCTTCTCAGTGGGGTAGTATGTAACGCCCCGCTCCGAACGGTTAATTAAGAAACACTACGCTGCTTCGACTCGGTTGAGAATCGAGTCTCGGGGAAACCTTACCGAATCAACACGGACGAAGTGCAATGAACCCTTCGAATTAATCGAACGGCTTCTATTGAAATGAGTCCAAGAGTTTTCGTTGGTTGCTTTGCTTTTTGGTTTTGTGTTGCTTTGTGTTTTGAGTTGCTTTCGATGACTTGGTTTTCATGATTTCGCCTTCTCGCTTGCGCTTTCTTTTCGAATCGTAAGGGAAAAAGATCGAAGTATGCTAACCAAGTATTGTTGCATTTTCAGGACGCATAACCAAAGAGTGAACGTCGCTTAGGCTTCCCCATCTCCTCGTTCGATTCATTTGGTGAGTGGCTTAGGCCCTTCGATGAATCCTTTAAGTCTGCATGCCTAATAAAGAATCTCTAGTTCACATAAATATGTTGCCTCACTAAAAAGATAAGCTAAAAGAGAAAGAAAGTATTGCATGCTTCAAGTATAAAACTGCTAACTTACTAGTTGCTTATGGAATGCTTATTGTCCCTTGTATGCTGTGCCTCGAGTATTATAGCTGGAAAACTCTAGACTTGATCTAGAAAGAGAAAAGAGAAAAGAAGAGATAGACTTATGTGCGCATTGTTCATCAGTTGCATGATAGCATAATTTCTGATAGGGCTTGCATTCATGCATATGGTCAGGACAACTTGTGCACAAGGATTATCTCTCGGGCGGTCCCTGGGGCACTGGGGATCGTTCGGCCGGAAAGAGATCTAGATACCCTGAGGCGAGAACGTCCTTACTTACGGGAGGGTAGACTTGTCTATTAGTGAGATGGGCTTGTACGTCCCAACTGCTAATCCCGTGGAGGGGACCATCATATAGTTAGGGCGCATGCTAGGTTTACCTTCTTGCATACCTAACACATTGATGCCTATTTTCGATTCATAAGTTATTCATATGCAAATTGTGGCTAACTTGTGTGTCTGCTGCAGGGATAACCGCTCGGCCGTGGGTAAGAAATATCATATGCATATGCTAAATATTGTCTATGTTTCCTAGCATGATTTGTTAAAAAGAAACTAGACAACCAGAAAGACCACTTAATAATGCTAGCTTCATATGCTTACTTAGTGTGGATTTCTAAGGTGAGTTTGGCCACGGTCGCTCACCAGTACATGTGGTAGTACTGACCCACGTTTGTGGGCAAATATCCAGGTGCTGGGAGCGAGAGTCTGGCAAGCATCCTCAACCTGAATCAGCGTGTGCGCACTCTTCCTTAGGATTGTGTTCGTGCTGCTTCTTCCGCTGCTTCCCTCTCCAGTGGGCTACTTCCTCTTCTGCTAGATGTTTTGGTTATTTTGGTCCTACTACAAGGGCATGATGTAATGGGCGTTGTGGCTAGTTTTGGGAATGTAAAAAGAGTTGTAAGCCTTCTAAGGCATATTTTGTAACTCAGCCAAGCAAGCATTTTGTAATCCAAATCTTCAGTATTCAATAAAATGGAAGTATTTTGTGTGCTTATCAAATGTGTTCAACTTTGGTTCTCTGCGTTTTACTCTGTGCCTATATATGTATATTTTGCCTAACTTGTCTTGTACAGGTACGTTGCCTGGTGCAAGCGCAACTTAGGCTTGCACGGCATCGCGCCCAAGCGAGGACGAACGGTTCCGTAGGGACCAAGCGAGGACGAATGGTTCCGTAGGGACCGAGCGAGGACGAGAGGCCCTACGGGATCGGCCCCTGCGGGATCGGGGTGCGACACGCATCGCGTGTAGGCATCACTCGCCAGAAGAGAGTACTTGGGAGCGAGAGGCCAAGATGCGCGAGCGATATCCTTATCTGTTTGAGCCATGAGGTATAATTCTTTCTTGCTTGTATTGATTTCTTTTGGTAGTTAGTTTCTTACTTAATTTCGAGGACGAAAATTTTCTAAGGTGGGTAGGATTGTCACCCTCACTTTTTTTAGCTAGGGGGTAGTTTGGTAATTTGGTATGGGTATTTATTTTTAGGAATAAATATTGAATATAAATTTGATGATTGTATTAATTATTTAATTATGTTGAGCTATAATTATTGTGACTAGTATTAGTTATTTCATTAGAGATTTGTGTTAATTAGTTATTTAAAGAGACTAGCCAATATTTAGACTTGACACATATGGACCTATATAGATTTGTCATGATAATTAGTGAGCCCAACTTAGAACAAAGCCAATTAGTCATTCCACTAATTAAATTAAGGAGAATAAGTTTAATTATAATTAGTTAGAGACTTCCAAAAAATCCACCCTTAATTTTTCTCATAATACATCATGTAGGGGTATTTGGGAACTAAGCATGTAGCTTGGGGAAGGAGTAAGGGGCCGACCACTTGAAGAGGGGCTCTCCTTCTCTCTCCTCCTCATTTGTATTGCATTTTGATTCCAAACTCAAGATCCCTAATTTCCCATTTTCGTCCATTGATTTTCTACACAATTCACTACTAATTCCTTCTCAAATTTATCACTCTTGGAGCCTGGGAGCTTAGAGAAGCAAGGAGCACAAGGAGGAGAAACTTTGGAGCTAGAGATCGTGTCCGGATCGTGTCCAATTATATTTTTATTGGGAATCCATCTTCCAATTGGTAATTCCTGAATTTTTCTTTCATTATAGCTTCTTAATCATGCATTTGATTATTAGAAATGACCCAACGACATAGGGCTATCTATAGGAGCAAGTTCTAGGCTATTTAGCTATATAAAGTGAGTTCTATATGGAGTTTTTGTGTGCATATTGGGAGAATTACGAATTTGATACATCAATTGTGTGTTATAAGAACAATTAGATCAAATTAGACTTAGATCAGGATTATGGGACTAGATACATGTCCACAAATGGATACGTGTAGGCCGTATCACGGTATATTTTGCGATACGGTGTGATACGGGGACCAATTTTGGGTGTTTTGCACAATTCTCTTCAATTTCTTTTGTAGCAAGCTACATTGATTATATATAGATGTTATATATGTGTAAGATTGATTAATTGTAGAGAATTTAGGTTTTGGCCTTTCACTTGGACACATATCATGAATATTACAAGTACACACTCTAAGTGTTTGATCAATTGACACTAGATTATATTTATATAGGTATATAATATATACGTGTGATGTATGTGTGTGTGTGTATATATATATATATATATATATATATATAGTCTATACTAGACTTAGGTATCTATATCCCTTGTGTGTTTTTTGGGTGTGGGAGGTTGAGAGAACACTAGCAGCAATATGCTCGAGCAGTGGCAGCAGCAGTAAGTCGAGCAGTGGCAGCAGCAAGTCGAGAAGTGGTAGCAACAACAAGTCGAACAGTGGCAGCAACAGTAACTCGAGAAGTAGCAGTAGCATGCTCAAGCATGAGGAGCTCACAACAAAGGGATATTCCAGTTTAAGTGTAATGCCCAAGTGCACGTGGGTGAGTGAAGGTTAATACATTTGTATAATTTAGACTGTGAGTATTAAGAATTGAGGAGAGTGTCAAGTGTGCTTTAGTGTGAGAGTATCATAGAGGGTATGCATAATTAAGGGGGAGCAAGTGATGTTTTTGTTGATGTGGGTTTTAGGTTTCAGTTTTGGTTTGAGGGGAGGTCACAGTTGGGTGATGGTGTTGGTAATATACATGACTGAGATACAAGCATGGGTATGGCCATTTATAATTGTTAAAGTAGGTGAGATGAGGTATCAAGATACCTTGAGTCATGATACTCAAATGCTTAGTAGGTAAGGTATGTATGTGAGTTAAGGTAAGTTGAGAGTGTGGTGTAGGTATCTCATAATACTTCGAGTTTGAGTAATATAGTATCTCAAGATACGATGAGGATTATGTATTGGTTATTAAGAGAATTTTGGGTTATGGGGTTGAGGGGTTGGTCTAGGTGCCAAGATACCAAGGTATTTATAGTATCAAGGTATAGGCTAAGCTAAGGTATTACTAATAGTAGTATGTGTTAAGTGTAAGATATTACAAGTACTCATAGAGATAGATGAGTATAAGGTATTCTAGATACTAAAGGTAGTAGTATTATTAACTAGTATATATATTAGTTAAATGTTGATATATATATGTATTAACTATTTATGTATATAAGTTATAAAGATTGATATTAGTATATAAGATATCCTAGAATCTAGTTTTAGCTAGTATAGCTTTTATCATCAAGATACTAACCTAGAAGCTTAGATATAAGATCATACAACCTAGAAGTAGCTATTTCGACCTGGTTTGACTAGCATAACCTAGAAATAACCTAGAAAGCATATTTTGACTCATTTAGTATGATTATCACTTCATTCTACCCAAGTAACTTGATTTTCTTATATAGGGTTGTGTAACACCAGCTCGGACATCGAGTTACCTCCTTTGCTCAGGACCAGAGGCGAGTATATTTCTTTGTTAGTTTTTATTTCATGATACTGTATATATCGCATGTTATAGAACTATATACTTGATTTCGACACAGTGGTTTCACGGACTGGTACTATATGGATCCTGTCAGGAGATGTTATCCCTTACCGTATTCAGTGGATACTCCTTCACATGTATTTTATCGTGTGTATCGGGTATTGATTATCGTGTACTTTATGTTAATACACTACTCATTTTTAGTGTGCTCATATTCATGTACACACACTGCTCGTGTTCAGTGTGCCCATATTCGTGTTCGTAATGTGTCGTGATTGGATCTATTGGTATTGGTTGGGTATGGGAGAATAAGAGTTGATTATGTGATCAAGCCCAAGTATATTCGTGTATATATCGATCACATATCATATCTGTAATCGAGTTACCATATTATAACCTAAGCCGATCACATAATGAACTTGTATTCCATGGCACATTCGCTAGTTTCATTTATTTCAATTATATTATAGTTATTCTATTGTCTGTTCTTCATTCCAGTACATTACCTGTTCACACTAGTTCATTTTATTCTGATATTTAGTTATCGTATATCTTTTTTCTATTATATGTTATATATGCTCGATTATGTATTTGAAACTGCTTTCAGACCTATGTACTTTGCTCCAATTCTGACTAGATATATTTTTTAGATGATTGGCTTGTGGACCAGTGTCCTACCTACTATAGGCCGCAGGACGGCGTACCATTAGAGGATGCTCATTTAGAGCAAAAGAACTTAGTACCAGAGTCTGAGGAGGTTTAGATTATTATTTAGACTTTTATTATACTTTTAATGAGGCTTATGGCATGTATATATTGTTTCAGGCTTGTGGATGTATCGTGACTCTTTCTTTCATTATTCTATCTCGTTCTTTATCTTTCTTTATTTGCATTATGATTGAGTATAGTTTATCATTATCAGATACCATATTGTTCATCCGTTTGGAGTTGAGATGATTGACATGTACCATGTATATATTGTATGAGATGTTTAGATAGTAGAGTTGACCCAGACAGCGTTCTACCGCCGATGTTGTGGCGTAGGATAGGCGTTGCTCACTACTTGTGCCCTTTTTCTGGGTGTGGGTCATGGAAAAACTAATAGAAAAATATTTTATAGTAGAATTATAAAGCCCTTACATCAAAATTCATTCAAGTCTATTTTGCTTATTGTGTCATCAACAAGCTGGTGCTTGAGGCCCTTGGTGAACGAATCTGTCATATTCACTTGACTCTGAACATCAACCACTAACATAAAGCCATATGAGATTCGTTCATTCAGTACTGTATGACAAAGTCTCATTGTCCTATTCTCCCTATTGAAGAGAACATTTGATACTAATGTTGTAGTTTCCTAGTTGCCACAGTATATCAGTATAGTAGGAATCTATGAACCAACCGAAGAAAGATCATATATGAGCGCTCCCAAAGTCATTTTGCATCATCTATCATTATCGCTAGTGTCACGACCCGCTCCCAGATAACTAGATACGAGTCGGACATGCCCATCCTGTACTGTTGAAAACAACGGTAGTAAACTGTCTAAATCTCATACATCATCAAAGTACAATAATCGAATCTCGCTCATCACAGCCAACCTATATCATGCCCTGTCAATATCAATCACCACAACATCCACTATTTTTATTACATATCCTTTTACAATATGTATCCGAAGACAAATCTGGTGAATAATAAAGGCAACATCATCCTCAACTAGACAACACAACAATGATCACAACAAATACAACTGGGCAAGTAAGGAAATCTATATAAATTCTCATGTCAATCTTATAACAATGGTTACCTACCTACTCAACAATAGTTACCTACCTACTCAGTATTTCTTCGTCCCCGCAATACAATCTCATAATATTCTCATGTCAATCAAGTGTCTAATATAAGATCAAGAATAATGTAGTAATACAAAGTAACGAGCCCATGTTGTAGTATACTTGCTTGGATATGGAAAGATGGTCAAGTCCAAGTCCAAGTCCAAGTCCAAGTCCTCGTTACAACCCGTACCAGGATGATCGGGACACGAGTACATGGTACATTCAGCCTACACTGCAACATTGGTGGTAGAACACTGTCTAGGTCATGACTATATAACTAACAATCTCTAACAATAATATTCGACTCCATAAAGAGAACAATGATACATATATATATAAATACTCAATCACATGATCTAAAAGGAAGATAAAGCACGATAATGATATAAAGAGAAGGAAAATCAAAGTTTCAAATATCTAGACAACAACACAACAAGTCTATGTACCAAAATAATAATCCATGTCTCAGAATAGTTGCCGGAGAAAATTTTGATACCAAAATACTAATAAAAGAAACTATGATAACTAGTAACTCATCCCGACAGTCACACCAAGCAACTCCTAAGCTACGGGGTCCAAAGCTGCCGCTAGACCCTCCCGGGGTCCATAACAGGTGGGACACTAGTCCTCCAAATCAATACCTAAAAATATTATCCAGTCAGTATGAAACAAGTAAAACCTAATAGAAATTCCAATTAATTGAGAAAGACTATAAAATAATAATAGTAAATATAATACATGATAAAAAGATAATAAACTGATATCATTGTAAAACAGTAATAAGAGACAGGTAATCATGAGCAATGTAGCATAATCAGTATATATGAAGTAGAAGAGAAAGGAAATATAAATACACTAAGTATTTTGAAATACTAATTAGATATGTGATCGGCTTGATTAAATAATTTACACTAAGAGAAAACTAGCTCAATCATACGTAAAATGTATGATTACCTAGTAGCCGATGATTTACACTAGTTATCAATGGTTCTGATCACATATCCAGTTAGCACTTCTCCACCCCGACCAATATGACTGATCCAACCATGACACATCACAACAAATGAATAATAATACAATTTTTGATAATGATACCCTGAACAATATCCAAATACGAAGGTAACATCTCATGACTAGGGATCCAATATATACCAATCCATGCACCATCATATCAGGAATCAAGTATAATATTACTAAATACATGTATCATAGTAATTATTAAGTAAAGAAAATTATCAGAGAATGTACTCACCTTTAATCCTATAATGAAATATCAAACAGTGTCCAAAACGGTGCCTCGAAGTCCTATATATGAATTTCTATGTCAAATAGGTGATTCAAAATCATAAACATGCTCAACTAGCTACATTCTAATCTTCTAGGTCAAAACTAGATTATTGGGTTAAAGTAGGTCAATTACATAATTTTAGGTTCCAATTTATCCACTTGGTTGGCCTATATAGCTATAGTAGTCAATTCTATGTCTTCTAGGTCAATAACTTTCTAATACTAAGTTTCTAAGTCATACTAGTTAGTATAATATCTAAGATACCATATGTATACTATATAGACTCATAGATATTAATATATTATAGTACCTTAGCCTATTCTAATGTCCCTCTCTAATACCTTTACTATTATCCATAACCTTACCCTAACTCAATACCTTAGTATATAACCAATACCTTAGTATTCAAAACTTAATGTTCCAACACTTATCTTACCTTACTCTATGATACCCCATGGTACCATGCCCCCAACTTACTATCTTTACTTTAACACCCTAACTAATCATAATGCTATACATACAATAGTGTTACACAAACCCACACAAATTATTTTTTATAACTGACGCTCTAATACTTTACCTAACACTTGCTATCACTAAATGATACATATTTACCTAATGATACTCGAGTATCCTAAACTCTATCCTCACACTAAGCATCACAACCCCTTGCTGTCACAATCATATTCCCAACCCCATTGTTGGACTGCCAAACTGAATAACCCCCAATCCAAACCTGCAGACATCTGCAGTTAAACCCCCTTTCTGCAGAACTTGGGCCTAACCCCAGTAAGCCCCCTCATTTTTTAATAGGGTTATTTTGGTATTTAATTTATTTTAATTATTTAATTTAATTTAAATAGAATAGAGTAGTAATTTCTAAAACCTTCTTTTAGATATATGACCCTTTGCCATGGCTTTGATATTTTGAGCAATGCACGATATTTTTTCTTCCAACAATATTTATAATAATAATTTTAATTGAGTTTAATATAGTTGGAACATGGATGTTGCAAGTATTGGATCAACCCCATGCTCCAAAAATATTAAAGAACATCTAGAATTATGGTTACCGTAAAATTGTACCTTTTGACTAGAACTTGACCCAAACCCAACCCAAATACATGTAGGCATGTAGTGCACCAAAATTATTTCTATGTAAATATATTATATATATATATATATATATATATATATATATATATATATATATATATATATAAATTGATTTATTTCTATTTATAGAAGTTCTAACCATAGAAAGTTGTATAGATGGCAACCTAGTTGGCAAATAACTACCTAACCACTTCCCTAACCAACCCAACAACCAAATCTTATCCAATCCTAACCATAACAACCAACCCCACCCTTAAAATTTTGGCCAAGAACAGCCCCCCTGGTCGAACCCCCCTAACAATAGGATAACCCCCTCCTTTATTTAAATCTATTTAAAAAGGCCCTATATACACCAACTCGTCAACAAACCCTAACCCTAACCTTATCAAAACCCCTCCCTCATAGTTGGCCGCCCTTTTCTCTCTCCCACACATGTGAAACAGCACCTACTTTCCTCTCTCACCCTCACAACATCATCTCTTTCTCCAAAATCCCTTCCACTTTTCTAAAAGCTCTAGTTTTCATCATCCTTCCACCATATCTCCATCCAAACGTCATTAAACCTTCAAGAAGAACCCCATCTTCTCCATAATTATATCAAGAACTCTTTTCTTCATCAATAATCCATCATATAGAAGTACCAAGTCGAGCACGGGCAAGGAGGAGAAATTCTTGGACAAGAAGAAACACCACCTTCAAATCCTCCAACGGTTTCGGTAAACCTTAAATACCAAATCCCATGACATGTTGCTTTTAGGTTAAGTTAATTTACTGAATTAGAAACCCTATTATGCCATCTTTTTCTCATATTAAGAAATATAGATTTTTTTGTGATAGTTTGGTGATGGTTGCTTGTTGGTAGAGCTAGTTTAAGATGCGTGATACGACTAATGGAGAAAACCTTATTTTTTATAAAAAATGAATTAATTAATATTTAATTTCTTAAAAATAAGTAGTTATAAATAAGGGCCATTAGCCTAGGTTTTTAGGTAATTATATGACATTGTTTTGGTAGTAAATAGAGAATTTTGGATGAAATCAATAGGTGATTATTTTATGAGATTAAAACAGCACATAATAGGATATAAAATAATTTTTAATAGATATAAACAATAATAATAGATTGTCTATGTCTCAAACAAGTTTTGGACAAAACTAGTCAACATAGAGTTGCCGAAATCTTGAAATATGTTATTTTTGTCAAATCTGAAATTTATTGCTATAAATTCATATAAATCATATTTAATTCTGGAAAATATAATTTATTAGAATTTAATTCTATTTCTTTTAATTCGGGACTTAAACTTAAACTTTGGAAGTCAAAAACCAAGAAACTAGGTCCAGATACCCTGTAAAAGTAAGCAAGATTGTTAGAAATAGTAACGGGCTTGGTTTTGCATGACATTGAAGAAATTATAGAATTTGGTTATAATTACAATAAATTATGTTTGGATCCTTAAGTAATTAATTTATTTTTAGGTCAATTGATTTCCGAAGGAGTCGACGCGGGATCATCTTTACCATCGCTGACTGCAGAACCAAGCAAGTGTACCTTGCCAAGATGTTTACAGTTTTAAATCATTTATTTGGTATTATTTATGCATTAGATGTTTGTGTGGCTTATTGATGTACTTATTGAGCCCAGGGCCGTTATACGATACTTTGTGTTCGAACAAGATTCGGATACCAACATCCCCTACGGAGTCGAGTATCATAGTTAGAGAGTCATTCTTTCGAACCCATATTTTGTGCATATATTATTTGCACATCCTACCATAGGACACTGGACACAATTCTTCATGTGACGGAGTATTTCATGACTTGATCGTGGTACTTGGACTCTGGATAGGACTACAGGATGCATGCTTTAGTTTTAAGTATAATTGTACATATTCACTATGACTTTTTGTTGATAGTTAGAGGTCATGATCTTGCGTGTCTTGATTGAGACATCAGATTATATTGGTTGGGAAGAGTATTCATCGTGCTCTGGGCATATGTTACTTATTACTATTTATAGCGTATTAGGCTTTAGGTTCCCTATACAGAATCTAAAGTATTATATTCATATATACATCTTCCTCCTAGTTCCCCCACATGGAGCCTTGAGTATACTATTCACATACGAAAGTGTCTATTAGGATCTTTCGTGAGTACCAGCCCGGGGTACGATACCATACTCTCATTTGCATATCACATAGTTGTAGCTTTTCCCATATTCATACCATTATACTGTTCACTATTCGCTCGAGTGTTTATTGTACCTTGTTATGTCCCCTAAGGACCTGGATATGGATTATGTCCCCAGGTATTGACGAGGAGGTTTATCCTGAGGTTTACGGGTCAGGAGATGATTTTTGAGCAGTACCAGCAGCCGAGGATGAGGTCGTACCGGAGGACTTCTCTTGATTCTCAGATTATTTTTATGTATGATACCTTGTGATTCTTAGTTGTGTATTTGGATATGTCTCTCTCATTATTTGATACGGGTTGTTCCCCGTGATATTTATTTATTATATTGTGATAGGCAGTTTTATTTATGGTCTTGATATGTGAGACTGGTTTATCATATTGCCTCTTGTTTATGACTTGGTGGATGAGATTAGATACATAGACTATGACATATATATTGTAGACCATTTTGGTTTTGATACAGCTTAAGTGCACTCTAAAGGGTCCATTAAATTGGGTTCGCCCATTGGAGTGTGCTACTGGCCAATGCCACGTGGCTAGTCCCTCGGTATTTTGGGACTGGGGCGTGACATAATTTTTGTGGTAGCCCATATAGGTCAGAGAATATATTGCTTTGGTTTCAACTTATGGACTGAGCAAGCCTACGATTAGGATAGACTTATAGGATCTCATCCACATGTTGGCACGTTCTTCACCTCTATATCAAATTCAAATTTAATCTCTTGACTTGCATCATGCTTGATTTAATTGTTCGTCCCGACGTTGATCCCGACAGAAGAAGAAAAGGCGGAGAAATTCTTTGACCGACTGAGATTTGAGTTACAGAGACAGATTGGTTCCGTTGCCTCTACTTCTTATACGTACATCTTTGTTGCAACTCGACGCATGCAACACATCTGCGGGAGGGAGTCCAGCCTGAATTGCCCATATATAGACCCAGCTCGAGTAGTGCAGGGAGGTCAAGTAAAGCGACCTTCGATGCCTCAACCACAGCAAGCAGCCCAGAATACCCCCACTTGTAACTACTGTGGCAAGGGATTATAGACGTAAGTTGGAACTATGTCTATTCTGCGGATCCAGCCAGCATACAGCCAGAGATTGCCAAGCGCGTCAAGGAGGAGCGACAACAGAACATCGACCCACTTTACCAGTACCGAGGCCGGTCCAACAGCCACAGAGACCAGCGTATCCAGCAGCAGGAGCACCACAGGCAGAAGTTGGAGGAGCCAGACTACCAGCTTCGGGAGGATATCAGCCGAGGCCACCCTTGGCACCACAGACAACACTTTTTCAACAAGTACAACAGCAGAGAGCACCAGCTCAGGGATGAGGTCAGGCATTTGCCATGAATATTGAGGAGACAGAGACTTCAGGAGAGGTCACCGCAGGTACCATACTAGTTGATTCATTACCCGCCACAGCATTATTTGATTCAGGAGTATCTCATTCATTCATAGCTACAAGTTTTATAGCCACATATAGAGTAGCTACCTAACCCCTCCCGAAGACTATGAGGATTCTTACGGGAGGCCGCATCATCCCCGTTAGTGAAACTTATAGATCTTGTTCGGTAGTAGTTTGTGCTCGTGAGATGCGAGCTCAATTCTTGATTTTCTCCACACCAGACTATGATGTTGTACTTGGTATGGACTAGTTGAGTCAGTACCATGCAACTTTAGAATATTGGCGTGGATGTGTCATATTTAGACCGCCGGGACATCCGGAGTTTGAGTTTCTTCAAGGAGCCAGAGAGCAGGGTGCCCAGCCTACTTTTAAGGTACTCACTGTAGAAGGAGAGCCGGAATACCCGAAGGTTATATCTGAGTTTGTGGATATATTTCCAGACGACCTTCCAGGCTTACCACCTGATCAGAAAATAGAATTCACTATAGAATTGACTCTAGGAGCGGAGCCCATTACCTCATCTGTGTACCGGTTAGCACCAAAGGAATTAGTAGAACTGAAGATACAGGTTCATGATCTTTTAGAGAAGGGCTTTATTCGAGCCAACGTTCACCTTGGGGTGCACCAATCCTATTCGTACCAAAGAAGGATGGAACGGTACGCTTGTGCATTGATTATAGAGCACTGAAAGTTGTAACAATCAAGAATACGTATCCTTTACCGCGCATTGATGATCTATTCGATCAATTAAGTGGTGCTTGTGTATTCTCAAAAATCGATCTCAGATCCGGCTATCATCAGATCAAGGTGCGAAAGAAAGATATACCAAAGACAGCCTTCAGGACCAAGTACGACATTTATGAGTTCTTAGTTATGCCATTTGGTTTAGCTAACGCGCCGGCTGTATTTATGAGCTTAATGAATAAGGTCTTCTACCAGTACTTGGACAAGTTCGTGGTCGTATTTATAGATGACATCTTGGTATCCTCCAAAAGTCATGAAGAATACGAGGAGCATCTTAGAATCGTGTTGGAGATACTACGGCATGAGAGACTGTACGCCAAGCTCAGCATATGTGAATTCTGCCTGGACAGAGTACCTTTTCCTGGACACATAATTTCAGGGGGAAGGACTTTTAGTTGATCCAGAGAAGGTTGCTACCATTGAGACATGGCTTACACCTACATCAGTTGCAGAGGTTAGGAGTTTTCTCAGACTTGCCGGATATTCTCGGAGATTCGTGTAGAACTTCTCAAGAATTGCAGAGCCTATGACGCAATTGATGCGTAAGGATCAGGAGTTTGTTTGGACAGAGGAGTATCAGAAGAACTTTGAAGAGTTGAAGAAGCGGTTAACGACTGCACCAATCTTGACCCTTCCTTCAGGATCGGAAGGATTTGTAGTATATAGTGATGCATCAGGAAGTGGATTGGGATGTGTTTTGATGCATCATGGCAAGGTTATCGCTTATGCATCGAGACAGTTGAAGGTGCATGAGAAGAATTATCCGATGCACGATCTTGACCTAGCTACAGTATTTTTTGCATTAAAGATATGGAGGCACTTCTTTATGGAGAGTGAGTGAAGATTTTTATTGATCACAAAAGTCTCAAGTATGTCTACACCCAGAAGGAGCTCAACTTGAGGAGAGGCGATGGTTAGAGTTAATGGTTGATTACGATAAAGATTTGCAGTACCATCCGGACAAGGCCAACGTTGTAGCAGATACACTCAGCAAGAAGCCCACAGGTTATTCTTAACGACACAGCTTCAGATATTAGAGGACCTTCAGGATCTTAGGATAGAGGTTATTCTGTCAGGATAAGAAGGACAATTGGCTAACCTTGAGGTTCAGTCCTCACTAGTTGAGAGGATCAAGGCTGCTTTGCCAACATATGCTAGATTTTGGAGACTTAGAGAGTGGACGAAAGCCGATATGCAAGCAGAACTTTGAATCCATGAGGACGGAACACTAAGGTATGGAAATCGCCTATATGTACTAAATGAAGAGTTGAGACAGGAGTTGCTGAAGGAGGCACATAGCTCAATTTACTCTATTCATCCGGGAGGTACAAAGATGTACCAAGATTTGAGGCAGTATTACTGGTGGCATGGAATAAAAAGAGAGATTGTGCGGTTCATGGCAAAATGTTTGGTCTGTCAACAAGTTAAGGCCGACCATCAGAGGACCACGGGTATGTTACAACCACTTCCCATCCCTGAATAGAAGTGGGAGCATATCACTATGGATTTTGTTACAATATTTTCGAGAAATCACAGTGGGAAGGATGCAGTATGGGTTATTATGGATCATCTAACAAAGTCAGAATATTTCTTACCATTCAGAGTCGGACAGTCCACAGAGCTTCTAGCCGACACGTATATGCGACAGATTGTGAGGTTGCATGGAGTGCCAGTTAGTATTGTATCAGATCGTGATTCTAGATTCACCTCCTACTTTTGGCAGAGTATGCAGTAGAGCTTGGGCACTAGACTCATGTTCAACACTGCTTACCATCCGCAGACAGATGGCCAATCAGAGCGCATAATCCAGATCCTAGAGGATATTTTACGATCCTGTATTTTAGGTTTCGGAGGGTCTTGGGAAGACCACTTGCATCTGGTAGAGTTCTCCTACAATAATAGCTATCAGGAAAGCATCCAGATGGCACCTTTTGAAGCATTGTATGGTAGAAAGTGCAGGTCTCCTATATATTGGAGTGATATAGGTGAACGACAGATACTCAATCCAGAGTTGGTGACACACACAGTTGGGAAGGTGAAGCAAGTCCAGAGCCATCTTCGTGCAGCCCAGGACAGGCAGAAGCATTGGGAAGACACGCATCGACAACCTTTAGAGTTCAAGGAAGGTGAGCACGTATTTCTGAGGATCTCCCCAACTCGAGGCACCATTAGATTCGGAAATAAAGGCAAGTTGAGTCCAAGGTACATTGGTCCTTTTGATATCTTGGAGCGTATTGGTGAGGTGGCGTATCGTCTTGCATTACCCCCATCTCTAGAGGGAGTGCATGATGTATTCCATATCCCACAGCTGAGGAGATACATGGCCTACCCAAGCCACGTAGTTGATCATTCTAAGATTAATGTAGGTTCGAGTTTGAGATATGAGGAGCAGCCCGTGGGGATACTGGATACTAGTGAGAAGATGCTGCGGGGTCAGACGATCAGACTGGTTCGCATAGCCTGGAAGCATCACTCTCCAGGTGAATCCACTTAGGAGCGAGAGGATGATGTACGACAGCGTTATCCTCACTTATTCTAGAATGAAGGTATTGCCTCAAAACTGTCATAGTTGTTATGTCATTATAGCGTCAAAGAGTAGCCTTATACTTAATTGCGAGGACGCAATTCTTTTAAGGTGGATAGATTATAAGCCCCATCATTTTTGAATAGGGTTATTTTGGTATTTTAATTTATTTTAATTATTTTATTTAATTTAGATAGAATAGATTAGTAATTTCTAAAACCTTTTTAGATATATGACCCTTTGCCATGGCTTTGATATTTTGAGCAATACACGATATTTTTCCTTCCAACAAAATTTATAATAATAATTTTAATTGAGTTTAATATAGTTGTAACATGAATGTTGTAAGTATTGGATCAATCCCATGCTCCAAAAATATTAAAGAATATCAAGAATCACGGTTACCGTAAAATTATCCCTTTTGACTAGAACTTGACCCAAACCCAACCGAAACACATGTAGGCATGTATTACATATATATATATATATATATATATATATATATATATATATATATATAAATGATATATAAATTGATTTATTTTTATTTATAGAAGTTCTAACCATAGAAAGTTTTATAGGTGGCAACCTAGTTGGCAAATAACTACCTAACCACTTCCCTAACCAACCCAACAACCAAATCTTATCCAATTCTAACCATAACAACCAACCCCACCATCAAAATTTTGGCCAAGATCAGCCCCCCTGGCCGAAGCCCCCTAGTAATAGGATAACCCCCTCCTTTATTTAAATCTATTTAAAAAGACCCTATATACATCAACTCATCAACAAACCCTAACCCTAACCTTATCAAAACCCCTCCCTCATAGTTGTTCGCCCTTTTCTCTCTCCCTCACATGTCAAACATCCCCTCCTTTCCTCTCTCACCCTCACAACATCATCTCTTTCCCCAAAAATCCCTTCCACTCTTCCAAAAGCTCCACTTTTCATCATCCTTCAACCATATCTCCATCCAAACGTCATTAAACCTTCAAGAAGAACCCCATCTTCTCCATAATTATATCAAGAACTCTTTTCTTCATCAACAATCTGTCACAAAGAAGTACCAATTCGAGCACGGGCAAGGAGGAGAAATTCTTGGACAAGAAGAAACACCACCTTCAAATCCTCAAACGGTTTCGGTAAACCTTAAATACTTCTCCCCCAAATCCCATGATATTATGCTTTTAGGTTAAGTTAATTTACTGAATTAGAACCCCTATTATGCCATCTTTTTCTTATATTAAGAAATATAGATTTTTTTTGTGTTAGTTTGGTGATGGTTGCTTGTCGGTAGAGCTAGTTTAAGATGCGTGATACGACTAATGGAGAAAACCTTATTGCTTATAAAAAAATGAATGAATTAATATTTAATTTCTAAAAAATAATTAGTTATAAATAAATTCTATGATATTATAATATCAAATATGAACCTATAACTAAGGGACACTAGCTAGGTTTTTAGGTAATTATATGACATTGTTTTGGTAGTAAATAGAGAATTTTTGGACGAAATCAATAGGTGATTATTTTCTGAGATTATAACAGAACATAATAGGATATATAATAATTTTTAATAGATATAAACAATAATAATAGATTGGCTATTTCTCAAACAAATTTTGGACAAAACTAGTCAACATAGAGTTGCCGAAATCTTGAAATATATTATTTTTGTCAAATCTGGAATTTATTGCAATAAATTCATATAAATCATATTTAATTCTGTAAAAATATAATTTATTAGGATTTAATTCTATTTCCTTTAATTGGGGACTTAAACTTAAACTTTGGAAGTCAAAAACCAAGAAACTAGGTCCCGATACCCTGTAAAAGTAAGCAAGGTTGTTAGAAATAATAATGGGCTTGGTTTTGCATGACATTGAAGAAATTATTGAATTTGGTTATAATTACAAGAAATTATGTTTGGATCCTTAAGTAATTAATTTATTTTTAGGTCAATTAATTTTCGAAGGAGTCGACGCGGGATCATCTATACCATCGCTGACTGCAGAATCAAGCAAGTGTACCTTGCCAAGATGTTTACAGTTCTAAATCATTTATTTGGTATTATTTATGCATTAGATGTTTGTGTGGTTTATTGATGTACTTATTGAGCCTAGGGCCGTTATACGATACTTTGTGTCCAAACAAGATTCGTGTACCAACATCCCCTGCGGAGTCGAGTATCGTAGTTAGAGAGTCATTCTTTCGAACCCATATTTTGCGCACATATTATTTGCACATCCAACCATAGGACACTGGACACAATTCTTCATGTGACGGAGTCTTTCACGACTTGATCGTGATACTTGGACTCTGGATAGGACTACATGATGCATGCTTTAGTTGTAAGTATAATTGTATATTTTTACTATGACTTGTGTTGATAGTTAGAGGTCATGATCTTGCGTATCTTGATTGGGACATAAGATTACATTGGGTGGTGAGAGTCTTCATCGTGCTCTGGGCATATGTTACTTATTACTATTTATAGCGTATTAGGCTTTAGGTTCCCTATGCGGAATCTAAAGTATTATATTCATATATACATCTTCCTCTTGGTTCCCCCATATGGAGCCTTGAGTGTACCATTAGCATATGAAAGTTTCCATTGGGATCTTTTGTGAGTAACAGCCAGGGGTACGATACCATACTCTTATTTGCATATCACGTAGTTGTAGCTTTTCCCATATTCATACCATTATACTGTTCACTATTGGCTTGAGTGTTTATTGTACCTTGTTATGTCCCCTGCGGACTTGGATATGGAATATGTCCCCAGGTATTAACGAGGAGGTTTATCCTGAGGTTAACGGGCCAGGAGCTGATTTCGGAGCCGTACCAACAACCGAGGACGAGGTCGTACCGGAGGACTTCTCTTGATTCTCAGATTATTTTTATGTATGATACCTTGTGATTCTTAGTTGTGGATTTGGATATTTCTCTCTCACTATTTGATACAGATTGTTCTCCGTGATATTTATTTATTATATTATGATAGATAGTTTTATTTATGGTATTAATATGTGAGACTAGTTTATCATATTGCCTCTTGTTTATGACTTGGTGGATGAAATTAGATACATAGACTATGACATATATATTGTAGACCATTTTGATTTTGATACAGCTTAAGTACATAATAAAGGGTCCATTAAATTGGGTTCTCCCATTGGAGTGTGCTGTTGGCCAATGCTACGTGGCTAGTCCCTCGGTATTTTGGGATTGGGGCATGTCACGACCCGCACCCAAAATTTGGGCACGAGTACGTGGGTACGTCTAGCCTATGCCATAGTATTGGCGGTAGAACGCTGTCTAGGTCACAATAACACTAATATAACTCTCAACCTGTCAATGATATCAATCTCCATAAGGAGGACAATATACATCTCACAATATATCGTAATGTAAACTCAATCACAACAACTATAAGAGTATAAGGCACGATAAAGATAAGAAGAATGACATAGTCAACACCATGTCTCAAAATAAGGATAAACCACAGTCCAGTTGTCCAACATAAAGTCTCCACAAGTCTTCACATAAACTAAGAATAAGTCTAAACATAAACTCAATCACCTCAAATAAGTCTCGGTGCATAAGATAAATACTATCTAGATAACTGCAGGTAATGTCTCTTCTAAAGGAATAGTCTCCTCTAAAATCTCTGGTGTGCAGTCTGCATCTATACCCGGTCCATAGTGTGTGGTACAAAAGTCCTCAAGATCCTCTGGAAAAAATAACCAGTCAGGATTGGAACGAAGTACAAGCACTAACAACAGTTCTACATATATTGACAAAAACTATAACACAGTGTAAAAAAATACAAGACATATATGAATACTAGCAATAAGAGATATTGGACATAATGAAGTACTGGAAGAAATGCTGGAATAAAGAAATACTGGAACATCATCATCAATGTACATCTAGCAATGAAATAGAAATACAAGTGCATGCTAGAACAATGATCTAGAATATAATAAGTACTAGAACAATAACTAGAACATGTAGAGATGCTAGATCAATATACTAAAGATACATGTCAAGAACATCTAACTAAGTATGTGAAACATAAGCATATCATGTGATTGGCTTAGGATTGATCAGGCTTGCTATATATCACTAGCTATGATTCATGTAAGGTCAGGCTAACCATCCGGATAGCTATGATGCAAGCAATAGTCAGACTAATCATACATAACAGGCTATGAGGCATATAATGGTCAGGCTGCACCGACATGAGGTGTGGGTGAGCTATGATGCAAGTAGAGTTGGGTATGATCACATAAGCTACTAATATTTCCCCGTTTTCCCCAGCTAGCATGATGGATTCCAAATCATGACTCCTCGTGACAGGTCTCGATAATGCCAACTCGTGTAAACAATAGTGTCAGAGTCATGTACGCTATACAACTAGAATTATAGTAAAAATAAACATAATGAAAATTGACAGAGAATGTACTGGTCCTTAGCTGGCAATACCAATGTCCTGTTTCCAAAGTATCATCTGAATAATCCAACAGTCCTATAGACATATCATATAATACAATATTTTATCAGACATTACACTAACACACAATCAAAACACAATAATCTCAGAGACTATGCTAGGGGTGTCACGTTTGTAGTTGTTGTGCATAACGGACAGTCAATGATACGGGTCTTGCTAGTACGTCGGTTTACAAATGGCAGTCTGCTATCATGTTATATGGTCACAGGTCAATGTAACTACGGGGTATCCGTGGTTACACTCGGGTCATCTAGTACATAAACATATTATACATATTATTAACTAGCATATAACATTAATACTCATAACATATATATGTATACAAAATAATTACATATATAATAGATATATGTATATACACTAATAGAATTTATACTATGTATATATATATATATATATATTAAACATATACTAGGGATACATATATAATACATATACATATGTATATATACTAATTGAGAGATATACTACATATATATATATATATATATATATATATATATTAAATATATACTAATACACATACCAATACCAACTACAAATATGCATGCATAGAATAAAGAACTATGTGTATGCGTGTACGTGTACATGTAAGCGAGAGGGGACTCGAACCTGGGTACGTGAGATGAGACGTGCGTGTCGAGGTCATCGCAAAGGGGGTGCTCGACTGCTCCTATTGCTGCTGTATCGAAGAATTCGGCGGTTGGCAGCGTCTCCAGCGAGTCTCAAGCGTTTAGGCGATCGACGCCAGCGGGTTCAGCGGGTCTGGTCGATCGAGGTCATTGCTCCAGTCGGCTGCACGAGTTCGAAGCAGGCGTTCAGGCGAACAACGGCTATGTGCAAGAGGGTTCAAAGTTGACGGGATGAGAGCGGGCTCGGTGCAGCATCGGTTTCTGGCGTTCAGGCGTGTCGAGGGGGATGAAGGCGGCTTGTCGAAATGGCGAGGACTCTGGTGGAAGCGGTGGGGGTTCGCTCAGGCGATGGTGGTGAAACGGTCGTACAGTACAGCGGGTCGGGGACAGCGGGATAAGGTGTCGGGTCGTTGGTTCCAGCGGGGTTGGGCGAGTGGAGGCGGTGAAGTCGGGGAAACAGGGAAGATGGTGGTCGGCAGGGAGATGGGAACATAAAATCTGCGGCAGGTTTAGTTTGTATTAGGTTGAAAAGAAAAGAAAAGAAAAAGTAAAAGGGATATTTATATCTAGGTACAATGAGTTGACCTAGAATTAGGCTTGGTCAAAACCCTCTTGGGATTGGGCCTTGTCATGGATATTTTCATGGGCTAGGATTCAATAAATTCGAACGAAATTGCTAGAATTGCATTGGTTCAAGGTTTTGAAGGCCATGGTTCAAGGAGATTGATGTTGCATTGCACACACCCAAAAATTATGGAAAAATACACATGAAAGAGAATGGGTTTATTCATGTGTCATGTCCAACGGGGTGGATACCTTAATGCACTTTTGCACAAAAGTGTCCAACAATTAGAAAATTACACAAAGTGAGGTTTATAATTTTAATTAATTAAAATAAATGTAAATGGTGTTCTAAAATTAATTAGAAGTACAAAGGGCTGGAATTAAGTGGGACACAAGTGTCATGAATGAATTAGACTCGGAAAAGAATATTACCCTAATTTGGGTTGCTCAAAATGGGTCAAAATTGTATCTCCAATTTCGATTGGAACGCACAAGGATACAAGATTTGATTTATAATAAATTAATATAATCGTTTTGCGACGAATGTTGTGCGACTAAAATGAAGCACATCAAGGTATTATTATGAGTCACACAAAGATCAAAACAAAAGTCCGGCACGTCTAGGGCAAGTGTGTAAATTTGGTTGGAAGACAATGGCTAGTGTAGTACTTTAATTATCGAAACAACGGTAATGTGCAACAATCAAATAAAATCACAGCAATTTAAATATAATTAATTATCATGCAATCATTTATACATTAATTATGAAAAGACGAAAATACCCCTAATCTAAAATGTGGGGTTGACAAGTCTACCCTCCTTAAAAGAATTTCGTCCTCGAAATTAAAAATAAACTAGCACAAGAACAAACAATCAAACAATGAATTATACCTCAAGTCTCGAATAGATACGGATACTGCTCGCGCATTTCGTCCTCTCTCTCCCAGGTTGACTCGCCTGGAGAGTGATGTCTCCATGCAACACGAACCAAAGAAATAGTCTGGTTCTGCAATACCTTCTCTCTACGATCCAAGATCTCAACGGGCTATTCAGGATAGCTGAGCGTCGGTCCAACTTCGATCTTCGAGTGATATAGTACATGACTAGGATCTGCCACATACCTTCTCAGCTACGACACATAGAACACGTCATGCACTCCTTCTAGAGCAGGCGGCAAGTTAAGTCTATAGGCCACTCCACCGACCCTTGCAAGAATACTGAAGGGCCCGATGTATCGTGAACTAATATTTCTGCCTCTACCAAAATAAATCGTGCCCCGTGTCGGAGAAATCTGTAGGAACACTAAATCGCCAACCTAGAACAAACAATCTTAAAACACAATCTAAAAACAAAACAATCACAACCAATAAAACAAAACCTATACCTGAAACTCTAGGGGTCTACGGTGGCTATCGGCCCAATGCCTCTGTCAGTCCTGCGCCACTCGCAGTCTGTCTCTAATAAATTTTACCTTTTCTGCTGCATCCAAGACCATTTCTGGTCCTAACAAGGCTCTCTCTCCAATATAATCCCACGATAACTGTGTACGACATCTTTGTCCATATAAAGCCTCAAATATTGATATCTCAATGCTGGCTGGTAGCTGTTGTTGTAAGCAAACTCTACTAGGTGTAGATGATCCTCCCAAGAACCTTCGAGATCCAAAATGCAAGTGCGTAACATATCTTCAAGAGTCCGAATGGTCCTTTCAGACTGCCCGTCTGTCTGGGGGTGATACGCAGTACTGAACTTGAGCTGAGTGCCCAAGCTAACCTGCAGACTCCTCCAGAAATGGGAAGTAAAACGACTATCCCGATCTGAGATGATACTCACAGGAACTCTATATAATCTGACAATCTGTTGCACGTACATCTCTACTAACTTCTCTGTCGACGTACCCACTTTGAAAGGTAAGAAGTGGGCTGATTTGGTCAACCTATCTACGATGACCCAAATCGCATCATTTTCTCCTGGAGAACGTGGAAGCCCTGAAACAAAGTCCATAGTCATGTGCTCCCACTTTCTTTCTGGAATAGGTAAAGGTTGAAGCGATACTCCTGGCCTCTGTCGATCTGCTTTTACCTGCTGGCACACTAAACATCGGGATACAAAGCATGCTACCTCGCGCTTCATACCATACCACCATACATGCTCCCTCAAATCTCGATACATCTTGTTGGCTCCGGGATGCATCGAGTACTGAGAGTGATGTGCCTCCTGCAAAACCTCTTTACGCAGCTCTCCACTCGGCACACACATCCTCATGCTATGCCGTAAAGATCTATTATTCGTAATAATGAAGTCATTTGTCAATCATGTCTGAACTTGTGCCCTGATACTCCTTAAAGTCTCATCATCATACTGTGTAGCCTTAATTCTGTCCATCAGCTCTGATTATATCTGCAATCCCCACATCTGAATCTCAATACCTGGGACTAGTACTTTAATTCCCAAGCTCTCTAGATCGGACAATAAGTGTCTATCTGTTGTCAAATACATAGCCATCGGATACCTGCTCAAGGCATCAACGACTACGTTGGCCTTTCCTGGATGGTATTGTAGTAAGATGTCAAAGTATTTCATCAACTCTAACTACCTTCTCTGCCTCATGTTCAGCTTCTTCTATGTAAATACGTACTTCAAGCTCTTGTGGTCTGTGAAGATCTCCACACGCTCTCCGTACAGATAGTGTTTCCACAGCTTTAGAGCGAAGATAACTGTTGCTAACTCCAAATCGTGAGTGGGATAGTTTTTTTTCATAAGGGCATAATTATCTTGAAGCATAGACAATTACTTTTTTGTGCTGTTAAAGAACGCATCCCAAACCTTTTCCTAAAGCATTATTATAGATAGTGAATCCACTTGTCCCTGATGGCAACGTCAAAACTAGTGCTATCATCAATCTCTTCTTAAGCTCATCAAATACGGCTTGACATTCTTCTGTCCAGACAAAATCCACATCTTTCTTGGTCAGCCTAGTCATTGGCTCAACAATCTTGGAGAAGTCTTGTACAAATCTTCTGTAGTATCCTGTTAGTCCGAGAAACTCCTGATCTCAGCTACCGTACTGGGGGTAGCCCATGATTCCACTGCTTCGACCTTCTTTGGGTTAACTAAAATTTTGTCACCCGTCACCATATGTCCAAGAAATTCAACCTTGTCAAGGAAGAACTCATACTTTGAAAGCTTTTCGTACAACTCTTCCTTCCTGAGAGTCTCTAAGACTATCCTCAGGTGCTCTTCGTGCTACTCTGGGGTCTTCGAATACACAAGAATATCGTCAATGAACACCACTACGAACTTGTCAAGGTACTGATGGAATACCTTGTTCATCAAGTTCATGAATACTGCTGGTGCATTGGTTAAACCAAACGGTATTACTGTGAATTAAAACTGTCCATATCTGGTCCAAAAAGCTATCTTCGGTATGTCTTCACTCTTCACCTTCACCTGGTGATAGCCTGACCTCAAGTCTATCTTTGAAAATACCTTCGCTCTGCTCAACTGATCGAAAAGATCATCTATCCTCGACAGCGGGTATTTGTTCTTGATAGTGAGGTTGTTCAGAGCTCTATAATCGATACACATGCGTACCATGCCATCCTTCTTCGATACGAATAATATCGGTGCTCCCCATGGTGATGAACCGGATCTAATGAAACCTTTGTCCTATAGCTCCTTAACTTGCTTCTTTAGTTCTACCAACTTGTTGTTGTTGACTCTATAGACATGTTGTAAAATAGGCTCCGCTCCTGGTATCAAGTCTATAGAGAATTCAACATCTCTGTCTGGCGACAAACTTGACAACTCCTCTGAAAATACATCCAGGAACTCCGTTATCAGTGGATGTGGTAACTCCTCTTCTTCCATCCTGGCTGCGCAAAAAGTGCCTCTGCTCTGCTTCGCTGCTCCTCTGGCGACCTTAAACTCTGGTTCTCCTGGTGGTCAAAATACTACTCTGCCTTCGTGAAAATCTATAGAAGCATGGTGTTTACTCAACCAGTCCATTCCGAGTACAATATCGTATCCCGAAAGTGGGACGAGTATACTCACGCTCAATTCTCGGCCTTCCAATGACACTCTTCGTTCCTTGCAATAATCACAGACTAGGATAATGCCTCCTCCATTCATGATCTTGCAAGTCCTATCTAATGGTTCCATTTCTAATTGATGCTTAAGGGCATAAGATACAGATACGAAACTATGGGAAGCGCCAGAATTAAATAATGCAAGTGCTTGAATAGAATATAGAGAAACTAAACCTGAAATCACGTCTCCAGCTGGCTCGGCCTCCTCAATAGTTATGGCGTAAGCTCGTCCCTGTGGTGCTCCTCTCTGCTGCTACTGGTGCTGAGCAAACCTCTGCTGCTGTGGTAGAAGTGGAGGTCCCCTCTGATGGCATCCTGGTACAATAGGTACCCTGGCTGGTCTTCTTTGAGCGGCTGCTCCACCCTGACGAGCCTGAATAGATGGGCAGTCCCTAAGCTGATGTGCTGATGATCAACAGGACAAGCAAGTACCCAATCTCTTTCTGCAGATGTCTCAAGTATGTCCCATCTTTCTGCAATACGCACACTGGGCAACGGGCTAATTCTGTCTCTGTGGCTGCTGCTGCTGGATGTGTCCTCGAACTAGTGCCTGGTGTTGCTGATGCTGCTGCTAGTACGGTCTCTGTTATTGTTGAACGTGTGGGCGCTTGGCCGGTCCTGTGTTACCACCTGTTCCTCCAGAAGTATCGTATCCTCTCTTGGGCCTGAGGGCAAAATCATCTTCAGCAATCTGGGCATCTATCAGGATACCCTCAAATGTAGCAATGCATCGTCTTGAAGTACGAGACTTGATCTCTCTATTCAATCCCTTCTTGAATTTCCGTGCTCTATCTTCTGGCTCTCGAATCATCGATGGCACAAATTGACTCAATCGGCAAAACTCTGTCGCGTATTCGTCAACTGACATGCTTCCTTGGACTAAGTCATGGAACTGACTTTCCAATGCTTCCAAAGCCACGGCAGAAAAGAACTTCTCCTTGAAGAGCTCTTTGAAGTCATCCCAAGTAAGTCCTCTATCAGCGAGTCTTGGCTCTGTACGATACCACGTCAGCGCGATATCAAACATCTGACTGCCAGCGGCCTCGATCTGAAGAATCTCCGAAATCTGTGCTAAGCGTAAGTTTCTCTCTATGTTCTCTAACCAATCATCAGCATAGATTATTCCTTCAGTGCCTTTGAACTCTCGAGGCATCATCCTCTTGAAGTCTACTGTAGTACCTGGCCTCTGGTGCTGCTGGCCAGGATGCTGCTGTTGTCGTGCTCCTCTCTCCACAGCTTGGAGAGCCACCTGATGAGCATTCTCCATGCTCTCTCTCATCAGCTCTGTCTATGCCTGGTGTGCCTCTGCTTTCACTCTCTGGGCTTCAGCTTGAACACACTGAGCTTCTGCTGTCACTCTCTGGGCCTTTAGCATGCCCTGGATCAATGCGAACATCTGTGCCCCGTCAGTGGGCACTCCTCCGGGAATCGGTGTCGGTGGTGGTGGAAGGTTGTCCGTCGCAGCTGGGGCAATCCTCTGAACAGGTGGAGTAGGAATCCCATTAGTTTCAGTTACTCCCACATGAACAGGAGATATAGGAGGAACTCCAAATGTCTGTTCGTAAGGTCAAGAGGTGGCAGGCCCCTCTGAAGTTGATGCTCCCGCTCTTAGAGATCTAGTCTGCGGCGATATCCTGAAGACAGATCGAAAAGAATCAATTAAGGTGATAGATACGATATAATCAAAGAAGGACAGTAAAATTCTAAAGAAAACAATCATTCAGTATAGTATTATAAAGATCAAAATTTTCCTACTATGATTTAGCATACTCTCATCCTAAATCCTATTTTCTATATCCTATCGTAGGCTCGCAGTAGTACAACTAAGTTGTCGTACTACCACGATATCGCACAACTTATGAAATTAGACCTACATGGGCCACCACTAAAAATGTGTCACGACCCGCACCCAAAATTTGGACACGAGTACGTGGGTACGTCCAGCCTACGCTGCAGTATCGGCGGTAGAACGATGTCTAGGTCACAATAACACTAATATAACTCTCAACCTGTCAATGATATCAATCTCCATAAGGAGGACAATATACATCTCATAATATATCATAATGTAAACTCAATCACAACAACTATAAGAGTATAAGGCACGATAAAGATAAGAAGAATGACATAGTCAATATCATGTCTCAAAATAAAGATAAACCACAGTCTAGCTGTCCAACATAAAGTCTCCCCAAGTCTCAACATAAACTAAGAATAAATCTAAACATAAACTCAATAACCTCAAATAAGTCTCGGTGCATAAGATAAATACTGTCTAGATAACTGCAGGTAATGTCTCTTCTAAAGGAATAGTCTCCTCTAAAATCTCTGGTGTGTAGTCTGCATCTATACCCGGTCCATAGTGTGTGGTACAGAAATTCTCAAGATCCTCTGGAAAAAATATCCAGTCAAGATTGGAACGAAGTACAAGCACTAATAGCAGTTCCACATATATTGACAAAAACTATAACACAGTGTAAAAAAATACAAGACATATATGAATAGTGGCAATAAGAGATACTGGACATAATAAAGTACTGGAAAAAATACTGGAAAAAAGAAATACTGGAACATCATCATCAATGTACATCTAGCAATGAAATAGAAATACAAGTGCATGCTATAACAATGATCTAGAATATAATGAGTACTAGAACAATAACTAGAACATGTAGAGATGCTAGATCAATATACTAGAGATACATGTCAAGAACATCTAACTAAGTGTGTGAAATATCAGCATATCATGTGATCGGCTTAGGACTGATCAGGCTTGCTATGTATGACTAGCTACGATTCATGTAAGGTCAGGCTAACCATCCGGATAGCTATAATGCAAGCAATAGTCAGGCTAATCATACATAACAGGCTATGAGGCATGTAATGGTCAGGCTGCACCGACATGAGGTGTAGGTGAGCTATGATGCAAGTAGAGTTGGGTATGATCACATAATCTACTAATATTTCCCTATTTTCCCCAACTAGCATGATGGATTCCAAATCATGACTCCTCGTGAGAGGTCTCGATAATGCCAACTCATGTAAACAACAGTGTCAGAGTCATGTACACTATATAACTAGAATTATAGAGATAATCAACATAATGGAAACTGTCAGAGAATATACTCACCTGCGGTCCTTAGATGGCAATACCAATGTCCTGTTTCCAAAGTATCGTCTAAATGATCCAACAGTCCTATAGACATATAATATATTACAATATTGCATCAGATATTACACTAACACACACAATCAAAACACAATAACCTCAGAGACTACGCTAGGAGTGTCACGTCTGTAGTTGTTGTGCATAACAGACAGTCAATGATACGTGTCTTGCCAGTACGTCGGTGTACATATGGTAGTCTGCTATCATGTTATATGGTCACAGGTCAATGTAACAACGGGGTAACCGTGGTTACACTCGGGTCATCTAGTACATAGATATATTATACATATTGTTAACTAGCATATAACATTAATACTCATAACATATATATATATACCAAATAATTACATATATAATAGATATATGTATATACACTAATAGAATTTATACTATGTATATATATTAAACATATACTAGGGATACATATACAATACATATACATATGTATATATACTAATTTAGAGATATACTACATATATATATATATATATATGCATACACCAATTTTGAGTAGGCATCACTCGCCAGAAGAGAGTACCTGGGAGCGAGAGGCCAAGATGCGCGAGCGATATCCTTATCTGTTTGAGCCATGAGGTATAATTCTTTCTTGCTTGTATTGATTTCTTTTGGTAGTTAGTTTCTTCCTTAATTTCGAGGACGAAAATTTTCTAAGGTGGGTAGGATTGTCACCCTCACCTTTTTTAGCTAGGGGTAGTTTGGTAATTTGGCATGGGTATTAATTTTAGGAATAAATATTGAATATAAATTTGATGATTGTATTAATTATTTAATTATGTTGAGCTATAATTATTGTGACTAGCATTAGTTATTTTATTAGAGATTTGTGTTAATTAGTTATTTAAAGAGACTAGCCAATATTTAGACTCGACACATATGGACCTATATAGATTTGTCATGATAATTAGTGAGCCCAACTTAGAACAAAGCCAATTAGTCATTCCACTAATTAAATTAAGGAGAATAAGTTTAATTATAATTAGTTAGAGACTTCCAAAAATATCCACCCTTAATTTTTCTCATAATACATCATGTAGGGGTATTTGGAAACTAAGCATGTAGCTTGGGGAAGGAGTAAGGGGCCGGCCACTTGAAGAGGGGCTCTCCTTCTCTCTCCTCCTCATTTGTATTGCATTTTGATTCCAAACTCTAGATCTCTAATTTCCCAATTCCCTCCATTAATTTTCTATACAATTCACTACTAATTCCTTCTCAAATTCATCACTCTTGAAGCCTTGGAGCTTAGAGAAGTAAGGAGCACAAGGAGGAGAAACTTTGGAGCTAGAGATCATGTCCGGATCGTGTCCAATTATATTTTTATTGGGAATCCATCTTCCAATTGGTAATTCCTGAATTTTCCTTTCATTATAGCTTCTTAATCATACATTTGATTATTAGAAATGACCCAACGGCATAGGGCTATCAATAGGAGCAAGTTCTAGGCTATTTGGCTATGTAAAGTGAGTTCTATATGGAGTTTTGTGTGCATATTGGGAGAATTATGAATTTGACACATCAATTGTGTGTCATAAGAACAATTAGATCTAATTAGACTTAGATCGGGATTATGGAACTAGATACATGACCACAAATGGATACGTGTAGGCCGTATCACGGTATATTTTGCGATACGGTGTGATACGGGGACCAATTTTGGGTGTTTTGCACTTCTCTTCAATTTCTTTTGTAGCAAGCTACATTGATTATATATAGATGTTGTATATGTGTAAGATTGATTAATTATAGAGAATTTGGGTTTTGGCCTTTCACTTGGACACATATCATGAATATCACAAGTACACACTCTAAGTGTTTGATCAATTGACACTAGATTATATTTATATAGGTATATAATGTATACGTGTGATGTATGTGTGTATGTGTGTGTGTGTGTGTATATATATATATATATATATATATATATATATATATATATATATATATATATATATATATATATATAGTCTATACTAGACTTAGATATCTATATCCTTTGTGTGTGTTTTTGGGTGTGGGAGGTTGAGAGAACCGTAGCAACAATATGCTCGAGCAGTGGCAGCAGCAGTAAGTCGAGCAGTGGCAGCAGCAAGTCGAGAAGTGGTAGAAACAGCAAGTCGAACAGTAGCAGCAGTAGTAAGTCGAGAAGTAGCAGTAGCATGCTCAAGCAGGAGGAGCTCACAACAAAGGGATATTCCAGGTTTAAGTGTAATGCCCAAGTGCACGTGGGTGAGTGAAGGTTAATACATTTGTATAATTTAGACTGTGAGTATTAAGAATTGAGGATAGTGTCAAGTAATCTTTAGTGTGAGAGTATCATAGAGGGTATGCATAATTAAGGGGGAGCAAGTGATGTTGTTGTTGATGTGGGTTTTAGGTTTCAGTTTTGGTTTGAGGGGAGGTCACAGTTGGGTGATGGTGTTGGTAATATACATGACTGAGATACAAGCATGGGTATGGCCATTTATAATTGTTAAAGTAGGTGAGATGAGGTATCAAGATACCTTGAGTCATGATACTCAAATGCTTAGTAGGTAAGGTATGTATGTGAGTTAAGGTAAGTTGAGAGTGTGGTGTAGGTATCTCATAATACTTCGAGTTTGAGTAATAGAGTATCTCAAGATACGATGAGGATTAAGTATTGTTTATTAAGAGAATTTTGGGTTATGGGCTGGATTAGTGATAGTTGAGGGGTTGGTCTAGGTGCCAAGATACCAAGGTATTTATAGTATCAAGGTATAGGCTAAGCTAAGGTATTACTAATAGTAGTATGTGTTAAGTGTAAGATATTACAAGTACTCATAGAGATTGATGAGTATAAGGTATTCTAGATACTAAAGGTAGTAGTATTATTAACTAGTATATATATTAGTTAAATGTTGATATATATGTATTAACTAGTTATGTATATAAGTTATAAAGATTGATATTAGTATATAAGATATCCTAGAATCTAGTTTTAGCTAGTATAGCTTTTATCATCAAGATACTAACCTAGAAGCTTAGATATAAGATCATACAACCTAGAAGCTTAGATATAAGATCATACAACCTAAAAGTAGCTATTTCGACCTAGTTTGACTAGCATAACCTGGAAATAACCTAGAAAGCATATTTTGACTCATTTAGTATGATTATCACTTCATTCTACCAAAGTAACTTGATTTTCTTATATAGGGTTGTGTGACACCAGCTCGGACACCGAGTTACCTCCTTTGCTCAGGACCATAGGCGAGTACATTTCTTTGTTAGTTTTTATTTTATGATAGTGTATATATCGCATGTTATAGAACTATATACTTGATTCTGACACAGTGGTTTCACGGACTGGTACTATATGGATCCTGTCAGGAGATGTTATCCCTTACCGTATTCAGTGGATACTCCTTCACATGTATTTTATCGTGTGTATCGGGTATTGATTATCGTGTACTTTATGTTAATACACTACTCATTTTTAGTGTGCTCATATTCATGTACACACACTGCTAGTGTTTAGTGTGCCCATATTCATGTTCGTAATGTGTCGTGATTGGATCCATTGGTATTAGTTGGGTATGGGAGAATAAGATTTGATTATGTGATCAAGCCCAAGTATATTCGTGTATATATCGATTACATATCATATCTGTAATCGAGTTACCATATTATAACCTAAACCGATCACATAATGAACTTGTATTCCATGGCATATTTGCTAGTTTCATTTATTTCAATTATATTACAGTTATTCTATTGCATGTTCTTCATTTTAGTACATTACCTGTTCACCCTAATTTATTTTATTCTGATATTTAGTTATCGTATATCCTTTTCTATTGTATGTTATATATGCTCGATTATGTATTTAAAACTGCTTTCAGAGGTATGTACTTTGCTCCAATTCTGACTGGATATAGTTTTTAGATGATTGGCTTGTGGACCAGTGTCCAACCTACTACGAGCCGCAGGACGGCGTACCATTAGAGGATGCTCATTTAGAGCAAGAGAACTTAGTACCAGAGTCTGAGGAGGTTTAGATTATTGTTTAGACTTTTATTATACTTTTATTGAGGCTTATGGCATGCATATATTATTTCAGGCTTGTGGATGTATCGTGACTCTTTCTTTCGTTATTCTATCTCGTTCTTTATCTTTCTTTGTTTGCATTGTGATTGAGTATAGTTTATCATTATCAAATATCATATTATTCCTCCGTTTGGAGTTAAGATGATTGACATGTACCATATATATATTGTATGAGATGTTTAGATAGTAGAGTTGACCCAGACAGCGTTCTACCGTCGATGTTGTGGCGTAGGCTGGGCGTTGCTCACTACTCGTACCCTTATTCCGGGTGCGGGTCGTGGAAAAACTAATAAAAAAATATTTTATAGTAGAATTATAAAGCCCTTACATAAAAATTCATTCAAGTCTATTTTGCTTATTGTGTCATCAACAAGCTGGTGCTTGAGGCCCTTGGTGAACGAATCTGTCATATTCACTTGACTCTGAACATCAACCACTAACATAAAGCCATATGAGATTCGTTCATTCAGTACTGTATGACAAAGTCTCCTAGTCCTATTCTCCCTATTGAAGAGAACATTTGATACTAATGTTATAGTTTCCTAGTTGCCGCAGTATATCAGTATAGTAGGAATCTATAAACCAACCGAAGAAAGATCATATATGAGCGCTCCCAAAGTCATTTTGCATCATCTGTTATTATCGCCAGTGTCATGACCCACTCCCAAATAACTAGATATGAGTCGGACATGCCCATCCTGTACTGTTGAAAACAACGGTAGTCAACTATCTAAATCTCATACATCATCAAAGTACAATAATCGAATCTCGCTCATCACAGCCAACCTATATCATGCCCTGTCAATATCAATCACCACAACATCCACTATTTTTATTACATATCCTTTTACAATATGTATCCAGAGACAAATCTGGTGAATGATAAAGGCAACATCATCCTCAACTAGACAACAAAATAATGATTACAACAAATAAAACTGGGCAAGTAAGGAAATCTATATAAATTCTCATGTCAATCTCATAACAATGGTTACCTACCTACTCAACAATGGTTACCTACCTACTCAGTATTTCTTCGTCCCCACAATACAATCTCATAATATTCTCATGTCAATCAAGTGTCTAATATAAGATCAAGAATAATGTAGTAATTCAAAGTAACGAGCCCGTGTTGTAGTATACTTGCTTGGATATGGAAAGATGGTCAAGTCCAAGTCCAAGTCCTCGTCAGCTGATCAAGACTGTGTCCTATTACAACCCGTACTAGGATGATCGGGATACGAGTACATGGTACATTCAGCCTACACCACAACATTGGTGGTAAAACACTGTCTAGGTCATGACTATATAACTAACAATCTCTCACAATAATATTCGACTCCATAAAGAGAACAATGATACATATATATATAAATACTCAATCACATGATCTAAAAGGAAGATAAAGCACGATAATGATATAAAGAGAAGGAAAATCAAAGTCTCAAATATCTAGACAACAACACAACAAGTCTATGTACCAAAATAATAATCCATGTCTCAGAATAGTTGTCGGAGACAATTTTGATACCAAAATACTAATAAAAGAAACTATGATAACTAGTAACTCATCCCGGTAGTCACACCAAGCTACTCCTAAGCTACGGGGTCCAAAGCTGCCGCTAGACCCTCCCGGGGTCCATAACAGGTGGGACACTAGTCCTCCAAATCAATACCTAAAAATATTATCCAGTCAGTATAAAACAAGTAAAACCTAATAGAAATTCCAATTAATTGAGAAAGACTATAAAATAATAATAGTAAATATAATACATGATAAAAGACAATAAACTGATATTATTGTAAAACAGTAATGAGTGACAGGTAATCATGAGCAATGTAGTATAATCAGTATATATGAAGTAGAAGAGAAAGAAAATGTAACTATACTAAGTATTTTGAAATACTAATTAGATATGTGATCGGCTTGAGAGATTAAATAATTTACACTAAGAGAAAACTAGCTCAATCATACGTAAAATGTATGATTACCTAGTAGTCGATGATTTACACTAGTTATCAATGGTTCTGATCACATATCCAGTTAGCACTTCTCCACCCCGACTAATATGACTGATCCAAGCATGACACATCACAACAAATGAATAATAATATAATTTTTGATAATGATACCCTGAACAATATCCAAATACGAAGGTAACATCTCATGACTAGGGATCCAATATATACCAATCCATGCACCATCATATCAGGAATCAAGTATAATATTACTAAATACATGTATCATAGTAATTATTAAGTAAAGAAAATTATCAGAGAATGTACTCGCCTTTAATCCTGTAATGAAATATCAAACAGTGTCCAAAACGGTGCCTCGAAGTCCTATATATGAATTTCTATGTCAAACAGGTGATTCAAAATCATAAACATGCTCAAACTAGCTATATTCTAATCTTCTAGGTCAAAACTAGATTATTGGTTTAAAGTAGGTCAATTACATAATTTTAGGTTCCAATTTATCTACTTGTCTGGCCTATATAGCTATAGTAGTCAATTCTATGTCTTCTAGGTCAATAACCTTCTAATACTAAGTTTCTAAGTCATACTAGTTAGTATAAATATCTAAGATACCATATGTATACTATATAGACTCATAGATATTAATATATTATAGTACCTTAGCCTATTCTAATGTCCCTCTCTAATACCTTTATTATTATCCATAACCTTACCCTAACTCAATACCTTAGTATATACCAATACCTTAGTATTCAAAACTTAATGTTCCAACACTTATCTTACCTTACTCTATGATACCCCATGGTACCATGCCCCTAACTTACTATCTTCACTTTAACACCCTAACTAATCACAATCCTACATATACAATAGTGTTACACAAACCCACACAAATTATTTTTTATAACTGACGCTCTAATACTTTACCTAACACTTGCTATCACTAAATGATACATATTTACCTAATGATACTCGAGTATCCTAGACTCTATCCTCACACTAAGCATCACAACCCCTTGTTGTCACAATCATATTCCCAACCCCTTTGTTGGACTGCCAAACTGAATAACCCCCAATCCAAACCTGCAGACATCTGCAGTTAAACTCCCTTTCTGTAGACTTGGGCCTAACCCCTGTAAGCCCCCTCATTTTTGAATAGGGTTATTTTGGTATTTTATTTAATTTATTTTAATTATTTTATTTAATTTAAATAGAATAGAGTAGTAATTTCTAAAACCTTCTTTTAGATATATGACCCTTTGCCATGGCTTTGATATTTTGAGCAATGCACGACATTTTTTCTTCCAACAAAATTTATAATAATAATTTTAATTGATTTTAATATATCAACCCCATGCTCCAAATATATTAAAGAACATCTAGAATTATGGTTACCGTAAAATTGTACCATTTGACTAGAACTTGACCCAAACCCAACCCAAATACATGTAGGCATGTAGTGCACCAAAATTATTTCTATGTAAATATATTATATATATATATATATAAATGATATATAAATTGATTTATTTCTATTTATAGAAGTTCTAACAATAGAAAGTTGTATAGGTGGCAACATAGTTGGCAAATAACTACCTAACCACTTCCCTAACCAACCCAACAACCAAATCTTATCCAATCCTAACCATAACAACCAACCCCACCCTTAAAATTTTGGCCAAGAGCAGCCCCCCGGTCGAACCCCCCTAACAATAGGATAACCCCCTCCTTTATTTAAATCTATTTAAAAAGGTCCTATATACATCAACTCGTCAACAAACCCTAACCCTAACCTTATCAAAACCCCTCCCTTATAGTTGGCCGCCCTTTTCTCTCTCCCACATATGTGAACAGCACCTACTTGCCTCTCTCACCCTCACAACATCATCTCTTTCCCCAAAAATCCCTTCCACTCTTCTAAAAGCTCCACTTTTCATCATACTTCCACCATATCTCCATCCAAACGTCATTAAACCTTCAAGAAGAACCCCATCTTCTCCATAATTATATCAAGAACTCTTTTATTCATCAACAATCCATCATAACGAAGTACCAAGTCGAGCACGGGCAAGGAGGAGAAATTCTTGGACAAGAAGAAATACCACCTTCAAATCCTCCAACAGTTTCGGTAAACCTTAAATACCAAATCCCATGACATGATGCTTTTAGGTTAAGTTAATTTTCTGAATTAGAAACCCTATTATGCCATCTTTTTCTCATATTAAGAAATATAGATTTTTTTTTGTGATAGTTTGGTGATGGTTGCTTGTCGGTAGAGCTAGTTTAAGATGCGTGATACGACTAATGGAGAAAACCTTATTTGTTATAAAAAATGAATTAATTAATATTTAATTTCTAAAAAATAAGTAGTTTTAAATAAGTTCTCTGATATTATAATGTAAAATATGAACGTATAACTAAGGGCCACTAGCCTAGGTTTTCAGGTAATTATATGACATTATTTTGGTAGTAAATAGAGAATTTTTGGATGAAATCAATAGGTGATTATTTTATGAAATTAGAACAGAACATAATAGGATATAAAATAATTTTTAATAGATATAAACAATAATAATAGATTGTCTATGTCTCAAACAAGTTTTGGACAAAACTAGTCAAAATAGAATTGTCGAAATCTTGAAATATGTTATTTTTGTCAAATCTGGAATTTATTTCTATAAATTCATATAAATCATATTTAAATCTGGAAAATATAATTTATTAGAATTTAATTCTATATCTTTTAATTGGGGACTTAAACTTAAACTTTGGAAGTCAAAAACCAAGAAAATAGGTCCCGATACCCTGTAAAAGTAAGCAAGATTGTTAGAAATAATAATGGGCTTGGTTTTGCATGACATTGAAGAAATTATAGAATTTGGTTATAATTACAATAAATTATGTTTAGATCCTTAAGTAATTAATTTATTTTTAGGTCAATTGATTTCCGAAGGAGTCGACGCGGGATCTTTACCATCGCTGACTGCAGAACCAAGCAAGTGTACCTTGCCAAGATGTTTACAGTTTTAAATCATTTATTTGGTATTATTTATGCATTAGATGTTTGTGTGGCTTATTGATGTACTTATTGAGCCTAGGGCCGTTATACGATACTTTGTGTCCGAACAAGATTCGGATGCCAACATCCCCTGCGGAGTCGAGTATCGTAGTTAGAGAGTCATTCTTTCGAACCCATATTTTGTGCACATATTATTTGCACATCCTACCATAGGACACTGGACACAATTCTTCATGTGACGGAGTATTTCACGACTTGATCGTGGTACTTGGACTCTGGATAGGACTACATGATGCATGCTTTAGTTGTAAGTATAATTGTACATATTCACTATGACTTTTGTTGATAGTTAGAGGTCATGATCTTGTGTGTCTTGATTGAGACGTCAGATTATATTGGGTGGGAAGAGTATTCATCATGCTCTGGGCATATGTTACTTATTACTATTTATAGCGTATTAGGCTTTAGGTTCCCTATGCGGAATCTAAAGTATTATATTCATATATATATCTTCCTCCTAGTTCCCCCACATGGAGCCTTGAGTGTACTATTCGCATACGAAAGTGTCTATTAGGATCTTTTGTGAGTACCAGCCCTGGGTACGATACCATACTCTCATTTGCATATCACATAGTTGTAGCTTTTCCCATATTCATACTATTATACTGTTCAATATTTGCTTGAGTGTTTATTGTACCTTGTTATGTCCCCTGAGGACCTGGATATAGATTATGTCCCCAAGTATTGATGAGGAGGTTTATCCTGAGGTTTACGGGTTACAAGATGATTTTTGAGCAGTACCTGCAGCCGAGGATGAGGTCGTACCGGAGGACTTCTCTTGATTCTCAGATTATTTTTATGTATGATACCTTATGATTTTTAGTTGTGGATTTGGATGTCTCTCTCATTATTTGATACGGGTTGTTCCCCGTAATATTTATTTATTATATTATGATAGGCAGTTTTATTTATGGTCTTGATATGTAAGACTGGTTTATCATATTGCCTCTTGTTTATGACTTGGTGGATGAGATTAGATATATACACTATGACATATATATTGTAGACCATTTTGGTTTTGATACATCTTAAGTGCACTCTAAAGGGTCCATTAAATTGGGTTCGCCCTTTGGAGTGTGCTGCTGGCCAATGCCACGTGGCTAGTCCCTCGGTATTTTGGGACTGGGGCGTGACATGGTTTTTGTGGTAGCCCATATAGGTCAGAGAATATATTGCTTTGGTTTCAACTTTGGGACTGAGCAAGCCTGCGATTAGGATAGACTTATAGGATCTCATCTACATGTTGACATGTTCTTGACCTCTTTATCAAATTCAAATTTAATCTCTTGACTTGCATCATGCTTGATTCAATTATTCGCCCCGACATTGATCCCGACAGAAGAAGAAAAGGCGGAGAAATTCTTTGACCGACTGAGATTTGAGTTACAGAGACAGATTGGTTCCGTTGCCTCCACTTCTTATACGTACATCCTTGTTGCAACTCGACGCATGGAACACATCTGCGGGAGGGAGTCCAGCCTGAAGTAACCATATATAGCCCCTGCTCGAGTAGTGCAGGGAGGTTAAGTAAAGTGACCTATGATGCCTCAACCACAGCAAGCAGCCCAGAATACCCCCACTTGTAACTATTATGGCAAGGGATTATTTACGCAAGTTAGAACTATGTCTATTCGGCGGATCCAGCCAGCATACAGCCAGAGATTGCCAAGCGCGTCAAGGAGGAGCGACAACAGAACATCGACCCACTTTACCAGCACTGAGGCCGGTTCAACAGCCACAGAGACCAGCGTATCCAACACCAGGAGCACCACAGGCGGAAGTTGGAGGACCCAGACCACCAGCTTAGGGAGGATATCAGCCGAGGCCATCCTTGGCACCACAGACAACACTTTTTCAGCAAGTACAACAGCAAAGAATACCAGCTCAGGGATGAGGTCAGGCATTTGCCATGAATATTGAGGAGGCAGAGACTACAGGAGAGGTCATCGCAGGTACCATACTAGTTGCTTCATTACCCGCCACAGCATTATTTGATTCAGGAGCATCTCATTCATTCATAGCTACAAGTTTTATAGCCACATATAGAGTAGCTACCTCACCCCTCCCGAAGACTATGAGGATTCTTACGGGAGGCCACATCATCCTTTACCGCGCATTGATGATCTATTCGATCAATTAAGTGGTGCTTGTGTATTCTCAAAAATCGATCTCAGATCCGGCTATCATCAGATCAAGGTACGGAAGAAAGATATACCAAAGATAGCCTTCAGGACCAAGTACGACCATTATGAGTTCTTAGTTATGCCATTAGTTTAACTAATGTGCCGGCTATATTTATGAGCTTAATGAATAAGGTCTTCTACCAGTACTTGGACAAGTTCGTGGTCGTATTTATAGATGACTTCTTGTTATCCTCCAAAAGTCATGAAGAATACGAGAAGCATCTTAGAATCGTGTTGGAGACACTACGGCATGAGAGACTGTACGCCAAGCTCAGTATATATGAATTCTGCCTGGACAGAGTACCTTTTCTTGGACACATAATTTCACGGGAAGGAGTTTCAGTTGATCCAGAGAAGGTTGCTACCATTGAGACATGGCTTACATCTACATCAGTTGCAGAGGTTAGGAGTTTTCTTGGACTTGTCGAATATTATCGGAGATTCGTTCAGAACTTCTCAAGAATTGCAGAGCCTATGACGCGATTGACGCGTAAGGACCAGGAGTTTGTTTGGACAGAGGAGTGTTAGAAGACCTTTGAAGAGTTGAAGAAGCGGTTAACGACTGCACCAATCTTGACCCTTCTTTCAGGATCGGGAGGATTTGTAGTATATAGTGATGTATCAGGAAGTGGATTGGGATGTGTTTTGATGCAGCATGGCAAGGTTATCGCTTATGCATCGAGACAGTTGAAGGTGCATGAGAAGAATTATCCGATGCACGATCTTGATCTAGCTACAGTAATTTTTGCATTAAAGATATGGAGGCACTATCTTTATGGAGAGTGAGTGGAGATTTTTACTGATCACAAAAGTCTCAAGTATGTCTACACCCAGAAGGAGCTCAACTTGAGGCAGAGGCGATGGTTAGATTTGATGGTTGATTACAATAAAGATTTGTAGTACCATCCGGACAAGGCCAACGTTGTAGCAGATACACTCATCAGGAAGCCCACAGCTTATTTCTTAACAACACAGCTTCAGATATTAGAGGACCTTCAGGAGCTTAGGATAGAGGTTATTCTGTCAGGACAAGAAGGACAATTGGCTAACCTTGAGGTTCAGTCCTCACTAGTTGAGAGGATCAAGGCAGCTTTGCCAACATATGCTTGATTTTGGAGACTTAGAGAGTAGACGGAAGCCGATATGCAGACGGAACTTTGGATCCATGAGGACGGAACACTAAGGTATGGAAATCGCCTATATGTACCGAATGGAGAGTTGAGACAGGAGTTGCTGAATGAGGCACATAGCTCAATTTACTTTATTCATCCTTGAGGTACAAAGATGTACCAAGATTTGAGGCAGTATTACTGGTGGCATGGAATGAAAAGAGAGATTGCGCGGTTCATGGCAAAATGTTTGGTCTGTCAACAAGCTAAGGCCGAGCATCAGAGGACCACGGGTATGTTACAACCACTTCCTGTCATGCCCCAGTCCCAAAATACGTAGGACCAGGAATACGTGACACTCCAGCTACGCATTCGACCAGACTCTGGTCTAACTCGAATACGTAGAAGCTGTAATATAAAAGGGTACTATCTAGATATCTCTTAAATGTAAACCTCTATGTCTCAATCCATAATGTACAACAGTATACAAGAAAGAGCTATATGTGCTAGAGTCGACCGTCCGATAACACACTAACTCGAATAGACTCGAGAAGAAGTATGAGACTATAAAATACTAGGCTACAACAGCAGATGAAATAAACAATGTAGAATAACCATAATGCCGGTAGATATAATATGAGTACCTGGTACAATACCCGTAAGACATACAAATCCAACAACAACTCCAAATGCTCCGTAATCATCTATGCTGCAAAACTGGCAGAGAACCAGGTCCTCAGAGGGACGTAACAAGGTACAGAAATACAACATGCCAAGTAAACAGAAAGTACAAGTGCACGACAGGGTACTCTATTATAACCAACTAGTGTGACACAGTTTAAAGGCAATGTTCGACGCGTGGGCTGTCCAAAATAAAACTGTAGCTCCGAGCACAGAGACACACGGGTGATACACTACTCTAGAATACAGGATCACTACATATACATATATAAGCGCGTGCATAGGAGCCCAAACGTCTAGTAATTGTCTTTCCCTTCCCAAGCGGTCAACGATTGTGCGTTGGACCTGAACCTCTAACTACAGTCTCGACACATAGAAATTACTCAACACACGCGACCCTAAGGTCGTCCCAGTCTCTGGTCATGATGTCAGTATCAGGATACAGGAATTTGGCACGATCACAGTGTATGAGTGTGTCCTGGGGTGTCGATGTACTCAAGTACGTGCATCGAGGTACTATAAAGCATCTAACAATTATTCTAAGATGTTACGACGAACGTCAGCACCCGGTTGTGATCCGAACGCGAGGTATCGAACGTCAACATAAGTACGGGCACAATGTACATAACGAAATAATAAATATCTGTAAACTGAAATACAGGATGGCAAGGTACACTTGCCTGCACGAGGCTGCTGATGACGGGGTCCCAGTACCGCGTCCAAGTCCTCAGGTCCCGCAGTACCTAGAGATGAGATACAAACCAATAATCAATAATCTACTCCACATCAGACAGGGATGCTACACATATCTACACCTAAACTCAGTCTCTGCTATGACTCATAGGGACAAGACACTAGGGGGTTGACCACAGTTGACTATCGGTACGGTACGTCAAATCATCTAGTCATCAGTATACTATCATCAACCAATCCTCATTCTTACTATATTCATCACGTGGTTCAGTAGTTAAGTTATGCTTAATCCTTATTCCCCTTGGTCTTCGCAAATGTTATCATGCACGTTTAAGTATGTCTTATTCAAAAGTAATTACTTATTAAATATTAGGTCTTCCTTTATACACCCATCATCATCATTTCACCAAAAATCACTGCTCATCAATAATAATCACATGTATATAAATCAATACGATAAACCATAAATCTCAATGTCTACAACTCTTAAACTCCACATAGCATATATAAACCCTAACTAAATCTAAATCTTCCACAGGTATAATTGATTTCTTCCCTTATACAAAAGTAAAGGCAAGCTCTCATGAGACCACCCTTCTTCCATTGTTCACAGGTAATCCTTACATTATAGGTACAATGCATTACTCCTACTTATTCATACGACTTTCATCCCTACCATACTTTCTACAGCAACATCAACATCACTACGGTTAGAATCCTCAACCACTACTTGCACTCTTGAATGATTTGGTAAGCATACGTTAGTAGAACTTATATATGTTATCCGTTCTCTGTTCTTCCTATCATAACATATTCTATACTCAAATATGGAACTCACCCATGCACCACAGTTTATTCTTCTCATAACTACACTCTTCTCTCTTACTAAACTAGGGAACAATATGGAGGTCAAGGTGAAACATCACCAACAAGATTTACAAAAGTCCTAGTTAAAAACTCATTTGAGATACAAACATAGAGAGGGGGTGATAGTCGATACCTCGACGAGGGTGTGGATGTCGGAGTACGGCCGGTGGTGGAGTGTGGCCAAACCAGGGGGAATAGGTCGGAGTCGCTGAGGTGGTGGCGGTGACGATGATACAACGGTAGTGAGGAGGTCGGCTATGGTGCAATGGTGGTTGAGACTGGAAGCTCGCCGGAGTGGCGGACTGCGCTGTGCTGGAGCTACGGGGAGTCGGGGGCAACTCGACGCCGTGAAGTCGGAGCTATGGCTACAGTGGCGGAGTAGTGGGTGGCTCGTCGATGGCCGGGAGGAGGTGGGAGTAATGTACTGGAGGCGGTGGCTACCGTAGTCTTCGGGGACAGCAGGCCGGAGCCGCGTTCGAATGCCGGCCGGAGTTCGTGGCTGCGGGGAACTGCAGCAGGCCGGCGCTGCAGCTCGACCGGAGTAGAGGGAGCCGGCGGGGAAAAGCTCGAGAGGGTGGTGCACTCGTCGGAGATGTTTCGAGCGGCGGAAACATCAATGTGTGGTGGTCGGTCGGACTGAGTGGAGGAGCCGACGGTGAGCAGCGAAGTCGGAGGAGGGAACGCCAGGCAGTGGAGGTCAGCCGGACGGGAGCTGCTGTGGACACTACGGTCAGGGGAGCTGCTCCACCGGAGCTGCATGGGTCAGCCGCACGCCGAAGCGGTACAGCGGGTCGGCTGCACCGTGGGTCGGCAGTCGCTGCGGGAGAGCAGCGAGGCGCTGCAGGACGGAGCTGCACGGGTCAGCCGCACGCCGGAGAGGTCGGGGAAGCTGCGTTAGAGAGCCGACAGTAGGCCAGAGCTGCGGGGTGTTCGACTGGCCGGACGAGGGTCGGTGAAGTCGGCCGGTCTGGGAGCCTTCTTCAGTGAGAAGAAGAGAGAAGAAGTAAAGGAAGAAGAAAAATAAGAATGGAGGAAGAAGAAATGGATGTTGGCCGTAGGTTTTTGTGAGGAGGAAGGAGAGAGAGAGAGTGGGGGGTTTTCCACAGCTAGGGATTAGGGCCGGCCTTGGGGGTTGTGTGAGGGTGATGTGATGGCTTTATAGGGAGGGGTGTATTGGATGTATGGTGGGGATTAGCCTATTCAAAATAGAGGGCTAGGATTTCACATGAGTATGATCATTTCTTTATGAGAAATGGAGGGAGGAGATGTTGCATTCGGTCCAAAATAATTAACCTCTTCATTTGGTCTTGGCCAATGGGGTGAGGGCACCTAACATTTATAAATTACAACTTAGCCCCTTAAATTTGGGAAATTACACGAACATATAAAATGATGCCAAAATTATGGAGAAAATTACGGGTGATGGTTTGCATGGCGAGGGGGTGTTGGGGGTTTGGCACGGGTTTAATTTTATGGCCATCGGGATTAATTAAGGATTAAAACAGGATTAGGCAAAAATTGGTATCCTCGATTTAAATAGAATTAAAGTGTCCCCCGCTTTTAAATTAATGGGGGCACTTGGAGTCAAAATCCAAAAATGACGCAAAGGTCAAAAATGGTGGGGGCTTGGAGTCAGTCTTGGACCCTTTAGTTGTTCCGGCTAAACGGGTTAAGTTGGTATCTCAAAATTGAGGGTAACGACACAGGTGTCCGACACGAAATTAAATATGGATTTTAGGGTACGGGAAGTTGTGCAATTAATTTAGGGCACAACGAATTTGATTTTGAGATACGGAAAAGTCCCATGCCTAAATTGGCGAGTCAAGTCAGAAGCACAATAGCCTGATGGAATTTATGGGCTGATATTGGGCTCCGATTAATTTAGCAATGATAGGGCGCGCCAAGGGTCTTAAATTAAATAAATTAAAATAACAATCAGACTCGACTCTACTCTAAACCTCAACATCTGCTACCAACCAAAAAATTTCCCAGTCCAAACCTGACTATTTATAGAATAAATCGAGGGGGTTTACATTCTTCCCAACTTAGAAAAATTTTGTCCCCGAAATTAAAAGTAAAGCACGATAATATCTAAAAGAATTTTAAAACAACTAGTAATCAAATTCCGTATGTAAATTCGTACCTTGCTCCTCAAATAAGTACGAGAACCGCTGCCGAATAGAATACTCGCGCTCCCAAGTAGACTCGCCTGGTGAATGGTGTTTCCATGCCACTTTGACCAGTTGAATAGTCTGCCCTCTCAAAGTCTTCTCGCTGTGATCGAGAATCTCAGCTGGCTGCTCTACGTAAGACAGACTGGGCCCGACTATAATCTTCGAATGATCAAGCACGTGACTAGGGTCTGCGATATATCTCCTCAGTTGCGATACGTAAAATACGTCATGTACTCCCTCTAATGATGGAGGTAATGCAAGACGGTAAGCCACTTTGCCAACTCGTTCCAAGACGTCAAAAGGTCCGATGTACCTCGGACTCAGCTTGCTTCTGCCTCAGAATCTGATGGTACCATGAGTGGACGATATCCTCAAAAATACATGGTCACCCTCCTTGAATTCCAATGGTCTGCGGTGCGCATCTGCCCAGTGTTTCTGTCTGTCCTGTGCTGCATGCAGGTGGCTCCGAATCTGCTTGACCTTTTCCACTGTCTGTGTCACCAACTCTGGACTAAGTATCTGATGCTCTCCCACGTCACTCCAACAAACTGGCGACCTATATTTCCTGCCGTACAGTGCCTCATAAGGTGCCATCTGTATGCTAGCCTGGTAACTATTATTGTAGGAGAATTCCACCAAGTGTAGGTGGTCCTCCCAAGATCCTCCAAAATCAATCATGCACGATCTCAACATATCCTCTAATATTTGTTTCGTGCGCTCTGACCATCAGTCTGTGGATGATATGCGGTGCTGAACTTGAGACGAGTTCCTAGGCTCTCCTGCATACTCCGCCAAAAATATGACATAAATCTGGAATCACGATCCGATACGATGCTGACAGGCACTCCAGGTAATCGTACTATCTGCCTCATATACATGTCAGCTAAAATCTTTGTAGATTACCCAACTCTGAAGGGCAAGAAATGTGCAGACTTTGTGAGTCTGTCTACGACAATCCAAACTGTATCCTTCCCGCTTGGGCTTCACTAAAAACATGTGACGAAGTCCATGGTAATGTGTTCTCACTTCCACTCGAGAATGGAAAACGGTTGCAATAGTCCTGCAGTTTTCAGGTATTCTGCCTTGACTCGTTGACATACCAAGCATCTTGATACAAATCTCGTAATCTTTCTTTTCATCCCATGTTACCAGAATTGTTGCTTCAAGTCTCGGTACATCTTCGTACCCCTGGAATAAATTTAATAAGTTGAGCTATGTGCCTCGGTCATCAACTCCTGGCGTAGCTCGCCACTCGGAACGTATAGGCAATCTTTATACCTCAATGTTCCGTCTCCAAGAATCTTGAGTCCTGTTTGTATGTCAGCCTCTGTCCTTTCTCGCAATCGTCTAAATCTCGTATCTGAAGGCAAGGCTGCCTTGATCCTCTCAATAAATATGGACTGAACCTCGAGACTGGCCATCTGTTCACCCATACCTGGCAATATAATCTCAATCTTGAGTTCCAAAAAATCTTCTAACAACTGGCGATGAGTCGTAAACTACATTCGCCTTGCCAGGGTAGTACTGCAACTCAAATTTATAGTATGTCATAAATTCTATCTAGTACCTCTGTCTCATATTAAGCTCCATCTGCGTGTAGATATACTTTCAGAATTTTGCATTTTGTATAAATCTCAACGCGCTCTCCATAAAGGTAGTGTCGCCATAGCTTTAGTGCAAATATCACTACAGCTAGCTCTAGACTATGCGTCAGATAGTCCTTCTCATGAACTCTCAACTGTCCTGATGCGTCGACTATCTATTCTATCTGAACATAACTCATATTTGCGAAGCTCAGCGTACAGCCTTTCTGTCTCAACATCTCCAATACAATCCTGAGATGTCTCTCATGCTCCTCCTGACTCTTGGAATATAACAAGATGTTGTCGATAACTACCTCCACGAACTTATCCAAGTACCGGTGGAAAATATTGTTCCTCAAGCTCATAAATACTGCTGGCACGTTGATTAAACCAAACAGCATGACTAGAAACTCATAGTGTCCATACTTTGTCCGAAAAGCCATTTTCAGAATGTCCTCTCGCCGTACCTTGATCTGATGATAGCCTGATCTGAGATCGATCTTCGAGAATACATATGTGCTGCTAAGCTGATCAAACGTACCGTCCCGTCTTTCTTTGGCACAATTAAGATGACACTAGCCCGAATGAAACCCTTGTCTAAGAGATCCTCTACTATGGAACTTTAACTCAACCAACTCTATCGGTGCTAGTCTGAAGACGTGAAAAATAACTGGCTCGGCTCTTGGAGTCAACTCTATAACAAACTCTATCTCTCTGTCAGGTGGCAGGCCTGGAAGATTATCTAGAAACACATCCTCCTATTCTGATATAAGGCGGGGTACACTGATTCACCTTCTGCAATGTGTGACTCTAAAGTAGATGAGAACCATACTCCCGGGCTCCCTGAAACTCGGGTAATCTGGTGGTCTAAATATAGTGTAACTACGTCAAAAATCTAGTGTCGAGTGGTATTGGCTCAATTAACTCATGCTATGACGGTGTCATCGTCCAGACTTAACCAAAAATAAATTCTCCCGTTCTGTTTACAACACTAATCCTTAAAAGAAAAAAATCTTCCATACCTAAAGTATAAATTTTCCCCTCCTCAAAATTTATTCCAACATTTGTATTGCTCAAATTTCTCCTTTTCGTTATTTATCTCCCAAGTCACATAGTACAATAATGGTATCACAAAAGCACATACTAGAATTCCTGAAATCAGATCATCATCTTCCAAGTGAAAGCCTGTAATTTTATCTCCTCTAGTCCATAAGATCATTCCTGGTATTGCTATTATATACAACCACTAGTTTCCATCATTAGGCTATGCATTCACATAAATCATTCTAGGTCATGATCAACAATCCTTCTAGCTCTCCGTACTCCCAAGGTCACTGCTATCTCAAGTACGACTAGGGTACTATTGGCTCCAATTCTCTTGCTACCCATACATACTAGTTCTAGAATCCAAAAAACCCATCAATCTATCCTGATATGGTAACAATCTCCTCAGAGAAAGGTATACGAATTCTGTCTTCTGCCGTCTGATCTTCAATCTTCTTCTGGAGGGAATCATCAGTCACAAGCATTCGTCTTTCCGAACAATAGGGGACGAGAAACAAGGATAGTGATATCGACGAAGATTGAACGAATGCAAATTAGAAGTCCAAGAGCGATAATCACATACAAAGAGTTTTTAAAATTGATTATGGATTGAGATCCTATTCAATAATCATAACATCTATTCCTAATTTGTAGGCTCGCTTGGCACAGTCAGGTGACCAAGACGATTTAAATCGGACCTGCATGGGCCACCATAAAAATATGTCACGCCCCAGTCCCAAAATACGTAGGACCAGGAATACGTGACACGCCAGCTACGCATTCGACCAGACTCTGGTCTGACTCGAATACGTATAAGCTGTAATATAAAAGGGCACTATCTAGATATCTCATAAATGTAAACCTCTATGTCTCAATCCACAATGTACAACAGTATACAAGAAAGAGCTATATGTGCTAGAGTCGGTCGTCCAATAACATACTAACTCGAATAGACTCGAGAAGAAGTATGAGTCTATAAAATACTAGGCTACAACAGCAGATAAAATAAATAATGTAGAATAACCATAATGCCGGTAGATATAATGTGAGTACCTGGTACCATGCCCGCAAGACATGCAACTCCAACAGCAACTCCAAATGCTCCGTAATCATCTATGCTATAAAACTGGCAGGGAACCAGGTCCTCAGAGGGACGTAACAAGGTACAGAAATACAATATGCCAAGTAAACAGAAAGTACAAGTGCACGACAGGGTACTCTATCATAACCAACTAGTGTGACACAGTTTAAAGGCAATATTCGACGCGTGGGCTGTCCAAAATAAAACCGTAGCTCCGAACACAGAGACACACGAGGCATACCGTAGTTCCGAGCACAGAGACACACGGGTGATATACTACTCTAGAATACAGGATTACTATATATATATATATAAGCGCGTGCATAGGAGCCCAAACGTCTAGTAACTGTCTTCCCCTTCCCAAGCGGTCAACGATTGTGCGTTGGACCAAAACCTCTAACTATAGTCCCGACACACGGAAATAACTCAACAGACGCGACCCTAAGGTCGTCCCAGTCTCTAGTCATGATATTAGTATCAGGATACATGAATCTGGCACGATCACAGTGTATGAGTATGTCCTGGGGTGTCGATGTACTCAGGTACGTGCATCGAGGTACTACAAAGCATCTAATAATTATTCTAAGACGTTACGACAAACGTCAGCACTCGGTTGTGATCTGGACGCGAGGTATCGAACGTCAACATAAATATGTGCACAATGTACATAACGAAATAATAAATATCTGTAAATTGAAATACAGGATGGCAAGGTACACTTGCCTGCGCGAGGCTGCTGATGACGGGGTCCCGGTACCGCGTCCAAGTCCTCAGGTCCCGCAGTACCTAGAGATAAGATATAAACCAATAATCAATAATCTGCTCCACGTCAGACAGGGATGCTATACACATCTATACCTAAACTCAGTCTCTGCTACGACTCATAGGGACAAGACACTAGGGGGGTTGACCACAGTTGACTATCGATACGGTATGTTAAATCATCTAGTCATCAGTATACTATCATCAACCAATCCTCATTCTTACTATATTCATCACGTGGTTCATTAGTTAAGGTATGCTCATTCCTTATTTCCCTTGGTCTTTGCAAATGTTATCATGCACGTTTAAGTATGTCTTCCTCAAAAGTAATTACTTATTAAATATTAGGTCTTCCTTTATACACCCATCATCATCATTTCACCAAAAATCATTGCTCATCAATAATAATCACATGTATATAAATCAATACGATAAACCCTAAATCTCAATGTCTACAACTCTTAAACTCCACATAGCATATATAAACCCTAACTAAATCTAAATCTTCCACAGGTATAATTGATTTCTTCCCTTATACAAAAGTAAAGGCAAGCTCTCATGAGACCACCCTTCTTCCATTGTTCACAAGTAATCCTTACAATATAGGTACAATGCATTACTCCTACTTGTTCATACGACTTTCATCCCTACCATACTTTCTACAGCAATATCAACATCACTATGGTTAGAATCCTCAACCACTACTTGTACTCTTGAATGATTTGGTAAGAATACGTTAGTAGAACTTATATATGTTATCCGTTCTCTGTTCTTCCTATCATAACATATTCTATACTCAAATATGGAACTCACCCATGCACCACAGTTTATTCTTCTCATAACTACACTCTTCTCTCTTACTAAACTAGGGAATAAATGGAGGTCAAGGTGAAACATCACCAACAAGATTTATAAAAGTCCTAGTTAAAAACTCATTTGAGATACAAACATAGAGAGGGGGTGATAGTCGATACCTCGACGAGGGTGTGGATGTCGGAGTACGGCCGGTGGTGGAGTGTGGCCGGACCAGGGGGAATAGGTCGGAGTCGCTGAGGCGGTGACGATGATACAACGGTGGTGAGGAGGTCGGCTATGGTGCAATGGTGGTTGAGACTGGAAGCTCGCCGGAGTGGCAGACTACGTTGTGCTGGAGCTGCGGGGAGTCGGGGGCAACTCAACGTCGTGAAGTCGGAGCTATGGCTGCAGTGGCGGAGTAGTGGGTGGCTCGTCGATGGCCGGGAGGAGGTGGGAGTAATGTACTGGAGGCGGTGGCTACCGGGGTCTTCGGGGACAGCAGGCCGTAGCCGCGTTCGAATGCCAGCCGGAGTTCGTGGCCGCGGGGAACTACAGCAGGCCTGCGCTGCAGCTCGACCGGAGTGGAGGGAGCCGGCAGGGAAAAGCTCGAGAGGGTGGTGCGCTCATCGGAGATGTTTCGAGCGACGGAGACATCAATGTGTGTTGGTCTGTCGGACTGAGTGGAGGAGCAGGCGATGAGTAGCGAAGTCGGGGAAGGAACGCCAGACAGTGGAGGTCAGCCGGACGGAAGCTGCTGTGGACACTGCGGTCACGGGAGCTGCTCCACCGGAGCTGCGCGGGTGTCACGACCCGCACCCGAAAATCGGGCATGAGTCGTGGGTACGTCCAGCCTACGCCGCAGCATCGGCGGTAGAACGCTGTCTAGGTCAACTATCTAGATAATAATCTCACACAAAAATTGGGCATGACCTCTCCAAAAGGAGGGCAACCACGCAAACAATATATATAAATCTGCCAAGATCTCAACTCCAAACGGAGGAGCAAATATCAAATGATAATCACAATATACTCAATCACGAATCTAAGCACGATAAGATGGCAAAGAAGACTAACAACCATAAAGTCTAACCACCAACTACTACTACAACAACCTCAACATCAATAATAATAATAATACAACAATACATCATCCAAAATAATATACAGACAAGGTCTCAATCCAAAACCGGAGACAAATCCGGTACTAAAAACTAATAAAACAACAACAAGATCCTAGTGATCCCGGCTACCAACCCGGGAATCACCCCTAAACTAGAGGGTCCCTGTCTGCACCATCGACAGGCTCAGGTCCATAAAACGTCGGACACCAATCCTCCGGATACTCTGAAAAATATGTCCAGTCAGGACTGGAGCAAGTACATCTCTAACAGCAGTTCCATTTAAATGATAAAAACTATAAAACAGTTATAGCAAGTAGCAAGAAGAAAGAACTAAGTATGAAACAGGAAATAAACATGTATCACTGGTGCATAAAGGTAAAGATGCAGGAATATCAGAAACAAGATAGTAGTAACTGTAAGATACAGGAATCTAAGCTAAGATCAAGTCCGTGCACATGAACGTGTAGTGAGTCCAGCATGAAAAATATGTAGTGAGTCAAGTCCAGAAACATGTAAGTGAGACCAACAAGAATACATGAGAGTCCAGACTATAAAGAATGAACTCGGTGTCTTTGAAATACTTGTTTCGACATGTAAACGGCTAAGGGTAAGTACAGCTCACCGCGCACTGGGTGCGCGGCTGCTATCATTCCAGATTAGACCAGAGGGAGTGATTCCTGATGATGCCAGATAGGAATATTTACATGTCTACTCGAGTATTTCCCCGCCCCGACTAATACAAGTGGATCCAAGACCCGACACGCAAATCAAGATGAGTCCAGCCTGAACATGAGTGATACCTGTAGGTGATGCCAGTAGTGATTCCAGAATAGAGGTCAGAAACATGAAATGTACGTGTCGCAAGTAAATGAATCCAGAAATATCAATCAGTGTCCCGTGTTGTGCCAGAATAATCAGATGATACTATACTAGAAGCTGAATCATAATAATCATCAAATAATGAAAACTATCAGAGAATGTACTCGCCTGACGTCCTGAGCAACTGGCGATCCGAACTGGTGTCGCAAGGACCTAATGCGAAAAGCAAGGTTAAACAGGGTTCTAATGAGTTAAATAGATATAAAATAACTAAAAATAGGCTTCTAGGGTCGTTCTAGGTCAAACGGGTCAAACCGGTAAAATCTGGGTCAAAAAGTCAACTCTGGGTCCAAAAAGTCAACTCTAGGTCAAAACTAGGTCAAAAGTTGACTTTGGCGGTCAACCGAGTCAACTACGGTCAAGTCTGGGTCAAACTAGGGTGCTCCTGAAATTCTAGGTCAAACCGAGGTCATTTAGCTAGAAAACTCACAAACTCGCCTCCTTGAGATACCGGGATACCCTCGGTATCCGATACCTCAACCTAGGCTACGCACCCCGCCTAAACCCGCTAAAACCTATGCTAGCACGCGTAAATATATACACATATACGTATAAAAATCACTCCAATACTATTCCTAGGCTATTGCTCAAAAACCCCGCTCGAAACCCAATACCTTGATTATCTTAAGGTATTGAGATACCTCGGTATCTCAAGGTATTGAGATACCGCTCTAAACTCAACCCGACTACCCCTCTAGCTAACTAACTATGCATAAACATATATATCTAGCTATAATCTAGGCTAAAATATAGATATCTAATACATATAGGCATATACCTATATATCTATACCCAATACCTTATCTTATCTTACACATACCTTACCTTACCCTCCTCATAAATATATAAATATATCTATATCTAGATATCTAAACTATCTACCTAGCTATATATAGATATCTATATATAAATCTATCTATCTCTCTCTCTAGATATCTATAGATATATTTATATAGCTATAGGTATATATATATCTATACCTAGGTATTTACCTATCTAACTATATAACTATCTATATAGATATCCATCTATCTACCTATTTATGTATCTACCTAGCTAGCTAGCTATATAACTATATATCTATCTATCTTTCTATTACCTATCTATCTATGTGTCTATCTATCAATCTAGTTATATATATCTAGCTATCTAACTATTTATCTAAATCTATCCAATACCTATCTATCTATTTAAACAACTAGGTAATTATCTATCTAACTATCTATGTCTATCTATCTATTTATCTACTATCTACATATATATCTATTTATCAATCTAGCTATCCATGTATCTATCTATCTATCCATATATCTATCTATCTATTTATATCTATGTATCTATCTATTTACCTATTTATCTAACTAGCTATCTACCTATCTAATTATCTATCCATTTACCTATCCAATTATCAATCCATTAATCTACCTATCTAACAATCTATCTATCTATATATATATATACATACCCCTCTCTCTCGCACACTGCTCTTGCTAGCTGCTGCTGCTGCTTGTACTGCGGCTGCTGCTACCTAAAACTGCTGCTGCTACTGTGCTTATCTGCTGCTGCTGCCACTGCTTAATGTTGCTGTTGCTGCTGTGCTATGCTACTGCTGCTGCTGATTTTGCTGCTGCTGCAGCTGCACATAGCTGCTGCTGCTCCCTGTTTCAGCTGGGCACCCCCCCCCTCTCATCTCACATACACACACACACCCCTATATATATATACATATATATATACATATATATATATACATATATATATAACTCTATAGATACACTAACTTATACATTCTAACACACACTCACACTCAAACACAAATCAACACACACACACACATAAATACACACACACATATACACAAACACATATCTCTATATATATATAAACACACATCTACATATATACTCACATATATCTATATATATATATATATACACTAATATATATATCTATACATCTACACACACACACACACTAACATATATACTAATATCTATATACCAACACACTCTAACATATATCTACACACACATATCAATATATATATACACACACTAATATATATATATGCATATAAACACTCACACACTCAAACACATATATATATATCCTCACACACTCTCACACTCACTCTCACACAACCTCACACACACACTCTCACACACACTAACACACACACTCACTAATGCACAACTACACACACAAACACTCATACATATATATAAATATATATACATATATACACACTCACTCAAACTCATATATATATATATATAGGCACTCACTCACACTCACACACACTCACCTACGCACTAGCACACACTCACACAAGCACTCACTAACACACTCACAAACACACTCACACAAGCACTCCCTAACACGCTCACAAACACATAACCACACATATATATATAAATATATATATAAAAACTCACACACAATATATATATACACATATATATAAACAAACACAACACAACGCACACCACGCCCACAACGCCCACCAACGCACGCCCAACGACCCCGACACTCACCAACACCCTAATATATATAAAATATAACTCAAAAACTCTAGCACACACTCCCCGATACTAACCCAACGCGCGCACAAGCCCGAAACGAGGAAACCAAGTCGAAATGGCCGTTCGGTCATTTCGACGAACACGTGGTGCGCGGCTCGGAAAACCTCCTGAAACGCACACCAAACGAACTCGGAATCGGCCCAAAATTTACCCACGCGCTCTACACGATGTCTAGATCCTAGAAAATATGATCCCATGTCGATTCTAGGCCCGTGGCGAAAACGCACACGCACTTAGAATCGGCGACGACGAAAAGCCCCAATTTCGCCCGAAACTCCCGTTTCTCCGCGACGCGGCTTCCCGTGTCCGAACGGAGACACGCTCTCACCCTCACGACACCCGACAACGTCTACCTAGGTCCATCTAACCTAGGGCATCACCCAAAATTGGGCCAAATTCGGATTTCACCCAAAATTGACACAAAACCTAGTGTTAAAGTCTCTAAACCCAACCAAACTAGTTCCAACTTCCTCCCACGGGTAGCCTAAGGGTCTAGGAAGGTTCTAAAATATTAATTACACTATAAAAGAGTAATTACAAGGAGAAATTTAGGGTTTACCTCTTGGAAGTTGGAATCCCAAGCAAAATTCCCCAAAATGCTCCAAATCCTCCAATCCAAGCTTCCAAGCCTCAAATCCAAGCTCCAACACCAAATCTAGGCTCTACCCACCTAGGTTGGGGAAAGATCTAGGCTTAGGGCTACATAAAGAAGAAGGAATGGAAGAAAGAAGGAAGAAAAGTGAACTTACTTGAAGTAGGAAGGAGAAAGGAAGAAGAAAAATGAGTGGAGAAGAAGAAGAAGTGAAGAAGAAGAGTGGGGGGAAGGGGAGCTGCTGGTTCACGGGTGTGGGGGGGAGAAAAATAGGGCCGGCCACTTAATAAAGGGTTCCACTAAGTCCAAATGACCAAAATGCCCTCCCGTAACTCGGTTTTGGGTTTCGGAGCTCCAAAAGCACTCAAACTAGTTCCAAATCTCTCCAACTAACTTCCTAAAAATAAAATAAATATTCTAAAACCCAAAAATAATTCTCACAAGGGTGTGGGCTGGGTCGGACATGGGTCCACTAGGGTCTGACATGGGTCCAGGCTAGCCAAAATCCTAAAACAATCAATAAAAATATAATACAATCAATAATTAATTATAAATACAATTAATTATAAATAATCCACAATTAACTAAATTAAAAATAAAAAAAATACCCGGCTCTGGAAATGGGGTGGTGACAAGCCTATCCTCCTTAGAAAATTTCGTCCTCGAAATTTAAAGTCAATCACACTCTCTCTAGGTCAAACCCCCAACAATCACAGTCAAGAGATTCTACCTATACAACATACAAGATCAGGGTCCTACCGGTCGTGTTATTACAGTCTCAATCGGGGTCACTACACTATCTACCACAGCACAAAAAGTCTAACAGGTACTAATGAAGCACACCACAAGGAATGGAAAGGACAGGAAGAAGAAACAAGAGACAGACCTGCTAACCCGACATCCGTAGCATCGGCCTCCTCGACCGTCAACGCATAAGCCCTGCCCTGCTGGGGTGTATCCCTCTGCTGGTGCGGGGCATGATGCTGTGCCACAGATGGCCTAGCTCCAACTCTCTGATCCTGTGCTCCACCCAATGGAGGTGCAGTGGAGCAATCTCGCATCTGGTGAGCAGCGGATCCACAGAACAAACACACCTTCAGCCTCCTCCTACAAACATCCCAAGTGTGTCCTGCCTTCCTGCAGTAGGCACAAGTGGGCGCCCTCTGATCCTGACCCTGCTGCGCTGCCTTCTGCACATAGGGACGCTTAGCTGGTCCTGCACTACCACTGGCACTGCCTGAATCATCCCTGCCTCTCTTGGACTTGAGCTCCAAGTCATCCTCTGCTCTCTGAGCATCTCCTACTATCTGCTCAAAAGTCGCCTCGCGGTCGCTCCTGGTCAAAGACTTGACCGCCATAACCAAGCCCTTGCGAAACTTTCTTGCCTTGGCTGCCTCACTCAAGCCCTCTACAAATCTGCCCAGACGGCAGAACTCCGCTGCATACTCGTCCACTGTCATGCTCCCTTGGACGAGTGCCTCAAACTGGCTCTCCAAAGCACTGAGCGCCACATCTGGGAAAAACTTCTCCTTAAAAAGCCTCTTGAAAGCCTCCCAAGTAAGCCCTGGCGCTGCGATCCTCGTATCTGTGCGATACCATGTCAAGGCGAGGTCGAACATCTGACTGCCCGCTGCCTCTATCTGCATGCTGTCCGGAATCTGCGCTAGCCTGAAGATGCCCTCAATCTGCTCTATCCAGTCATCTGCGTACAGGATCCCTTCTGTACCACGGAACTCCTTGGGCCGCATCCTCTGAAAGTCGATAATACTGCCCGGCCTCGGATGCTGAATCTGATCTGCCTGTGGCTGAACCTGTGCCACCCTATCCACTGCCGTCATGGCCACCTGGTGGGCGTTCTCAATGCCCAGCCTCATCACATCCACCAGACGGTGCTGCGCGTCCATCATCTCCCTGAAGAACGCAAACAACTGTGTGGCATCTACTGGAGCAGGAAGTGGTGGAGGAACCACCGGAACGACTGGGGTAGTCCTCGGATCGATAGGTGAAGGAGGATCCCTGAGAGAAGCAGATGCTCCCTCAACCGCAGGAGTGGTGAGTGGAGCGGTAGCAGCTGCCTGAATACGAGCTGGACGAGAGGTAGCAGACCTCTCAGTGGCAACTGCTGGAACGGTACGATGAGATCGTGTCTTCGGAGGCATCCTGAACACAGATCAAAAGAAGTCAATACGGTGCAAGATACGATATCATCAAAGAAGGACAGTAATATTTCAAAAGAAAGCAATTTCAGAATAATTAGATTGGAATTGTTCCTAGTCGTGATTGAGAACACTCTCATCCTAGATCCTAGATCCTATAGCAGGCTCGCAGCAGTACAACTAAGTTGTTGTACCACCACGACATCGCACTAATTGCGAATCGAGACCTGCATGGGCCACCACCAAAAATGTGTCACGACCCGCACCCGAAAATCGGGCATGAGTCGTGGGTACGTCCAGCCTACGCCGCAGCATCGGCGGTAGAACGCTGTCTAGGTCAACTATCTAGATAATAATCTCACACAAAAATTGGGCATGACCTCTCCAAAAGGAGGGCAACCACGCAAACAATATATATAAATCTGCCAAGATCTCAACTCCAAACGGAGGAGCAAATATCAAATGATAATCACAATATACTCAATCACGAATCTAAGCACGATAAGATGGCAAAGAAGACTAACAACCATAAAGTCTAACCACCAACTACTACTACAACAACCTCAACATCAATAATAATAATAATACAACAATACATCATCCAAAATAATATACAGACAAGGTCTCAATCCAAAACCGGAGACAAATCCGGTACTAAAAACTAATAAAACAACAACAAGATCCTAGTGATCCCGGCTACCAACCCGGGAATCACCCCTAAACTAGAGGGTCCCTGTCTGCACCATCGACAGGCTCAGGTCCATAAAACGTCGGACACCAATCCTCCGGATACTCTGAAAAATATGTCCAGTCAGGACTGGAGCAAGTACATCTCTAACAGCAGTTCCATTTAAATGATAAAAACTATAAAACAGTTATAGCAAGTAGCAAGAAGAAAGAAGTAAGTATGAAACAGGAAATAAACATGTATCACTGGTGCATAAAGGTAAAGATGCAGGAATATCAGAAACAAGATAGTAGTAACTGTAAGATATAGGAATCTAAGCTAAGATCAAGTCCGTGCACATGAACGTGTAGTGAGTCCAGCATGAAAAACATGTAGTGAGTCAAGTCCAGAAACATGTAAGTGAGACCAACAAGAATGCATGAGAGTCCAGACTATAAAAAATGAACTCGGTGTCTTTGAAATACTTGTTTCGACATGTAAACGGCTAAGGGTAAGTACGGCTCACCGCGCACTGGGTGCGCGGCTGCTATCATTCCAGATTAGACCAGAGGGAGTGATTCCTGATGATGCCAGATAGGAATGTTTACATGTCTACTCGAGTATTTCCCTGCCCCGACTAATACAAGTGGATCCAAGACCCGACACGCAAATCAAGATGAGTCCAGCCTGAACATGAGTGATGCCTGTAGGTGATGCCAGTAGTGATTCCAGAATAGAGGCCAGAAATATGAAATATACGTGTCGCAAGTAAATGAATCCAGAAATATCAATCAGTGTCCCGTGTTGTGCCAGAATAATCAGATGATACTATACTAGAAGCTGAATCATAATAATCATCAAATAATGAAAACTATCAGAGAATGTACTCGCCTGACGTCCTGAGCAACTGGCGATCCGAACTGGTGTCGCAAGGACCTAATACGAAAAGCAAGGTTAAACAGGGTTCTAATGAGTTAAATAGATATAAAATAACTAAAAATAGGCTTCTAGGGTCGTTCTAGGTCAAACGGATCAAACCGGTAAAATCTGGGTCAAAAAGTCAACTCTGGGTCCAAAAAGTCAACTCTAGGTCAAAACTAGGTCAAAAGTTGACTTTGGCGGTCAACCGAGTCAACTACGGTCAAGTCTGGGTTAAACTAGGGTGCTCCTGAAATTCTAGGTCAAACCGAGGTCATTTAGCTAGAAAACTCACAAACTCGCCTCCTTGAGATACCGGGATACCCTCGGTATCCGATACCTCAACCTAGGCTACGCACCCCGCCTAAACCCGCTAAAACCTATGCTAGCACGCGTAAATATATACACATATACGTATAAAAATCACTCCAATACTATTCCTAGGCTATTGCTCAAAAACCCCGCTCGAAACCCAATACCTTGATTATCTTAAGGTATTGAGATACCTCGGTATCTCAAGGTATTGAGATACCGCTCTAAACTCAACCCGACTACCCCTCTAGCTAACTAACTATGCATAAACATATATATCTAGCTATAATCTAGGCTAAAATATAGATATCTAATACATATAGGCATATACCTATATATCTATACCCAATACCTTACCTTATCTTACACATACCTTACCTTACCCTCCTCATAAATATATAAATATATCTATATCTAGATATCTAAACTATCTACCTAGCTATATATAGATATCTATATATAAATCTATCTATCTCTCTCTCTAGATATCTATAGATATATTTATATAGCTATAGGTATATATATATCTATACCTAGGTATTTACCTATCTAACTATATAACTATCTATATAGATATCCATCTATCTACCTATTTATGTATCTACCTAGCTAGCTAGCTATATAACTATATATCTATCTATCTTTCTATTACCTATCTATCTATGTGTCTATCTATCCATCTAGTTATATATATCTAGCTATCTAACTATTTATCTAAATCTATCCAATACCTATCTATCTATTTAAACAACTAGGTAATTATCTATCTAACTATCTATGTCTATCTATCTATTTATCTACTATCTACATATATATCTATTTATCAATCTAGCTATCCATGTATCTATCTATCCATATATCTATCTATCTATTTATATCTATGTATCTATCTATTTACCTATTTATCTAACTAGCTATCTACCTATCTAATTATCTATCCATTTACCTATCCAATTATCAATCCATTAATCTACCTATCTAACAATCTATCTATCTATATATATATACATACCCCTCTCTCTCGCACACTGCTCTTGCTAGCTGCTGCTGCTGCTTGTACTGCGGCTGCTGCTACCTAAAACTGCTGCTGCTACTGTGCTTATCTGCTGCTGCTGCCACTGCTTAATGTTGCTGTTGCTGCTGTGCTATGCTACTGCTGCTGCTGATTTTGCTGCTGCTGCAGCTGCACATAGCTGCTGCTGCTCCCTGTTTCAGCTGGGCACCCCCCCTCTCATCTCACATACACACACACACCCCTATATATATATACATATATATATACATATATATATATACATATATATATAACTCTATAGATATATATACACTAACTTATACATTCTAACACACACTCACACTCAAACACAAATCAACACACACACACACATAAATACACACACACATATACACAAACACATATCTCTATATATATATAAACACACATCTACATATATACTCACATATATCTATATATATATATATATACACTAATATATATATCTATACATCTACACACACACACACACTAACATATATACTAATATCTATATACCAACACACTCTAACATATATCTACACACACATATCAATATATATATACACACACTAATATATATATATGCATATAAACACTCACACACTCAAACACATATATATATATCCTCACACACTCTCACACTCACTCTCACACAACCTCACACACACACTCTCACACACACTAACACACACACTCACTAATGCACAACTACACACACAAACACTCATACATATATATAAATATATATACATATATACACACTCACCCAAACTCATATATATATATATATAGGCACTCACTCACACTCACACACACTCACCTACGCACTAGCACACACTCACACAAGCACTCACTAACACACTCACAAACACACTCACACAAGCACTCCCTAACACGCTCACAAACACATAACCACACATATATATATAAATATATATATAAAAACTCACACACAATATATATATACACATATATATAAACAAACACAACACAACGCACACCACGCCCACAACGCCCACCAACGCACGCCCAACGACCCCGACACTCACCAACACCCTAATATATATAAAATATAACTCGAAAACTCTAGCACACACTCCCCGATACTAACCCAACGCGCGCACAAGCCCGAAACGAGGAAACCAAGTCGAAATGGCCGTTCGGTCATTTCGACGAACACGTGGTGCGCGGCTGGGAAAACCTCCTGAAATGCACACCAAACGAACTCGGAATCGGCCCAAAATTTACCCACGCGCTCTACACGATGTCTAGATCCTAGAAAATACGCTCCCACGTCGATTCTAGGCCCGTGACGGAAACGCACACGCACTTAGAATCGGCGACAACGAAAAGCCCCAATTTCGCCCGAAACTCCCGTTTCTCCGCGACGCGGCTTCCCGTGTCCGAACGGAGACACGCTCTCACCCTCACGACACCCGACAACGTCTACCTAGGTCCATCTAACCTAGGGCATCACCCAAAATTGGGCCAAATTCGGATTTCACCCAAAATTGACACAAAACCTAGTGTTAAAGTCTCTAAACCCAACCAAACTAGTTCCAACTTCCTCCCACGGGTAGCCTAAGGGTCTAGGAAGGTTCTAAAATATTAATTACACTATAAAAGAGTAATTACAAGGAGAAATTTAGGGTTTACCTCTTGGAAGTTGGAATCCCAAGCAAAATTCCCCAAAATGCTCCAAATCCTCCAATCCAAGCTTCCAAGCCTCAAATCCAAGCTCCAACACCAAATCTAGGCTCTACCCACCTAGGTTGGGGAAAGATCTAGGCTTAGGGCTACATAAAGAAGAAGGAATGGAAGAAAGAAGGAAGAAAAGTGAACTTACTTGAAGTAGGAAGGAGAAAGGAAGAAGAAAAATGAGTGGAGAAGAAGAAGAAGTGAAGAAGAAGAGTGGGGGGAAGGGGAGCTGCTGGTTCACGGGTGTGGGGGGGAGAAAAATAGGGCCGGCCACTTAATAAAGGGTTCCACTAAGTCCAAATGACCAAAATGCCCTCCCGTAACTCGGTTTTGGGTTTCGGAGCTCCAAAAGCACTCAAACTAGTTCCAAATCTCTCCAACTAACTTCCTAAAAATAAAATAAATATTCTAAAACCCAAAAATAATTCTCACAAGGGTGTGGGCTGGGTCGGACATGGGTCCACTAGGGTCTGACATGGGTCCAGGCTAGCCAAAATCCTAAAACAATCAATAAAAATATAATACAATCAATAATTAATTATAAATACAATTAATTATAAATAATCCACAATTAACTAAATTAAAAATAAAAAAAAATACCCGGCTCTGGAAATGGGGTGGTGACAGCGGGTCAGCCGCACGCCGGAGCGGTACAGCGGGTCGACTGCACCGTGGGTCGGCAGTCGCTGCGGGAGAGCGACGAGGCGCTGCAGGCCGTAGCTGCGCTGGTCAGCCGCACGCTGGAGAGGTCGGGGAAGTGGCGTTGGAGAGCCGACAGTAGGCCGGAGCTGCGGGGTGTTCGACTGGCCGGACGGGGGTCGGTGAAGTCGGCCGGTCAGGGAGCCTTCTTCAGTGAGAAGAAGAGAGAAGAAGTAAAGGAAGAAGAAAAATAAGAATGGAGGAAGAAGAAATGGATGTTGGCTGTGGGTTTTTATGAGGAGGAAGGAGAGAGAGAGGGTAGGGGGTTTGTCACGACCCGCACCCGGTTTAGGGGCACGAGTGCGTGGGTACGTCCAGCCTACGCCGCAGTATCGGCGGTAGAACGCTGTCTAGGTCATGTAACTATCTAATCAAACTCATGTGAATACCCAACTCCATAAGGAGACATGGATATCAATCCGTGTAACTAGCGTGTCAAGAGTATGGATATTTACACTAGATACAGTGAACATAGGAGATATCATAAATTAGAAACTAATCAGAGAAGTAAAGGAAGAAGAAAAATAAGAATAGAGGAAGAAGAAATGGATGTTGGCTGTGGGTTTTTATGAGGAGGAAGGAGAGAGAGAGGGTGGGGGGTTTTCCTCACCTAGGGATTAGGGCCGGCCTTGGGGGTTGTGTGAGGGTGATGTGATGGCTTTATAGGGAGGGGTGTATTGGATGTGTGGTGGGGATTAGCCTATTCAAAATAGAGGGCTAGGATTTTACATGAGTATGATCATTTCTTCATGAGAAATGGAGGGAGGAGATGTTGCATTCGGTCCAAAATAATTAACGTCTTCATTTGGTCTTGGTCTTGGCCAATGGGGTCAGGGCACCTAACATTTATAAATTACAACTTAGCCCCTTAAATTCGGGAAATTGCACGAACACATAAAATGACGCCAAGATTGTGGAGAAAATTGCGGGTGATGGTTTGCATGGCGAGGGGGTATTGGGGGTTTGGCACGGGTTTAATTTTATGGCCATCGGAATTAATTAAGGATTAAAACAGGATTAGGCAAAATAGAATTAAAGTGTCCTCCGCTTTTAAATTAAATGGGGGCACTTGGGGTCAAAATCCGGAAATGACGCAAAGGTCAAAAATGGTGGGGGCTTGGAGTCAGTCTTGAACCCTTTAGTTGGTCCGGCTCAACGGGTTAAGTTGGTATCTCAAATTGAGGATAACGACACAGGTGTCCGACACGAAATTAAATATGGATTTTAGGGTATGGGAAGTTGTGCAATTAATTTAGGGCACAACGAATTTGATTTTGAGAGACGGAAAAGTTCGTGCCTAAATTACCGAGTCAAGTCAGAAGTACAATAGCCCGATGGAATTTATGGGCTGATATTGGGCTCCGATTAATTTAGCAATAATAGGGCGCGCCAAGGGTCTTAAATTAAATGAATTAAAATAACAGTCAGACTCGACTCTACTCTAAACCTCAACATCTGCTACCAACCCAAAATTTTCCCAGTCCAAACCTGACTATCTATAGAATAAATCGAGGGGGTTTATACTTCCCATCCCTGAATAGAAGTGGGAGCATATCACTATGGATTTTGTTACAGGATTTCCGAGGAATCCCAGTGGGAAGGATGCAGTATGGGTTATTGTGGATCGTCTTACAAAGTCGGAATATTTCTTGCCATTCAGAGTCGGACAGTCCACAGAGCTTCTAGCCGATACGTATATGCGACAGATTGTGAGGTTGCATGGTGTGCCAGTTAGTATTGTATCAGATCGTGATTCTAGATTCACCTCCCACTTTTGGCAGAGTATGCAGCAGAGCTTAGGCACTAGACTCATGTTCAACACTGCTTACCATCCGCATATAGATGGCCAATCAGAGCGCACAATCTAGATCCTAGAGGATATCTTACGATCCTGTATTTTAGATTTTTAGGGTCTTGGGAAGACCACTTGCATCTGGTAGAGTTCTTCTACAATAATAGCTATCAGAAAAGCATCCAGATGGCACCTTTTAAAGCATTGTACGGTAGGAAGTGCAGGTCTCCTATATGTTGGAGTAATATAGGTGAACGACAGATACTCGATCCAGAGTTGGTGACACACACAGTTGGGAAGGTGAAGTAAGTCCAGAGCCATATTCGTGCAGCCCAGGACAGGCAGAAGCATTGGGAAGACACGCATCGACAACCTTTAGAGTTCAAGGAAGGTGAGCACGTATTTCTGAGGATCTCCCCAACTCGAGGCACCATTAGATTCGGAAATAAAGGCAAGCTGTGTCCAAGGTACATTGGTCATTTTGATATCTTGGAGCGTATTGGTGAGGTGGCATATCGTCTTGCATTATCCCATCTCTAGAGGGAGTGCATGATGTATTCCATGTCCCACAGCTGAGGAGATACGTGGCCGACCCAAGCCACGTAGTTGATCATTCTAAGATTAATGTAGGTTCGAGTTTGAGATATGAGGAGCAGCCCGTGGAGATACTGGATACTAGTGAGAAGATGCTGCGGGGTCAGATGATCAGACTGGTTCACATAGCCTGGAAGCATCACTCTCCAGGTGAATCCACTTGGGAGCGAGAGGATGATGTACGACAGTATTATCCTCACTTATTCGAGAATGAAGGTATGGCCTCAGAACTGCCATAGTTGTTATTTCATTATAGCTTCAAAGAGTAGCCTTATACTTAATTGCGAGAACGCAATTCTTTTAAGGTGAATAGATTATAAGCCCCATCATTATTGAATAGGGTTATTTTGGTATTTTAATTTATTTTAATTATTTAATTTAATTTAAATAAAATAGATTAGTAATTTCTAAAACCTTCTTTTAGATATATGACCCTTTGCCATGGCTTTGATATTTTGAGCAATACACGATATTTTTTCTTCCAATAAAATTTATAATAATAATTTTAATTGAGTTTAATATAGTTGGAACATGGATGTTGCAAGTATTGGATCAATCCCATGCTCCAAAAATATTAAAGAATATCAAGAATCACGGTTACCGTAAAATTGTCCCTTTTGACAAGAACTTGACCCAAACCCAACCCAAACACATGTAGGCATGTAGTGCACCCCAATTATTTTCATTTACATATATTATATATATATATATATATAAATGATATATAAATTGATTTATTTTTATTTATAGAAGTTCTAACCATAGAAAGTTGTATAGGTGACAACCTAGTTGGCAAATAACTACCTAACCACTTCCCTAACCAACCCAACAACCAAATCTTATCCAATCCTAACCATAACAACCAACCGCACCCTCAAAATTTTGGCCAAGAGCAGCCCCCCTGGACGAAGCCCCCTAGCAATAGGATAACCCCCTCCTTTATTTAACTATATTTAAAAAGACCCTATATACATCAACTCATCAACAAACCCTAACCCTAACCTTATCAAAACCCCTCCCTCATAGTTGGCCACCCTTTTCTCTCTCCCTCACATGTGAAACCACCCCTCCTTGCCTCTCTCACCCTCACAACATCATCTTTTTTCCTAAAAATCCCTTCCACTCTTCCAAAAGCTCCACTTTTCATCATCCTTCCACTATATCTTCATTTAAACGTCATTAAACCTTCAAGAAGAACCCCATCTTCTCCATAATTATATCAAGAACTCTTTTCTTTATCAACAATCTATCACAAAGAAGTACCAAGTCGAGCACGGGCAAGGAGGAGAAATTCTTGGACAAGAAGAAACACCACCTTCAAATCCTCCAACGGTTTCGGTAAACCTTAAATACTTCTTCCTCAAATCTCATGATATTATGCTTTTAGGTTAAGTTAATTTAATGAATTAGAACCCCTATTATGCCATCTTTTTCTTATATTAAGAAATATAGATTTTTTTGTGCTAGTTTGGTGATGGTTGCTTGTCGGTAGAGCTAGTTTAAGATGCGTGATACGACTAATGGAGAAAACCTTATTGCTTATAAAAAATAAATGAATTAATATTTAATTTCTAAAAAATAATTAGTTATAAATAAATTCTCAGATACTATAATGTCAAATATGAACCTATAACTAAGGGCCACTAGCCTAGGTTTTCAGGTAATTATATGACATTGTTTTGGTAGTAAATAGAGAATTTTTGGATAAAATCAATAGGTGATTATTTTCTGATATTAGAAGAGCACATAATAGGATATAAAATAATTTTTAATAGATATAAACAATAATAATAGATTGGCTATGTCTCAAACAAATTTTGGACAAAACTAGTCAACATAGAGTTGCCGAAATCTTGAAATATATTATTTTTGTCAAATCTGGTATTTATTGCCATAAATTCATATAAATCATATTTAATTCTGTAAAAATATAATTTATTTGGATTTAATTCTATGTCCTTTAATTGGGGACTTAAACTTAAACTTTGGAAGTCAAAAACCAAGAAACTAGGTCCCGATACCCTGTAAAAGTAAGCAAGGTTGTTAAAAATAATAACGGGCTTGGTTTTGCATGACATTGAAGAAATTATAGAATTTGGTTATAATTACAAGAAATTATATTTGGATCCTTAAGTAATTAATTTATTTATAGGTCAATTGATTTTCGAAGGAGTCGACGCGGGATCATCTATACCATCGCTGACTGCAGAACCAAGCAAGTGTACCTTGCCAAGATGTTTACAGTTCTAAATCATTTATTTGGTATTATTTATGCATTAGATGATTGTGTGGTTTATTGATGTACTTATTGAGCCTAGGGCCGTTATATGATACTTTGTGTCCAAACAAGATTCGGGTACCAACATCCCCTACGGAGTCGAGTATCGTAGTTAGAGAGTCATTCTTTCGAACCTATATTTTGCGCACATATTATTTGCACATCCTACATAGGACACTGGAGACAATTCTTCATGTGACGGAGTCTTTCACGACTTGGTCGTGATACTTGGACTCTGGATAGGACTACAGAATGCATGCTTTAGTTGTAAGTATAATTGTATATTTTTACTATGACTTGTGTTGATAGTTAGAGGTCATGATCTTGCATATCTTGATTGAGACGTGAGATTATATTGGGTGGGGAGAGTCTTCATCGTGCTCTGGGCATATGTTAATTATTACTATTTATAGCATATTAGGCTTTAGGTTCCCTCTGCGGAATCTAAAGTTATATTCATATATACATCTTCCTCCTGGTTCCCCCATATGGAGCCTTGAGTGTACTATTAGCATATAAAAGTGTCCATTAGGATCTTTTGTGAGTAACAGCCAGGGGTACGATACCATACTCTTATTTGCATATCACATAGTTGTAGCTTTTCCCATATTCATACCATTATACTGTTCACTATTCGCTTGAGTGTTTATTGTACCTTGTTATGTCCCCTGAGGACTTGGATATGGATTATGTCCCCAGGTATTGACGAGGAGGTTTATCCTAAGGTTAACGGGTCAGGAGCTGATTTTGGAGCAGTACCAACAACCAAGGATGAGGTCGTACCGGAGGACTTCTCTTGATTCTCAGATTATTTTTATGTATGATACCTTATGATTCTTAGTTGTGGATTTGGATATTTCTCTCTCACTATTTGATACAGGTTGTTCTCCGTGATATTTATTTATTATATTATGATAGACAGTTTTATTTATGGTATTGATATGTGAGACTAGTTTATCATATTGCCTCTTGTTTATGACTTGGTGGATGCGATTAGATACATAGACTATGACATATATATTGTAGACCATTTTGGTTTTGATACAGCTTAAGTGCATAATAAAGGGTCCATTAAATTGGATTCGCCCATTGGAGTGTGCTGTTGGCCAATGCTACGTGGCTAGTCCCTCGGTATTTTGGGATTGGGGCGTGTCACGACCCGCACCCGAAATTTGGGCACAAGTACGTGGGTACGTCCAGCCTATGCCACAGTATTGGCGGTAGAACGCTATCTAGGTCACAATAACACTAATATAACTCTCAACCTGTCAATGATATCAATCTTCATAAGGAGGACAATATACATCTCATAATGTCTCATAATGTAAACTCAATCACAACAACTATAAGAGTATAAGGCACGATAAAGATAAGAATAATGACATAGTCAACACCATATCTCAAAATAAGGATAAACCACAGTCCAGCTGTCCAACATAAAGTCTCCACAAGTCTTAAGATAAACTAAGAATAAGTCTAAACATAAACTCAATAACCTCAAATAAGTCTCAGTGCATAAGATAAATACTATCTAGATAACTGCAGGTAATGTCTCTTCTAAAGGAATAGTCTTCTCTAAAATCTCTGGTGTACAGTCTGCATCTATACCCGGTCCATAGTGTGTGGTACAGAAATCCCCAAGATCCTCTGGAAAAAATAACCAGTCAGGATTAGAACGAAGTACAAGCACTAACAACAGTTCCACATATATTGACAAAAACTATAACACAGTGTAAAAAAATACAAGACATATATGAATACTGGCAATAAGAGATATTGGACATAATGAAGTACTGGAAGAAATGCTGGAATAAAGAAATATTGGAACATCCTCATCAATGTACATCTAGCAATGAAATAGAAATACAAGTGCATGCTAGAACAATGATCTAGAATATAATAAGTACTAGAACAATAACTAGAACATGTAGAGATGCTAGATCAATATACTAAAGATACATGTCAAGAACATCTAACTAAGTGTGTGAAACATAAGCATATCGTGTGATTGGCTTAGGACTGATCAGGCTTACTATGTATGACTAGCTATGATTCATGTAAGGTCAGGCTAACCATCCAGATAGCTATGATGCAAGCAATAGTCAGACTAATCATACATAACAGGCTATGAGGCATGTAATGGTCAGGCTACACCGACATGAGGTATGGGTGAGCTATGATGCAAGTAGAGTTGGGTATGATCACATAAGCTACTAATATTTCCCCGTTTTCCCCAGCTAGCACGATGGATTCCAAATCACGACTCCTCGTGACAGGTCTCGATAATGCCAACACGTGTAAACAATAGTGTCAGAGTCATGTACGCTATATAACTAGAATTATAGTGAAAATCAACATAATGGAAACTGAGAGAGAATGTACTGGTCCTTAGCTGGCAATACCAATGTCCTGGTTCCAAAGTATCATCTGAATGATCCAACAGTCCTATAGACATATCATATAATATAATATTGTATCAGGCATTACACTAACACACACAATCAAAATACAATGATCTCAGAGACTATGCTAGGGGTATCACGTCCGTAGTTGTTGTGCATAATAGACAGTCAATGATACGGGTCCTGCCAGTACGTCGGTGTAGATATGGCAGTCTGCTATCTTGTTATATGGTCACAGGTCAATGTAACTATAGGGTATCCGTGGTTACGCTCGGGTCATCTAGTACATAAACGTATTATACATATTATTAACTAGCATATAACATTAATACTCATAACATATATATGTATACCAAATAATTACATATATAATAGATATATGTATATACACTAATAGAATTTATACTATGTATATATATATTAAACATATACTAGGGATACATATACAATATATATACATATGTATATATACTAATTGAGAGATATACTACATATATATATATATATATATATATATATATATATATGCATACACCAATATTAATATTAAATATATACTAATACACATACCAATACCAACTACAAATATGCATGCATACAATAAAGAACTATGCGTATGCGTGTACGTGTACATGTAAGCGAGAGGGGACTCGAACCTGGGTATGTGGGATGAGACGTGCGTGTCGAGGTTATCGCAAAGGGGGTGCTCGACTGCCCCTACTGCTGCTGTGTCGAAGAATCCGGCGGTTGGCAGCGTCTCCGGCGAGTCTCAGGCGTTTAGGCGAATTGACGCCAGCGGGTTCAGCAGGTCTGGTCGATCGAGGTTGTTGCTCCGGTCGGCTGCACGAGTTCAAAGCAGGCGTTCAAACGGAAAACGGCTATGTGCAGGCGGGTTCAAAGTCGACGGGATGGCAGCGGGCTCGATACAGCATCGGTTTCTGGCGTTCAGGCATGTCGAGGGGGATGAAGGCGGGTTGTCGAGATGGAGAGGACTCTGGTGGAAGCGGCGGGGGTCCGCTCAGGCGATGGTGGTGAAACGGTCGTGCAGTACAGCGGGTCGGGGACAGTGGGATAAGGTGTCGGGTCATTGGTTCCAGCGGTGTTGGGCGAGTGGGGGCGATGAAGTCGGGGAAACAGGGAAGATGGTGGTCGACAGGGAGATGGGAACAGGAAATCGGTTGTAGGTTTAGTTTGTATTAGGTTTAAAAGAAAAGTAAAGGAAAAGTAAAAGGGATATTTATATCTAAGTACAATGAGTTGACCTAGAATTAGGCTTGGTCAAAACCCTCTTGGGATTGGGCCTTGTCATAGATATTTTCATGGGCTAGGATTCAATAAATACGAATGAAATTGCTAGAATTGCATTGGTTCAAGGTTTTGAAGGCCATGGCTCAAGGAGATTGATGTTGCATTGCACACTCCCAAAAATTATGGAAATATACACATAAAGGAGAATGGGTTTATTCACGTGTCGTGTCCAACGGGGTGGATACCTTAATGCACTTTTGTACAAAAGTGCCCAACAATTAGAAAATTGCACAAAGTGAGGTTTATAATTTTAATTAATTAAAATAAATACAAATGGTGTTCTAAAATTAATTAGAAGTACAAAGGGCTGGAATTAAGTGGGACCCAAGTGTCATGAATGAAGTAGACTCGAAAAAGAATATTATCCTAATTTGGGTTGCTCAAAATGGGTCGAGATTGTGTCTCCAATTTCGATTGGAACGCACAAGGATAGAAGGTTTGATTTATAATGAATTAATATAATCGGTTTGCGACGAATGTTGTGCGACTAAAATGAAGCACATCAAGGTATTATTATGAGTCACACAAAGATCAAAACAAAAGTCCGGCACGTCTAGGACAAGTGTGTAAAATTGGTTGGAAGACAATGGCTAGTGTAGTGCTTTAATTATCGAAACAACGGTAATGTACAACAATCAAATAAAATCACAGCAATTTAAATATAATTAATTATCATGCAACCATTTACACATTAATTATGAAAAGACGAAAATACCCCTAATCTAAAATATGGGGGTGACAAGTCTACCCTCCTTAAAAGAATTTTATCCTCGAAATTAAAAATAAACTAGCACAAGAACAAACAATCAAACAATGAATTATACCTCAAGTCTCGAAGAGATACGGATATTGCTCGCGCATTTCGTCCTCTCTCTCCCAGGTTGACTCGCCTGGAGAGTGATGTCTCCATGCAACACGAACCAAAGGAATAGCCTAGTTCTGCAATACCTTCTCTCTACGATCCAAGATCTCAACGGGCTATTCAGGATAGCTGAGCGTCGGTCTAACTTCGATCTTCGAGTGATCTAGTACATGACTAGGATCTGCCACGTACCTTCTCAGCTACGACACATGGAACACGTCATGAACTCCTTCTAGAGCAGGAGGTAAGTCAAGTCTATAGGCCACTGCACCGACCCTTGCAAGAATACTGAAGGGCCTGATGTATCGTGAACTAAGCTTTTCGCCTGTACCAAAATAAATTGTGCCCCGTGTAGGAGAAATCCGTAGGAACACCAAATCGCCAACCTAGAACAAACAATCTTAAAACACAATCTAAAAACAAAACAATCACAACCAATAAAACAAAACCTATACCTGAAACTCTAGGGGTCTACGGTGGCTATCGGCCCAATGCCTCTGTCAGTCCTGCGTCACTCGCAGTCTGTCTCTAATAAGTTTTACCTTTTCTGCTGCATCTACGACCATTTCTGGTCCTAACAAGGCTCTCTCTCCAACATCATCCCACAATAACGGTGTACGACATCTTCGTCCATATAAAGCCTCAAATGGTGATATCTTAATGCTGGCCTGGTAGCTGTTGTTGTAAGCAAACTCTACTAGGTGTAGATGATCCTCCCAAAAACCTCCGAGATCTAAAATGCAAGTGCGTAGCATATCTTCAAGAGTCCAAATAGTCCTTTCAGACTGCCCGTCTGTCTGGGGGTGATACGCAGTACTGAACTTGAGCTGAGTGCCCAAGCTAACCTGCACACTCCTCTAGAAATGGAAAGTGAAACGATTATCCCGATCTGAGATGACACTCACAGGAACTCCATGTAATCTGACAATCTGTTGCACGTGCATCTCTGCTAACTTCTCTGTCGAAGTACCCACTTTGAAAGGTAAGAAGTGGGCTGATTTGGTCAACCTATCCACGATGACCCAAATCGCATCATTTTCTCCTGGAGAACGTGGAAGCCCTGAAACGAAGTCCATAGTCATGTGCTCCCTCTTTCATTCTGGAATAGGTAAAGGTTGAAGCAATCCTCCTGGTCTCTGTCGATCTGCTTTTACCTGCTGGCACACTAAATATCGGGATAGAAAGCGTGCTACCTCGCGTTTCATACCATACCACCATACGTGCTCCCTCAAATCTCGATACATCTTGTTGGCTCCGGGATGCATCGAGTACTGAGAGCAATGTGCCTCCTATAAAACCTCTTTGCGCAGCTCTCCACTCGGCACACACATCCTCATGCCATGCCGTAAAGATCTATCATTCGTAATAGTGAAGTCATTTGTCAATACTGTCCGAACTTGTGCCCTGATACTCCTTAAAGTCTCATCATCATACTGTGCAGCCTTAATTCTGTCCATCAGCTCTGATTGTATCTGCAATCCCCACATCTGAATCTCAATACCTGGAACTAGTACTTTAATTCCCAAGATCTCTAGATCAGCCAATAAGTGTCTATCTGTTGTCAAATACATAGCCATCGGATACCTGCTCAAGGCATCGGCAACTATGTTGGCCTTTCCTGGATGATACTGTAGTGAGATGTCAAATCTTTCATCAACTCTAACTACCTTCTCTGCCTCATGTTTAGCTTCTTCTGTGTAAATACGTACTTCAAGCTCTTGTGGTCTGTGAAGATCTCCACACGCTCTCCGTACAGATAGTGTTTCCACAGCTTTAGAGCGAAGATAACTGTTGCTAACTCCAAATCATGAGTGGGATAGTTCTTTTCATGAGGGCGTAATTATCTTGAAGCATAGGCAATTACTTTTTTGTGCTGTTGAAGAACGCATCCCAAACCTTTTCCTAAAGCATCATTATAGATAGTGAATCCACTTGTCCGTGATGGCAACGTCAAAACTAGCGCTATCATCAATCTCTTCTTCAGCTAAGGACCAGTACAAAATCTACATCTTTCTTGGTCAGCCAAGTCATTGGCTCTACAATCTTGGAGAAGTCTTGTACAAATCTTCTGTAGTATCCTGCTAGTCTGAGAAAGCTCCTGATCTCAGCTAGCGTACTGGGGGTAGCCCATGATTCCACTGCTTCGACCTTCTTTGGGTTAACTAAAATTTTGTCACTCGTCACCATATGTCCAAGAAATTCAACATTGTCAAGGAAGAACTCATACTTTGAAAGTTTTTCGTACAACTCTTCCTTCCTGAGAGTCTTTAAGACTATCCTCAGGTGCTCTTTGTGCTACTCTGGGGTCTTCGAATACACAAGAATGTCTTCAATGAACACCACTACGAACTTGTCAAGGTACTGATGGAATACCTTGTTCATCAAGTTCATGAATACTGCTGGTGCATTGGTTAAACCAAACGGCAATACTGTAAATTCAAACTGACCATATCTGGTCCAACAAGCTGTCTTCGGTATGTCTTCACTCTTCACCTTCACCTGGTGATAGCATGACCTCAAGTCTATCTTTGAAAATACCTTCGCTCTGCTCAACTGATCAAAAAGATCATCTATCCTCGGCAGCGGGTATTTGTTCTTGATAGTGAGGTTGTTCAGAGCTCTATAATCGATACACATGCATACCGTGCCATCCTTCTTCGGTACGAATAATACCGGTGCTCCCCATGGTGATGAACTGGATCTAATGAAACCTTTGTCCTATAGCTCCTTAACTTGCTTCTTTAGTTCTACCAACTCGTTGTTGTTGACTCTATAGACATGTTGTGAAATACGCTCCGCTCCTGGTATCAAGTCTATAGAGAATTCAACATCTCTATCTGGCGGCAAACCTGGCAACTCCTCTGGAAATACATCCAGGAACTCCGTTATCAGTGGATGTGGTAACTCCTCTTCTTCCATCCTGGCTCCGCAAAAAGTGCCTCTGCTCTGCTTCGCTGCTCTTCTGGCGACCTCAAACTCTGGTTCTTCTGGTGGTCGAAATACTACTCTGCCTCCGTAAAAAACTATAGCATAGTGTTTACTCAACCAGTCCATTCCGAGTACAATATCGTATCCCGAAAGTGGTATGACGAGTATACTCACGCTCAATTATCGGCCTTCCAATGATACTCTCGGATCCTTGCAATAATCACGGACTAGGATAATGCCTCCTCCATTCATGATCTTGTAAGTCCTATCTAATGGTTCCATTTTTAATTGATGCTTAAGGGCATAAGATACAGATACGAAACTATGGGAAGCGCCATAATCAAATAATGCAAGTGCTGGAATAGACTCGAGAGAAACTTAACCTAAAATCACGTCTCCAGTTGGCTCGGCCTCTTCAATAGTCATGGAGTAAGCTCGTCCCTGTGGTGCTCCTCTCTGCTGCTACTGGTGCTGAGAAAACCTCTGTTGCTGTGGTGGAAGTGGAGGTCCCCTCTGATGGCCTCCTGGTACAATAGGTACCCTGGCTGGTTTCTCTGAGCGGCTGCTCCACCCTGACGAGCCTGAATAGATGGGCAGTCCTTAAGGTGATGTGCTGATGATCAACTTGACAAGCAAGTACCCAATCTTTTTCTGCAGATGTCTCAAGTATGTCTCATTTTTTCACAATACGTACACTGGGCAACGGGCTAATTCTGTCTCTGTGGCTGCTGCTGCTGGATGTTTCCTCGAACTGGTGCCTGGTGCTGCTGATGCTGCTGCTGCTGGTACGACCTCTGTTGTTGTTGAAAGTGTGGGCGCTTGGCCGGTCCTGTGTTACCACATGTTCCTCCAGAAGTATCGCGTCATCTCTTGGGCATGAGGTCCAAATCATCTTCAGCAATCTGGACATCTATCAGGATACCCTCAAATGTAGCAATGCGTCGTCTCGAAGTACGAGACTTGATCTCTCTATTCAATCCCTTCTTGAATTTTCGTGCTCTGTCTTCTGGGTCTTGAATCATCGATGGCACAAATTGACTCAATCGGCAAAACTCCGTCGCGTATTCATCAACTGACATGCTCCCTTGGACTAAGTCATGGAACTAACTTTCTAATGCTTCCAAAGCCACGCCAGGAAAGAACTTCTCCTTGAAGAGCTCTTTGAAGTCATCCCAAGTAAGTCCTCTATAAAAGAGTCTTGGCTCTGTACGATACCACATCAGCGCGATATCAAATATCTGACTGCCAGCGGCCTCGATCTGAAGAATCTTCAAAATCTGTGCTAAGCGTAAGTTCCTCTCTATGTCCTCTAACCAATCATCATCATAGATTATTCCTTCAGTGCCTTTGAACTCTCGAGGCATCATCCTCTTGAAGTCTACTATGGTACCTGGCCTCTGGTGCTGCTGGCCAGGATGCTGTTGTTGTCGTGCTCCTCTCTCCACAGCTTGGAGAGCCACCTGATGAGCATTCTCCATGATCTCTCTTATCAGCTCTGTCTGTGCCTGGTGTGCCTCTGCTTGCACTCTCTGGGCTTTAGCTTGAACACACTGAGCTTCTGCTGTCACTCTCTGGGCCTTTAGCATGCCCTGGATCAATACGAACATATGTGCCCCGTTAGTGGGCACTCCTCCGGGAATCGGTGTCGGTGGTGGTGGAAGGTTATCCGTCGCAGCTGGGGCAATCCTCTGAATAGGTGGAGGAGGAATCCCATTAGTTGTAGTTACTCCCACATGAACAGGAGATATAGGAGGAACTCCAAATATCTGTTCGTCAGGTCGAGCGGTGGCAGGCCCCTCTGAAGTTGTTGCTCCCGCTCTCAAAGATCTAGTCTGCGGCGGCAACCTGAAGACAGATCGAAAAGAATCAATTAAAGTGATAGATACGATATAATCAAGGAAGGACAGTAAAATTCTAAAGAAAACAATCATTCAGTATAGTATTGTAAAGATCAAAATTTTCCTAGTGTGATTTAGCATACTCTCATCCTAAATCCTATTTCCTATATCCTATCGTAGGCTCACAGTAGTACAACTAAGTTGTCGCACTACCACGATATCGCACAACTTACGAAAGTAGACCTGCATGGGACACCACTAAAAATGTGTCACGACCCGTACCCAGAATTTGTGCATGAGTACGTGGGTACGTCCAGCCTACGCCGCAGTATCGACGGTACAACGCTGTCTAGGTCACAATAACACTAATATAACTATCATCTTGTCAATGATATCAATCTCCATAAGGAGGACAATATACATCTCATAATATCTCATAATATAAACTCAATCACAACAACTATAAGAGTATAAGGCACGATAAAGATCAGAAGAATGACATAGTCAATACCATGTCCCAAAATAAGGATAAACCACAGTCTAGGTTTCCAACATAAAGTCTCCACAAGTCTCAACATAACTAAGAATAAGTCTAAACATAAACTCAATAACCTCAAATAAGTCTCGGTGCATAAGATAAATACTGTCTAGATAACTGCAGGTAATGTCTCTTCAAAAGGAATAGTCTCCTCTAAAATCTCTGGTGTGTAGTCTGCATTTATACCCGGTCCATAGTGTGTGGTACAGAAATTCTCAAGATCCTCTAGAAAAAATATCCAGTCAGGATTGGAACAAAGTACAAGCACTAATAGCAGTTCCATATATATTGACAAAAACTATAACACAGTGTAAAAAAATACAAGACAGAGATGAATACTGGCAATAAGAGATACTGGACAAAATAAAGTACTGGAAGAAATACTGGAATAAAAAAATACTGGAACATCATCATCAATGTACATCTAGCAATAAAATAGAAATACAAGTGCATGCTAGAATAATGATCTAGAATATAATGAGTACTATAACAATAACTAGAACATGTAGAGATGCTAGATCAATATACTAGAGATACATGTCAAGAACATCTAACTAAGTGTGTGAAACATCAGCATATCATGTGATCGGCTTAGGACTGATCATGCTTGCTATGCATGACTAGCTATGATTCATGTAAGGTCAGGCTAACCATCCAGATAGCTATGATGCAAGCAATAGTCAGGCTAATCATACATAACAGGCTATGAGGCATGTAATGGTCAGGCTGCACCGACGTGTGGTGTGGGTGAGCTATGATGCAAGTAGAGTTAGGTATGATCACATAATCTACTAATATTTCCCTATTTTCCCCAACTAGCATGATGGATTCCAAATCATGACTCCTCGTGATAGGTCTCGATAATGCCAACTCATGTAAACAACAGTGTCAGAGTCATGTACACTATACAACTAGAATTATAGAGATAATCAACATAATGGAAACTGTCAGAGAATGTACTCACCTGTGGTCCTTAGCTGGAAATACCAATGTCCTGGTTCCAAAGTATCGTCTGAATGATCCAACAGTCCTATAGACATATAATATAATACAATATTGTATCAGATATTATACTAACACACCCAATCAAAACACAATGATCTCAGAGACTATGCTAGGGGTGTCACATCTGTAGTTGCTATACATAACAGACGGTCAATGATACGGGTCTTGCCAGTACGTCGGTGTACATATGGCAGTTTGCTATCATGTTATATGGTCACAGGTCAATATAACTACGGGGTATCCGTGGTTACACTCGGGTCATCTAGTACATAGACATATTATACATATTGTTAACTAGCATATAACATTAATACTCATAACATATATATGTATACCAAATAATTACATATATAATAGATATATGTATATACACTAATAGAATTTATACTATGTATATATATATTAAACATATACTAGGGATACATATACAATACATATACATATATATATATATATATACTAATTGAGAGATATACTACATATATATATATGCATACACCAATATTAATATTAAACATATACTAATACACATACCAATACCAACTACAAATACGCATGCATACAATGAAGAACTATGCGTATGTGTGTACGTGTACATGTACGCGAGAGGGGACTCGAACCTGGGTACGTGGGACGAGACGTGCGTGTCGAGGTCATCGCAAAGGGGGTGCTCGACTTCTCCTACTACTGCTATGCTGAAGAATCCGACGGTTGGCAGCGTCTCCGGTGAGTCTCAGGCATTTAGGCGAATCGACGCCAGCGGGTTCAGCGGGTCTGGCCGGTCGAGGTCGTTGCTCCGGTCGGCTGCGCGAGTTTGACGCAGGCATTCAGGCGAACAGCGGCTCGGTGCAGGCGGGTCAACGGGATGGCAGCGGGCTCGGTGCAACGTCGGTTTTCGGCATTCAGGCGTGTCAAGCGGGATGATGGCGGGTTGTCGAGATAGCGGGGACTCTGGTGGAAGCAGCGGGGTCCGCTCAGGCGATGGTAGTGAGGAGGTCGTGCAGTACAGCGGGTCGGGGACAGTGGGATGAGGCGCTGGGTCATTGGTTCTATCGTGGTTGGGCGAGTGGACGCAGTGAAGTCGTGGTCGGCAGGGAGATGGGGATAGGAAATCGGCTATACGTTTAGTTTGTATTAGGTTGAAAAGAAAAGAAAAGGAAAAGTAAAAGGGATATTTATATCTAGGTACAATGTGTTGACCTAGAATTAGGCTTGGTCAAAACCCTCTTAGGATTGGGCCTTGTCATGGATATTTTCAAGGGCTAGGATTCAATAAATTCGAATGAAATTGCTAGAATTGCATTGGTTCAAGGTTTTGAAGGCCATGGTTCAAGGAGATTGATGTTGCATTGCACACTCCCAAAAATTATGGAAAAATACACATGAAGGAGAATGGGTTTATTTACGTGTCGTGTCCAATGGGGTGGATACCTTAATTCACTTTTGCACAAAAGTGCCCAACAATTGGAAAATTGCACAAAATAAGGTTTATGATTTTAATTAATTAAAATAAATATAAATGGTGTTCTAAAATTAATTAGAAGTACAAAGGGCTGGAATTAAGTGGGACAAAAGTGTCATAAATGAAGTAGACTCAAAAAATAATATTACCCTAATTTGGGTTGGTTAAAATGGGTCAAGATTGTGTCTCCAATTTCGATTGGAACACACAAGGATACAAAGTTTGATTTATAACGAATTAATACAATCGGTTTGCGACGAATGTTGTGCAACTAAAATGAAGCACATCAAGACAAAAGATCAAAACAAAAGTCCGGCACGTCTAGGACAAGGGTGTAAAATTGGTTAGAAGACAATAGCTAGTGTAGTGCTCTAATTATCGAAACAACGATAATGTGCAACAATCAAACAAAATTATAGCAATTTAAATATAATTAATTACCATGCAATCATTTAAAAATTAATTATGAAAAGATAAAAATACCCCTAATCTGAAATGTGGGGCTGACAGGGCGTGACAACCCCCAACTGCAAAACCCGAACCCAGTTCAACACAGCTGTATTTATTGTTGCACGCACTGCTAATTTGCAGTAAATTGCTACTGTATTCAGAAGAATGTCCACAGCACATCCATGGATATTATTGTTACCAACAGTAATACAACCTGCAGTAACAAGTAGAGCTCCCCTACCCACCGATGAAAATTGATTCTACAGGAAACCCCCTATTGCCTGTGCATTATGTACCCCTACCCAACCATGCTGCAACCACTTCTCAACCCTCCATGCATCAATGCACTCTCCTATGGCACACTCTCCTATCAACCGTAATACTATAAGATCACACTATACATACACCCCTCCATGAACACTCACACTTTAGTATCTCACTAGCACAAACAACTAAACACTGTCAACAACTCTCATGATACCAAGTATCATAACTCAAACCACCTTGATACCATACTAATCTCTAGCACACACACACACACACACACACACACACACACACACACACACACACACACACACACACACACACTTTCACGCATAAACACAAACACCTAGTATGCATCAAGCCACACATGAGTATCATACTATGATACTAATGTGATACACCCCTCAAACATAAAGATAGACCTCCAAGCTATATGAAACACAAATCATACATACATTATAGCATGATTATAATTAGAAATAGCTATTCTAATTCAAATAAAGAGAAATGACACCATAGAACACTAATACAAGAAAATTACCAAATCAATCTACCCATATCATGGCGTATTATGATACATACTCTACGTATCCAATTATGGACACAAGGATACCATCATACACTCAAATATACACTAATATTCCTAATGTAGACACAAATAAAATACTTGGGGGACACAATTCAAAATTCTTCCAATTGTAGTACAAAAATTAACATTCCACATGAGGGAAATCTAGATTTACTAACATTAAGGCTTCTAGCACCTAGAACTAGCAACATAGGGTCAATTCCACCAATGGGAAGGTTCCTATAGGTCCAATGAGTGTTCCTAAACATTAAATTGGTAAAAATGAGAGAATTACGTAAATTTGGTATCTTCTTTGAAGAACTCTAAATTTGGACACGAGAAAGTCGAATCGGACATGATCCTCCTAGCTTGGACTCATCTTCAAGCTTTCTCTTGTGCTCCAAGCTCCTAACTCTCCAATGGAAGAAGAATGAATGGATTTGGTGCAGTATAGGTATGGAAATTAAAATTCTAGATCTAGGAATTAGTGGGAAATAAATAAATTAAATGTTCATTGCTTGGGAAGGAAATAGGAACTTTTGTGTCACGCCTTGATCTTCCACAGGATCGGCCGTCCCCTCTAGGCACGAATCACCATGCCAGCGCTCCCATAGGAAGATCGTTCCCATCAGGACATGATACTGCGTGAGCCCAAGCTACGCCCGCACAAGGCCATGATCCAAACAGGCGGTAAAATGACTAAGCCACTGGGTCGTACAAATAGTCAGAATGCAGCAGAATAAGAAACCGAACAGGTAATTGGTAACAAGTTTACAAAGTCGTTATAGTGGAAGCATTGAATGAACACAAACATGAGACAAAGAAAGCTCTGTATTGATAATCAATAAATATTACAAGCGGTGCTAGGCCAAGATTAAAAGTCGCTCAAGCTCTCTTCTCTTGAAAAAATAAAGGTATGCCAAGCGGCTTACAACATGGGATGATACATAGGCGATGTTCCAATATTATGTTTTGTATATTTATTTCAGCTCTGGATGCAAAGCTCCAAGGCTCCAAAGCGAACTCCACTCCTTAGCGCGCACGAGGGGATACTCCGTACCCAACTCCACGCCATAGCTCCATGACCAAACCAACCCAAACAAATAAACTATGAACCAATCTAAACCAAAGAATGGGTCTAGTCTTTATGCAACCTAATTATCATGCAAGCAAGAAATAATTTATTCCAAATATGTATATCGAGCATGGGGAGTGACATCTCTTTCCACCTTAGAAAATTTTTGTCCTCGGAATTAAAACCCAAGGCTAGCTAGAGAAATCAGAACAACCACTATACTAACTACAAGTACATCTACACACACAATCAAATCCAATCATATAATGAAGAAAACTAACATCACAGAGCATGGGTGAATGAATTACGAGATTCGAGATACAAAGGCATAGGAATAATTATACCTTCTGAGTTGAAAAGGTTCGGATACCGAGATCGGATATTGTCTTCGTGCTCTTACATCGACTCTCCTAAAGGGTGATGACCCTAAACAACTCGGACAAGATGGATAGTCCGATTCTTGAGCACTTTCTCTCTTCAGTCCAAAATAAATACTGGTTGCTCTTTGTAAGACAAGTCGGTAACAATGACTAGCTCGAAATGGTCGAGGATATGACTCAGATCCAAAATATACCTACGCAACTGAGATATATAAAATACATCATGAACCTCATGTAGCAAAGGCGGAAAGGCAAGACTATAAGCAACATCGCCTACCCGCTCGTAGATATCAAATGGACCGACATATCGCGGACTAAGCTTCCCTCGAACCCTGAATCTAATAACTCCATGGGTCAACAAAATCTGCAAGAACACATGATCATCAACACGAAACTCTAAAGGCCTACGGTGCTGATCCACCCAATGATGATGTTTGTCCTGCGTAACCCGAAGTCGCTTTCTAATCTTCTTGACAACTTCTACTATTTGCGTGATCATCTCGGAGCCTAACATCTTTTACACACTAATATCATCTCATGCTAATGGTGACCGACACTTACTCCTATATAATGCCTCGAATGGCTCTATCTAGATACTCGTCTAATAACTATTGTTATACGAGAACTCGACGAGATGAAGGTGATTTTTCTAAGACCCTCCAAAATCTAATGTACAAGCCCATAATATGTCTTCTAATTTCTGGATGGTTATTTTTGACTATCCGTCTGTCTGAGGATGATAAGCGGTACTGAACCTCAACTTGGTGCCTAGACTCTAGTGCAAGCTCTTCCAAAAATGAGAGGTGAACCGAGTTTCTCGATCTGATATGATACTTACCGGAATATCGTGTTGTCTTATTATCCGTCATATGTACATCTCTGCCAACTGTTCTGTAGACTGTCCTACTCGAAAAGAAAAAAAATGACCTATTTTTGTGAGTCGATCCACTATCACCCAAACTGTATTACGACCAGTCGGGGATCTAGGTAAAACGGTCACAAAGTTCATCATGATATGCTCCTATTTTTACTCCGAGATAGGAAGCAGTTGTAATAATCCTGCCAATCTCTGCTATTACTTCCTTCAATTGCTGGAATATCAAATATCGAGAGACGAATCGTGCTATCTCCCTCTTTATCCTGTCCCACTATAAATATTGCTTATATCTTGATACATCTTGGTATACCCTAGAAGAATTAAATACTAAAAATTATGCGCCTCGGTCATAACTTCTTGCCAGATATCTTCGCTCCGTACACAGAGATGATTTCTAAACCTAAGAGTTTCATTCTCATGAATTGTCAACTCCTTCATGCGACCAGACTAGCACTCTGCCCGAAGCTTCTGGATCTGCGGATCCTCCGCCTGTGCTACCCTGATCCTCTCAACAATGGTAGGATGAATCTATAAAATTACCAACACTCCTACGTCTTATGGAAGTACTATCTCAATACCCATCTCTTGAAGATCTTCTAAGATATGCTAATGTGATGTCAACATGTATGCAATGCCTTTCCTACTAAGAGCATCTTCTACCATATTCTCTTTGCCTGGATGGTACTGGAGTTCTATGTCATAATCCTTCAAAATTCTAACCACCTCTTCTACCTCATGTTCACATCCTTCTGGGTAAATACATACTTTAATATCTTATAATCCGTAAATATTTCTACCCGATCACCATACAAGTAGTAACCCCATAGCTTAAGTAAAAAAACTACTTCAGCCAGCTAAAAATTGTTTGTTAGATAGTTCTTCTCATTATCTTGAAGCTGCCAAGATGCATACACTATCACCCTTCCGTGTTACATCAGAACACACCCAACTCCCTTACCAGATGCATCATAATATACTAGAAATCCTCCGGAACCTACGGGAAGCGTACATATTGGTGCAAAAAATAATCTCTTCTTCAATTCTTCAAAAGCTGCCTGGCATCCTATGGACCACACAAAGTAAGCCTCTTTACGCATCAATCAGTCAAGGGTTCTAAAATTCTTGCGAAGTCTGCCAGAAACGTTCGGTAATATCATGCCAAACCCAGAAAACTACGCACTTTCACTACTGTCTTGGGAACTGGCCAACCTTCTACGACCTCAACCTTTTTCGGGTCTACTGCTACTCCTACTCCAGAGATGGTGTGACCCAAGAATGATACGCGATCCAACCAGAACTCATACTTACTGCACTATGAATATAATTAATGTCCCTCAAAATCTGTTAGACCTTCCGAAGATGCTCTTTGTGCTCCTCTTCGTTACTATAATAGACAAGAATATCATCTATGAAAACCACCACGTAGTGGTCTAGGTATGATATGAAATGATTAATAAAATCCATAGATACTGTCGGAGCATTTGTCAGTCCGAATGGCATAACTAAGAATTTGTAATGCCCATATCGTGACCCGAATGCTGCCTTGAGTATGTCTTGCTCCTGAACTCTTACTTGATGATACCCTGACCGGAGGTCAATCTTGGAGAAAACCATAGTTTTTCTCAATTGATCAAACAAATCATCCATCTTTGGTAATGGGTACTTATTCTTCACCGTTACTACATTCAATTGCCTATAGTCGATGTACAGCTTCATTGACCCATCCTTCTTCTTTACTAAAACTAATGGCGCTCCCCTAGGTGATCCACTGGTTCGGATAAACTTCTTCTCCTTCAACTCTTCTACGTGTTGGTAAAGCTTTTCTAGTTTTGATAGTGCTATTTGATAAACCATACAAGATATTGGTCCTGCTCCGAGAATTAATTCTATACAAAACTCCACATCTCTCACTGATGGTAGCCCTGGGAGTTCTTCTGGGAAGACATCTAGAAACTCCTTGACTATCTTGGGAAGTTGTTCTTCTGCTATTGTTGCCACTGTGATCACCTCTTCATGCTGATCTCTCACAGATCTATCAAAGATGAAGTTTTCCATGCCTGGGATACTAACCAATACCCTACCATTATGGCAATCTATCATAGCATGACTGTCTCTCAGATAGTCCATACCTAGGATAACATCAAAGCTATACATAGAAAACTCGATCAACTGTACAATTAATGAACACCCACACACTATGATTGGACACGCTATACAGACCCAACTAACTTGTACGAGCCCATTACCAGTGAGTATGTTCAAACTCTCTGGCAATGACTCAAACTCCAATCGAATGTGTGTTGTATATCATGCAGATATAAAAGAATGAGATACACCCGAATCAAATAATGCTACAGTAGAATAAGATACGACAGAGATGTTACCTGCCATAATGTCACCCGATGCCAAAGCCTCCATCAGAGGCAAAGTAAATGCCTGGCCCTGGACTTGCTACGCTCCGTGTTGCTGCCTCCCCTGGACAGGTTATTGTGGCCTCTGCTGCTCCTGATGTTGGTTCCTATTCTATTGGTACATCTGATCATGCATCAGTAACGGACGCTGAGCTAATGGCCATACTTCTACTGCCGTCCCTCTGAGCTGAACTGCCCCTGGTGGTGGCAGTGTTGGAAATTATTTGACTGGCCCTCCTGGCTACTTCATCATCGGACAATTGGAAATCTGGTGGTCTAGACTACTATACCTCATACAAAATCTATTGGCTTCCCTATATACATCTCTAGTGTGGCCTCCCTTGTCACAGTAAGTACATTCCATCGGTGCTCCCTGGCGCTGCTGTTATGGTTACTGCCTTGGCTGCTGTCGAGCTGGTGCCGTCATTGTCGAAACTGTTGCCCTACTCGGTGTTGAATTATGAATGCGAATGCCAGATGATAGTATAGACATTTAGGGTACTCCTCTACCTCCTCCTCCACTCTGAGCATGAGATCTCTTCTGGCCTCTCATCCTCGCCGACAACCTCTGTATAGTAAGCTATGCCTTTGAGCTGCTATAAGTACTTCTTCATAAGTGTGGTAGTCGTGCCCCTCTACCAGTTGTAGAATCTCCATATAAAGTCCTTATTGGAACCTCATCGCTCTATCTGACCCCATAGCCACCATAGTCGGAGCGAATCTACTCAGCCTGCAAAACTCAGCTGCATATCCATCTACAGTCCTACCGGCCTGCTTAAGACCGGTAAACCTCAACTGGAGCTCATATTGTGTTACGACTGCAAAATATATGGCCTAAAATTGAGTTCTGAAATTGTCCCAAGAGATAAGACTCCTCAAGCCAACCTCTATTGATGCCCACCAGTCACGGGCAAGGTCTTAAAGCTGCATTCAGACTTGATCAACTTGTTCCTCAGTCGGGACCTTTGCTGCTGCCAAGATAACTTCGATGTCTTGGAGACACGTTTGCCGTGATAGCATCCTCTATGCCATTAAATTACCTCGAATTAAGTTGGCAAAATTTGACCGACGCCCCTAAATCTATCCGTCCGCCTCTCGCTAGAGCCATCTGTAACCGTTGATTCAGTAAGACATATTGTTCATGTTGTTGAAATTGCTGATGTTGATGAGTTGCTAACATCTATCAGATAATCTCCAATAATGTTGGAGTGTTAAGTACCATTGGTATGGCTGGAGGTACTGGGATCTCTAGGGTCTTTCGTTCAACATGATCGGCTACTGGTTCAAATGTCTCGACCTGCTTATTTACTAGCTCAACCCGGACCTGACTCAGAGCGACTGTTGCCTCTCACTATGGCCTAGAAGGACCATGACCTGCTAGATTTGATGCTCCAGCAACTGAAGAATACCTAAAGAAAGGACAAAAAACATCAAGAACAAGACAGGAAGGATCAAAGAAGCAATTAATTCGATAGTCAAGCATGACATCGAGAAGAGCTAATTAAGGATTTCAAAGATATATGTTGGATTGAGACTCAAATGACCATGACACCCCACAAGTCTTAAAATATAGACCTGCATGGGCTACCACTAAAATCTTGTCACGCCCCAGTACCGGAATACAGAGATGGACATGGCCAGCTACCCCGTACAAGGTACTATACATCGTACGTCGATCACAGTTGTAACTAGACAAGGGGTGCATACTACAAGCAAGCCACTTAGGGTTAGAAAGAACATATATTATCTCAATCAGTCAAATAAGAATAGCAAATATTGAACATGTATGATAAAGCAAAAAGGTGTCACAATTGACCCATCAAAATATTTTAAAAACTAGCTGTACAAAATAAGAAGCTGGCAGAGTAGGAAAAGTACATGACCATGATCAGCTGTAGTCTAATTAATTATAATCATGTAAGAAAAATAAATTTTCAGATCTACGTCTAACAAGTGCCGGTGGCAAAATGCCAAAAAGAGTAAAATGTATAATATAGAGTAGGGAAAAAGAAACCCACTCGTGTCCCTCAGCGGGTATCTGTCTGGAGCACACCATTGTTCAAGGGAAAGTACACTGGATCCTCGTATACTGGCTCTAAACCTGGCCATATAAAACCAATGGGGTTAGACCCCAAATAACAAGTACCACAAAGGAAGCACAAATGAAGATACAAAATCAGAGAGAAATAAACATATAAATATAGTTTTGTCTCATAGTTTCGGTCCATAGTCTATAATGGTACAAAAATCTAACCTACAACCAAATAAGGACAAGGGTTAGACCATCGCACCATGATATTTTATGTCCTTAAACTATTCAGCGGAAGATACAACTACAAACAAGTTTAATTACAGTATCAGCCAATCACTTGGTATGACTTGCTAGGTGGATTCTGGGTTATCCCAGAGGTATTATGCATGCAATAGGAACCCTCAGATCTAGCCATGTGCTAGCAGGGCTAGATGAGCCATGAATTATCGCGTAACACGTAGTATTATGTACCGGTCCCTCGTAAGGCCACCATGCTAATATCGCATTGAACACATAATATAATATAATAATCTAATTTTAAAAATATCCAAATGGGGGACAACCTTCACTCTCCAGATAATTATTTGAGGCTGGCTAGTTTAGCATAATCTTGGGATTCTGTCCCTCCAAATGCTCTACAAGTTTTAGTTGCCTAGTTAACCCTACGGTTAGTTATAATCATATGGTGTAATTACATGTTACTCCCCTAATATTTTATACCGCATCCCAGGCATGCTAGATGCGAATCCAGTTTGTCACTTGATAGTTCAATTTGGATTTACCCGAGCGTGATGCAACAATCAAACAAATCCTAGCCATGCTTTGGTTATCGGCCAACTATGATGTCCATGATGGAGAAAATCGTATTATATCATATCTCGGTGTAAAACATATAACATAATCCAGTAGGAACACTTAGCACATAGAAATACATAGCAAGTAGTAAGTGTATCAACACTGATACCAATAGCTGGGTCAAGTTACCAATCATTGGTAAATCATATGAGTTCTAGCACATAACATCACATAAGTTAAGTCTGGCACATAGGTGGTCATAGTCACTTGGCGCATGGGTAATATGGCCACTTGGCGCATAGCATATATTCGGGTCATGCACTTAGTCGAGTCTAACACCTGGTCACTTAGATTATATACACTTACAATCATTAAAATCATGCATGGCATCACAAAATCCAATAAAACCTCTAAACTAAGGAAAACTACAAAACGTGTACATATGGCCGCATGAAGATCAAGGACGCATAGAGTCAGTACCACATAGGTCAAGGCCGCATAGGAGTCAGTGCCTAATAGGAATAGGTACTACATAGGTCAGTGCCGCATAGGAGTCAGTTTCGCATAGGTCAAGACAAAGTCCACTCATTGGGACAAGTGCTGAGTGATATGAATTAAATGCGTGTCAAAGAAGTGACTGAAGTGATGGATGTGACAAGCCATAATATGTGTCAAAGAAGAGACATGCATGAAAAGATGTGCCAATGAGGTGCAGAGTCATGCGTCCAAGAAGAGGCAAATATCTCGTGGTTGCATTCTCTGTCGGCCGCATGGGTCACTCGGCCGCATGGGTATTTCTTGGACTTAGTGAGATTCTTATTCGTTCAGCATGTAAAATACGAGGAGTTCTGTTGTTAAGACTTTTCCAAGTATTTAACTCTAGAATGCACGTGTAATAATCAGTCATGCATCCAACAAGATGGACGTATACTGGAAGGCATATACGGCAAAGACTCCAGACTGCATAAAGATCAGGCCGTATAGAATTCTCAACTGCGTAAATGATGGCCGCATAAGAACTTCGTCTTCTCCAGACAACAAGTTCAGCCATGGCAAAAAACTCCAAAACCGAAAGTTGTTTCCTCCATACAAACTTTATTTTAATTCCAAATCAAGTGAAACAAAAGTCAAAATTACACGAAATTGAATGCTCTACCACATAAAACAATTAGTTTTCAAAGATACTATATTTATATAAATCAAAACCAAAGAAAACTTATGGAACCAATGAAAATTCTTATCTAAAAATGTAGATCTAGCCAAATCCACCCATCGAAACCAAAAACCCCAAGTATTAAAAGTGCTTAGAATCATAATGTACACATATTAGACTAAAAAATACAAGAAAAAGATAGAATTAAAATATAAGGGTTTTTTTATGTCATGCAAGGTGTACTTGTCTAAAATGAAGAAAGAGAGGAAAATGAGAGAATGAGGGAAAAAGAGAAAGATGTTGACTTATATAGTTAGGGCTTGAGGTTTAGACCATGTATTCAACTCATTACCAAACCAATCCAAACAAATAAACCATGAACCATTCTAAACAAAAGAATGGGTCTAGTCTCCATGCAACCTAATTATCATGCAAGGAAGAAATAATACGTTCCAAAAACGTATATTAGGAACGGGGAGTGACAGATAACAACGGAGGTCGAGTATTATTTCATCCTCTAGGAGAGCCGACGTTTGAGTTTGCTAGTGCCTACTAGAAGGAAGAGATCATCTGTAGAGCTATTGTAGAAGAGAAAGAATTATCTCATCCTCTTCTAGCAAAGTTTCTAGATGTGTTTCCTGAGGAGTTGCCAGGGTTGCCGTCGGATAGACTTGGTGCCTAGAGCAGATCCGGTGTCAAAGCATGTCTACAGGATCAACAACAGTGAATTGGCAGAGCTGAAGAAGCAGGTGGATGAGTTGTAGGACAAAGGATTTATTAGATCGAGTTTATCGCTTTGGAGAGCTTTGATATTGTTTATACCAAATAATAATGGATCGATAAAAATATGCATCAATTATCGAGCTTTGAGCATCCTCACAATCAAGAACAAATACCAGTTGTCGAGAATAAATGATCTCTTCGATCAGTTGAGCGGCACGAAGGTATTTTCGAAGATTGACTTGAGGACTGGCTATCTTCAGGTGAAGGTGAAGAAGGAGGACATTTCAAAGACTGCTTTACAGATGTGGTACGACCAGTATGAGTTTAGGGTAATATTGTTTGGGTTAACTAATACCCTGAAGGTCTTCATGAATTTGATGAACACGATATTCCATAAATATCTTGACTAGTTTATGGTTATGTTCATCGATGACATACTCATCTATTCGAAGATGCCAGAGGAGCATGAGGAGCATATCAGGATAGTGCTTGAGACTCTCAGGAATGAGAAGCTCAATGGAAAGCTCTCAAAATATGAGTTTTTCTTAAACAAGGTTAGGTTTCTTGGGCATGTGGTGACTCGAGATAGAATATCTGTGGATTCTAAGAAGATTTTTGTAGAAGAGTCTTGGACTACTCTGAGTTCTGTTACAGAAATCAGGAGCTTATTTGGATTGGCTGGATATTACAAGAAGTTTGTGAAGGGTTTCTTTCGGATAACAAAGCCGATGACCAGACTTACTCAAAAGAATATAGAGTTCATATGGACTGAAGAGTGCCAGGCCATGTTTGATGAGCTGAAGAATAGATTAACTATAGCTCCTATCTTGACGTGCATCAAGATCAGGTGGATTTGTTATTTACAACGATGCTTTAAGGAAGTGTCGATATCGCCAAAAAGGTATTATAAAACCGAGAGAACATTTTTATTAATGGGGAATTAATAAAGGGTAAAAAAGAATCCCTAATACAAAATGATCTAAGTACAATAAAAAATAAGATCGGGGCAAGTGTGATTATAGAGATCGAGCACTATGTTGGCTCCTTTACTCCGTTGACGATCTGGGATAAAGAAGGTGGACGAGGCTTCAAACAGCGCTTTGGTCTTCTTCTACTTCTTTCTTTATTATTTTTCTTTGTGGACTTCCACGTGGTCCTTATTTATATTTGGAAAATACCACTATTTATAGCCTTAAGAAGGCCTTTTATAGGCGTATATACGCAAATTGCATGTTGGTGCATGGTACTGCAGGCTCATAATATTTTATGACTGCCACGTGGCAAGTCGAGATTAGGGGTCGCTGATGCCCATAATACTCGTAACACGTGTTATGCCCTAATTTTGATGGTTATAATTGCACATTGGGAATAATACCACCTGGCGCATGGAAATTACTGAGAGAGTAGTAGCGCATGGCACTGCTAGAGCATAGGAATACCAGAGATGTAGTGATGCATGGCACTGCTGGCACATGGGAAGATGAGAGACTCAGTAGCGTATGGCATTGCTGGCACATGGGAACACAAGTTATGAAATGCTTGGTGGTATTGGATCATTTTGGTGCATCGGTCTTGATCACTGTGGTGCATGGCTCATGATTATTGTTGGCGTATGGTAGAGTTTTTCCATGCTTTTACAAGACCTCCTTTAAAGTTTCTGAACTTTAAACTTTGTAATTTTCCAAGTTTAGAATACTTTGAACAGAAGCATGTAGGAGATAGGCGCATAGGCTGCTACGACGCATGGTGCAACTGAGGTTTAGGCGCAGCTTTCTGTCAGTGTATAGGACTTTGTCTCTTTGTTCGAGTCCTGAGCTGTCAAAGTGAGCGTGTATCAAGGGGATTTCAATGCAGCTATTTGACCAACAGATTCATCCATTAATTGCTAGATTCATCCCTCGTTGATGGTGCCCAACTATCCGGGAGCTTTAATGGGTCATTTGCCTATAAGTAGGAGGCTTGGCAAGGAAAAGGGAAACATTCTTCTTCTACCTCTGTAGAAGTCAAGAGTGGGGAGATTGGTTGAGAACTTCATCGATCCCCTCCCTCTGATGGTCGACCATCCATATGTTGTTGGTGGAGGTAAGGGGATATACGTTTTGCTTACAGTTGTCATGAATACTTTGACACCGCCTGTTTGCGTGAGACATGCTTTGGTCAGTCTACGCACAGACGTTCTCTGCCTATTTGCATGAGACAGACTTCGGTCAGTCTACGTGCAGACATTCTCCTCTGTCTGATGAGCATGGTCATTGCCGAAGGGCTTCATCCTGAAGATCTGCCGACGGCAAGAATTCTCTTTTATGGCGCGGGTGACGCTGTCTTCGGGCACTTATATGATGCATGCACTGGAATAGCATGACCATGCTACATGGGTGTATTCGCCCCTTCAGGGGTGTTTTATCGATTGAACATATGTTTTGGCGATCATGCACACGTATGCTGGCCTTGGTGTTAATGCTTGTCTCGGTCGAGCGCATGGAGGGCCAGTTCAATAAACGGTGCCTGATCTGTAGATGCGTTCTTTCTGATTTGCCTTCTTCTTTAACAAACATCCTAACTTTTGTGCACTTGTTGGTGCAGGAATTGCTTTGGATTGCTTGAGTTCTGATGGAGCATGAAAGGATATCATAGTTACCATTGTTTGTGATGAACAAACAAGTTACCCAGAGGATTGTCCATGATCTTGCAACCTAGCTTACTGCAGCTATTTGTCGTACGCTGCCAGGATGTGATGGATGGATCTCGGGTCGGGTCCTGGTGATGCCTCCGCGTGAAAGAGATAGGGCTAATCATCCCAACCGGGATTTATAGTCACATTCTTTCATACGTCAGAATTAAGTCTGTTGGCTTGACTCTGCGTTGCAAGCTCCTTTATTATCCATCAGTATAGATTATTTTCCATGTATTGAGCTTTACACTGTAGAGTTTGCTGAAGTGATGATCCAGAATGCGTTGAGCTGCCAGCTTTACATGCGCTGGTGCCATAAATATCACAGAGGGGTCTCCTTCTTTTTAAATATACTTATGACCTTGAATATTAATGAAAATCCTTAAATGTAATAGACTTCCATATATACTCGTGATCTTGAATATTAATAAAAAATTTGTCTTCTTTCCTATTTGGAACTCTTCTTGTTGTTGTGGATATCTCGGTTGAGAGTATTATACCAGAGGTAATATGGATATAGTATAACATAAAAACGACAATAACGCTAAGCCCTATCAGAGGTAGTATGAACGTGATAGGTTAGAGTAGCTATATTAAGGAAGTTCAGTGGAGACATCATCTACGAGGGTAGGGATACTTGTAAAATTTCTCACCAAAAAATAGGTATTGTGTGTATTCTATATTTATTATTTTTATTTAAACTATTTTAAAATCAATTTAAATCAAATTATTGCATTAGGACACTTTAGTGTAGTTTGAACATTAATGACATATGATGACCCCAAAATCTATATCGTCCTTCGTAGAAAGTAGCCTAATTTGGAGACACTACCCGTAGGATCTTTATGTGACACAAAATTTGACCATTTAATATTAGTATGGCACTAGTGTGACAACCGTAGTTTTTTGTGGGAAATATTTAGATATTTTTATATAAATAATTTATTTGTGATTATTTTTCAATCCAACCTTTTTCAATAAGCAACACATAATTTCTCTATGCCATATTAGGCCACTTTCCTCTTTTGTAGGATTTATTTATTTGTTTGTTACTATTTTAATCCTGTGGAATCAAATCAAATCTTTGTGCCATGACCTGCCCCCGGTATAGGGGCACGAGTACGTGAGCAACGTCCAGCCTACGCCGTAGCATCGACAGTAGAACGCTGTCTAGGTCATCAATACTATCTAAACATCTCACACAAAATATATATTGTACCTGTCATGGATCTCAACTCCAACGGAGGAAAATATGATAATGATAATACTAAATACTCAGTCATAATCTAAAGCACGATATAATATTAAAGAAGTCTATTAAACTACAAAGTCTAAACATCAACCACTTCTAAATACAACATCAATATCCAAATCTCAATTACAATAACAAAGTCTCCATTATATACACATGCCAAAAATTCTAATAATGAATCTAACACATTGCTATAAGAGTAACTAAGTCCCTCGGTAATCACTCATGAGTATCAGGATCCATGGTTGCTATTCCCTCCTAAGATCTATAGTAGGTGGGACACCAGTCCTCTAAACAGTCATCTAAAAAATATATCCAATCAGGATGGAGCAAATAAAATCCAATAGCAGTTCCAATTAATTGACAAAGTCTATAAACAGTTATAGTAGGTAATACTTGATGAGTAGGAAAGAAAATGAATCAGAGAATGAAATAAAACAACATCTATCTAAAGAGCAATGAAAGTAAATATGGTGAACTAGAAAGTATGGCAATAAAGACTGTAAATAAAGAAGAACTAAACTAAACAGATATGATGTGATTCCAGCAAGTGTAATGTGAAGCCAACAAGAATGTAACTAAACTAGTGGGTTTTAAAATTCCACTTTCGACATGTAAACTGCTAGGGGGTAATACGGCTCATCGCACACTTGGTGTGTGACTGCTATCATTCCTGATTATACCAGAAGAGGTGATTCTAGATTTTGGAAATGTTTATATGTCTACTCGAATATTTTTCTACCTCGACTAGTATAAATGAATCTAAGTCCCGATACGTAAATCAAATATGAGTCCAGCCAGATAAAAGTAAGTGATGCCAGTAAGTGAGTCATGATGTGATGCTAGTAAGTGAGTCCTGAAGTAGAGGCCAGACAAGTATAATGTACGTGTTGCAAGAAAGTAAAGATTTTATTGACGTCATTGTATTATGTCTGCACCGCGTATACGGTTCGGATAGTTCATTGGGAGGGGAGAATCTGCTAGTGAACGTATAAGATTTCTGTTTCTTACTGTACTGCAAAAATATTGCAACTGCGTAACCCCCGAGTTCTACAGAATGCCGGGTGGGACGACTGTTCTTCTATTTCTCCCCCCTCATGCACCATTAGAGATGTCTCGAGTGCACATCACATAGATTATTTAGTTACCCTATTTATTGTTTACTGCTTTACTTTCATACATGTAGATTTTTTTTGTACTTGTTATGTCCCTCTGAGGACCTGACACCTTTTCCAGATCCCAATGAGCACTTATACCTGACGGATTACGGAGTTGGAGATTTTACAGACGTGGACTTCTAGGTGGAGCCAAAGGAGTTTCTTTGAGCATTCATTCATGGACGACAGTTGCTTAGTGTATTGGCTATCTTTATCTAGTTAGTTGACACCCGGACTATTTCCTTATTGCTTTGTTGTGTTCTTTCAGTATTTTTTTGTACTCATTTTTGTGGATTGTTCTCCACTATATATTATTTTCTCCACTATATATTCTTTTGTAGTGGATTCTGAGACTTACCTATTTTTTCAGTTTTCTATTCTGTGATATTTTGTGGATAAAACTAGATTTTACCTGCCTGTGATATTGAGTCTTAGTTATATTTTACAGCGTACTACGACTAGTTAGGTCCATTAAATTGGTTTCCTATACTTGTTCGTACAGCTGGCATGTGTACGTACACCTGGTCCTTCGTATTTTAGGAACGGGGCCTGACAATACTACAGTATAGAACCGGTATTCAAGTAAGTTTGTTTATGTCTGAGTACAATCATGGTAAAGTATTTTTTGTGGAGGAAAAAGGTAATGAGTCATAGGTGATATGGACGTGACTGCTTTATTTTATCGAGAAACATCGGTAGCTCATAGTTTATAGGTAATATGGACGTGAACTACTTTTTTTATTGAGATAACAACAAAATGGATAAGTAAGAGGTAGTACGGACGTGACTCCCTTCTTTTGATGGGAAAGACGACTTCTAGTTCAGAGATGATATGGACGTGAACTATTTTCCTTGGGGAAGTTTTGTGATCTATTACCCATTGCATATTCGGGAAATTCGAATACGGATAACATATTTGTCCGCATGTTACAGATAGAAATAATTGTATGGAGAAAATACCAACCGTGAACATTACACTTTTATTTCCCTTTGGTAGGGATAACAATGAATTTTTTTTTGCCTAACTTAGACATAGTATTTCTTTAGGAACTTTTCGTTGATTGGCATAATGAGCAACTCACCATTAGGCTTAGCCAGCCTGTATGCGCCATTGGAGTAGACCGTCTCCACTACGAAGGGACCTTCCTACTTGGGTTGGAATTTTCCTGCCTTTTTGTGAGTCATGATCATCGATCTCCTTACTGTTAGGACGATATCGTCGACCTAGAATATTCTTTCCTTCACCTTTTTGTTAAAGGCCCTGGAGAGTCGTGCTTGATATAGCTCAATGCGCTAACTGTTGAGCCAAGAAGCATTTTTTGTCAAGTGTATCCAACTGTTATAGACGTTGATAATAGTTGTCTTCAGCGGTCAGCTGGTGGGTGAGGGTACCGGAGAGAAGGAATTTGGGTCTCCAAAAGAAGCACAGTCTCGCTTCCGTAGGCCAAAGAGAACGACATACTTCCAGTAGGCATTTAGACCATTGTACGATATGCCTATAGACATTCGCAGAGCTTATCGCTCCAGTCACGTTTGTTGGTGGAAATAAACTTTTTGAGAAGCTTGATGATGGTCTTGTTGAATGCTTCAGCCAATCCATTTGCCGCTAGATTATAGGCAGTTGAAGCTATATTCTGATTTCAGTTTTTATCGTAAAACCGAAAGAAAGCGTGGATTATGAACTGTGGACCGTTGTCGTGAATAATCATGTGGGGCAAGCCGAAGAGGTAGATGATGTTATGTTTAAGGAAACTGATAACGTTAGAGGTGTTCACTTTTATGAACGGAACAACTTTCGCCCATTTGGATTTGTCTGTTATAGCTAGGATGAACCAGTGCCCCTTAGACGAAGGTGGACTGTTTGGTTCTATAATGTCCATTCTCCAGGCTTCAAATGGACAAGATACAATGGTCGGGTATAGAAACTCTGAGGGTTGGTGCATGAAGTCGGCGTAGATTTGACACATCTTGCACTTCTTTGCATAATCTACGACATCTGCCGCCATCGTTGGCCAATAATAGCCCATGCATCGGAGACAGTCTTGAAGCTTAGGTCCAAGTTGGTAAGCACAACAAATATCGTCATAAACTTCATAGAGAGCTTGCTTTGCTTTTATGTCTAATAGATATCGAAGCAGAAGCCCGTCATAGGAGAGACGATACAGCATCTCAGTGGCTTTATCATAGTAGAGCCGGAGGGAGCGTCTTTTAGTCAAAGTGGCCTCCTTCGGGTTGTCTGGAAGAATCTCGTAGACAATATAGTCCATAAATGGGAGTCTCCAATCATTAACACTGGTATCTGGGTCTACAGAGCAATTTAGACTCAAGAATATGTTATTCCTTGGGCAGAACAATTCATGTCCCACCACCGTGACCAATAGATGGGTTTTGATTGGGACTTCCAAGGATGCAACGAGGCCAGCGACTGCATCAGCTTCAATGTTTTGTAGTCATGGTATATGTTATATGAAGAACTCTGTAAAAGTGGCAATTATATCATCGGTCGCTTGGTGGTAGTGGAGCAAGTCCTCATGACGGACTTCGTATTCGTCGCGGACTTAACTGACTATTAATTTGGAGTCACCATAGGCTTCTAGAAAGTCAACCTCCAATTGTTTAGCCAGTTGGAGCCTATGATGAGAGCGTTGTACTCTACCACATTTTTGGAATACGGCTTCATAAGCGAGTATGCACGATGAATGACTAGGTCGTTATGAGAGATTAATACTATCCCTACTCCGTGGATGATGTTGCTTTTGGTCCTATGCTAGAAGCACCATCGTAGAACATTTGTCACGCCCCAGTACCAGAATACAGAGATGGATACAGAAAACTATCCCGTATATGGTGCTATACGTCATACAACGATCATGGCTGTATAAGACAAGGGGGTGCATGCTACAATCAAGTCTCCTATGGTCAAGAACTTCTATGTCTCAATCATTCAAACCAGAAACAATAATCATAGAGCATATATGATAAAACAATAAGGCATCTTAAATGCTTTCTCAAAATATTCGAGAGATCAGCTATGCAAAATAAGGAGCTGGAAGAGTAACAAAAGTACATAACAGTAATCAACTGTAGTCTGATTTAATACAATCATATAAGGAAACAAATATCCAGACGAGCTGGCTAACAGGTGCTGATGGCTAAACGCCCAAAAAAGTAAATATATAATGATGAGCAGGAAAGAAGAAAACCCACTCGCTATCCCCTACGACCATGTTCCTGGTACGCACCATGAGTTGGGGGAAGGTACGCTGGATTCTCATGTGCTGGCTCAAAACCTGACAATACAAAACCAGTAGGGTTAAACCAATAGAAAACATATAATAATACATAGGTTCAATAAAGTAACTTAGGTCCATGGCATATCCTAACGCAAAGGCCCAACCCTACAACGAAAATAGGACAAGGGTTGAACCATCACACTATGATAGTCCATTTTCCTAGGCTACTAGCCGAATGATACAAACAAAACCAAGTCCATTTCTTATATTGGCCAATCATTTCTTCTGCTTGCTATTTTGTGGAGTATGAGGTTTCTCAGAAATAATACATAATATGAATCCTTATATCACATTAGTGTCGAACATGAGCTAACCGAACCAAATAAATAAAATAGGTATTCATGAGATGCACTAGTTCCCCGTTGGGCCACTGTGCTAAAAATACGGTATTAGCGGTTCCGGTGTTCCTATAGTGAAACATTAGCTCGGCATAATAATAGGTCATATACTACACTCTACTAAGGCAGATGATATATAATATCTGTGGTGGATAGCCCACAACGCACTTAGAATGAATCTCTGTGGGAAGGTTCGTTGGCATGATCTCGGGATACCGTTTCCTCAAATATTACTACCACTTTTAGTTACCTAATTATCCCTATATTGTGTTTAAAATTTCAATGCGTGGTCATATGAGAATTTCTCTTAGATGTTGTACAAAGTATGGGCACGCCAGATACGAATCCATGGAAGTCAAATCTGGATTCATCCGAGCGTGTATGCAACATTCAGACAAACAATATCCAAGCCACGCTTTGGTAGTTGACTCACTTATTATGTCCGTGCTGGAGAAACATTATATATTTATAATATCATACATTTGGAATTTAAAGGCATTCTTGATGTAGAATCCAGATATAATCACTTAACATGTGACACGATGTGTCATACCTCAACGCACATTAAATCATGGACAAAAATTAAGAAATAATGGTATCAACACAGATACAGTATTAGAGTCCAATTACCAATTATACATTGGGTCACGAAGAACAAGAAACATTCAATCAAAACAAGCAAGGCCGCATGGGAAGTCAAGACCGCATATGGCTCTAGGTCATATATGAAGTCAGATCGCATGAAATGTCCAAGCCACATATGAAGTCAGACCACACATGGAGTCGGGGCCGCATGCTCAGGGTTAAAGTCTACTCCTTTAAACAAGTGTTGAAGTGACGGACAATGAATGAAGTGTCAATGAAGTGACATAAATTTATTGATGTGACAAGCCATAAAGTGTGTCAGGAAGAAAAGTCAAAAATTATAGAAACATGTGCCACAATTTCAGAGTTATACGTCCAAGAAAAAATGGCCGCATACTCTGCTTGCCGCATATGCCTGCTAGACGTATATGGATCGGTGCTGCATAGAGTTTGATGCCGCATGGAGTTTTCTTGGACTTAGCGAATTTCTTATTCGTTCAGCAAGAAAAAATATAAGGTATTCAAGGACACTTATGTAAATAAGCAGTCATTCGTACAACAAGATGGACACATATTGTCAGTATGCGGCAAGAGTTCAGGCCGCATAACCCTCTCGGGCAACATAGCACTCTCAGCCGCATAACTCGCTACCCGCATGATGACTTCATCTTCTCCAAATAGCAGGATTGGCCATGTCGAAAGCTCCAAAAACTGAAATCTTGTTTTGTCCATAAAATCCTTATTTTAATTCCAAATCGGGTGAACCAAAAGCCAAAATGCTCTAAATTGAAAGCTATATCATGTAGCAAAATTTTGTTTTCAAATATATATGTTTAATAGATCAAAACTAAGAAAAACTCATAAAACCTATAAAATCTTAAGTTAAAAAATATAGATCTACACTAATCTATCCATCAAAACAGAAAACTCCAAGAACTAAAAGTACTTAGAAACACATAACAAACATAATGGAACAATAATATAGAGGTTTCTCCATTTTTTATGCAAGGTGTACTTGCCTATGGAATTGGGGAGAAAAAACTAAAGGGAGAGGAAGAATGAAGAAGTGAAGAGAGAGAGAAAATATTGGATTATATATAGTATGATTAAGAGTTGAACAAAAGGTTCACACAACTTAAACCAACCCATAAAATAAACCATGAGCAAGGTGTCACGACCCGCACCCGGTATAGGGGCACGAGAGCGTGGGTACGTCCAGCCTACGCCGCAGCATCGGCGATAGAACGCTGTCTATATCACAATACTAGCTAATCACTCTCACATGAATATCTAACTCCATAAGGAGACACAGATATCAATATAATATGGAATATACTCAATCATATAAGCTAAGGCACGATGAGATATCGAAGCAAACAAATAAAATACAAGACAAATCTAAACGACAAAATAACCATACCTGCAATCAATAACATCCAATCTCCAAGTATACTGGAAAATAAGTCCTCTAAGTCATAGTCTGGAAAAATATTTTCAGTCAGGATGGAACGAAATACACCTCTAACAGCAGTTCCATGCATATTGACAAAAACTATAACACAGTGTAAAGAAATACAAGACAGACAGGAAATACTGACAATAAGAAATACTGACGAGCATGGATATACTAAAAATAGAAATACTGGAATAATTGGAATACTGGAGCATGTCATCATCTATGTACATCTAGCAATAAAATAGAAATACAAGTACACGCAAGAACAATGAACTGGTATATAAATGTTTACAAGAACAACAACTAGAACATGTAGAGATGCTAGATCAATATACTAGAGATGCATGTCAATGATCCTCTAACCAAGTGTGTGAAACATTAGTATATCATGTGATCGGCTTGGGACTGATCAGGCTTATTACATGTGATTAGCTATGATTCATGTAGGGTCAGGCTAACCATCCGGATAGCTATGATGCGAGGAATAGTCAGGCTAATCACATGTAACAGGCTATGAGGCATGTAATGGTCAGGCTGCACCGATGTGAGGTGTGGGTGAGCTATGATGCATGTAAGGTTGGGTATGATCATATAAGCTACTAACATTTCCCCATTTTCCCCAGCTAGCACGATGGATTCCAATCACGACTCCTCGTGACAGGTCTCGATGATGCCAACTCGTGTAAAGAACAGTGTCAGAGTCATGTACGCTATACAACAAGAGTTATAGAGATAATCAACATAATGGAAACTGTCAGAGAATGTACTCGCCTGGGGTCCTGCTGCTGGTATGAATCAGAGTCCAAGTCACAGTCCAAATAGCCTATGTATTACAAATTTACCAAGTCAAAAGATAATTTATTTTAATTTATTTAATTCTGGAATAATTATTCTAAAATCCTATTTTAATCTTATTATTCTGATTTTTAGGTTAATTCCTAAATTTTGTCCAAAGGAACTGAAATTTATCAACTCGAGACTCATGGCACGCAAATCGAGGCGATCTGTTGACCGAAAAGTCAACCGACACAAACTCGACTTTCATGCATGAATTCCTATAGATTTCAGTATCAAAAACATGTTGAAATTTATGACTCGTCCAAATTCAAATTCGTTTGGAAATTATGGCACATACAAGTTTCGTATCGTGCACCGATGGTTAAATTTTACCCTATAAGTTCTACAGAATTAACAATATAAAAATACTTTGAAATAAATTCTGAGAAAAACATATGTCAATGATCTCGACATTAGCTTTCCGAAACTTTAAACGGTTCATGATTCTGATTCCTGGTTCTCCCGAAATCATGAAAACATCAAAACACGTCTATTTTCGGACATGCTGTGTTCTACGAAATTTCCAGAATTTAACAATCATAATTTCATAAAACAAATTATATAATCAGAAATCTAACCTCAATATCGTTCTAACACAAAAAATTAGGCCTCGTTTGGAGTCCGGAGCTATGCGCAATGGCTTCTGGAAGATGAAGGAACCCTAGATGGCAATTCTCCAAAAATCGGCTGAAGAAAAACCCTAGAAAATAACTAAACTAATATATATATATAGAGGAGAGAGAAAGAGCAGCCGCGGCTCAGGAGCTTGCCACGTGGCAGCCATCCGTGCTCCCCGCCCAGATCCAGCGGTCGTAGATCCACGCGGCTCGGCTCAGCTGAGTCCGACTCGGACTTGGACGCGGCTCGGCTCGGCTCGGCTCGGCTTCGCCCGCCGTCGCTGACAGGCGGGCCCCGCACTGTTGGCTGCTGAAGGCTGACAGGTGGGCCCCCTGTTTGCTGACTGGGCAGAAATAATTTCTTTTTGGATTTTTTATTTCAGAAAATAGTTTTTAATTCAGTTTTTTATAATTAACTCAAAATAAATGCTAAAAATAATCAGAAAATTCCCAAAAAATTCTAGAAAATATATTTTATTATTTAGAACCTAAAATAAATGTTTGGAACATTTTTAATTATATTTGACCCTAAAATAAATTCTTGAAAGTCCTAGAAAATTAGGGTTACTAGTTTTTAATTAACAAAAATTATGAAAAAAATCCCACTAGCCCCAAATTAACCTAAAAATAATATTTAAGCATGAATTTCAGGATACGGAGGTTACAAGTCTACCCACCTTAAAAAATTGCGTCCTCGAAATTTAAAATTCTCAATAGTTGTATGTATTCATTTATATTATTTTACAATCAAAATTAAATTCATCAAACCATATAATCATGAAGTAAATTCATATTGCTATAAAACTTCCAAAATTCTATAGATATCATATTCCTAAAATCTTCAAATTTAAAATCGAATTCCATTCGTATCATAATCTCCTCAAAAACTTTATGCTAATCACTAAATACAAAACTTAATATTCAATCCTCTAATTTTAAATCCACTCAATGTATATTTATAAAATTTAAAATCTCGTCCAAAAAGTTTGAATTTCACACACTAATCCATTAATCATCTTACTCCTCAAATTTTGATTAAATCACTGAATACAAAATTTACTATCAATCCTTTAATTGAAATCCCATCAATGCATATTTATAAAATTTTAAAAAATCTTATCCCAAAATTTGAATTCAACAATAATCCATTAGTGATCTTAATCCTTGATTTCTTTTTCCACACAATACTCAACAATGTAGTACTTACGAAATCTTCAAATGCAATATTCAAAACATAAATTCATAACTTGCAGGCCAATGAATATAATGATAATCTCCTTAATTTCCTCAAATGTTAGAGACATTCAATAATACCAAATCTTCATAAAATTTAATGATTTAACGAAATCGTCAATTCCGCCATATTAAATTCTCAACTCTCTTCATTTAAATAAATATTTATCCTCAAAATTTAAGGCACATTGTCTCTCTTTGTCAAGTCATATCCTCTTCATAAATCTTTACTACGGTCAAACCCCCAACAATTAAGGTCTAAAAAAATTCTACCTACAGTCACACAACATGCAATCTAGAGAAAACATACATGGTTATGGTCACTTTTGTCATGGTATTGCAGTATCTGTCGGGGTGTACTACCAGCTACATTCTAGCAAGAGAATTATTGATACAAACTACGATACTAAGAAATCAATTAATCAATCAAACAGACGAAAAATGAACAGAAGGAAAGAACAGAACATAGCCTTCTAACCCATTACTTGGACATCTTAATCCTCTAATATACACTTAACTCTGGCATATTCACTCACTAATTTCTATCTCTATATACTGATATCCATACCAACTAATCATTAGTCCACAACATCCATGAATACATCCTCATTGCATACACCTGTCTATTGATACCTGGATATGATACCAAGAATCTCTAACACAACCATAGTTTAATAATGCATCCAAAGTTTGATACCTCTATCCCTTGGTACTACTGTTCCTACTACAAGCACACTCACTGCTAGCTCTCTTACCTACTGCAATTGTTTATGCTAGTCGTTCTTATCACTCAAGTGCACACCAAGTGCAACACACCATACTAAGTGCTGCTCCTAATGCAACTCTAGATGGACACCCAAGTCTGTTTGTAGTGCCATCTCAAGCATTCTCAAGCCAATAGATCCTTACACATGCATATCAACCACTCATATACTATTATACATTTCTTACCCACCATAAAATTTTATCCTCAAAATAAAATCATCAAAATTTACTTCTTGAACGATTTAAAATAAAATGCATATACTTTTCTCAACAGTCAAATACTCAATATCGAAATAAAATTTTTAATCACTTCCAGAATCTTTATAGCTTTGACTGTGTTTATTGAATTGAATTTTAATCCTCAAAATTTTAATAACATAAAATCTTAACTCCTCAAAATTCTTAAAAATTAAAATTCATTTCCACTCTTTAATTTATAAATTTAAATCCACAAGCATCTAAGTAAACATATATACTCACAGTCTCTAATACTCAAGGTGCACACAAATACATCAATTATCTATAACTCTCAACTGTGTACTAAAATTTGTACTGCCCGGATTACTTGCACTATTACTCCCAATAATTAAAGTTATCATCACACATATTTTCTCCAATGATTTTCTATCTATATTAACTGGTACACCAATCTAATTATCATCACATGAAGTACTTACTATCATTAGCACCTTGCTCAACAAATCTTTGATATAGAATCACTAGCACTATTGGTATGGTAACACTAGCTTCATCATTAGATCACCTCGTCACACATATTAGAACTCATGATCATTTGTACTTTTTATAACTTATATAATACACATGTCTTACTTTATTCTCAAAGGCAGGCATATGGTTTCATATCTCGATTTATGTATATGTATCTTCTCTTAAATCTTTTACAGACTGTTATACTAATCTGTGATACACTTCACAACTTTCATTACCAATCCTGATATTTCTCTACTCATGATATCTCATTAATACCCTTTATGCATATACATTTATTTACTCTTGACACACCCAAGTAATCAATCATCAAATTGAACATCATGCTCCATTAATCTTTAACACAATTCTTTGATACTTAATTGTTTACATAGATCATCCCATAACATAAATTCATGACTATCAAGGACGGGTATGCTGACTCTGATACTAACTCTTGGAACCATCATTGATACTCTTACTCCTTCTTCTACCTATAGTACCAATATTAACTATAATAACACCTATCATAGAACTATTGCTACAAGGTACTATGCTATGGGTATCTCTAGATTAATGCCTACTGCTCACATGTCCAACTAAGAAACACTTACAACTCACAAGTCACACTCAGTCAAACTAATACAAGACACAACCAAAATTGCAAGTCACTAATTATCACACTAACAAGGATCCTTAAAGAAATAAGGCTCAAAAGAACTGGGTTAAGGACTGAAGGTATCTTTACTGCTAGTAAAGAAAAGAAGCGATGGAACAAAGTCCTGGAATAACAGAAATGGATAAGTTTTGAGATGATACTTTAAGAACCATTTTAAGATACAACCTGATAATCATACACGTCTGTCAGAAATTATGACACTAAGAATTCTCGCCACGCCAGTAAGCATAAATGCGATAAACGACAGGTTCCGTAACTAAGGTATGCAACCATATAATCATGTCATCTAGAATCTTCGCCACGCCAACCGGTATGGCTGTGAGAGACTCTATGTTTCATAACTACAGTATGTACATCTAAGTCAGGTTCCTACGTTCTTGTCACGACAGCTAATATGGCTGCGATAAACTCTAGGGTCCATAACCAAAGTAGACGTTTTACCTTTCTCATTGTCCTCATCAACATATGTCATCAGATGATACCGTAAATTTTAGCCCATAAAATTCATCTCGATATGAAATCAATTCAACAACGATACCAAGAATTAACAACTGGTCAACAAGAATTAAACTCAACAATGATACCAAGATTTTAATTTAATAACTGATCAACAAGAATCAAGTTCGATAACAACAAGCAAGAGCGGACGGAAACAAGGAAAAAGATTTAAATTGGAAATTATAATAAGATTCTCAAGGGGTCATCCTAGGAATCTCTCAAGAATTTTTGTGATTGAGTATCCTCTCTCATCCTAATATCCTATATCCTATATTCTATAGCAGGCACGCAGTAGTACAACTAAGTTATAGTACTACCACGATATCGCACAACCTGTGAAGTCTGACCTGCATGGGCTACCACTAAAAATGTGTCATGACCCGCACCCGGTATAGGGGCACGAGAGCGTGGGTACGTCCAGCCTACGCCGCAGCATCGGCGGTAGAACGCTGTCTAGGTCACAATACTAGCTAATCACTCTCACATGAATATCTAACTCCATAAGGAGACACAGATATCAATATAATATAGAATATACTCAATCATATAAGCTAAGGCACGATGAGATATCGAAGCAAACAAATAAAATAAAAGACAAATCTAAACGACAAAATAACCATACCTGCAATCAATAACATCCAATCTCCAAGTATACTGGAAAATAAGTCCTCTAAGTCATAGTCTGAAAAAATATTTCCAGTCAGGATGGAACGAAATACACCTCTAACAGCAGTTCCATGCATATTGACAAAAACTATAACACAGTGTAAAGAAATACAAGACAGACAGGAAATACTGACAATAAGAAATACTGACGAGCATGAATATACTAAAAATAGAAATACTGGAATAATTGGAATATTGGAGCATGTCATCATCTATGTACATCTAGCAATAAAATAGAAATACAAGTACACGCAAGAACAATGAACTGGTATATAAATGTGTACAAGAACAACAACTAGAACATGTAGAGATGCTAGATCAATATACTAGAGATGCATGTCAATGATCCTCTAACCAAGTGTGTGAAACATTAGTATATCATGTGATCGGCTTGGGACTGATCAGGCTTATTACATGTGATTAGCTATGATTCATGTAGGGTCAGGCTAACCACCCGGATAGCTATGATGCGAGCAATAGTCAGGCTAATCACATGTAACATGCTATGAGGCATGTAATGGTCAGGCTGTACCGATGTGAGGTGTGGGTGAGCTATGATGCATGTAAGGTTGGGTATGATCACATAATCTACTAACATTTCCCCATTTTCCCCAGCTAGCACGATGGATTCCAATCACGACTCCTCGTGACAGGTCTCGATGATGCCAACTCGTGTAAAGAACAGTGTCAGAGTCATGTACGCTATACAACAAGAGTTATAGAGATAATCAATATAATGGAAACTATCAGAGAATGTACTCGCCTGGGGTACTGTTGCTGGTATGAATCAGAGTCCAAGTCACAGTCCAAATAGCCTATGTATTACAAATTTACCAAGTCAAAAGATAATTTATTTTAATTTATTTAATTCTGGAATAATTACTCTAAAATCCTATTTTAATCTTATTATTCTGATTTTTAGGTTAATTCCTAAATTTTGTCCAAAGAAACTGAATTTTATCAACTCGAGACTCATGGCACGCAAATCGAGGCGATCTGTTGACCGAAAAGTCAACCAACACAAACTCGACTTTCATGCATGAATTCCTGTAGATTTTAGCGTCAAAAACATGCTGGAATTTATGGCTCGTCCAAATTCAAATTCGTTTGGAAATTATGGCACATACAAGTTTCGTATCGTGCACCGATGGTTAAATTTTACCCTAGAAGTTCTACAGAATTAACAATATAAAAATACTTCGAAATAAATTCTGAGAAAAACATATGTCAATTATATCGACATTAGCTTTCCGAAACTTTAAACGGTTCATGATTCTGATTCCTGGTTCTCCCGGAATCATAAAAACATCAAAACACGTCTATTTTCGGACATGCTGTGTTCTACGAAATTTCCAGAATTTAACAATCATAATTTCGTAAAACAAATTATATAATCAGAAAGCTAACCTCAATATCATTCTAACACAAAAAACTAGGCCTCGTTTGGAGTCCGGAGCTATGCGCAATGGCTTCTGGAAGATGAAGGAACCCTAGATGGCAATTCTCCAAAAATCGGCTGAAGAAAAATCCTAGAAAATAACTAAACTAATATATATATATAGAGGAGAGAGAAAGAGCAGCCGCGGCTCAGGAGCTTGCCACGTGGCAGCCATCCGTGCTCCTCGCCCAGATCCAGCGGTCGTAGATCCACGCGGCTCGGCTCAGCTGAGTCCGACTCGGACTTGGACGCGGCTCGGCTCGGCTCAGCTCGGCTTCGCCCGCGGTCGCTGACAGGCGGGCCCCGCACTGTTGGCTGCTGAAGGCTGACAGGTGGGCCCCCTGTTTGCTGACTGGGCAGAAATAATTTCTTTTTGGGTTTTCTTTTTCAGAAAATAGTTTTTAATTCAGTTTTTTATAATTAACTCAAAATAAATGCTAAAAATAATCAGAAAATTCCCAAAAAATTCTAGAAAATATATTTTATTATTTAGAACCTAAAATAAATGTTTGGAATATTTTTAATTATATTTGACCCTAAAATAAATTCTTGAAAGTCCTAGGAAATTAGGGTTACTAGTTTTTAATTAACAAAAATTATGGAAAAAATCCCACTAGCCCCAAATTAACCTAAAAATAATATTTAAGCATGAATTTCAGGATACGGAGGTTACACAAGGTTAAACAAAAGAATGGGTCTACTCCTCATTCACATGCAACCATGCTAAAATAAAAATACGTATATCGGGAACAAGGAGTGACAACATTCACCAAATTAATCCTCCTGTCGTAATGGTGTTAGAATCTAACCCCTCATTGGGGATTTCATCATAGAGTTTTAAAGTCTCTAGCACCGAATGAGCTCCTAAAAAATTTCTCAGTGCTTGGCCCTTGACAGCCTTTTGCGAAACAAATACAATGTCATAAGGTGACAGTAGGATTGCCTATGTAGCTAGGCGAGAGTTGAGCGCCCTAGGCTTGGTCATAAGGACTCTGAGGGAATCCACTTGAGAGATCATGTGGATGGTTTGCCCGGTTAAGTAATGGCGGGTCTTTTGTACAGCGAATACTAGAGAAAGACATTATTTCTCGACCGGATTATACATATATTCTGCGTCGATCATTGTTCTGCTGAGATAGTAGATAGCTTGCTCATAGCCTTCATCGCTATTTTGGGAGAGAAGAGCACAGAGTGAATGCTCTATTACCCGGACATACATCACGAAGGGTTTTTCTATAATTTGGTCCACCAACACCGGGTTTCATAAGATACCTTTTAATGTCTTCGAATGCTTGTTGGCATTCTTTCGTCCAAGCGAAAGAGACTCCCTTTTTCATGAGTTTGGTAAAGGGTCGGCATCGTCCAGAAAGGTTGGCTATGAATATCCTAATATATGCCAGTCTTCCATGTAAATTGTAAAGCTCTTGCAGGTTCTTTGGAGGATGCATATCTATGATAGCCTTAGTCTTCTCAGAGTCAATATGAATACCCTTTGAAGTTATGATAAAGACCAAAAACTTTTCGCTAGAGACTCTAAAGAATAACTTGGTGGGGTTTATCTTGAGCTGGTGGGCTCGCATTAGATCAAATATACTCTTCAAATCTTAGAGGTGGTCATCAACATAACATTCAACTGTCTTGTGCAGGTGGTCACAGAAGATGGTGCTCATAGCTCTCTGGTATGTTCAACCTATATTTTTTAGGCTAAAGGGCATCAAGGTATAATAGTACACCCCTATTGGCATCCAAAATAATGTGTGTTCTCGTCCTCTTGAAACATCTTAATTTGGTTGTAGCCTGAGAACCCGTCCATGAAGGACAAATGCTCGAACCCATAAGTATTGTCGACTACTACGTCTGTGATCGGGAGCAAAAATTCATCCTTCGGGCAAGCCGTATTTAAATCATGAAAGTCGATGTAGATTCATATTTTATCGTTCTTTTTAATGACGAGGATGATGTTAGCTACCTAGTCTGGATGTTGTTCCTCGCGGATAAAGTCACTTGCTATCAGCTTATTCACTTTGGCTTCGATGGTGTTCATAATGTCTGGCCAAGATCACTGTTGTTGTTATTTTACTGGCTTGGTGTCAGACCGAATATTGAGCTTGTGTATGGCAATCTGTGGATCCAGACACGACATATCCTCTTAGTTCCATGTGAAGACGTCAATGTATTCCTTTACCAGCTAGACAAGGGATTTACGTTATTTCGGCTAAAGATTTTTGTTGATGAAGATAGGTTTAGAAGCAACATCATCATCCAAATCAACTTGTACAACCTTGTAACTACCACATTTCCAAAATATGGGGTATTTTCATCATTTCCTATTTGTACCATTGTAAATAATTATATTCATATTAATTATAGTGATTATATTTTATTTTTTTATATTTTCAATGTTGATATTGTTGCATGTATTTATATAATAGATATAGTTAGTGTTAGTTGTAGCCATTAGTTAGACAAGTTGTTAGTGAACCTATTTGGATCCAACTAGACTTGTCATGGACCAATATTAGTTAGGCTAGACTTGAGCCAAATAATTAGTTCATTTCACTAAGTTAAGTAGATTAATTAATCAACTATTAGGAATAGAAGTTTTCTTCCTTAACCATTTCTTTATGACAAGCCTCAAGGGAAAAATTGGACATTTCCTATTGCTTGGGGAGCAAGTAGAGGGGGCCGACCAGGTAATAGAGAGGAGCTCTCTCTCTCTCTCTCTCTCTCTCTCTCTCTCTCTCTCTTCATTCCAATTCATTTTATTTCCTATTTGAAGGGTTTTGCACAAGTTGAGGCTTCTTTGTGATCATTGGAGATTTTTATTGAAAATCCATCTCCCAATAGATATAATTAAATCTTTTCCTTCTAATTAGATTTAAAATCTATAGTTTAATTATTAGGAACCCACCTATGGACTAGGGCTACCTATAGGAAGAAGATTTTACTACTAGGGACCCCTATTTTGGAAGTTATGGTGTGTTTTATGCCCAATTTGGAAAAAATCCAAGATTGGTGCACCATGTATTTGTCAATAGGTCTAGTAGACCAAATTGACATGTGTTTGGTTGTGTGAGACTAGTGTCGTATCCATAATTGGATACGTGTAGGCCGTGTCATGGCAATTTGATGACACAAGTTGATTTGGAGATTTTTTCTTCGACACGGGAGTTTGAGCATGTTGTATTTTGACACTGACATGTAGGTGAATAGCTAGCACTTTGTATTGCTTGGGAATATAATTTTAGTCTTACTCGTATCCTTCATGATACGTTTGGTGATGTGTCAGAGCTGTATCGCAAGCGTATCATAGGTTGAGTATGATATAGGTGCGATATACTCTACGTGTTTGATGAATTATCCCATGCTCTATTTTGTGTTGTCTATAGCTAGTTTAGATTACTTTTGATACATGTATGATATATATATATATATATATATATATATATATATATATATATATATATATATATATATATATATATACTAGGTGTTTTTGTAGGTATCCATGTGAGGGGGAATATTGTTGACTGTTATAGGCAATCATGCTCTATTTTAGAGTAGTGTATAGTTATATTGTATTACTTTTGTTATATATATATATATATATATATATATATATATATATATATATATATATATATATAACTTTTAGCTATGTTTAACTAGTTGTGGATGTATATTAGATATATTTAGACTGTGTCCATATTTTGGACTGTGGGAGCCTTGGTGTTTCATATATTGGTTGGTTGCACAGTAGTGTCTATGGCAATCGAGTGAGAGCAGGTGTAATGCACAACAGGTGGGGGTATGGTCATCTGATAAGGTGTTAACATCTGATTCAGTGGTCATGATAGTGTGAGGGGAAGTTATGTATGTGTGTTTGTATATTAGAGGCAAACCTGTGCACTTGGTGCACAGGTAATGGGGGGAGAAGTAGTGGGCCTGCTGTGCATAGCTTCAGGAGGAGTCGGGCAAGGGCTTAAGTAGCAGTAGCATAAATGCAAGGGACTGTGACAGTCGAGTTAGTCATTAGATGTATAGGTTAGTTAGTAGTGGACTTGGAGTTTAGGAAGGGGGTCTAATACTTGTGTTGCAGTAGAGGGGAGTATTGTTAGATGGTATCTGATACTAAGGGGGGTGATGGGGTTAATGTGTGTGCATAAACATAGCAGTAGTTTATAAGACTGTGTCAATATATTTGAGTAGCAACTACTAGAGTTTATAATTGTTAGAACTGTTAGTATATACATGGGGTATTAGTGTTAGTTAATTGTTAGAAACTGTTGGAAATTAGTTACTTGTTGTCTTAGAGTTAAGTATATTTATTCATAATATCATAAACAGGTTTGTGTATATAGTTGTATTTGAGTTATGTGTGTGTATATATATATATATATATATATATATATATATATATATATATATATATATATATATATATATATATATATATACATGATACTGTGTGGTGTTCTCAGATTAGCAGCTAAGTTGGTATGTTCAGATGTGGTGAGTTCAGATGTTAGGGACTGACAAGTACATGGGGTCTTGTGGTATCAGTCCAAGGGAAAGAGTACAGTGCCAGGTCTAAGTATTTGGACTAATGAATTAGAGTTAGTATGTAATCAGTATATGTTTTAGTTAGTAACTAATATGAGTAAGTTACTATATGTGTATGTTAGTATGTATTACTAGTAGTTAATAGTTTAGATGTTAGTTGGTTGGTTATTGGTATAGTGGTAGCTGTTGATGTGTTGGACTGTTATAAAAGATAATAAGTTAGTTTTGGGTTAGAGATTAGTGTTAAGTGTTATCAGTCATGTGATGGTTATTAGGTTAGTTAGTACTTGTCATGAGTTACATAGGTAAGTTATTTATTGTTAGTTAATTAGTAATGGTTAGTCATCATTTAGTTAGAAGTTATGAGTTAGTTAATGTTAGATGTTAAGGTAAGTTAGCTTGTATATATGTATCCGAGTTAGGGTATATAAAAGATGGTATCTGTATATATTGGTTAGTTAGTGGTGTTGATGGGTTAGCAAAGGGTAAGTATATGAGTTGTTGGTGTTAAAATAATTAGTGTATTTGTGTATTAGTATCAATATGATACTCTAGTGTCCTAGTATTAGCTAGTATAGCCTAGATACATAGTGTATGGACCTAATAACCTAGAGATGGACTCATACAACCTAGGAATAGTTAGTTTGACCAAGTTTGACTAGTTTGACCTAGGGTTGATCTAGTTTGACTATTTTGACTTAGAATTGGCCTAACGACCTAGAAAACAACTAGTTTAACTGTTTATCATTCCAACACCTTATATTGATGTTATATTTTATATTTAGGTATTTGAGACACCGAGACAGACACTGATTTGGTATTCATTGCTTTGGACCATAGGCGAGTACATTCTCTGATAGTTTTCATTATTTGATGTCTATAATAATTCTGGTTTATAGCATTGTTGTACTTGATTACTCGACACTATGGATACACGAATTAGTATTATATGGATTCACTCTCTTGCAACATGTGAATCATACTTGTTTGGTCTCTACTTTAGGAGTCATTACTGGCATCACATCATGACTCACTTATTGGCATCACTTATTTTATCTATCTGGCCTCGTTCTTGATTTGCGTGTGGGGACTTGGATTCATTTATTCTAGTCAGACAGAGAAATACTTGAGCAGACATGTAAATATTCCCAAAATCTGGAATTACCCCCTCTGGTCTAATCAGAAATGATAGCAGTAACACACCAAGTGTGCGATGAGCCGTATTACCCCCTAGCCTTTTAAATGTCGAAAGTGGTATTTCAAAACACACTAGTTTAGTGCTTTCTTGATGTCTTCATATTATACTTGCTGGACACACATCATAGCTATCTTAGTTGCAATTTTGCTTATCTATTGCCTTTATTGCCATACTCTTTGGTTCACCATATTTACTTTTCAATATTCTTTATTTAGTTGTTGCTTTATTTCATTCTCTAATTTATTTCTTTTCCTACTCATCAAGTATTACTTACTATAACTATTTTATAGTCTTTATCATTTAACTAGAACTGCTATTAGAGGTTTGATTCGCTCTATCCTGATCGGATATATTTTTTAGATAATTTCCCAAAGGATATGTGTCCCATATTTTACGGACCCCAGGAAGTTGATGGTACAGACTTGGACCCAATAGCTCAGTAGTGATTGCCGAGAGGCCTAGCTAAAATCACCAGTTATCTTACTTAAATTTTATTAGCATTTTGGTACCAGATTTGTTCCCAACTTATATTTGAGACTTGGATATTGTTGTTGTATTTGGATGTTGATGATGTTTAGACCTTGTAGTTATGTTAGACTTCTTTGATATCTTATTATTCTTTAGATATGTGATTAAGTATTATGTTTTCTTATTTATATTATCCTCTATTTTTGAGTTGAGATATCATTGACAAGTTATATATTATAGTGTGAGATCGATAGATAGTTGACCTAGACAACGTTTTACCGTCGATGCTATGGCCTAGACTGTACGTACCCACGTACTCGTGCCCCTTTACTGGGTGCAGGTCATGACAAACCTCATCCTCTGTAGGAGGTTTTCATTGTTCGGACCATAATTCCCACAGAGGTTCCAGCTTTTGAGCCCACAGTTCTTCTTTAAAGAGCTTCATAGGGTACTCGTTGTCCTTCTCTGGATCTGTTGATACCATTTTGATGGACAACACTTGTTTAAGCACGTCTTCGATGTTGGTGTCAGAGTCCCTGACAGAAGATTGTGAAGAGTGAGATTGTGTTTTATCTTCTTCTATCGAGTCTTCGGGAGTTGTAGGAGGTGTGAAATATCCCAAACCATGATCGGTTCGCTGGTAATATGTCTCGGGTTTGTCTTTAAGGGCGAAGTAGTATAGTGGTAAGCGATGTCCCTTGCCATAATTTAGGCCTTAGTCACTTTTCAGATCGTATCGCATCTTCTGCAGAATGCGCTTATTCTGTATGTTATAGCAGTGAAGCTGTATTCTACCGCTTTCTGGTTATGGCTCTTTCGAGATGAAGTCTCGATGACCTAATGCTTCATCGAAAATGATAGGCTTGTCCCCTTTCTTCCTTGCTGGAACAACACAGAAGGTGTTTTGACTAAGACTAATTTGGTTTGTCGAGTGAATGGTAACCACTTGTGAATGCAGTTGTAAGCCTAAATCATATTAACAAGAATAGGCGACGTTGAATATGCGACGTTCCATTGTTCCACGATAAAGTAACTCAAAGACAGACCCTTATTAAGAAAATATATTATTTCTTTTGAAGGAATCACATCATCGAGGTATGGTACATTGGCAGACGTTGCGACGTACTACTTCAGTTCATTTTCTTTGGTGGTTGTCAGTGATACTGACGATGTTGGAGTTTTTCTATGGAGCTTGACTACCAGCTGCCCTGGGGCTATCGTGGCAAGGGGATCTTTGCTTGGCACACATCTCTTTCCCTGGAGTTTGAGTACCGAGGATTCAAGCGCCCTTCTTCGAAGCTTGACCATAAGGGGAGTAGCTATTTTGGGCGTGCGTCCTATGAGATGGACCCTCAGAGGCCCACTTGAAGTTGTAACAGCGTTGGCTTCATCATTGGGGTTGTTACCTTCTTTGCCTTGGTTGATTTTGTTATACATGATTGAGTCAGAGTAGTACACCTCGACCACTTTAAAAGTATCTTCGCCAAAAAATTCTATCTTGATGATGCCGTCTTCACTGACGTACTTTAAGCACTGGTGAAGAGTGGATGGGACAATCATATACTCATGTATCCACGAATGTCCTAGCAGGATATTGTAGGTTTAAGCTCAGTTCGTAGATCACCGATTTGGCACTTCAGACGAATCTTGTCGAGCGGGTAGCTTCTCCCGGCGTTGAAGCCGCTGATAGTAGTGTTGGTGGCTGATAACTAATGCATCAGAATCCCCAAAGTCTGTAGAAGACTATATGGCATAATGCTGAAAGATAAGCCGGGATCGATATTCATCTGGTCTACCTTTATGGCTCTGATGTACCCTGTGTAATATAAGGGATGATTGTGCCTATTATTTTTTAATAGCACGTCCTGCTGAGAGAATGTGTTATTCGGGATCGCCTCAATCATATTGTTGCATTGAGGGCATGATGCAGGGTTCTCGGCCGGTGGCTTGACTTGGGCCAAATAAGAATCGGTGTTTAGCAATGCCTCAATTAGAGCATCACGAGTCATTTTGGACAGACAAAGGAGCTCGAAGAGCGACAGTTTTGAAGGAATGTTGGCCAGCTGCACCAAAATATCAAAGTTGTAAGTCTTATCCATCCCTTAAGTTATGCCTTTTTGCAGAGGCTTGTGTCACACAATACCAAGTGGGGACAACATCAAACAACTACATACTAGCGGCCTCGATCTTAAGGTCTTCAGGGATCCGAGTGATCTGTAAGAGACGCTCAACATTCTCTATCCTCTCATCGGCTTAGAGAATGCCCTCGGTGTCGTAGAAAGGCTAGGGGCCGAGGTTCTTAAAGTCAAATGCCTCCCCTTTCTTGGGAGGTGGGGTCTATCGGGTGCGGAGAGCATCGGTAAGACTATTTTTGAAAAGAACGACCTGCTCTCGTTGGGCATCAAGGAAACCATAGAAAACCCCCAGGAGTTGAGCACCATTCATGGTGACGGTCTGGGTAGCAGGAGAAGGTGGTGGAAGCTTAGAGTCTTTAGGCAAAGAAGGCTACCCAAGGGTTTCAGTGTTCCTAGTGTAAAACATCCTGGAATGAAGAAAATAAAGGTTAATCATCAAATTTTAATGTTGCCTAAAATTTACTAAGTGATAAAGTGTGTGGTATTATACTACCGGCCTATGCTGTGATGAGATTTTCCTTAGTCTAACTGATCCCTTAGTAGTACTCTAAAGCCTAATTACAATTAAGTCATACTTGCAATGGCCACCACTAAAAATATGTCATACCCTGCTCTCGAATAATCGGGTACGGGTTGAGCATGCCCAGCCTATGCTGTCATTGACAGCGGTAGTGAGCTGTCTAGAACTCATAAATCATCCAAGTTGTCATGACCCACACCCAAAATTTGGGCATGAGTCATGGGTACGTTTAGCTTACACTGCAGCATCGGTAGTAGAATGTTATACAGTTCCATAATACTATATAACAAACTCACGTAAGATATATATATACACAACCTATCAATTGTCACTGTTTGTGGTATTAAACGAAAGAATAAAGATGTATTCAATATGGGGTTTACAGAACCCGCCTTCTTTGGTTTACAAACAAACTTGTACAATTTGATCCTATATGAGGATATGGGAGTACAATTTATTTAATCTAGGTAGATATTGCTATAGGTGTCTGATCTGCAGTCGATCACTTTAGCCCTTAGACCACACGATGTTGAAGAAGTGCCGTAGAAGACAGGAAGCAGCTTCGAAGGTTGCAGAAGAGGGTGGATGCACGATGCCAAAGTCGTCGATCCCTACTCTTTGCCTGAGCTCCGGATGCTCTCTCTCTCTCTCTCTCTCTCTCTCTCTCTCTCTCTCTTGTTTGATCTTCCAATTCATCGACCCTTGATCTGATATTGATATTCTTGACCAATTTTCCGACCTCTGGTTCGATCTTTCAATTTTTGTCGACCTTGTTCCTCATTGATAGAGGTCTCTATTTATAGAGTTTTAGTGACAGTGACCACTCCGTCGGTGTAAAAACCGAGGAGTAGAAAGTACAGCATCCTTTTACACAACGGTTAAAGTAACCAATGCCTGCGTATAGATGATCTTTTGAATGAGCGTGTGACGCGGGTCCAACTAAGGGACACAACGCGTACAATTGCTACGAAGATCACGGCGTAAAAGCCACGTAGGTAGGTATCCATTGTGTAGAAGAGGTTGGCATTAGAAGCCAAATATCTGTCACCATGGCATAGAAGCCAAATAGTTATCAAACCGGCATAGAAGCCGAACAGGCGTAGAAGCCGAGTGGTCGTAGAGGACGAACAGGCGTAGAAGTCGAATGGTCGTAGAGGCCGAACAGGCGTAGAAGCCAAATGGTCGTAGAGGCCGAACAGGCGTAGAAGCCGAACAGGCGTAGAAGCCGAACAGGCGTAGAAGCCGAGTGGTCATAGAGACCGAGCAGGCGTAGAAGCCGAATGGGCGTAGAAGCCGAGTGGTCATAGAGACCGAGCAGGCGTAGAAGCCGAATGGGCACAGAGGCCGAACAGGCGTAGAAGCCGAAGGGGCACAGAGGCCGAGCAGGCGTAGAAGCCGAATGAGCACAAACGCTGGATGGGCATAGAAGCCGCTGCGTACCGTGCCACAGTGCTGATGTGGACGTCTTAGCCGGAATTACGACTTTTGAAGATATAATCAAATCTCTTGCATTAAATGCCAAGATTTGCCACCATCCTGCGCATTAAATGTGGAGGCATGTTCTTTGACGGTCTATAACCATTTCTGTGCATCAGTCGCAGAGACATGCCTTGAGAAACTGTCACCGCTCTATGCATTGGACGAAGAGACGTGCCTCGAACCCTGTACGGAGTGCAGCTTTTAGCGTGGCAGGCGGTTTATCTACTGCAGAATATAAACAGCTCGTGTTTTGCCTGTGTAAAATAAGGCAGCATATCTCTCCGTGCTTGTAAAAGCAGTTTACGCGAAGGGGATGGCGGTATTTGACAGCCTAGGTCGCAGTGCTGTGCCATCATTATAGCCGTCGCCTGGGTAGTCGAGCTGTATCCTTTTGTCAGAAGTCCAGACGTCAGGTTCATTGTAGGCTCTGACAGGTTCATCACAGGATCTGACAGGTTCACTTCGGAGAATACGAAGCGTCTCTTGTACACCTCAATGCTGCATATGAAAGGGGATGAGTTTTACGCCCTGGAGACGATGAAGCACCCTGTTTACGCTGAAGCGGTTTGGGCGTACTGCCTTACGCGGATGGTCCTTCGAGCTTTTCATTTTTCACGCTGTGTTTTAGCGAAAAAGGCTCTGTTGCACGCTTGATGGCTCTGAAGGCCTCTACTTACGCTGCTCTGCACCGATATGCCGCGTATAGTCATCCGGCATATTTTTCATGCTTCTACAAGACCCCCTTCAAAGCTTTCAAATTCCTCAGAATTTGGAACGCTTTGAATGAAGCATGAACCGCTCCTCGTGACTCGAAATGTTTCTGAATGGACCGTTGAAACGGTCGATGCTGACTTTATGGCAGATTTATTGGGGACCGGTGTGACCTCTTCCGCCTATAAAAAGGCTGAGGGAGTTAGCCTGTTCTCCCCACATTCCCATCACCATGCAGAGATGATCGCCGGAGTTCGCCGGGTCGACTTGAGGAAGAAGGAGATCATGTTCTTCCAGCGTGTAAGGAGCCAAAAAAGACGGCATCTTTGAGCAAGTGTCCACTGCAACGATGGATCATGGAAGGATATCTTAGCCTCCCTTGCTCGGGATAATCAGCAACTTTATGTGGTGGTTCTTCGGGAGAGACGAAGAATTGTATTTCACCACGCTGCTTGCAAGTGGCGCCCTCTCCAGTTACCTCTGGTGACGAGAGGCAGACAGACCGGCTGGAGTGGTAGTGGTCTGTAGGAAAGCAGAATTGCCCTGCTTTCCTTCTTTTGGAGGATGGGTCATCTGCCCAGTTTTGTATCCTCCTGCCACTGATCATCTTCTTGGAAGAAGAGGAAGACCATCACCAGCGCGAGACCCTGTCAGAGCGGCTTCTCGGTGTGATCTTCGGACGATGATGGGGAAATCCTTTGTAGATGGAGTTTCCCTCAGATGTAATCATGAAAATGAAAAGAAAACCCTTGTAGATTGGATTTCCCTCATATGTAATCATGACTTTAATCTTTTAATAAAATCGTCTTTCCTCTTCATATGATCATCTTGCCATACGTTGCTGTGAAGTCTGAATATGTGTAGCTTCGATACGTCTGATTCTTTATGCTGACTCTGTTTAGAAAGAGTGCTAGGTCCTGTCTTTTATGCATAGCGAATAGTCCATAGAACGCTGTTGAGCAGTTAGAACTCTCCCGTTGCTAGGACTGAGGAACCGCGTAGAGCTCTGAACTTCTGATGAACAGAATTTTTTGTTCAGACTTCATCTTCAATAATGACTTCTCGTAACTCCCTTGGAACAGGGTCGAGGAATGGCTGTCAAACTGAGTTTGCCATCTTGTTAGACGAGATATTCGGACTGGAGTCTGGATGAACCTCCATTTGACCCGAGAAGAGTAATTTCTCAATGTTTGAACTCTGTATGCTACGGGTACTTAGGATATGTTGAGGCCAAGACGGAGTATCTTCTGTATGAACTCCTATAATTGACCGCCTTGTTGTTCGAATATGTAGAAAATCAGAGATCCGTAGTGTAGATGTGCTGAAAATCTTGAGTTCGTAGGCCTATTGAGCGTAGAAAGCCACCGAGCGTGAGATCGTCGATTTGGTATCTGCTAAGCATGAAGTCATAGGTTTGTAGACTCTCGAGCGTAAAAGCTATCGAGCACAAAGGCATCCAGGCATAAAACCATAGACTGATAGCTTGCGAGCGTAAAACCGTAGATCTCTTGCTGTCGAGCGTAGAAAGCTCCTTAGCGTAGAACTGTAGATTCGTAGCCTGTGAAAAAGAAAGAGATCTTCCGTGCGTAAGGTCTTGGATCCGTTGTCTCCGAGCGTAAACTAAGCGCCACCGAGCGTGAGATCATCGATTTGGTATCTACTGAGCATAAAAGTCGTAGGTTTGTGGCCTCTCGAGCATAAAAGCTACCGAGCACAAAGGCATCCGGGCGTAAAACCATAAACTTGTAGCTTGCGAGCGTAAAATCGTAGATCTGTTGCTGTCGAGCATAGAGAAACTCTTTTAGCATAGGAACTGCTGACCTGCACGAAAAACTCTTCGAATTTGCTGACTGTCCATCTTTCGAGAGTAGTGGGCTGACGTAGTACCCAATCATAACCAAATATTTAATTTGTGAGATTTGGTTGGGGTTTCGAGGAGCCGCCTGAGGATTCGAGGAGTCGACCCGAACTCTATATATATCCCAAGCTTTGGAGAGAAAAACTTTTTATCCGTCTTCTGTAAGAGAGAGGTTTGATTGTTTGAGTTTTTTCCCCTCGTTCTTTCTCCGAGCATTCCGAGTTTCCAGAAATGGCGCCGAAACAAACCCTCTCCACCAAGGGAAAGAGCATAGGCTCTTCTTCTCGTTCTTCTGCCCCGGCGAGGGAGTCTTCGGTCGGGCGAGGCGAACTTCCTTCTGAGCGAAGCATTCCGCCGACGAGTAGCGCACCCGGCCTCAGAGGTATAGCCATTGGGAATGACAAAGAACGATGAAAAATCCTTCGTACACGTTGAACGTGACCGTGCTGGGTCATCTTCTGTGCTGATAGCCTCTTTGAGGAAGATGACGCACAAAGACGTTTTCATCTTTTACGCCCACACTTCTAATGTGTCAGCGTAAAAACTCCATGTCTTCGCAGTTATGAGCGTAAAAGCTCTGGCTGCTGAAAACTTGGTATATACTATAAAATTTTAGTTTTTACGTTTCGGATGGGACCTCCGGCGTAATAACTAGAATTTTGGCAGTCTGGCGTAAAGCACGGACAATATACCACCAGTTACGCTTCAGGATGTGGCTTCCGGAGTAAAATAACCAAATTTTGTACAGTCTTGGCGTAAAGCACAGACTGTCGTTTCTTGGTCTTTATGTTGCAAGGTTCGTAATGACGTATTTTTTTGCAGTCGACTTGCATGAGTCTCCACTGGCCGAGGTGATGGGATCCGCTGCTGGGATGCTGCACTCGAACTATTTGGAGGATCTGTCGCATGTGACATTTCCTATCTCCGGACCCCAGTATCCCGAAGGAAGGGGGATCTTGATATTGGCTCAGGGCGAGCGAATGCTGCTGAGTATGATCAACAGGAAGCCCCTAACGTACGTAGATGGGGAGCAGTACGTCAAACCGGCCTTCCTCTTTGGGGACATGATAGACAAGCAGTCCCAAACGAAGCCCAAGAGAGAACCCTGGGTTTTCCCTGCCGAGAGCATGGTCTTGTATCTGCCCACGATGTCGAGAGATTATCCGATCTTGGCTTTCTTCCATGCCATACATCGCAGGAGGATATCGTGGATGCTGACTCCTGATCTTCACGGGAAGCCGGGGAAGATCTTTCATCTGAAAGGAGCCGACCGGGGGTCGTTTGTCAGCCGCCCTTCTGGCGTCGTGACGTTGTTCAGGGGACTGTGCCCGGGCACCGTCCCGAGTGAAGATAGTTCAGTGATCCAGCCGGTGCAATTGTTGACTTTCTGCAATGACTTCATGGTGCGACGGGGGTTTACCCCAAGGAGAATCCTCGGTACAATGGGTGGATCACCCCAACGAACCTCCGATGGTCCTGCCTAGTTGACTGGGCTTTGAAGCATTTTTGGAGAGAGCTGGAAGTCGTTGGACTATATGCCACCGTGAGCGTGACGAGTGTTGGGTTGCCTCCCAACCCTAACCTGTTTCTGGCGCTGATGGAGCGATATATTTTGCTCACCGGGACCTTCACCACTCCACTGGGGGAGTTGGGGTTGGCCCTCCACGAAATGGCAGCGATCTCGAAACTGCCGATGGGGGATACCCCGTATGAAGAGTATGTTCCTACCAACCGGGAGTTGGAGGACTCGGACCCTCGGGTTGTGGAGGTGTATCAGGAGCTGATGTGCCACTATCTCGCGTGCACTGCCTTTTATAATGAGCCTTCTAACTTGGCTCACACCACTAAGTGAATGTCCTACCTCTCCTTCCACCGGGCCAGGGCCGTCAAGTCGGTGAAGGTTTCGGGGGACAAGCATGAGCCCGTGAACTGCTTGGGCATGCTCAGTGCCGAGGTTGTTGAGGATCTTATGGAGGAGGCTAAAGCTCCAGATCAGTTCCTCGCTGACGGGGTAGGAAAGTACCCTGAAGGCACTAAGGTCTATAGCTTCCTGAGGCGCTGTCGCAGGCCTTTGTCTGAGAAAGCCAAGCTGGCTGGCTTTCTCTCCCTATGGCTGCATCGAGTAGTGGTGCCTGGCACCGCGTCCGTGGACCGCATTCATCGGAACATCCTGTGGCCCGCCGTCTGTCTGGTATTCGGGGCAAGGCTGGGCTTGCTCCCTACCATGGTGTGCCGTATACAGGCTGGACTGAGAGCCATGACTGACGGACTGCTCATCGATGAAGCTCGACGTGATATCTTTCCCCGGGTAGAGTTACCATACCTGTACTTGATGGGATGGTTAATTCTCCACAACCCCTGGGTGATGTCTCCCGGTCCGGGTAGCAACGCGGGGGGTAGTTTCTTGCTGAACTACAAGGGCTCCCTCTAGAACGTGACCACAGTCGTGGACTGTCGGCTGGCGCTGAGCCTCAGTCATTGTTGGAAGCTTCTCTGCACCGTCCCTTCTGTACATCATAATCAGTCGGGGATTAGGCTTGAGGATTTAGGCGGAGAAAAGACCAATCTTTCTCCGGAAGCTTTTAATTGGTTGGTCTGCATCAGACCCTCCCACTTGCTGTACAAAAGTGAAGATCATTGCTTCTTCGAGCCTTACTTGCCCAGTCGGTTTGCCAGGCAGTTTGGGTACGATCAACTGCACGTGGGCAATGCCATCACCAGCTTCAGGTCCAGGGGCGGACTCATTGATGGAGCCAGGGGATGGCGGTACCTCATCATGGGCTGTACGGGAGCAATCTTTATCGTACCGGTCGCCACCCTCTCCACGGAGCTGCGGATCCTCCATTCGTACGCTCAGTTTTACGTGGCGATCAACACCCTCCATCGCAATTTTGACACGCGTGGAAGCTTCAGGGTGCCTTCTTCTAAGCCTGGGGGAAGAGTCGAAGTTCCCTCGATTTCATTTGACGAGGGTGAGGAGTCCGTCACTCCGGATGAGCCTCTGGTGTCGGTGCCGAGGTGCGAAGTGCCTCCGCCTGCGGGGGCTTTAGCGGTCTCTGGGAATCGAAGGGCCCCTGCTTCGAAGTAGACTTCCCCTCGCAAGAGGAAGAAGAAGACGGTCGATCGCCCCCTCCGGATTCCTGGCGTCGAGGCTCCTAGAAAGGAACCAGCTATCTCTCCTGTTGGGGATATCTCTTTGATTGGAGACTCCCGGCCTCTTGGAGAGGGACCCTCAGTTTCGGCTGGCGGTGCCAGTGAACTCTTGCTTGAGGCTGCCGTTGCTGCCACTACCTCCGGTAGTGGAATGAAATCGCCCGCGTGGTCGAGGCAAATGGGAGAATCTTCCTCTAGACCAACAACGAAGGAAACCCCTGCTGCGTCCGTGAGCATGACCAGCGAGGTTCCAGCTGACGAACCTCGAACACGTCTCGGTGGAGGCCTGGTGGAGCTCCTGGCGATGTCGGTTGGCCCACCTCCTTCTCCAGGTATGACAGTTCGTATTGCGTCATTAAGGCGTGATATAGCTACATCGGCTGCAGACGCGGCATATATACCGTTGGCTACGGGTAAAGGTCATCTTTATGTCTCCCTTTAGAAAGATTACTATCATATTGATGTTAACTTTCTTGTCCTCTTCTCAGGGGATGGCGTCCACGGGGAGTATAGCGTTGAAATGCCTTCTGGCTCTGCTCGGGCTTCTGACGATGATACGGAGGCGGTCGACTTTGAGGAGGAAATGGCTTCGGGGGCCAGTTTGCCCGGAGTAGTTTCGTCATCTCAAGAGGAGGACGAACCCGTCACCGTGACCTCGTCTCCTGCGGGTATGCTGATGACTTCGACCGTCGTTGCCGCACCTTCTTCGATCGCACCACCTGTCGAGGCGGCGGTTGTGGCCACCTCGTCTGCAATCGTTCTTGGAGGGAAACTCGCCCATATCGCGGCCACTCCTAGCGTCCAACCAGATCTGGTTGCGCTGACCGAGATGTATACCGGCACCTTCTATACCAATTTGAACACGCTGATAACAATGGTGTTGGCAAAGAATCTGGATTTTGAGCGTCTGAAGAAGGCTTCCCAGTTTTCGATTGGGACTGTCAGAGAGTTTGGCAATTCTGGGGTAGCTGACGCCCTGGAGGCGATGGTTAATGGGTTGGAGCAACCTATTAACGAATACTTGCAGCTGACTCGGGGCAGTTTTGAAGCCGAAGTCCAGGCCAGATACGATTCTATGACTGCGAGGCTTACCAAACAGCTGGAGAGCCTAGACAACTCCATCGAAGCACATAAGCTTGAGATGGATAAAAGAAAAGCTGTCGTAGAGGAGACTCTTGCTCTCGAGACGAAGTGCCAATTCGAACACTAAGGGAACGCAGCGAGGGTTCACAAGTTGAAGGAGAAACTCGCTCTGGTAGAGGAGTGGGCTTCTCAGTCGCTGGCAGGTCTAGGCGTAGCGATTGGTCGACTGAGCACCGCGCGACGGGACCTGGAGCGTGTAGAGGCTGCCCGAGCTGGCTCCCTCCGGGCAAGGGCCAAGCTGTCCTTTACGAACAATCCCGAGGCACGGCTGGAACAGGCCCGCGCTGATGCCTTGGTTTCCAGGGGCGAGAGGGTAGCTGCACTGGCGAAGCTGATTCGCGATCTGACTGCTCCCCCGCAATAATGTACCCTTTCTTGCTTTTAGCTTCCCCAATGTAATTCTGCTCTTTTCGAAAATAAAGCGAATCTTTTCTGACTTTGTGGACCCATCATTTCGGAATATAAATGACAGGTTTAGGTGAGAGTGATATCAGAGGTAGTATGGACGTGATAAACTCTCGATAAACTTCTAGCAGGACATACTTATTCAGAGGTCATACGGACATGATAGAATTATGACCTAACTAGCTTTGTTGTGGAAGTAGTTTTGTCAGAATTGAGATTCTCGCTATATTTCTACTTTTGGGGTAAAGGAGGTTAAGCATAGTACCTCTTCAGGAATTTACCGTTGATAGGAGTCATTAACAAATCTCTATTAGGCTGGGCTAACCTGTAAGCGCCGTTCGAGAACGTTGTCTCGATCACATAAGGGCCTTCCCACTTGGGCTGAAATTTCCCTTTACTCCTGTGAGTGAGAATTATCGGCCTTCTTACGGCTAAAACTAGCTCGCCGACCTTGAACACTCTTTCCTTTACTTTATGATTGAAAGCTCTGGAAATGCGTGCTTGGTAGAGCGCGATGCACTGTTGAGCTTGGAGGCATTTCTCGTCTAATCCTTCGAGCTCCTGAAGCCTTAACAGGTCATTCTTTTCTCGGGTCAGCTCATTAGTCACGGCTATCCTGAGCGACGGGATCTGGATTTTGATGGAAAGAACTGCTTCGCTCCCGTAGACCAGTAAAAAGGGGGTACAACCTGTCGGTGTCCGTACCGTTGTGCGGTATGCCCAGAGACATTCGCCCAGCTTCTTGTTCCAGTCTCTTTTATTTGAAGAGACGAACTTCTTCAGGAGTTTGATAATGGTTTTGTTGAAAGCTTCCGCCAAACCATTAGCAGCTGGATAATATGCCGTAGAGGCAATATTATGTATTCGATTTTTATCGCAAAATTGATGAAACGCTTGGCTGATGAACTGAGGCCCATTGTCATAGATTATCCTTCGGGGAATCCCAAAGTGATAAATGACGTGATGCTTGATGAAGCTGATTACGTCAGACGCCTTTACCTCAGCAAGAGGGATTGCCTCTGCCCATTTGGAGAAGTAATCCGTAATGGCCAGTATGAACCGGTGACCTCTGGAAGAAGACGGGTGAATAGGGCCAACGATATCCATACCCCATGCTTCGAAGGGCCAGGATGCAACCGTAGGATGTAGATATTCAAACGGCTGATGTATGAAGTCTGTATGAACCTGACAGGCTCTGCATTGTCTTGCGTAGTTGATCGCGTCTATGATCATAGTAGGCCAGTAATAGCCCATTCTCCTGATACGATCCTGTAGCTTAGGACCGGGCTGATGCGCTCTGCATACGCCGTCGTGAGCTTCCCGAATAATCTGCTGTGCTTCGTTGTCTGAGAGACATCTTAATAGCAGTCCGTTGTAGGTCCGGCGATATAGGCATTGTGAAGATGCATCGAAGTAGAAGCGTAATGATCGTCTTTTGACGGATACTGCTTCTTTGGGGTCCTCTGGCAAGATTCCGTATGCGACGAAATCTATGAAGGGACTTCTCTAGTCTCTTCCAGGGGGATCCGTATTCACGGCGTAGCTGCGTTCTATGTGAAAGTTGTTCTTCACACAGAATAAATCTCTGTTAAGAAGGATTATCGAATCCTGCCTTCTTATAGGAGTGGCTAAATCCGCAGCTAGACTGGCTAGGGCATCAGCTTCCAGATTCTGAGATTGAGACACATGCTCTAGGAAGAACCCTTTGAATGTCATGGCAATCTCGACCGTTGCTTGGTGATAGGGGATGAGGTCTGGATTTCGGACTTCATATATTCCTCTGATTTGATTGACGATAAACAGAGAATCACCGAAAGCTTCCAGGGACTCGACCCCCAGCTTTTTAGCGACTTGGGGCCCGATTAACAGAGTATTGTATTCCGCCACATTGTTGGAGCATGGTTCGTTAAGAGAATATGCCCGGTAGATGACGAGTTTATCAGGAGTGACCAGGACGATTCCTACCCCTGAAACCACGTTTCCCTGGGGACCAGTCCTGGAGGCGCCGTCGAAGAACAGTTGCCATGTGTCACTTTCTATTGCGGAATTACATTCTGCAACTTCGTCGGGAATGTCTTCGTATAGTTTAGAGGCCTCCGGGATCGGATGAGCAGCTAGGAAGTCGAAGTTGTACAGCTTCTCAAAACCTTTGTTTGGAATATTTTTCACAGGTTTATCAAAGCGCACTTCTCTTTGCTTCCCTTTGTCCACCGGCGTCGGTTTTGAAGGGCTGGCATCTGGTACGACGGGGCCCGGTCCTGAAGGTTTAGCAGTTGAAGCGTCCGTCGGTGCATCCTCCTGACTTGCTCCGTAGTAATTGAGGTAGGCTTTCCCTGAATGGGTTGCAGCAAGTACCTCGTCTTCGTCTGGTGGCGAAGAAGTTGCGACCATATGGCATGGTTTGCATTTGGAGCTTCTTCTAGACGTAGCTTTTGTAGCTTTAGTCTGCTCCTCGAGCTCTGACACCAAATCCGGATGAACCCACATAATCTCGCCCTGCCGGGTGGTCAGGGGTACCAGGTCATGATTTTGATCCCTAGCTGGAGGGAGATTGACAATGTCCATCGTAGTCCGGGAAATGGGCGTGACACCGTCCATGACTTCTTGGGAAGGCAAAGAGATCATGTTGGCCGTGACCGTCTTCTCGGTGTTGTGCAGAGTGATGGCCTTAGCATCGATTAACCCCTGGATCTTCCTTTTCAGTATGTAACACGCCTTTGTTGGTTGGTGTACGTATCTGTGGAAGATGCAGTATTTGGGGTCGTCGGTACTGCCGGCTTCTTGGGGCCGCCTTAGCTCCGGAAGGGTGATCTTGCCACTTTTGACGAGACACTCGATTATACTAGGGATATCGTCGTCGTCGAAAGAGTAGACTTCGACGGGCCTGGAAGTCCCGGGCTTCGTCTGCGTGGTCGCCGCCGTCTTTTGTCTGGACGTATTGACCGTCAGAGCTTCTTTTTTCTTGGAGCTGCGAGGATGGTCGCTGCTGGAAGATGACCTTTTGCCTCTATCGGAGGCGGAGATCATGATGCCATTGTCGCGCGCCTTGCGACTATTGTCTTCGGCGGCCACTGCCGAGACGATGAACGAAGGCCACTCATGGAACTGATATAGTCCTGTAAACACCGAGACTACGGGAAGGAGGTTCTTCCTGCAAATGTCTACTAATGCCGAGTCTGGAAATCCTGGAGGCATCTGTAAGGTGGCCTGACGAAAACGTTCGACGAAGGTGCGAACGTCCTCCTTTTTCCTCTGTTTGACTTCGATAAGAGAGGACATAGACATGTCCATTCCACCCTCGTAGAATCGCGTGAAGAATAAAGCTTTTGAAGTCTTCAAAGGAAGTAATGCAGTTATCCGCCAAGCTACGGTACCACTGATAGGCTACTCCTGAGAGGCAGCCTTTGAACACCCGAGTGAGGAGGGCGTCGTTCCCTTGTAGCAACACCGTCATCATACTAAAATAGTTCATGTACTGACTTGGTGATGTTTTTCCCTCGAACAGAGCCATAGTCTGAGGTTTGTACTTCGGAGAAAAAGGGACTTCTTCCCAGATAGCTGGGTAAGGCTGGTTGATTCCCAGTTTCTTGAGCTGATCTTTGTGCTTCAAGGCGTCAAACTGGGCTTTCAACTCCCGCACTGCCTGCATCAGATTTTCAGTTGGAAGCGAGGCTACAGTGTAGTGCAGAGTTGGTTGTATCGTGACTCCAACGGGAGGTAATATATTCACCGAGTGAGGAAGCGGAGGAACTGCTGACTCTTGATCGAGAGCAGGCTCTTGGCTCGGGTTGAATGGTGGTAAGTCCACCCCCACACGTATCTGAGTTGGCGGGACCGATGCTTGAGCCATAGCAGTTGCGTGCTGAGTTAGCATCATCTGGTGCATGTTCTCCATTTATGGATTGCATTTGTTTCAGAGACGTCTCCAGTACAGTGATGCGTTGTTCCACGTTTCCTGACGGCGAAGCTTCCTCACGTTCATCTTCAATGGCGTAAACTCCCATTTTCCTGGGCGTCCTCGAAGGATAAGTATAGGTCACTGCAGAAGTCGACTCTATACTCTCAGCATCTGATCCAGGAGATTGGCGACCCCCAGCGTCAGAATCAGACGAGTACGGAGCTGGTTGCTGTGACCTTGCACGGGTGTTTTGGAACACCCCAGCTTCAGTGTTCCTGAGGAGGTCTTCGAATCTTCTTTGGCTCGGAGGCCTAGAGACGTCTTACGCTCGACCCTCCTCTAGGTATGTGTGAAGCCATGTTCACGGATGCATGCGCGGGCTCTTCTTCCTGGAAAGACCGAGAGTAGCTCAATCGGTCAAAAACCGACCGTTTTGCTTTAGAACAGCAGCAGTCAATCACAATTTTATGACTATTACAACATTGCTCGCTAGGAGGCGTAATAGACATGTTGGAAGGTCCCCTCTCCTTACGCTTCTGGATTAGGTATTTGCGCAGGTCAGGAGGAGTAGAGGAAGACGACGGCTTGTTTCTTCTGTTCCCCTCCGTGGGTGCGCGGACATTGGGCATCGTGGTTCTCCCTGTGCCACCTGTGAAAAATAGGTTGGCCATCTGGGTGGCGGATAATCCCTGGGGAGGGTGCCTCCCCGCAACCTGAGCTTGCTTTACGTCGTGGGACTTCGCCTGGCGTAATTTGGAGATTTGCTCAGACTGGCGTAAAGTTGAAGAGGTCCTCAGTCGACCGTCGACTTCCCGCGTAATTCGGAGGGTAGGCAGATTGCTTCTTCGCTGGCGTAACGGGCGAGGAGTTGAGTACTCTGCTGCTTGCTTCCCCTCGCAGAAATCACGGCGCTCATCCGGTTCCTCGTAGAGGTCAGATGTTGTCTTGCGCCTGGAGCGTGATTTGTACTTCTGACCCGGCGTTGAGGCATCACCAGAAGTTTGGTCTGTACCGCGCGTAGCGGGAGACCGGTTTCTATGCGCTGAGGCTTTGCCCGAAGTTTTGTCTGTACCGCGCATAACGGGAGACTGGTTCCTACGCGTAGAGCGTAGTGGATACTTCTGGGTCAGCGCTGTGGCTTTGCCCGAAGTTTTGTCTGTACCGTGCGTAGCGGGAGACTGGATTTTACGTGCAGGCCACGGAGGGAGCAATGCTACAACCTCATTGGTCGGAGAGGTCGGAGAGATCGGAGAGTCCACAGGAATGGTAGAGGATGTCTTGGGCATCCAGACCTTGCGCAGCTTCCTGTTATCTTGGACGGAGAGAGAGTGAGAGCTACCCCCAGTTCGAAGCATGTCTTCGTAGGCAGACTGGTCGAATTGGACGACCAGTGTCTTCTTCACGGATCCCAAGGATACCGCATCGTGTTGAGCAATTGCTTCCTCGTCAGAAGAGAAAGATATCCCCAGCAGAGTCGCAATCTTGTTTGTGGTATTAAACGAAAGAATAAAGATGTATTCAATATGGGGTTTACACAGAACCCGCCTTCTTTGGTTTACAAACAAACTTGTACAATTTGATCCTATACGAGGATATGGGAGTATAATTTATTTAATCTGGATAGATATTGCTATAGGTGTCTGATCTGCAGTCGATCACTTTAGCCCTTGGACCACACGATGTTGAAGAAGTGCCGTAGAAGACAGGAAGCACCTTCGAAGGTTGCAGAAGAGGGTAGATGCACGATGCCAAAGTCGTCGATCCCTACTCTTTGCCTGAGCTCCGGATGCTCTCTCTCTCTCTCTCTCACTCTCTCTCTCTTCTTCGATCTTCCAATTCGTCGACCCTTGATCTGATATTGATATTCTTGACCAATTTTCTGACCTCTGGTTCGATCTTTCAATTTTTGTCGACCTTGTTCCTCATTGATAGAGGTCTCTATTTATAGAGTTTTAGTGACAGTGACCACTCCGTCGGTGTAAAAACCGAGGAGTGAAAAGTACAGCACCCTTTTACACAACGGTTAAAGTAACCAATGCCTGCGTATAGATGATCTTTTGAATGAGCATGTGACGCGGGTCCAACTAAGGGACACAACGCGTACAATTGCTACGAAGATCATGACATAAAAGCCACATAGGTAGGTACCCATTGTGTAGAAGAGGTTTGCATTAGAAGCCAAATATTTGTCACCATGGCATAGAAGCCAAATAGTTATCAAACCGGCATAGAAGCCGAACAGGCGTAGAAGTCGAACAGGCGTAGAAGCCGAGTGGTCGTAGAGGCCGAACAGGCGTAGAAGCCGAATGGTCGTAGAGGCCGAACAGGCGTAGAAGCCGAGTGGTCATAGAGACCGAGCAGGCGTAGAAGCCGAATGGGCGTACAAGCCGAGTGGTCATAGAGACCGAGCAGGCGTAGAAGCCGAATGGGCACAGAGGCCGAACAGGCATAGAAGTCGAAGGGGCACAGAGGCTGAGCAGGCGTAGAGGCCGAAGGGGCACAGAGGCCGAACAGGCGTAGAAGCCGAATGAGCACAAACGCTGGATGGGCATAGAAGCCGCTGCGTACCGTGCCACAGTGCTGATGTGGACGTCTTAGCCGGAATTACGGCTTTTGAAGATATAATCAAATATCTTGCATTAAATGCCGAGATTTGCCACCATCCTGCGCATTAAATATGGAGGCGTGTTCTTTGACGGTCTGCAACCCTTTCTGCGCATCAATCGCAGAGACGTGCCTTGAGAAACTGTCACCGCTCTGTGCATTAGACGAAGAGACGTGCCTCGAACCCCGTACGGAGTGCAGCTTTTGGCGTGGCAGGCGGTTTGTCTACTGCAGAACGTAAATAGCTCGCATTTTGCCTGTGTAAAACAAGGCAGCATATCTCTCCGTGCTTGTAAAAGCAGTTTACGCGAAGGGGATGGCAGTATTTGACAGCCTGGGTCACAGTGCTGTGCCATCATTATAGCCGTCGCCTGGGTAGTCAAGCTGTATCCTTTTGTCAGAAGTCCAGACGTCAGGTTCATTGCAGGCTCTGGCAGGTTCATCGCAGGATCTGACAGGTTCACTTCGGAGAATATGAAGCGTCTCTTGTACACCTCAATGCTGCGTATGAAAGGGGATGAGTTTTATGCCCTGGAGGCGATGAAGCACCCTGTTTACGCTGAAGCGGTTTGGGCGTACTGCCTTACGCGGATGGTCCTTCGAGCTTTTCATTTTTTACGCTGCGTTTTAGCGGAAAAGGCTCTGTTGCACGCTTGATGGCTCTGAAGGCCTCTGCTTACGCTGCTCTGCACCGATATGCCGCATATAGTCATCCGGCGTATTTTTCATGCTTCTACAGTCACGACCCAATTTCGTGGAATCGTTGGGGCGTCCCCCGAATCGTGACCGCCGTGTGGGCCTGGGGTTGCGCCCGCACAAGGCTAGAGTATTTGCATAACGAGCACATATTTTGAGTACGCAGATAAATTAAAACACAAATTTGAAACATGGAAAAGTTCTCTTTATTGATAATAAACATCTATTACAAACTCTTGAACGAGTCAGCTAATTTGCCCCACGGGCTTACAAAAGTGTTGACTCAAAATGAGATAGCAGTCCTGTACATTACATCCCTTTACTAAACTTCAAAATGATATAGACCTCCGGGCTGGAGGACGGCTTTGCCACGGAGCTGCATTGTGCACAGAGTTGCAAGCTCCTTCTTCAAGTACTTCAAAATGCGGCGCAATCAGGATACGCCTACAGCTGGACTAGACTGGATTGGGAAGACGACTTTGGCTCCTCGCTCGGTTCGCCTTAGTGCGGGGAACCTGTTTCAACGAGGGTCAGTATGTCGAAACATACTGGTGAAGGCGAGCTAACCCAACTATACCAATCAACACGTTGTTTTAATGAAGCATGCATATTATTGTGGTTTTATATCTTGCCTTAGTTCATTTACAAGTAAGCAGTATATAGAATTTACTGAAATGAACTTGTCACCGTTCGGTGACTTTTTTACCTGTCCATCTGAACCACCTGCACAATACTTACCATGCCTTCCCTGCCACGAAGACACAAGTTAGTTTGTAACAGGTTTAAATACACGTTGGGATCACTAGCTGGAAGCCATTATGGAAAATAGTCATTGACGAGAATGTATGCAGCGAAAGTACGTGGTGCGCTGCAAGCATCCCATCATCACGTGAGACTAAATGTTATGTTCCGCCCGGACCGGATCGGTGCCAGTGCCCGAGCGACCGTCCGCAGAAACCATTTACCTTGTGCACAAGTTGTCCATGATCAATCGTTCATGATACGTTAAACATTCATGCAGTTGAGGCAACACGAGTACAAGATAAGCAGTATTACATAATTTATTTTGTATAGCCCCCAAAAACAATTATGCACATACAAGGTGGGTTCCATACTTTGCACAATTTATAGAAGAAGATGCATTCTAACTAAAATTGAGGCATGTATAGAACATTTGAAATGAGCAAGCATACAATAAGATAACAGTTCACAAGTTTAGTTGACAAGCAATATTTCCAAGTCTATTTCGTTTTTATCTTGGCATCTTTTAGTTATTACTGGTATCGTCTGATCGGGGCAACAAGAATACAAGTATTTTTGGTGTGAAGACTTGGAAGCAAGGCTAGCTAATCGGGATGGTAGCCACTCACTTAGTTGGTTGGAAGGGAGAAGGAAAGAGGTGCTTCAAGACTCTGCTCGCAAGTCGCCTACTGCTCGTTCACCTGCATCACGAACAGCTCGATCAATACCTCTTCCACTCTTTCTAAATCTCAGAATTGAAGTACAATTCAATGAACGAAAACAATGAAATCCATCAAAACCGTTCAAGATAATCCAAGCAAATCTGAAAACCAACTCAAAGTACGAAAGCAACAAGCGACATCGAAATCCGAGGCAACAAAGATAATAGCGGAGAGGTCCCTCCTGACTCTGCAGCTAAGTCGATCCCGGGGGCACGGTCTACTGAATATGGGAATTGATTTCGAAAAAGCAAATCCATAACGAGGACGAGTTCTTGTTTCAATCTATCTCGATCGAACGATACCATCTTGTATTTCTTAGCCGCGCTCCTCGAATAGGAGGAACGGGCGCTACATCAATGGTAACTCAACTCCAAAAGGAGGACAAGATGAATATATATATAGCATCAATACTTAATCAAACAAACAAGACATAGATAATAGTACGATGTTAAAAAGAAGAAAATAACAAGTTATCACAATATCCAAGTCTAAAGTTAGCAAATAACACAAAGGGTCTCAATATAAATAACATGCCAAGGTCTAAGGTGGAAACATACAGTACAATTAAAAAAAATACTAGCTACTGGTCTGCTATAGCTAGGTGCGTCTCCTCGACAGTTGGAATCAGATCATCCTGGACTAAGGGATCTACCTCAGCTGGCTCTCCGTTCTGCGAGCCGTAGTAGGTAGGACACCAGTCCTCTAAACAGTCGTCTGGAAAAATATATCTAATCAAGAAAGGAGCGAAGTACAAAACTCTGAAAGCAGTTTTATATACATGGTAGAGAATATATAACAGCAATAGAAATGAATACAAGATGTACAGGTAATTAGGAGGTAAAAATATAACTAGAAGAATAAATACAAGCAACATGGTGTGAACTTGCAATAAGAGAACTATAAATAAGTGAACTGATGATACTAACTAGTGTCTTAGAGTACAAGTTTATTATGTGATCGGTTTAGGTTGCACACGAATATTCTATGGTAACTCAATTACACATGTAGGGTATAATTGACATGCACGCGAATACACTAAGGGTTTGATCATATAATCAACTCCTACTCCCCCGCCCCGACTAATATTCATGGATCAAATCATGACAAGTTATGCACACGAATAAAATATGAGCACACGAATAGGTCATGAGGACACAAAATACCCTATGCACAAGATAAAGTATATGTGTAAGGTGTAACCGATGCACACGTCCAATAAATAACATCTCCTGACTCGATTCATGTAATACCAGCCCATGTAACATGGTGTCAGAATCAAGTAAACAGATATAGAATATACGGTATATATACTATCAAGTACTAAAAACTAACAGAGAATGTACTCGCCTGAGGTCCTAAGCAAATAAGGTAGAACAGTATCCGAACTGGTGTCACACAGACCTATATATGAATTTATATGTTACTTGATGTAATAAAGGGATAAACAATTTTAAATAAGTTAAAATGTGATTTCTAGGTCAAATCAGGCTCCTCTAGGCAAACTAGGTCAAATGTTGACTTTTGGGTCAACTAGTCAACACTAGCCAAAACTAGGTTATACCTAGGTCAAACTTATGTGGGTACTAGGTATCAGTGCTAGGTAACACAACTAGTTATATTTATATAGCTATCTAACTTATATACTAATATTACTTATACATACCACTTACCTACTTATCATCTTAACATAATATCCATTAATACTTAACCTAACTCAACTTTATCTTATTACCTTATCCTAATATCACAACCCTCTCTATACAGATATACTACACATATAATTGAGTATCACTATACTTAGTATCTTGGTATTTAAGATACCTTGATACACTACCCCATTACCTTAGCTATCTCTATTATCTGTACTTAGATGCCCTCTATGATACCCTCACTCATTGGTCCACTCTCTCTCACACACACACTTTTCTCACTGTCACACACTAGAACACACATCCTCACACACTCACTCTTAACCAACATAAAAGGTAACTCATAGGTCTAAGTACCTATACCAATACTCATTGGCATGTCCCTCACTTGTCTGCACACAAGCTCCAACTTAATGTTGCTGTTATTGCTCATCTTATCTAATACAATTAGGATGAGGTCTGATACAAGGTCATTCCCACATGATACACTGCCATGAGCTAACCCCCTACTGCTAGATGGTCTGATACCCGAACCCTAACTCACTGTCTGATAAATATGACAGTGCACTGCATTGCAGTACACAACCGACTGATGGCTAATGCTAGACTGATACATATGATTGCGAATAGCCCTTGATACCATGGCTTCTGTGTGATCTCCTAAAACCCGACTAATTGTGCAATAACTGCACAAAGAGGTACCAGTTACAACTGATACTTGAGTTCAGTATCAGAGCTTCACTCCCCCTCTCACACAGTCTTCCACACACGAGCACTCACATGTGTGTATCACAAGCACACACAAATACATATTGTCACCAGTCACCAGTGTATACAGTGCAGTGATGGACTCCTCTTACCTAACTTCTCTGATTCACACACCCAAGCCTAATACCCAATTAATTCTTGAACAGTGTAAACATCGTACCCTTACTGCATGCTACCCGAGTGTTCCCTAACACACTAACTTGTACATCTATTATATAACCAATAATAACTAACAGCCATCTAATCTAAATATTAGCATTTACATGTACCAATTAACTAAACTAACATATTAGTTAATAATAAACCTTAACAACTAACTAAATAACAAATTTACTATCAATTAACTAACCAATAGAATATATATAACCTAACTAATGACTTAACAGTAAACTATATATATCTAACTAATCCATCAGCTCGACCTTAATTCCCCACTTGTCATAGTGTATCACAACCACTGTTACTTGTCAAGGATACCCTCATCACACATAAACTGATAGTACTACCTACCAATAATAGTTGGTCTCTAACCCCTAACTGGTATTGAAGTTAGCACAACAAGCACTGAGCTTGCTGTCATATGATGCCTGCACCGAGCCTCACAGTTCATTCATAGGCAACTGATACTCTCTAGCTCCTCTTACCTGATCATATGTGCAAGTGCACCTACAGGCCATTGTTTCCCCCATCTAAACACAAATCCCTCCATCTAACTCCCACTCAAAACTGATACTCAGATGTACCATATTCAACCTCTGATAACACCCCTGCCATGGTGCCCCCACACATAAACATTCCTCACCAACACTGATATAGACTGACTCGAGCTCCCTCTCATCTCTCAACTACTATACACATGCAGGGTTGCTGCCCCACAGACCAGCATGGACTGCACTGCAGTGCAGTGCTGCAGTTGTGCCTCCCCCCCGATACCTGCAATTGATACTCCATAATCCATACTTGCATATACCCAAATATCTAACACTCTCACCCCAAGCTTTCTTACTACCCCACACTTACTCACTAATGCTAGACCCGACCACTTCACTACATCATACTAAAACCTGGACTGCAACTCCCAAACCTTTGCACAAGCACTATCATTCCCCTTCCTTGCTATGCCCAAATGGCATTGCTCAGATACCTCATTCACAGTTCACAGTGAGCTCCCCTTCTACACACACAAGCAAGTATACAGACATATGCATATACTAATACCCATATATATATTCAAATACTAGAATTATGTATAAACCAATCCCTAATGAGCAAACCAACTATAAATAAGTAAAATCCTGAGATTAAAGCCAAGAATGGCCATATTATTATTTCAACAAACACTTGGTGAGCCACCTCAAAGTTTTCTTCAAAAGGACACAAAACATAATATAACTTTCCCCATATGCCTCCTATGGACCTAGTTCTTCTTTCTATGGGTAGTATTAAGCCAATTAAGGGTTCCTATAGATCTATTACACAATTCTAGAATAGAAATGATAAGGAAAAAAATAAGATTTTACCTATTGGGAGATAGATTACCATTTCGGTTTCTTCCAATGAGCACAAGAATGAGAAAGAACACCAACTCCTTATAATACTCCTCTTCCTCTAGTCTCTTGCAATCCTCAAGCTTCTAGCTCTCCATGAGAATGAAAATGAGAGGTATTGGGGTTGATTTTGAGAAATTTGATGGAGGAATGAATGCTTGGAGGGAAGAACTAAACTTATGATTTCTTCATGAACTGTCACTACCACATTCCGAAGACAGGGGTATTTTTGAATTTTTACAATATTTGATATTATTATAGTTACAATTAATTAAATTGCATGATAATATTTTTATTTTAATAATTATGTGTGATGTGTAACTTAAATATAATTATATACAGTGTTTATTTATTTTTAAGCTAGTAGACTTGACCTAGAAGCCCAGTAGATGACCACCTGTCCGAATTATAGAATTCTGGATTTTATTATTTTATCTAGAATTTAATATTTGGAGATTATAATTAATTACCGTATTTTATATTTTTGCGCATTGCCTTTGCTTCGATATTTGGAGCACTACCCTGACTTTTGTCTCCCAACAAATTTCACCATCTTGCCCTAGACATGCCCGCTTTCCATTCTGCTATTTTTGTAACTCATAATTATGCTCCCTGTGCATTAATTCTGGCCGCACAAAAATCATCGCGGACGTTTATTTAATAAATCTCTATTTTGTATCGTTGTGCGTTCCAATTGAAATTGGGAACAATCTTGACCTATTTTTCGTGCGGCCCAAATTAGGGTAATATTCTGTTCTGAGTCTTCTTCACTATTGGTATTGATGACCTGACCTGATTTTGGCCCCATGTACTCCTAATTAATTTTTGAACACAACTTGCATTTTATTCTAATTAAATTGAGGATACTATTTAAACCAATTCTAAAATCCCAATTTAATTCCAGTGCCCTACTAATTGAGCCCACACCGATCATACAGCGCCCCCTGACCCTACAAAACACCGGACACCGAATCGCCCGCCAAATTTTCGTCATTTCATGCGCCTGTGCAAATACCCAAATTTAAGGGGGTTAATTTGCAAATTTGCATTTTGTCATCACCTCATTTGTTTAAAAACAATGAGGAATCCCTAATAATTTTATTTAGCCTCTCACCCTCATCCCCACATGAATTATTCCTTCATGTCAAATCTGGACCCCTCACTTAAAGGGGGTCAATCACCACCCTCCATCAAACCCTCTCTCCTATATATGTCATATCTACATCAAACCCTAATCCCTAGAAAACCTAGGTAACCTCACCCTCCTCACAAGCCTCCTCCCTCTCTCCTACGTATGTAAACTTCTTCTTCTCTTTTCTTCTTTTCTTCTTCTCTTCTTCTCCTTCTTCCTTTCTCCTTCTTCTTTCTTATTTCTTTCATTTGAAATTATTAAAGGGGGGGGAAACCATTACTGTTCATCCCCCCCCCCCGCACACTGTTCACCGGAGGTCAGCCCCCGACCCCCGGCCTGCACCCGACCGGCGCTGCTGCTCCGACCGCCACTGGCCTGCGCACAGCCGGCCAACCATCAGTTCAGCCGGCCCCCGCACCTACTGTTTCCAGGCCGACTTCCTCCGGCGCTCCACTGCCCCTCCGCCCGTAGCAGATCCTCCGGCGGCCGACCATCAGCCCTCCACTGATTCCCGGCTGCTCCCATTCCTCTCCGCTGCCTTCAACACCACCAGCCACCTCTGTGCACTCCGACGAGCGGTCAGCCAGCCCGATTCTCCGACGGCTCTCCGGCCGTACTCCGGCCATCCGACCCAACCACAGTAAGCCTCTTCTCTCCCCTTCCCTCTTCTTATATATATATATATATATATATATATATATATATATATGTATGTATATATATATATATATATATATATACATACGTATATACGTATGGGTATATATATGATATATGCATATAGTATAGTTATTTTGGTATAAACATATATGTATAGTGTATATACTTAGTATATATGTATGTAAGTATAATTATGCATATGAATATGTATATTATTTATTTTTATTAAATTGTATAATTAAGTATGTATTTAATTAATGCTTTAAATACATGAATATGTATAGCATTTATTTAATTAATAATTAAACACATAATGTATTAGTATGTTAATAATTAATGGTTAATGTACATGTATTTGTATATATTATTTAATGTGTAGATATATATATATGTATATAGATATGTATACGTATAATGATATATGTTGAATATTGTATTGTATTTTTCATATAGAAAATATGTATTATTTTGGTAATATATAGATACCTATATATAAATGTATATTTTGGGGTGCAAATATACATATATTTATTGGTATAATTTCATATAGTATATACGTATTAAATGTATTTGAAATATGTATAAACATATATATGAATATCAGTATTTTGGTATATATTCAAAATAACCGTATTTTGGTATCAAAATATATATGTAGATTTATATTTTCATTTTGGTATATGTAAGTATATATATACATATATATACACTTAATTTTGGTATAGGTATAAACATGTATTATATATGTGTTTTAGTATTTAATATTATATATATAATGTATTGGTATATATATATATGTGTATATATATATTTTTGTATAAACCCTTGGCATATTTTTAAGGTATATATAGATATTGTATATATCTTTAATTTGATATTATATATATATATTGTAAGTACATTGTAAATTAAGATATGTATATTTACGTATCTATCTACTAGGTGATCCTAGTTGACTAGTGCCATGCCTGGCATAGCCCTGAGTTAGTATTTTGTTTGTGTGTTAATGTAGCATCTGATTCAAATGTGATATGGTGATATGTTTTTAGGACTGTTGGTTTACCCAGGGGATACTCTGGAACAGGACATCAATAATTACCAGCTAAGGACCCAAGGCAAGTACATTCTCTGATAATTTCCAATTTCTTGATAATTTCTATAAATTCAATAATCCTGAAATGTTACAACTGAATCTTTGACACTGTGCTACACGGACTAGTATAGCTTGGATCTGCAGTCATGAGATATTACATTGATTATCGTATTGACATTGTACACGATATGTATATTAGACATCGTACATGATAAACTGGACTTGCTCGTGTATCATGACGTGTCATGGTTGGATCCACAGTACTAGTTGGGGGCGGGGAAGTAGTTAGTAAGAAATGTGATCATAACCTCTTATTGTAGTATAGAACAATGTAAGTGTTAATCATGCTCTTCACCCATGATTAGCCAGGCCCTGTAGCTATCGTACATGTTCCCAAGCCGATCATATTTTGAAACTACTATTTCAAACACTTAGAATAGATTACAGTTCCCTATTTAAATCATATACTACATCACCCGTATATGATACTGTTCCTTGTTCTTTCATTTTTATACATGCACTGACTGTATTATATTGCCTGTCTTTTTACATTGCCTGTCTCTCTTTAATTGCCATTGCATTTATTTCACTGTCTTCTCAGTAGCTAGCATGACATGTTTATTACTTTATAGTCCTTATCAATTAAATGGAACTGTTATTTGAGATTGTGCTTTGCTCCTTCCTGACTGGAAATATTTTTCCAGACTATGCCTTAGGGGACCGCTGTCCGACACTTTATGGACCATATGGTGAGTAGCTGCAGACTTGGTAGTTAGTTGTGATTCCGGGAGGTCTAGCAGGAATCACTAATTCTTCTGGTTTCCTGATTAGTTCTTTTAGCAGACTGTTGGTACCGGATTTGTCTCCGGCATTTTTATTGAGACTTGGATATTGTTGAGTTAGATTACATTCTGGATTTGTGTTGTATTTAATTTTCTGTTTGATATCTTATCGTGCTGTAATCCTGTGATTGAGTATGTGTACATTTATTCGTGTCATCCGTGCCTCCTTATGGAGATTGGATGCTTGTGTGAGATTGGCTAGATAGTATCATGACCTTGACAGCGTTCTACCGCCGATGCTGCGGCGTAGGCTGGACGTACCAACGTACTCGTGCCCCTAAATCGGGTGCAGGTCGTGACACGTTTTTAGTGGTGGCCCATGCAGGTCAGACTTCACGAGTTGTGCGATGTCGTAGTAGTGTGGCATCTTTGTTACACTATTGCGTGCCTGCGATAGGATCTAGGACATAGGATACTAGGACGAGAGCGAATACTCAATCACAATTCCTTGAGAGATTCCTGGGATGACCCCTGAGAATCTTATTTTAATTCCAATTTAAAATTATTCCCTTGTTCCGTCCATTCTCACTTATTGATAATGAATTTGATTGTTGTTGATTAGGTATTAAATTAGGATTTTGGTTTCATGGTAGGGTTTGATTTCGTATCAAGTTAAAATTTGCAGACTAATTTATGGTATTACTTGATGACACACGTCGATGAGGACAGTGAGAAAGATAACACTAGGGCTACTGGACTACTAGATATGGATTTAAATTATAATTTGAAGATTAAAAACGAATTGCATTTTTGAATTTTGAGGAGTCGAGATATTGTCATTAAAACTTTTTGAGGAATTCAGATTCAATTTGATGAACCTAAACAAGCTGTAAGGATTTTTGAGTGATTAAATTTTTTATTTCAGTATTTAGATAATTAACCTTGAGGAAAGTGTATGCATTTTTACTGTAAATTATTCGAGGAGTTAGTTTCGAGGACTTTATTTGGAGGATAAAATCTTATAGTGAGAGAGATATATTAGTATATAATAGATGAGGTGCATATGTAAGGATATGTTGGCTTGAGCATGATTGAGATTTCATTGCCAACTGGTTTAGGTGTTCATCTAGGAATGTATAGGAGAGAGAGCAGTACTTGGTATAGTGTGTTGTAATTGTTATGCACTTGAGTGATAGGAATAACTAGTATCAGCGATTGTAGTAGGTAAGAAAGCTAACAGTGGGTATGTTTCTAGTAGAACTGTGGTACCTAGGGGATAGATGTATCAGACCATGGATGTATCTTTGACCTGTGCAATCACAACTAGGATTTTATTTCCAATCTATTTATTTTGAATGTTGCTTCCTTAGAACTGTACTGTCCTTCCTTGATGATATCGCATTTTTGCCTAAATTGATTCTTTGGGATCTGTCTTCAGGATGTCGCCGCAGACACGGTCTATGAGAGCGGGAACATCAACTTTAGAGGGGTCTGCCACCTCTCCACCTGAGAGACAGACAACCGTAGTTCCTCCTACATCTCCGGTGCACGTAGGAGTGTCTGCACTTTTCGGGGATCCTCCTCCCCCACCTGTTCAGAAGATTGCCGCAGCTGTGACGGACAACCTTCCTCCGACTCCGACTCCCGGAAGTTTGCCCATTGACGGGACGCAGATGTTTACCTTGATCCAGGGCATGGTAGATGCCCAGAGAGTGACGGCAGATGCTCAGCGAGTTCAAGCTGAGGCTCAGAGGGTGCAAGCAGAAGCGCACCAGGCACAAACCGAGCTGATGAGAGAGAGCATGGAGAATGCTCATCAGGCGACTCTCCAAGCTTTGGAGAGAGTAGCACAGTACCAGCAGCTTCCTGGCCAGCAACAGCAGAGATCAGGCACTATAGTGGATTTCAAGAGAATGATGCCTCGAGAGTTTAAAGGTACCGAAGGGATACTCTACGCTGACGACTGGCTAGAGGATATAGAAAGGAGCCTGCGATTGACCCAAATTCCGGAGAACTTGCAGATAGAAGCCGCTGGCAGTCAGATGTTCGATATCGCACTCACGTGGTATCGCACAGAGCCGAGAATTACTGCACAAGGACTTACTTGGGAGACCTTCAAGGAACTCTTCAAGGAGAAGTTCTTTCCCGACGTGGCATTGGGAACCTTGGAAAGTCAGTTTCATGACTTGGTTCAAGGAAACATGTCGGTCGACGAGTACGCTGCAGAATTCTGTAGATTGAGCCATTTTGCGTCATCTATGATTCGGGACCCAGGAGATCGAGCCCGGAAATTTAGAAAGGGACTGACGAGAGAGATTAGGTCACGTACTTCTGGTCGTCGTACCGCTACCTTTGAGGCTATCTTGATAGATGCTCAGATTGCAGAAGAGGATCTGGATCTCCGGCCTAAGAGAAGTCACAATACTTTGGGAGATACGAATGGTAGCGCAGGACCGGCCAAGCATCCCCGTATTCAGCACCAACAGTAGTACCAAGTACTATTTCATATTCAGCAACAACCATGGACAATTCAGCATCCACCGCAGTACCTAGCACCAGTTCCTATCCAGCAACATCCATGGGCGTATCAGTATCAACAACAGTACCAGGCACCAGTCCGTGTTTAACAGAATCAGCAACAGCCTCCGAGAGAGACACAGCAGACTTGTCATTTCTGTAAGAAGCCAGGACATCTTTGGGAGAGCTGTAGAACGAGGCTAGGACTTTGTTTGCACTGCGGCGCTACGGGACATCGAGTAAGGGATTGTCTTCTAGCCCCTTATCTTCCCGGCCAGCGCGCAGCTTCAGATTATAGAGATCCAGTTAGGCTACCTATGGAATCGTATATTGCTCAGCACCCGCGAAGGGAACCACCCCAGCAGGGCAGGGCATTTGCGATGACGGTCGAGGAGACCGATACTACAGGTAATGTGTTAGCAGGTTCTGTTCTTTCCTTCCTTCTGTCCCTCTCTACTTGATTGATTGACTGATACCTTAGTACCGTAGCTTGTATGCATGATTCTTGTTATAATGTAGTTAGTAGTACACCCTGATACAGAGACTGCAATACCATGACAAAAGACACCATGACCGTACATATTCCCCTTAGGTTGCATGTTGTATAATTGTAGAAAGGTTTTCTTAGACCATGATTATCGGGGTTTGATCATGACGAAGATTCACGAAGAGGTTATGACTTGACAAGAGAGGCAAGATGATTAAATTCGAGGATGACCATTGATTTAAATAGAGAGTTAAGAAGTTAACATTTCATAATTGGTGGTTTATAAATTCCAGAAAGATTATGACATAATTAAATTGGTTATTAAATTTGAAAATTTGGGAGACTATCATTATATTTATTTGGTTACAAGTTATGAATTTTAGAATTCTATAGTTGGATGTCGCATTGGAGAACCCTTAAGTATCGCATTGTTAAGTATTTTGAGGAAAGAGGAAATCGAGGAATAAAATTTTGATGGATTAATATTTGAATTCAAATTTGGGATGAGATTTAAATTTTATAATTGTGCCTTGAAAAAAAAAATCAAATTAGAGGAGTGGATATTAAATTCCGAGTATTGAATTATTAACTAAAATTTTCAAGGAAAATTTTGATAAAAATGGACGTTGATTTTATTTCAAGGATTTTTCAGGAATGCGATAACTTCAGAATTTTAAAAATTGTGAGAGGACATTGTGGATTCTTAACTGATTTCGTGATTGATGAACTTAAAATTTGAGGGAAATAATAATGTGTATGATTAAATGCTACTTTGAGGATTCTGAATTTCGAGGACGAAATTCTTTTAAGGTGGGTAGACTTGTCACTACCACATTCCGAAGACAGGGGTATTTTCGAATTTTTACAATATTTGATATTATTATAGTTACAATTAATTAAATTGCATGATAATATTTTTATTTTAATAATTATGTGTGATGTGTAACTTAAATATAATTATATACAGTGTTCATTTATTTTTAAGCTAGTAGACTTGACCTAGAAGCCCAGTAGATGACCACCTGTCCGAATTATAGAATTCTGGATTTTATTATTTTATCTAGAATTTAATATTTGGAGATTGTAATTAATTACCGTATTTTATATTTTTGCGCATTGCCTTTGCTTCGATATTTGGAGCACTACCCTGACTTTTGTCTCCCAACAAATTTTACCATCTTGCCCTAGACATGCCCGTCTTCCATTCTGCTATTTTTGTAACTCATAATTATGCTCCCTGTGCATTAATTCTGGCCGCACAAAAATTATCGCGGACGTTTATTTAATAAATCTCTATTTTGTATCGTTGTGCGTTCCAATTGAAATTGGGGACAATCTTGACCTATTTTTCGTGCGGCCCAAATTAGGGTAATATTCTGTTCTGAGTCTTCTTCACTATTGATATTGATGACGTGACCTGATTTTGGCCCCATGTACTCCTAATTAATTTTTGAACACAACTTGCATTTTATTCTAATTAAATTGAGGATACTATTTAAACCAATTCTAAAATCCCAATTTAATTCCAGTGCCCTGCTAATTGAGCCCACACCGATCATACAGCGCCCCCTGACCCTACAAAACACCGGACACCGAATCGCCCGCCAAATTTTTGTCATTTCATGCGCCTGTGCAAATACCCAAATTTTAGGGGGTTAATTTGCAAATTTGTATTTTGTTATCACCTCATTTGTTTAAAAACAATGAGGAATCCCTAATAATTTTATTTAGCCTCTCACCCTCATCCCCACATGAATTATTCCTTCATGTCAAATCTGGACCCCTCACTTAAAGGGGGTCAATCACCACCCTCCATCAAACCCTCTCTCCTATATATGTCATATCTACATCAAACCCTAATCCCTAGAAAACCTAGGTAACCTCACCCTCCTCACAAGCCTCCTCCTTCTCTCCTACGTATGTAAACTTCTTCTTCTCTTTTCTTCTTTTCTTCTTCTTTTCTTCTCCTTCTTCCTTTCTCCTTCTTCTTTCTTATTTCTTTCATTTGAAATTATTAAAGAGGGGGGAAACCATTATTGTTCATCCCCCCCCCCCGCACACTGTTCACCGGAGGTCAGCCCCCGACCCCCGGCCTGCACCCGACCGGCGCTGCTGCTCCGACCGCCGCTGGCCTGCGCACAGCCGGCCAACCATCAGTTCAGCCGGCCCCCGCACCTATTGTTTCCAGGCCGACTTCCTCCGGCGCTCCACTGCCCCTCCGCCCGTAGCAGATCCTCCGGCGGCCGACCATCAGCCCTCCACTGATTCTCGGCTGCTCCCATTCCTCTCCGTTGCCTTCATCACCACCAGCCACCTCTGTGCACTCCGACGAGCGGTCAGCCAGCCCGATTCTCCGGCGGCTCTCCGGCCGTACTCCGGCCACCCGACCCAACCACAGTAAGCCTCTTCTCTCCCCTTCCCTCTTCTTATATATATATATATATATATATATATATATATATATATATATATATGTATGTATGTATATATATATATATATATATACATACGTATATACGTATGGGTATATATATGATATATGCATATAGTATAGTTATTTTGGTATAAACATATATGTATAGTGTATATACTTAGTATATATGTATGTAAGTATAATTATGCATATGAATATGTATATTATTTATTTTTATTAAATTGTATAATTAAGTATGTATTTAATTAATGCTTTAAATACATGAATATGTATAGCATTTATTTAATTAATAATTAAACACATAATGTATTAGTATGTTAATAATTAATGGTTAATGTACATGTATTTGTATATATTATTTAATGTGTAGATATATATATATGTATATAGATACGTATACGTATAATGATATATGTTGAATATTGTATTGTATTTTTCATATAGAAAATATGTATTATTTTGGTAATATATAGATACCTATATATAAATGTATATTTTGGGGTGCAAATATACATATATTTATTGGTATAATTTCATATAGTATATACGTATTAAATGTATTTGAAATATGTATAAACATATATATGAATATCAGTATTTTGGTATATATTCAAAATAACCGTATTTTGGTATCAAAATATATATGTAGATTTATATTTTCATTTTGGTATATGTAAGTATATATATACATATATATACACTTAATTTTGGTATAGGTATAAACATGTATTATATATGTGTTTTAGTATTTAATATTATATATATAATGTATTGGTATATATATATATGTGTATATATATATTTTTGTATAAACCCTTGGCATATTTTTAAGGTATATATAGATATTGTATATGTCTTTAATTTGATATTATATATATATATTGTAAGTAAATTATAAATTAAGATATGTATATTTACGTATCTATCTACTAGGTGATCCTAGTTGACTAGTGCCATGCCTGGCATAGCCCTGAGTTAGTATTTTGTTTGTGTGTTAATGTAGCATCTGATGCAAATGTGATATGGTGATATGTTTTTAGGACTGTTGGTTTACCCAGGGGATACTCTGGAACAGGACATCAATAATTACCAGCTAAGGACCCAAGGCAAGTACATTCTCTAATAATTTCCAGTTTCTTGATAATTTCTATAAATTCAATAATCCTGAAATATTACAACTGAATCTTTGACACTATGCTACACGGACTAGTATAGCTTGGATCTGCAGTCATGAGATGTTACATTGATTATCGTATTGACATTGTACACGACATGTATATTAGATATCGTACATGATAAACTGGACTTGCTCGTGTATCGTGACGTGTCATGGTTGGATCCACAGTACTAGTTGGGGGCAGGAAAGTAGTTAGTAAGAAATGTGATCATAACCTCTTATTGTAGTATAGAACAATGTAAGTGTTAATCATGCTCTTCACCCATGATTAGCCAGGCCCTGTAGCTATCGTACATGTTCCCAAGCCGATCACATTTTGAAACTACTATTTCAAACACTTATAATAGATTACAGTTCCCTATTTAAATCATATACTACATCACCCGTATATGATACTGTTCCTTGTTCTTTCATTTTCATACATGCACTGACTGTATTATATTGCCTGTCTTTTTACATTGCCTGTCTCTCTTTAATTGCTATTACATTTATTTCACTGTCTTCTCAGTAGCTAGCATGACATGTTTATTACTTTATAGTCCTTATCAATTAAATGGAACTGTTATTTGAGATTGTGCTTTGCTCCTTCCTGACTGGAAACATTTTTCCAGACTATGCCTTAGAGGACCGCTGTCCGACACTTTATGGACCATATGGTGAGTAGCTGCAGACTTGGTAGTTAGTTGTGATTCCGGGAGGTCTAGCAGGAATCACTAATTCTTCTGGTTTCCTGATTAGTTCTTTTAGCAGACTGTTGGTACCGGATTTGTCTCCGACATTTTTATTGAGACTTGGATATTGTTGAGTTAGATTACATTCTGGATTTGTGTTGTATTTAATTTTCTGTTTGATATCTTATCGTGCTGTAATCCTGTGATTGAGTATGTGTACATTTATTCGTGTCATCCGTGCCTTCTTATGGAGATTGGATGCTTGTGTGAGATTGGCTAGATAGTATCATGACCTTGACAGCGTTCTACCGCCGATGCTGCGGCGTAGGCTGGACGTACCCACGTACTCGTGCCCCTAAATCGGATGCGGGTCATGACATAAACAATAATAAAGAAGATGGGGGCTCCCCCCTCCTTATAGGGACGGCCACTAGGATTAGGGTGTAGTGCACCACTCTGCATCGGCACTATGTATCAAAGTGAGTGGACAGAACTTTTTTTCTAATTCTTGCATGCCTTAATAATGAATATGAATAGTTTGAATGCTTGTTTGCTTAAAGAGAATGATAGAACCTACCTTGCATGCTAATAAGAGAACTCACCTAGCTTGTCTTTGAAACGAACATGTTTGCTTAACTAAGAGAACCTGAAACGCTTGTCTAAGAGTATGAGTTTGCATGACCATGTTCCACTTTCGCTTGTGCTTTGAGAGAACCATATCGTGTGCTTGAACTTGTTCAGAAAGAGGGCGGCTAGTCCACAACAAAAATATATGGTCTGATGGTTCATCTCGTCTGCATCCTAAAGTTTATTTGATAGTATTTCATACATTCGCATCGGTCAGACAATGGCTATGGGTGGAGAGCTGAACCTTGGTCACGGCTGCTACCATGATAGTGAAGAGCAACCATGAGTTACAGCTGCTAATAGCATCAAATAAATAAGTCATTGGTTAGCTGGATCAACCGCTACCGATCCTGAGTTACTCAGGGACCGCACTGCATATAAACTAGTTCATTGTGTTGGCTTGATAGAGGACTGCCCCTAGATGTGCATTAGTCCCTAGATGTACATTTGACCCTAGAGTCTTTGAGTATAGCTCATGAGACACGCTGCGTACACACTGACAACAGAATAATCGGCTTGTCTTGCCTGCTTGCTTATATCAATATAAACTCTGTTTTTAAAGATGTTTCCAAAAATAAAGTATTATGAATCTGTACTTCTGCTGCATGTAACGAACATAGGTAAAACTAGAAAGATCACTAGTAATGTAATATTTTATAACATGATTATTTAGTGTTGGTTTTAGTGAATGTTTGCTTCTGTTCAGTTGTTTATACACACCAGTACTTATAAAAGTACTGATCCACCAACAGTTTACTTGCTTGTAGGTACTGGATCGTTCGAGGGAACGATAGGCATGCCTCATTCCCCAAGACCCAAAAATCTGGTTTCGATTGACTCAAAGCTGCTTTCATATAAAGGGGCATAATGTATGGAACGATCCCATTGTAATCGAGAGAACCCAGTACCTTAATTTATCCCGAATACTCAGATGGATAAATGCTTGCAACAATGTCCCTCTGTTGCTTACTCGATTGATGTAATGATAGCCAAAACTTAAATGATGTTGCCCTGTATGGGCATAACCCCAGGCTCGTATGACATCACGTCCCGGTATCAAACAGCCATACGCGCCCCGCGGGAGCGTCGAGGCACGGTGATTCGCGTCTGGTCCGGCGGGGGAATGGTGGTCGGGAGGCCTCCGGGGCCGGGGCGTGACATAATAGAATTAGAGCAAATTCAATTCTTTGCCCAATCCATTGCTACTACTCTGAGATATGATCGATATTGTATTGCAATAGAGCATTCCATACAATAAGTCCATAGATATTCTCAAAGTTGTGCAAAAGTTTTCTGGATTGATTTGTTGCTTGAGAGTTGTGCTTTCGTGCTTGTTTCTTGTGTTTCGATTGAGTACGGCGAGGGATGAGGACTATCATTGCTCGGGATATCGATAAGTTTATCCTTGAAGTTTCGAGGATGAAACTTTTTGTTGGTGGGTAAGTATGTAGTATCCCGCTCCACGTTGGCACTATGTATCAAGGTGAGTGGGCAAAAATTTATTCTCTGATTCTTGCACGCCTTAATAATGAATCTTAGTATTTTGAATGCTTGTGTGCTTAAAGAGAATGATAGAACCTGCCTTGTATGCTAATAAGAGAACTCATCTAGCTTGTCTTTGAAACAAACATGTCTGCTTAACTAAGAAAACCTGAAACACTTGTCTAAGAGTATGAGTTTGCATGAACATGTTCCACTATCGCTTATGCTTCGAGAGAACCATATCGTGTACTTGAACTTGTTCAGAAAGAGGGCGGCTAGTCCACAACAAAGATATATGGTCTGATGGTTCGTCTCGTCTGCATCCTAGAGTTTATTTGATAGTGTTTCATGTATTCACATCGGTCGAACAATGGCTATTGGAGGAGAGCTGAACCTTAGTCACGGCTGCTACCATGATAGTAAAGAGCAACCATGAGTCACAACTGCTAATAGCATCAGATAAATAAGTCATTGGTTAGCTGGATCAACCGCTACCGATCCTGAGTTACTCAGGGACCGCACTGCATATAATCTAGTTCATTGTGTTGGCTTGATAGAGGACTGCCCCTATATGTGCATTAGTCCCTAGATGTGCGTTTGTCCCTAGAATATTTGAGTATAGGTCACGAGACACGCTGCGCACACCCTGACAACAAAATAATCGGCTTGTCTTGCCTGCTTACTTATATCAATTTGAACTATGTTTTTAAAGATGTTTCCAAAAACAAAGTAATATGAATCCATACTTCTGTTGCATGTAACAAACATAGGTAAAACCAGAAAGATCACTAGTAATGTAATGTTTTATAACATGATTACTTAGTATTGGTTTTAGTGAACATTTGTTTTTGTTCAGCTGTTTATACTCACCAGTACTTATAAAAGTACTGACCCACCAACAATTTACTTGCTTGCAGGTACTGGATCATTCGAGGGAGCGGTAGGCGTACCTCATTCTCCAAGACCAAAAATTTTTGTTTCGATTGCCTCGAGCTGCTTTCGTATAAAGCGACATAATATATGGAATGATCCCATTGTAATCGAGAGAACCCAGTGCCTCAATTTGCCCTGAATACTCAGATGGATAAATGCTTGCAACAATTTACCTCCGCTGCTTACTCGATTAATGCGATGATAGCCAAAACTTAAACAATGTTGCCTTGTGCGAGGGCAACCCCAGGCTCGTACGGTATCACGTCTCGGTATCAAACGGCCATACGTGCCCCACGGGAGTGCCGAGGCACGGTGATTCACGTCCGGTCCGGCGGGGAAACGGTGGTCGGGAGGCCTTCGAGGCCGGGGCGTGACATAGGGTTGGCTAAGGCACAATGTCCAAAATGTTCCTCCATGTTGTCATGAAGATTTATTTAAATAATGGGAGTTTGACTAAGAGGGTTTCTAATTTAATTATAAGGGGTTATTGATCATTCTCTCTAATTAAATTAATCAACCTTAACTAACTATTTGGTGCACTAATGGTCATGACAAGTCTAGTTGGGTTCAAGCCTAGTTGGGTTAATTAGCAATTAGTCTAACTAAGGACTAACACACAATAATCTATAATGAATATCAATATATATACAACCACACCAATTATTATGTAATAAAATATATCAATAATAAATAATACAAAAAAGTAAAATACCCCTATCTTGAAAAGTGATGGTTACACAAGTACAAGGATCAATTTACTCATCACAGCTCTATACACGATCCCATACAAGCGATCACTATAATCCATCCATATTTTACTATATCTTTTGGTACACCTTTTACATTAGATGTCCGGGAACAAATCTATGAAATGGAAAGCCTCAAACCATAATATGTACAGTCATCCACTACATCGATGTGCATAATACTCAATCATATAATATATCCAAATATTTATAAATGATCACAACTCAGACAACTCCTCAAGCTCGGGGTCCTGGACTGGGTCCTCATCAACTACAGAGGTAGCCTCGGTACCATAATAAGTGGGGCAAAAATCCTCGTAATCACTTGCAATGATCCAGTCAGGAAAAGTGCAAAGTATATCTCTACAACAATGTATCGATACAATATGCAAAAGAGTAAATGCTACAAAATGATATGGACTAACCTGATGTACCCAAGAAATAATAATATACTGAAATATGTACAAGAAGACACCATGAATTATGGTTTGAAATACTAGTCAATATGTGACCGGCTGGATAAAGCACATGAATAATGGTACGGCTCAACCACGTGTGTCGTGTGTGGTTAGGCTCTGCACATGACCTAGGTAGCGTGGGGGTTTGGTCACATACCTACTAGCATTTCCCCTCACCAAGTTCCATATCCAAAAGTAAAAGTGTAAACCCCCTCAACCAAATTTAGGTCTACCTGGCTTTAGAATTAGAACATAGTATTTTAGATTAATGTACACAATATTTGTATCACTTTGTGCACCATACCGTTGCTTCGATATCTGGAGCGCTACACTAGTATTTGCTTCCAAACAAATTTTACACACTTTTTTTAGACGTGCCAGCCTTCCATTCCGACCCTTGTGTAACTCATAAATACCCTCCCTTGTGCTTCATTTTAGTCACACAATATTCGTTACAAATGTCCATCCTTAAATTCAAATAAATCCAACTTTGCATCCTTGTCTGTTCTAATCAAAATTGGAGATACAACCTCGACTCATTTTGTACAACACAATTTATGAGAATATTCTAATTTGAGTTTACTACATCCATGACACTTGTATCCCACCCAATTTTAACCCTATGTATTTCCAATTAATTAAAGAGCATAATTTACAATAATTTTAATTAAATTGGTGTAAAGACCCAACCTCAACCAAAATTAGACCCAACACCAACCTAAACCCCCTCTCACACCCTCAAGGTTCATACCAAACATCCCACACCCTTTTTAGCCACTACATCACACCAAACATGGTGTTTTCCCTCATTTAATCCAAATTCCCATTTTTGTGCAATTTTCCAATTATTGAGGACTTTTACGTAAAGGTGCAATGTGGTGTCACCATCCTATTGGTCAAGGCCAATGAAGAAAACCTTATCCCCTCTTTGACTGGTCCAATCCCTCTCTCTCTCTCCCTTTTTTGTTTGTACACTTTTCTCTATGTTAAATCTTGGCACTCCATTCAACCCAACACCATCTCCACCCTCCAATTTCCATCATGTAGCAACATCCCCCATTCCCAATGGGAAAATCCTATCCCTAGGAGGCAGCCGGCCCTAATCCCTAGGCTAGCACCCATCTTCTCTCTCCTCATGCAAAACTCTTCCCTATTATTTTCTACATCATCAAACCACCATCCTCCTTCATCAAACTGAACCCTAACTGTAAACTATTTTCATTACCATCACCCTCATCTTCCCGACCACCGCCGGTGATCAACCACCCGCATCCTCCACCGAAGCCTGAGCACTCCTCCGTCGACTGCAACTCGGACCAGTCTTCGAGCACCACCTGAACCCCGAGCAGCCACCCGACTCCCATCCTATCGGAACTCCATCAGTGACGGCTCCCCACTCCATTCCCCGACCGCATGGGTCTTCACCGCCACCATCACCATCGGCACCACCGAGCACCGCCTAAATCCCGGCCACCACCACTTCACCTCGACTCCTTCCCGATCGACAACAGCCCACTGAACCGCCGAGTCCCCGACTTTCCGACCATCTCCTCCACAACAACCTCCTCTTCCCCGATCAACCCCTATTCACTGATAACCTACACCACCTCCTTCAACAGCACCACCACCCTCTTCGCTTCTTCTCCTCCAATGAGCAACCACCTCTCCTCCCCGACTTCGTCTTCCCTTCATACCATAACCCGACGACTTCCCCGCGACCTCCTCCACCCGAGCACGACCCTACAGCAGCCTCCATCTCCTCCGTCGACCTGAGCAGCGTCGACCCTGCCACACCACCGTCTCCTCATCTCACCTTTGTCGGACCACCAACGTCAACCTCTATCATCATCATCATCATCATCATTATTATCATCATCACCATTATCACCAACACCACCATCACCAATATTCTCTTTACCATCTCCACCGCCACCGCCCTCCCACGGTAACCCGCCACTGACGCCACTGACGCCGTCGCCGCCGCTGCAAAATGCTGCCGGAGCTACTGCTACTACGTGCTGCCGTGGCCGGAGCACCACCCTGCTGCCACTGTAGCTGCCGCAGCTATTGTGCACGGCCGGAGACCGGTCCCCTCGTGCAGCGGATACCCCCCGGACACAATCATCGACTAGGTATACATATTCCTATTATTCCTCATGTATTTGTTTTGACGTATTGTTGATTGGACACGTGTAATGTATGTGAAACCTTTGTGCATTGTGTGTAGGTGTAAATATTTAAGAATAGATATTAATGTTAGTATTACCTCATAATAAATATAACTATTTTAATAAGGAATATTGTGTTGACCCTAAGTGTTAGACTAAACTGTCCTTGTATACACTAATCTAATATCTAGGACATGAGTTTAGTATTATACGTTATTTATAATTATAAAGTATTTTGGTAGTTAATTTCTTGCTGTGTACGGTATTTGAGGATATAACACTTGTGCATGTTAGCTACATGTACCTCGACCCTGCTAGTTGACCAGTTGTGACACCCCCTTGCGTTAGTTTCTAAGTGCAGTGTAGTTATAATTTATGTGCGTACTAGTGTAATGACTGAGGATTATATTATATTATAGTATAGAGTTGCTGGACCTTTCGGACGAGACTTCGGGAGTAGGATATTGGTACTCGCAGCTTGACGACCCAGGCATGTATACTTTGCCTTGTTATACTATTTAAATTTAGTTATTATTAGTTACATATTTTATTTTAATATTATATAACTGTGCGCGTCCGAGAAAGATTCGGGTGCAGTCAACGATGGCGTTGACATTTGGACGTGTCTAACCTGGTATCTAGTGGACGCACCTAAAGTTGCGGAGTTATCAATATGACTCCCTAAGCCTTGACACGTATCTTTACATGGCACAAAGCGAGTTCATATAGGGACGCATGCTTCATGCTTGACTGGCCATCGGTATAAGCAGCACATGTGACGGTATTTAGCTTAGTTGTATATTTCTTTAGTGACTTGAATTATAGTACGATATGTCCACGTCGTATTGATGACTTGTACATTGGCATTGGGCGGGGAGGACGACGAGTAGGCATATGGGACACCCACTTCCTTTATTTAGATTCCACGTTCGACGGAATGATATAGATGTTATACTATTCAGATTCAACATTCTACGGAGCGATATGGACGTTATACTATTTAGATTCCATATTCTACAGAGCGATATGGACGTTATACTATATAGATTTCACGTTCTCCAGAATAATAGATGTTACATATATAGATGCCATGCTCTTCGGAGCTGGACGTTATTATATTGCAGAGTGCCCTAGTTATGGGGGCATATATGGCATATACTAGCCAGTCACGGCGATTGGTGAATTACGTCAGCATATGTCTAGCCTACACTTCCCATACGCACTAAGTTGTCCTCAAATTGCATTCACTTAGCTGGTTAGTTCACCCTTGAGTTTTTACAGTATTTACTTTATGGCATGTATTTTTGTATCTTGTTAAAATTGCATTCACTTAGCTGGTTAGTTCACCCATGAGTTTTTATTATATTTACTTTATGGCATATATTTTTGTATCTTGTTACGTCCCTCTGAGGTCCTGGTTCCCTTCCAAGTTATTTGTGCAGTCTGCAGGATGCTTGATCTAGTGGAGTGTGGACATCGTTGTAGGTATCTTTACATTTTTAGCTATTACAGCCATGTACTACTTTTCATTTTTGATTCTGCTTTTATATCCTAGTGTTTATAAACCTATATTGTTATTTTGGTCTATTTGAATGGATGTATTATTGGACTGCAGACTGATGATGCGTATCGTTCTTTCTTGAGATTATTTACCATGGATTGAGATTTAGTTTTAGTTGTTTCATGTTAAAAATATATTATTAACTAGATCACTTGACCATGGACAGCATAAGTGTGCTTCGTCGGGTCCAATAAATTGGAAAGCCCTACGGAGTCGCACCAGCTGTCCATTGCCACGTGTCTGTTCTCACGTATTTTGGGACTGGGGCATGACATAGTTTTAGTGGTAGCCCATTCAGGTCATAGCATATCATTTCAGTTATGTTACTGTACTGAACGAGCCTACAACTTAGGATTAATATTGAATAAGATCTCAATCCATAACTGAATTTAAAACTCCTCTTGTATTCGATTGTCGCCCTTGGACTTCATTCTGTATTCATTCATTACCGTCGACATCGTTATTATTGTTTCTCATCTTCCTTTTTTGGGAAGATGGATGCTCGTGCACAGTAATTTCCTCCAGGAGCAGACTCTCGTCAAGACGAAGAAGGCATATTTGATAGGATGTTTGAGTAGATGGTTAACCATGGTAGAGAAGGTTGATAATTTCTTTCTTGTTACTAGAGCTAGTATAGACTGTTGATATAAGAATTAGACATAGGAGTAGAGACTTAAAACTGGAGCCTACCCTTACTTAGGGTAGTAGAGATTTGTAAGTATTAGAAGCTAGAAAGATTGTTTGATTCTAAGGCTATAGAATAAATTAGAGGAGACATAGCTAGATGCTAGAAATTAGTTATAGTCTTAGGGTAGTGATACAAGGAACGACATTATGAACTTGACCAGACAGAATGTTAGACTCACATCTAGAAGAAGATCATCAAATAGTAAAAAAAACAAGATATAAAATAGCACTTTAGGTAGCAAACCATAGTGGTTAACCCCTAGTTACCTTATGACTTACAGTATCAGACCTAAAAAAATTTCCACCCTTTAGATAATGATATGATTATATGACTAAGCTAAAACAGATAGGTAGATTGCTAGACGTAGATTGCTAGACCCAATATTTGGATGATGAGATAACTTGAGTACTACATGGTAGCTTTCAAATTAGATTAGATGTACTTGACTTATTTCGGTTGCCAGTGTCTATTAGGCTCATATTTTTACCATTAATAACTCGATTAGTTGAGCTAGTATCTGAAATAGAACAATTAGATTGAAGGATGAGAGTATCGATAGACGCCTTGAGTTGGATATCGTAAAATACCTACAATGGATGGCCATTTATAAACAAGATGGTACCCACATAGTTGGATAAAAGGTACGCATGGAGTAAACTAGGGAAAACCGTAGGTTCAAGGTAAAAAGGGTAGAGTGGCAACAAGATGAGATTCGCGACAAGTACCTGACCTCGAGTTTCTTTTAAAATTTAGAGAAGGACCTGAACCGGAGACAGATGTTGGCTCGAGGTGATGACAGACTTTGAGACTAAGCTACAATACCATTCTAGAAAGGCCAACGTGGTAGCTGACGCATTAGGTAGGAGGCCCAGGATATTCTTTTTGACTATCCAGCAACACCGATTAAGAGATCTAGAGCATTTGGGTATAGAGGTCATTATGCCCGGAGCAGATGGCCAGTTGTCAAGTTTTCAGGTACAATCGACATTGGTTGAGAGGATCAAGGCTGCCTTGCCAACAGATGCCAGATTCTAGAGACTTCGACAAAGGACAGAGGCCGAGATATAGACAGGATTACGCATACACGAGGACGTAACTTTGAGATATGGAGATCGTCTCTATGTTCCGAACGAAGAATTTTGTCAGGAGCTGATGTCGGAGGTGCACAATTCAGCATGCTTTATTCATCTAGGAGGCACAAAGATGTACAGAGACCTGAGGCAGTACTATTGGTGGCATGGAATGAAGAAGAAGATAGCCCGATTTGTGGCAAAGGCCTGGTGTGTCAGCAGGTCAAGACTGAGCATCAGAGGTCTGCAGGTTTACCTAAATCCACTCCTAATACCAGAGTGAAAATAGGAGCACATCACTATAGACTTCGTTACAGGCTTTTCGAGGAGTTCTAATGGTCGCAATGCGGTATGGGTGAATGTGGATCAACTTACCAAGACCGATCACTTTTATCTTTCAGAGTTGGACAGTCTACGAAGGTCTTATTCCAAGGAACAAAATATAGGTTTAGATCACACGCTGACTCATTGGTCAATTTGTAGAGGATTACCACTAGACTCTTAGATTATATATTGACCCATGAGTATGGAGTGTAAATAGAAGATAGAAGTCTGACAGGTATGGTAGCTAAATATTGTGGATTACACATAAACTACTTAGGGATAGAGATTTAGACTTTTGACTAATAGGACATGAGCTTGCTGAACCTAATCCTTAGTAGTAGGTGGTGTTATGGGAACCTATATCCTATTTGCCCTAGCCAATAAATTTTAGAAATCGTATTCTTGTTATTGTAATTGTTATATTTTATTCTAGGGTATTTAGAAGGATTGAATAGATATTTATTACATAATTTCTATATATTCTTATTATTAGGTATTGAGTAGAGACCTATGTGGTATTTTATTACATATATTTCTCTTAGAAATTGTTCGAGTAGAGCTTCTAGACTGGATTTGACTGACTGATTAAACTTGTTGCTGTTAGGACTGATTATAAGAAGTTAGGTTGCATGATTCCATTATGGATACTATAGGATGATAACGTTATACCTAGGAAAGAATGTTGAGATATTAACCGTCCTAATTGCAGAACAAGGATAGGACAATGTTTGAGGTACGGATCGAACCAACGTCAGGCTCAGGAGTGTTCCCAGTATGTCAATAGAGCCCAGCAGATATAACAAAGGCCAGCTCCACCGATCCTAGGTATGTCCGTAGCATTGCTTGATAATTTATAGTTTATTATGTGTTTATTTCAATTTTGAGGACAAAATTCTTATAAGTTGGGTAGATTGTAAACCCCCTCGACCAAATTTAGATCTACCTAGCTTAGATAGAGAGATCAGGGTTAGTTTGAAGCCATTTAGAATTAGAACATAGTATTTTAGATTAATGTACACAATATTCGTATCACTTTGTGCACCTTACCGTTGCTTCGATATCTAGAGTGTTACACTAGTATTTGCTTTCAAATAAATTTCACACACTTTTCCTAGACGTGCCAGCCTTCCATTCTGACCCTTGTGTAACTCATAAATACCCTCCCTTGTGCTTCATTTTAGTCACAAAATATTTGTTACAAACGTCCGTCCTTAAATTCAAATAAATCCAACTTTGCATCCTTGTACGTTCCAATCAAAATTGGAGACACAACCTCGACCCATTTTGTACAACCTAATTTATAATAATATTTTAATTTGTGTCTACTACATCCATGATACTTGTGTCCCACCCAATTTTAACCCTATATATTTCCAATTAATTAAAGAGTACCATTTACCCTAATTTTAATTAAATTGGTGTAATGACCCAACCTCACCCAAAATTAGACCCAACACCAACCCAAACCCCCACTCACACCCTCAAGGTTCATACAAAATACCCTACACCCTTTTTAGCCACTATATCACACCAAACATGGTATTTTCCCTCACTTAATCTAAATTCCCATTTTGTGCAATTTTCCAATTGTTGAGGACTTTTACGCAAAGGTGCAAGGAGGTGTCATAATCCTATTGGTCAAGGCCAATAAAGAAAACCTCATCCCCATCTTTGACCGGTCGAATCCCTCCCTCTCTCTCTCCCTTTTTTGTTTGTACACTTTTCTTCATGTTAAATCTTGGCCCTCCATTCAACCCAACACCATCTCCACCCTCCAATTTTCTTCATGTAGCAACATCCCCCTTTCCCAATGGGAAAACCCCATACTTAGGAGGCAGCCGACCCTAATCCCTAGGCTAGCACCCATCTTCTCTCTTCTCATGCAAAACTCTTCCCCATTATTTTTTACATCATCAAACCACCATCCTCCTTCATCAAACCGAACCATAACCCTAAACTATTTTCATCACCATCACCATCATCTTTCTGACCACTGCCGGTGATCAACCACTTGCATCCTCCGCCGAAGCCTGAGCACTCCTCTGCCGACTGCAACTCGGGCCAGTCACCGAGCACCGTCTGAACCCCGAGCAGCCACCCCCACTCCCATCCCGCCTGAACTCCATTAGCGATGGCTCCCCACGCCAGGCGAAAATAGACCAATTTCTGGGATCGCAAAAAACTGCGGTGATCACCCATGTTCCCGAATTCGTATCTCCCAATACAAAGATTCGAATTCGATGATTCTTTTTGGTATGCGTAGACCACTTTAGCTAGTTTAATTTCTGTTAAATAACCCTAGATTATTAACTGTTGTAGGTAGAATTTAATTCATTGGAAAATCCCGTGAACACACTTTTTCCAGATTTCTAAAAGTTGTGAAACGGAGCGCACCCCGCCAAACGGGACCGCCCCGCCATGTACCAAGTGTACCAAATGGTGCGCGCAGCGTAAATGGACACGTGAGAGTTCGCAGAAACTGATTCGGACGCGTGTACGCGCCGGAATCAGCCCGTATCCGTGGAGAAATCTCGTATCGTAACTTTTGTGAAAGTCGTGCGCATTTTGTGCACGCTCGTCTGATTGCGACAAAACTTGCGCTACTGGACTCATGGTAACACGTTGGTCCTGTGACCCAATTTTCACGCAATTCTGTGACAGTTGACCAAGTCGCTAATTGGCGGGCCCCACGGTTAACTTTTTGGGCGAATTTGTGTTCGGTCCATCGGAATCCACATTTGGATATACCGTTGGGTTCGTATTAATATCTAGAGTTTGTTTGACCTATAATTTGTCCCATTTAGAGACTGTTATCCTTGGCACATTTTTCGGTGCAAAGTGGGCCAAACGTGGACCCCCATTTTACCCAAAATTACCGTTTTGTCCCTGTGTCCAAATTGGACGAAAGGGAAGTACTTTCTAGCTATTTTGTTTATTCTAGGAACGTTGGTGATATTTATTTCAGCATCCGGAGACATTTGTTCTGAGGCCGTAGCTTCTGATCCTGTGTGCTTGACTTCTGGATATTACACCTTCCAGCTTTCTTACCTGGCAAGATACCTTGCCAAATTGCTTACAGTATTTTGCATGCTTAGTATATTTTGTATATTTATTGTATTTCTGTATATTTCTTGCATGTGTAGTTTTCTTTCAGTCATTACTATATATTAGATATGTTGACACACACTTGACACTTAGTATCATGAGAGGACAATCATTAGGTGTATGGGCTTTTAACCACTCTGGTAAACTGTAGTATATAGTTTGCACTACGGGCGTGTGTCGTGCTGGTCTCTACCCACGAGGTATGTCGATTTCTGTAGAGTCGTGCTGGTCGCTACCCCCGAGGTATGTCGATTTCTGATGTTCTAGACGGGTGTATGAGTTGTGAGGCTTAGATCGAGTAGCCTACCCTTGTCCATACGTCAAAAAGTTGTCCTCATTTGCATTCATATAGATTGTCTTGTACAGCGTACTTATATATTTTCAAACATTATGCATGTTTACTGTATTCAAATTGGCATGCTTCTATGTATCTTGTTACGTCCCTCTGAGGACCTGGTCCCTTTCCAGGTATATCTGTTCTTGAGTATTCGCAAGAGCGCAGATTTAAATGGTTACATATATTTCGAGGATGTCTTCTCTTCGAGCCCCGGGGTCGTTAGCTGGTATTCTTATATTGTGTTTAATGTGTTGTGCTTTTCCATTCAAGTTGGTAGTGGATTTATTTCCATCCAACTATCATCTTTAGATACTTATATTGAGATCTAGTTTCATATATACTGGTTATTTATTTATATTTGAATTTCGTGGATGAGATTTAGATTATATCCTGTGACTTGTGACATATGATTATACCACTTGTGGATTAATATTCATATTACAGCGTACGTGTGGATTTTGGTTTCCATATATTGGAGTTGCCATATCCATACGGCTGGCATGCTTACGTGTCCTAGTCCTATGTATTTTTGGGACTGCGGCGTGACAGATACCATCCGTTTCCTCTGATGAAGGTGATGAAACTACCGGTGCAGATGATTTCTTGTTGATATTACCGAGAGGCGTAGTAGCTCCGCCAGCAGAGCCTCTCATCATATCCAATAAACGAAAGGCTTCCACTCTGAAAGAGCCTTCCCCCCGCAAGAAGAAGAAGACTACCGGAGGTCCTAAAAAGACTTCCACCAAGGGGGCCTCTACTAGGAGTGAACCTATTGTTTCCCCTGTTGGGGATGATTCTTTGATCAGGGATCCTTCGCCTTTTAGAGAAGGGACCTCCGCAGTTCCAGCTGACAGTGCTGGAGATTATTTGCCCGCGATTGCTGCCGCTACCACCATTACTGGTAGTGCTTCTAGATCGCCTTTGAGGCCGAGCATAATAAGAATCAACATACCTTTATCAAGACAAATAATGGGGCTAGCCCCTCCTTCGTCTGTAAGTATCTCAGGCGAGATTTCACCCGATGAACCTCGAGTAGATCTAGGTGACGACTGGGATGACTACCTTCAAGTGTCAGTTGGTGCACCCTCATCTCCAGGTATGACAGCTTGTTTAGCATCATTAAGGAATGATTTAGCTATACAGGCTGCAGACGCACTATACATACCATCGGCCATGGGTAAATGTTGTCACCACGCTTTTTTCAGGAAAATTAACATCAAATTTATATTAACTTTCTCTTATCTTATTTTCATGCGAAGACATCTCTGGGGAGGGCGGAGTTGACACAACTTCTGACTTTGTTACGGATCCAACAAATAAAACGGCGGTGCCCAACGTCGAAGAAGCATACTTTGAAACTGCTGCCCTTTCATCCGCAATATTCTCGGATGTCACCCTGCCAGTAGTAGTTCAAATAACATCAGAGGAGAATGAACCCACTATTTTGCCCATGCCTCCTTCGTTAAGCATGCCAGCAACTCCAACTGTTGTTGGTGTCCCTTCTTTTGTTGCACCATCTGTTGAAGCAACGACTGTGGCGACATCCTCTACAGTTATTCCAGAAAGGAGGCTCTCCGATATTGCGGCCACTCCCAGCGTCCATTCGAGCTTTGCTATGCTAGTGGATCAATACACTAGCATATTCTACCTCACTTTGAAAGAATTGATATCGATGCTGCTGAAGAAGAACCTAGGCTTTGATGCTCTGAAGATGTCCTCCAATCTCACTATAGCGCGGATTAGAAATTTTGGTGATGCTGAAAGAGCTAATGCGCTAGAGCAAATAGTTAATGGTTTGGAATAACCCATTAACGAATATTTACAACTATCCCGAGCCAGCATCGATGACCTGGTTCAAGCTGAGTATGACTCCCTAACTGCTGAACTTGCTCAAAGGATAGAAACTTTAAATCGATCCATCCAGGAACAGTAGCAAGAGATAGAGAAAGAGCAAGAAGTATTGGGGGAAAGTATTCCTCAGCTGGCTCAGTGCAGCGTCGAATATGAGGGATATGAAGTGAAGGTTCAGGAATTAGAAGCTGAACTTGCTCAAACCAAGGAGAGGCTTCACAAAGCATCGCTAGTTCGTGATGTACTAAGGGGCCAAGTGGATACAGCTCAACAGAACTTGACACATGTGGGTGTCATCTACGCAAGTTTTGTTGATTCTCTGTCCGAACTATCTCACTTGAGCAATGATGAGGCAAGGCTAGAACGGGCTCGCACTAACAATTTGAACTCCAGGAATGAGAGGATGGCTGCTTTGGCGAAACAGATCCGCGACTTAACTGCTCCTCCCCAATGATGTACTTTTTTGCTTCTTTTGTAATATGCTATTCCCGGAGATAATAAAGATATATTTTTTGACTTTGTGGACCCATCATTTTAGAATATAAATGATAGGCTAGGATGAAAGTGATATCAGAGGTAATATGGACATGATATACTTTCAGTAGGGTTCAGCTGGATATATCTATTCAGAGGTTATATGGACATGATAGAATATGATCCAACTAAATTTGTATATAAAACACTATCAGAGGTAATACGGACGTGATAGGTTTTGAAGTTTTAAATTAGTTAAACATATCTATTCAGAGGTCATAAGAATATGATAGAATATGATCCAACCAATCTTTGTACGTAGTATCGTCAGAATGAGATCTTCATCATACTCCGTGAAGCAAGGAAGATCAAGCGTAGTACTTCTTCAGGAATTTGCCGTTGATAGGAGCCATTATCAAATCTCCATTAGACTTGGCTAGTCTGTAAGTGCCATTTGAAAATGTTATTTCAATCACATAAGGGCCCTCCCATTTGGGCTAGAATTTGCCCTTACTTTTGTGTGTAATGATCATTGGCCTCTTTACAGCTAAAACTAGTTCACCAACTTTGAACACTCTTTTCTTCACTTTTTGATTAAAAGCTCTGGAGATGTGTGCCTGGTAGAACTCAATGCGCTGTTGAGCTTGAAGGCGTTTCTCGTCTAATCCTTCTAGCTCTTGAAGCCTTTAGCGATCATTATTTTCCTGAGTCAGCTCACTAGCCACTGCTATTCTGAGCGATAGAATTTGAACTTCAATGGGGAGAACTGCTTCACACCCATAAACCAATGAAAATAGGGTACAACCCGTTGGAGTTCGTACCATTTTGCGGTATGCCCAGAGACATTCCCCCAGCTTCTCATTCTAATCTCTCTTGTTCGAAGAAACAAACTTCTTCAAGAGTTTGATAATGGTTTTATTGAAGGCTTCTGCCAAGCCATTAGCAGCAGAATTATATGCCGTTGAGGCCATATTTTGTATCCGATTCTTATCGCAAAATCGGTAAAACACTTGGCTGATGAATTGAGGTTCATTGTCATGAATTATCCTTCGGGGTATCCCAAAGCGATAAATTACATGGTGCTTGATAAAGCTAATCACGTTGGATGTCTTTACCTCAGCAAGAGGGATCACCTCCGCCCATTTGGAGAAATAATCAGTGATAGCCAATATGAACCGATGTCCTCTAGAAGACGAAGGATGAATTGGACCAATGATATCCATACCCCATGCTTCAAAGGGCCATGATGCAATAGTTGGATATAAATACTCAGAAGGCTGATGTATGAAATCTGCATGAACCTGACAAGCTTTGCATTGTCTTGCATATTTTACGGCATCTGCAATCATAGTAGGCCAATAGTAGCCCATCCTCCTGATACGATCCTGTAACTTAGGACCGGGTTGATGTGCTCCACATACCCCGTCATGAGCTTCTCGGATCACCCGCTTTGCCTCATCATCAGAGAGACATCGTAACAGTAGTCCATCATATGTTTGGCGATATAAACTTTGTGAAGAAGCATCAAAATAGAAACGTAATGCTCGTCTTTTGATAGATACCGCTTCTTTAGGATCCTCTGGTAAGATTCCGTATGATACGAAGTCTATATAGGGACTTCTGCAATCTCTCTTAGGAGGAACCGTGTTTATAGCATAGCTATGTTCTATGTGAAAGTTATTCTTCACACAAAACAAATCTCTGTTAAGAAGGATTACCGAATTCTACCTTCTTATAGGAATAGCTAGATCTGCAGCTAGGCTGGCCAGAGCATCAGCTTCCAAATTTTGAGATCGAGGAACATGCTCTAGGAAGAATCCTATAAAAGATATGGCTATCTCGATCGTTGTTTGGTGATAAAGAATGAGGTTTGGATTGCGTTCTACATATATTCCTCTGACCTGATTGACGATCAGCCGAGAGTCACCAAAAGCTTCCAGGTATTCAACATCCAATTCTTTTACGGCTTGAAGCCCGATTAGTAGAGCATTATACTCTACCACATTATTAGAGTAGGGTTCGCTAAGAGAATATGCTCGATAGATGACGAGTTTATCAGGAGTCACCAGGACAATTCCTACTCCTGAAACTACGTTTTCCTTGGGACCAGTTCTGGAAGGGCCATCGAAGAATAGCTGCCATGTATCACCTTCCATTGACGAATTACATTCTGCAACTTCATCGGGAATGTCCTCATATAATTTAGAGGTTTTCGGAATTGGATGGGCAGCTAAGACATCAGCCAAGGCTTGACCTTTTATGGACTTCTGAGGGACGTACACCATATCATATGGTGTCAATAGCATCGCCCAAGTCGTGAGTCGGGAATTAAGAACACTAGGCTTATTCATCAATACCGGAAGAGGATTGATTCTGGAGATGATATGAATAGTTTGGCCTGTCACATAATGTCGCGTCTTCTGAATAGCAAACATTAGGGCCAAGCATTCTTTTTCAACTGGGTTTTATCGATGTTCAGCTCCGACCATCATCCTACTTAGATAATGGATAGCCTGTTTGTGCCACTCATTGTTCTTCTGTGCGAGAAGAGCCCCTAAAGAATGATCCATTGCTCGAACATACCACAAAAATGGTCTTCCTATGACGGGAGGCACTAGAACCGGAGGATTAGTAAGATAGCGTTTGATGTCAATAAACGCTTGCTGACAGGCTTTGCCCCATACGAATGACACACCTTTCTTCATCAGGCGAGAAAAAGGTTGACATCTCCTAGAGAGGTTGGATATGAATCTCCTGATATAAGCTAGACGACCTTGAAATCCCCTAAGTTCTCTCAGATTACGGGGCAGTCGCATTTCCAGGATAGCTTTTACTTTATCAGGGTCAACTTGAATGCCTTTAGCGGTAATGACAAATCCCAGAAATTTTCCACTTGATACACCAAGAAAGGACTTTGTAGGGTTCATTTTGAGTTAATGTTGGCACATCAACTCGAACACTGTCTTCAAGTTCTTGGATGTGATTATCCTTGAGGCAGCTTTTGACGGCAATATCGTCTACGTAACATTCCATTATTTTGCGTAAATGCTCATGGAATATGTTACTCATAGCTCGTTGATATGTGGCCCCGGCATTCTTTAATCCAAAAGGCATGACTGTATAGCAATATACCTCCAGTGGTGTACGAAAGGCAGTATGCTTCTCATCTTCAGGATTCATCTTAATCTGATTATTTCCTAAAAATCCGTCCATGAAAGACATGCGCTCAAAACTGCATGTATTATCGATCATGACGTCTGTAATGGGAAGAGGGAACTCATCTATAGGGCAATCCGCATTTAGATCTCGAAAGTCGATGCAAATACAAACTTTTTCATTTTTCTTCATAATCGGGACAATATTTGCGACCCAATCAGGATGTTGTTCTTCCCGGATGAACCCGCAGGCTATTAGTTTCCTAATTTCAGCTTCAATGGCGTCCATCATATCCGGGCGGAACCGGCGTTGGTGTTGCTTTACTGGCTTTGAATTTGACAGTATGTTGAGTTTATGGGTAGCCACTTTTGGATCAAGACCTGGCATATCCTCATAATTCCAAGCAAAGACATCGATATATTCTTTTATCAGCTGGATTATTTCTTCCTTTTCTTCTTCGGAAAGATTGTTACTAATAAATATCGGCTTTGGTGAAAATTCATCCCCAACATTGACTTGGATAACTTCATCTTCAGTGGGTGGTTCTTTTTGTTCGAACCAGAGTTCCTATTGTGTATCCATTTGCTGTGCCCAGGATTCATTTTCAAATGGTTTAGATTCTTGTTCCTCTGTTTCAAGGGAATCTGTCAATACCATATTTACTGATAATGCCCGTTCGAGTTCATCATCTGAATTGGAGGACGACAAACCGTCTTGAGAAGAGGAAATGGTCTCCTTACTTGACTCAGAGTTATTTGAAGTTGCAAGAGAGGTGGTATATCCTAACCCAAAATGAGTTCGTTGACAGTACGGTTCACCATGCAACGGCATTCGTTTGCCTTTTTCGTAGTTGAGGTCTGGCTCCAACTTTAAATCATAACCCATGTTTTGCATAATCTTCAAAGCATGTGGGCTATATCTGTGGACTTGCATTTTCCCAGCATCAGATTTGTGAGAACCTTCTTGTACAATCGGTCTATTCTGCATGCGACTGAAGACTATTGGATGCTGATTGTTGCGAGTTGGTGGAACAACAAAGATAGAATCTTCATGCGGCCCATATGTCATGATGACATTGGATGTTGACGCTACTTCCCGCATATATAGATAATAGGAGTCTATAGCTTCCAAGAATTTTTCTGCTATAGGTTCTATATCATTATGGGGAGGAGATTCCTCATTAGGAGATTGAGCGTTAGTATACAGGAAAAGAGAATCTTTATTATCTTCAGAAACTACTTTCCCGATTATATTTACATTAGCCGACTGCTTGTTGCGCCTAAGGTCAATGACCAAAGGTGAAGGTTTCTGGTTCAGAGTGATTACTAGAGGATCATTTCCTCCTCCCATTTTGTTTTGCCCAAGTGGATAGCCACAGGTTCCATGACTTTCGGATGGGTAGTCCGCCCTTTCACCTGGATTGACAAAGGTTGCTCAGCAGATGGTTCTCCTGGCTCCCGGTGGGATTCCTCCTCCGTCCTGCCTGACACCTCCTTCATGTAGTCTTGGGTGTACAACATGGCATCGGAATAGTAAGATTCAACCCCTTTGAAAGGATTGAGATCAGCAAACTCCGTTTTCACTGTTCCTTGGGCGTCTACATATTTGAAGCATTGATGTAGAGTTGAAGGAACAATATTGTGATCGTGGATCCATGGTCTGCCCAACAGAATCTTGTAAGACACCTCTGAATCAATGACATAACATGTAGCCACTGATCTAAGGTCACCAATATGGATCCTTAGACGAATCTTCCCCAACGACCTGCTTTTCCTAGCATTAAAGTCCACGATTGTAGTGGTAGTGTAAGCCAGTTCACTTGTAGGAATCATCAATGGTCCTAGCAGACTATGAGGGATAATGCTGATCGACGATCCTGGATCTATGTGAATTCGGTCTACTTCCATGGAGCCGACGTATCCGGTGTAATAAAGAGGCCTGTCATGTTTATTATGTTTCAACAACGTGTCCTCTTGAGTGAAAGTGATGTTAGGGACCACTTCCATCACACTATGGCATTGAGGATATGCCACAGGCTCTTTATCAGGGGATTTGAGCTGAGTCAGGCATACTTCTGCTTGCATTAACGCTTCACTCAAGGCTTGACGAGTGTCATTGGATAGCCTAGGTAGCTCGAAAATGGATAGTCTGGCCGGAGTATTAGCCAACTGAGCCAAGATGTCGAAGTTATAAGGTTTCTCTATACCTTTATTTTGAATATTCTTCAAAGGTTTATCGAAAAGAACTTCTTTCTGCTTGCCCTTGTCCACCGAAGTTGGTCTAGAAGGACCTGCCTCTGGTATAACAGGTTCAGGCTCTAGAGGTTTGGCAGCTGAAGTGTCTGTCGTTGCTTCCCCCTGGTTTTCTCCATAGTCCTTGAGGTAAGCTTTCCCTGACCGGGTTCCGGTTGCCAAAACCTCTTCTTTAGGTGCCGGGGATATTCCAACCATATGGCATGGTTTACTTCTTGAGTTCTTCTTAGACTTAGCTTTAGCAGCTTCAGTCTCTTCCTCAATTTCTGACACCAGATCAGGATGAACCCACATGATCTCCCCACGCTTGGTAGTTAGGGGAACTAGGTCCTGATTTTGACCCCTAGTCGGAGGGAGATTAACAATGTTTATCATTGCCCGTGGAATAGGTACCACACCATCAGGGACTTCTTGAGGGGGCAGATTGCCAAATTGGAGGAAGATCATGTTGGCAGTGACCGTCTTCTCGCTATTACGCAGAGTGATGGCCTTGGCGTCGATCAGCTCCTGGATTTTCCTTTTTAGTACATAGCATGCCTTTGTGGGGTGATGTATGTACCTGTAGAAAATATAGTACTTAGGATTATTTGTGCTGTCGACCTCATTTGGCCGCTTTATCTCTGGAAGAGTAAGCTTGCCACTTTTGACTAGACAATCGAATATGTTCGGAATATCGTCGTCATCAAAAGAATATTCCTCTATAGTTCTGGAAGTCCCAGGTTTCGTCTGCGTAGTCCCTGGAGTATTTTGTCTGAACGTGTTAACGGCCAGAGCTTCCTTTCCTTTGTAACTACGAGTATGGTCGTTATTGGAGGATGACCGCTTCCCTTTATCAGAGGTAGAGAACATGATTCCATTGTCACGAGCCTTCCGACTGTTATCTTCAGCGGCTACCGCTGATATGCTAAATGAGGGCCAATCATTGAACTGATATGGTCCCGTGAACACTGAGATCAGTGGGAGAAGGTTCTTCCGGCAAATGTCCACCAAGGCTGAATCTGGAACTCCAGGAGGCATCTGCAAAGTAGCCTGACGAAAACGTTCAATAAAAGTACGAACGTTCTCTTTTTTCTTCTGTTTCACTTCGATGAGCGACGACATAGACATGTCCATTCCTCCTTCGTAGAATCAAGCGAAGAACAAAGTCTTGAAATCATCAAAAGAAGTAATGCAGTTGTCCGCTATACTACGGTACCATTGGTAGGCAACTCCAGACAGACAGCCCTTAAACACTCGAGTGAGAAGGGCGTCATTCCCCTGCAACAACACCATCATCATGCTAAAGTAATTCATATACTGGCTTGGTGACGTCTTTCCCTCAAACAAAACCATAGCCTGTGGTTTGTATTTTGGTGGAAAAGGGATCTCATCCCAGACAGCTGGGTATGGATGATTGATTCCCAACTTCTTGAGCTGATCCTTATGCTTCAAAGCATCAAATTGGGCTTTCAATTCCCGAACTGCCTGTATCGGATCTTCAGTTGGGAAAGGGACAGCAGAGGGGTGAGAGATCGGTTGTATGGTAACCCCAACAGGAGGTGATATATTCTCCGGGTTAAAGGGTTAAGGAACAGCTGACTCTTGATTTGGAACAGGCTCCTGGCTTGCATTGGATGGTGGTATATCTACCCCCATACGTAGTTGAGTCGGAGGAACAGGTGCTTGAGCTACCGCAGCTGTATGATGAGTCACCATCATTTGGTGCATACTCTCCATCATGGTATGCATCTCTTTAAGCGACGCTTCCAATACAGCGATGCACTGTTCAGTACTTCCTGATGGGGAAGGGTTTTCATGTTCATCTCCAATGGCATAAACTCCCATTTCTCTGGATGCCACTGAGGGATTAGTATAGATCTCTGTAGAGATTAAGTCTATACTTTCAGCATCAAATTCAGAAAGCTGGCGACCCCCAGTGTCAGAATCAGAAGAATATGAAGCTGATTGTCGCAACCTCGAGCGGGTGTTTTAAAAGACACCTGCTTCAATATTCTCAAGGAGTCTGTCAAATCTCCTTTGGCTTGGAGTTCTAGAGGGATGACGTCTTGAACTTGACCTTCCTCTATGAATGTGCGAAGCCATGTTTACTGATGCGAATGTCAGTTCTTCTTCCTGTAAGGACAAAGAGTAGTTTAACCGGTCGAAAACTGACCGTTTTGCCTTAGAACAGCACTAGTTATTTACAACTTTATGACTATTACAATAATGCTTCCTAGGGGGTGTAATAGACATATTAGAAGATCCCCTGTCCTTGCATTTCTGGATCAAGAAATCACGCAAATCAGGGGGATTAACAGAAGAAGTAGAAGGCTTATTATGCCTTTTTACATCAGTAGGGGCATGGAGATTGGGAACCATAACCCTCTCTCTGCCATAAGAATATAACAGTTCAGCCATGTGAGTGGCATAAGATCCCTCATCCTTCTGAGGAGCGTATTTACCCGTAAAACGGGTCTTCTTTACGCGGACAGGTTTATCCTGGCGTAACTTGGAGTTTGGCACTGGTTCGCGTAAAGCAGAAAAAGTCCTTAAGCGGCCTACGGCGTCACGCGTAATCTGAAGATTGGACAACTGTCATGACCCGCACCCAGATGAATCGGGCACCGGTTCGTGAGTACGTCCAGCCTACGCCGCAGTGTCGGCGGTAGTACGCTGTCTAGACCATATTCACAGGTAATTTAAAATCTAGCTCATTCACAAAATAAATAGGCAAGGATAATAACAGGGAATAGGAATGCTAATATTTCATAAGCAAATTGTGACAAACAAAATCCTCAGTTTATTACAGAACCAGAAGATAAATCGGGGACAAACCCGAGTACTATACTGAAAGAAAATACTAGCTAACTGGCTAACTACTCCTCAAAAGTAGTCTCCTGAGTAGCAGCCGGCTCCTCAATAGTATCACCTGCTACGTCATATGGGCCATAAAAGGTGGGGGCATAGTCCTCATCATCGCCTAATATCAACAGATCCAGTCAGGAAAGGAGCAAAGTACCAATACACAACAAAGCTTAAACTAAATAATTATGACAAGTAGTAAAACTGACTAAGTACCATGATAAGAATATGCATAATAAGTAGTAAAATTAACTAAGGTTAAGCACTAAAAATCAGGAATATAGATAAAACAGGATTATAATGAGACAAGAAAATGGAACTGCAACAAGACAACAGAAACTATGTGTGTGTAAAATTGTGTATTTAGAATACATGGTTGGCATGTAGGGGTTATAAGGCTAATCCGGCACGTCATAGATGGCTATCAGTCAGGAATAATCGAGTATCCGGCTGATGGTACAGTCGCGTACCAACAGATATCAGTCAGGACAGGGGGAAGGGTAAACTACATGCCTCCTAGTATTCTCTCTCCCGACACGAAAAGCAAGACATGAAATCCAAATCCTAACACTAAGTGTAATCATCCAATGGTGCTAGTAGAGCAAGGAACTAATTATCATAATATAAAGAATAAACTTGAAGTGTAGGTACTTGCCTGATGTTTGGATTCCAACTACGGTTCTGTTCTCGGGAAATTTCCAGAAATGTCTCCGAATGCTGAAATAAACATTACCATCATGCTCAGAAGATATCAATCAGCTAAAAACGCCTGTCCTTAAGTCCAATTTGGAGACAAGGGCAAAAACGGCAATTTTGGGTCAAAACGGGGTCCACATGTGGGCCCGCTTTGCACCGAAAAATGTGTCAGGGTCAAAGGTCTCCAAATTTACCAAACTTAGTGTCAACAAGTCAGGAACAATGATACAAACCCAACGGAACTTCCAGAATTGGATTCTGATGTGCCGATCACAAAATCGCCCGTCGAGTGGGACCTGTGGGGCCCACGACACGCGATTTCGTCAACGTTCTCAGAATCGAACCAAACTTGGGTCACAGGACCAGCGTAACACTACGAGTCTGATGGCACAAGTTTCGTTTCAATCCGACGTGTGTACACAAAGTTAGGGAATAATTCAGAAAAGTCGGATACGGGGCGTTATTCGCGGATACGCGTTGATCCCGGTGTGCACGCACACCCGAATCGACTTCTGCAAAATTCCATACGTCCGTATCGACGGCGCGCACGTATCTGTGAAGACCGCGCGCGACCAAGTCGTCCCGTTTGGCGGGGCATACCCAGTTCCGGGGTAAATCGGGTCATTATTTTTCCTGTTTTTGGATCGCGGTTCACGATCGCCACAGGACGCGATGCCCCGAGCGGATTGCATGGGCACCGAGAGGGTCACGCAGGGTTCGCAACGCAACTGACAGAATCGAAAATGGGGTTACGAGCAGAAAGATACGCGTACCTGAACAGGGTCCGAAAAACCCGGAAATCTCGTGTCCGACATGACGCGAAGGGCCATGTCCGACACGTGTCCGACACAAGAGAACTAGGGTTTAGGGTTAGGGTTCTCAGGCGGGCGGAGGCGGACGGCACTGCGGCGGGGGAGGCCGGCCGGGGGCTAGGGCGGCAGCGCCGGAGCATGCGGGGGACGCCGGCGGCTGCCGGAGGCGGCGCAGCCGCTACTGCGGGGTGCTGGGCCGTTGCGGCTGGAGGAAGGAGGAGGAAGGAAGAAGTAGGAGGTGGAGGAGGGAGCTGCGGGCGGTTGGGCGGCCTCGCGGGGTGGCGCCGGAGTCTGGCGGCGGTGGTCGGGGCGGAGAGGGGTGCGGCGGCCGGAGGGAGGGGTTTGCACGGGGTTTTATAGGCGGAGGAGCGAGGGGTAGGCCGAGGGAGGCGGAGGAGAGGGGGTCATGGGCGGAGGTCGCGGGGAGGGGCTCGCGGGGAGCGGCCGGCGGATCCGGCGAGAGACGCGGGGGTTCGACCGGGTCAGGGGAGGGGCTCGCGGGCGGGTGCGGGTCGGGTTCGGTCGGGCGGACCCGGCCCGACCCGATAGCCCAATGGGCCGGGCTAGGGTTAGGTGGGCTGGGCTGGGCTCGGTTTCGGGCCAGGGTTAATTAAATAAATAATTAATTAATTAATTAATTAATTAAATAAATGTTTTTAGATAATTAAAAATAGGTCCGGGGCCCAATAAATTCCTGAAAAATTACCCTAAGTCCAGTTTTTTATTTTACACACAAAAATATTATTTTCATTATATTTTAATATAATTTTATTATCAACTAAAAATCATTTAATAATTAAAACCCTGAATTTAATTAAGAAAAAAATCCCAGAAAATTCCAGAAAATTGTGAAAAATCCAAATTTAAAATTCTTAAAAAATCAGGGGGTTTACAATCTACCCAACTTATAAAAATTTTGTCCTCGAAATTAAAATATGGCACCATCTATTAATCCTTTATGTACATAAGGTAAGTCAATCGCAATCTTCTTGCGATAATCAAAATTCTAATCATATCCATTGCAATCACTTCAAGGTTAAGATGACCATTGTTCCAATCAAAATTTCCATCTATGGTTATCTCTTCTCACTTTCTCAAATTATCCATATCCATATCCAATTTTAAATTAAATTCTTATAACATCTTCAAAATTTAAATAAGCATATAAATTTCACCTCACGATCTCTAACTATCATAATCTCCTCTAGAAGTAATCTGAGTCCAATATTATTCCCATTTTCACTTATAAATTTTTGTATGCTTCGACTTTTTAAACTCCATTCACATCCTCAACGTTTCAAATAGGTAGTCCAACCATCAAATTTTAATTCTTAATTCCAATCATCAAATTAAAAATAATTTAAATGCAATCCACCAATATTCAAGTCTGAAATTCTATATTTTTATCCTCCAAACTCCAATTGATGATTTTACTTTCATTATTCAAAATTTAAATCATGTACCTAAGGTATACATATGGGGTCCTCAATATCAAGATTTTAAAATTTATTGATCCTCAAAACTTCAATGTAGATTATATTATAGATGATATGTCCTTAATTACGGAAGAATAATCCTCAATTATGTGATCAGCCTATGGGGTATATCCAGTACTCTCTGCGTATCCAACTTTACCAAGCACAAGGTTTCGTCTTTCCGAAATAAGGGAAGACGGTGGCCAATAATAAAGAGTTCAAGGGCAGCGTAATAGAATAGAAGTATCGGGATCAAGGCGTTTAAAGAATTCAAATGGGAATTGTCAAAGCTATTGTGGATTGAAATCCTATTTTGGTAATCCTTTGTTCGACTGCTCGTATTAGCACAGTTATGTAACCGATACGATATGTCAGACATGTCCAGGGCAAGTATACTAGTCAACTATATATCTCAATCCACGTAAAGTAGTCGTGCAATGAGCGAACCAAAATGCACCATGGTTGATCAGACCGTAGTACACTGATTCTGAAATATATCAGTGTGTTAACCCACTTATATATATGTCATGATCAAGCTCGATAGAAGAGTAAGCTTGCAAAACTAGGCTATATTAGCAGCATAAGTCAAGGTAGTACAACAAATATAAGTACGCTAGATGATGATGAAAGGAGGTACAAATTAATTCAAGCTTACAAAGACAAAAATAAAATAAGCAATAATAAATAAAGACCACACAATCTCTACAGTTATCAAATGTAAAAGCATACCAGGTTATTAGCAAGTTCAAAATTACTAGGTTGGGGCTGAGGTCACGAACCAATAGGCACGAGCTAAAACAAGACTAGAAACGGCGGCTACAAATCACTTACGCGCATTAGCTACTCCAAGAGTCTGCGCGTCCTCCAAAGTCATCGCGAAAGCTTGTCCGCGTCCTTGTGGTGGATTACTCTGCTGCTGCTGGGCCTGTTGGAAGAGTGCTGCTTGTGGTACCAAGGGTGGTCTCGGTTCGGGTGCTGGTAGAGCTTGTTGGTTTATCACAGCATCTCGTGGTAATCTTATAGAAATCTCGTCGCTTGCTGGTAGATCCATTACTCTGCATCCAAAATAAACGATAAGAGGCGCACAGGAATCAAGGCAGGATGCAAGTCAAGGAATTAATTCGAATCCGAGATAGATGTCAAGAACGATTCAAGCAAGTGGATGAGATCCTAAAACTTATCATATTCTTACTGCAGGCCTGTTTGGTCCCTAAGTTGAAACCGAACAATTTAGTTGTTGACCTGCATGGGCCACCATAAAAACGTGTCACGACCCGCACCCAGATGAATCGGGCACCGGTTCGTGAGTACATCCAGCCTACGCCGCAGTGTCGGCGGTAGTACGCTGTCTAGACCATATTCACAGGTAATTTAAAATCTAGCTCATTCATAAAATAAATAGGCAAGGATAATAACAGGGAATAGGAATGCTAAGATTTTATAAGCAAATTGTGACAAACAAAATCCTCAGTTTATTACAGAACCAGAAGATAAATCGGGGACAAACCCGAGTACTATGCTGAAAGAAAATACTAGCTAACTGGCTAACTACTCCTCAAAAGTAGTCTCCTGAGTAGCAACCGGCTCCTCAATAGTATCACCTGCTACGTCATATGGGCCATAAAAGGTGGGGGCATAGTCCTCATCATCGCCTAATATCAACGGATCCAGTCAGGAAAGGAGCAAAGTACCAATACACAACAAAGCTTAAACTAAATAATTATGACAAGTAGTAAAACTGACTAAGTACCATGATAAGAATATGCATAATAAGTAGTAAAATTAACTAAGGTTAAGCACTAAAAATCAGGAATATAGATAAAACAGGATTATAATGAGACAAGAAAATGGAACTGCAACAAGACAACAGGAACTATGTGTGTGTGAAATTATGTATTTAGAATACATAGTTGGCATGTAGGGGTTATAAGGCTAATTCGGCACGTCATAGACGGCTATCAGTCAGGAATAATCGAGTATCCGGCTGATGGTACAGTCGCGTACCAACAGCTATCAATCAGGACAGGGGGAAGGGTAAACTACATGCCTCCTAGTATTCTCTCTCCCGACACGAAAAGCAAGACATGAAATCCAAATCCTAATACTAAGTGTAATCATCCAATGGTGCTAGTAGAGCAAGGAACTAATTATCATAATATAAAGAATAAACTTGAAGTGCAGGTACTTGCGTGATGTTTGGATTCCAACTACGGTTCTGTTCTCGAAAAATTTCCAGAAATGTCTTCGGATGCTGAAATAAACATTACCATCATGATCAAAAGATATCAATCAGCTAGAAACGCCTATCCTTGAGTCCAATTTGGAGACAAGGGCAAAAATAATAATTTTGGGATTAAAACGGGGTCCACATGTGGACCCGCTTTGTACCGAAAAATGTGTCAGGGTCAAAGGTCTCCAAATTCATCAAACTTAGTGTCAACAGGTCAGGAACGATGATACGAACCCAACGGAAATTCCAGAATTGGATTTCGATGTGCCGATCACAAAATCGCCCGTCGAGTGGGGCCTGTGGGGCCCACGACACGCAATTTTGTCAACGTTCTCAGAATCGAACCAAACTTGGGTCACAGGACCAGCGTAATGCTACGAGTCCGATGGCGCAAGTTTCATTTCAATCCGACGTGTGTACACAAAGTTAGGGCGTAATTCAGAAAAGTCGGATACGGGACGTTGTTCGCGGATACGCGTTGATCCCGGTGTGCACGCACACCCGAATCGACTTCTGTGAAATTCCACACGTCCGTATCGACGGCGCGCACGTATCTGTGAAGACCGCGCGTGACCAAGTCGTCCCGTTTGGCGGGGCGTACCCAGTTCCGGGGTAAATCGGGTCGTTGTTTTTCTTGTTTTTGGATCGCGGTTCACGATCGCCACAGGACGCGATGCCCCGAGCGGGTTGCACGGGCACCGAGAGGGTCACGCAGGGTTCGCAACGCAACTGACGGAATCGAAAACGGGGTTATGAGCAGAAAGATACGCGTACCTGAACAGGGTCCGAAAAACCCGAAAATCTCGTGTCCGACACGACGCGAAGGGCCGTGTCCGACACGTGTCCGACACGTGTCGGACACAAAAGAACTAGGGTTTAGGGTTAGGGTTCTCAGGCGACCGGAGGCGGGCGGCACTGCGGCGGGGGAGGCCGGCCGAGGGCTAGGGCTAGAACGGGCGGGGGATACCGGCGGTTGCCGGAGGCGGTGCAGCCGCTGCTGCGGGGTGCTGGGCCGCTGCGGCTGGAAGAAGGAGGAGGAAGGAAGAAGGAGGAGGCGGAGGAGGGAGCTGCGGGCGGCTGGGCGGCCTCGCGGGGTGGCGCCGGAGTCTGGCGGCGGTGGTCGGGGCCGAGAGGGGTGCGGCGACCGGAGGGAGGGGTTTGCACGGGGTTTTATAGGCGGAGGAGCGAGGGGTAGGCCGAGGGAGGCGGAGGAGAGGGGGTCGTGGGCGGAGGTCGCGGGGAGGGGCTCGCGGGGAGCGGCGGACGGAGCGGAACTGAGCGGAGTGGAGCGGAGCGGCCGGCGGATCCGGCGGGAGACGCGGGGGTTCGACCGGGTCAGGGGAGGGGCGCGCGGGCGGGTGCGGGTCGGGTTCGGTCGGGCGGACCCGACCCGACCCGATAGCCCAATAGGCCGGGCTAGGGTTAGGTGGGCTGGACTGGGCTCGGTTTTGGGCCAGGGTTAATTAAATAAATAATTAATTAATTAAATAAATAATTAAATAAATATTTTTAGATGATTAAAAATATGTTCGGGGCCCAATAAATTTCAGAAAAATTACCCTAAGTCCAGTTTTTCATTTTACAAACAAAAATATTATTTTCATCATATTTTAATATAATTTTATCATCAATTAAAAATTATTTAATAATTAAAACCCTGAATTTAATTAAGAAAAAAATCCCAGAAAATTCCAGAAAATTGTGAAAAATTCAAATTTAAAATTCTTGAAAAATCAGGGGGTTTACAACAACTTCTTCTCTTGAGGGCATACAGCTTTAGAGGTTGGGAGATTCGCCACTTGTTTTCCCTTGATGTGATTCAAGGGTCCATCTGCCTTTGCATAGACATGGTGCGTTTAAAATTTTCGAATTGGCGCTGAGGCCTTGTCAGAAATTTTGTCTGACACATCACAGACGGGAGACCAAATTTTACGCGCAGGGCGCGTTCTAGACTTCTGGATTGGCACTGGGGCATTGCCAGAAGTTTTGTCTGCCACATCACAGACGGGAGACAAATTTTTACGCACAAGGCGTATGGGTTGTGTTGTCACAACTTGGTTGATCAGAGAAGGAGAGCTTGCAGGAAGGGTAGAGGATGTCTGGGGCATCCACTTTTTACAGCTTCCTGTTGTCCTGAACAGAGAGGGAATGAGAGCTACCCCCTGCGCGAAGCATGTCTTCATAAGCAGATTGGTCGAATTGGATGACCAAAGTCTTCTTCGTCGATCCGACGGATACAGCATCGTGTTGAGCAATTACTTTCTCGTCAGATGAGAAAGTGGTCCCCAACAGAGTCGCCATCTTGTGTTTGATGATAAACGAAAGAAATGGAACTAGGTTTATACGAAACTGTTTCTTTGTTTATAAACAAGAAAAGATTACAATTAATCATATACGAGGATGTTAAGTACAGTAAAAAAAATGATTCTGGGAAAATATTGCTATAGGAGTCTGATCTGCAGTCGATCACTTTGTCTCTTGGACCACACGATGATGAAAAAGTGCTGTATAAGAAGAAGAAGAAGCTTCAAAGATTGCAGGAGGGATTGGATTTTCGTTGCCAAAGTTGTCAATCGACACTCTCTGTCTGTGCTCTCTGCTCCCCTCTTTTTTGTCCGATCCTCTTTGATCTCTCTCCTCTCGACCTCCTCTTCTCTTTTCTCTCTGTCCGTCTCATTACCTATGACCGGAGGTCTCTATTTATAGAGCTCAATCACAGTAACTGTTCAGTCAGCGTAGAAGCCAAACTGTAAAGAGAGTTGCACTCTTTACGCGGTGGTTATAATAACTGCTACCCACGTCTGAATGATCTCCTGAATCCGCGTATGATGCGTGTCCCATTATAAGGTAACGCGTATAACTACTTCTCGAAGATCACGGCATGCAAGCCACATAGGTAACTGCCCCTCGCGTAAAAATGGTTGGCATAAAAGTCAAATAACTGTCTTGTTGGCGTAAAAGCCAAGTAACTGTCTTGTTGGCGTAAAAGCCAAGTAGCTGTCTTGTTGGCGTAAAAGCCAAGCTCTGCGTAAAACTTGAGGATGCATGAATAATAGACAACCAGCATAAAATAGCCAATTATCTATCACGATTGAGGTCTTAAGCGTATTCTGGGCTAAATAGCCTTATCACGTACCTTTGCAAATATAGCCTGAGTTGGCGTATTTCGAGGAGATAGCATACGGCGTACTCCTATAGTTGAAAATAGACTGGTTGGCGTAAAACGCAAGGATGGTGATGTGAGCGTATTAATCACAGTTTTAGCTCTCACAGTCGTGACAAAATTTATAAAGAATAGAACCAAATCTCGTGCATTTAATGCAGAGATATGCCTCAATCTCGTGCATTAAATGCCGAGATATGCCTCGAGCTCTGTACGAGAAACAGCTTTTGACGTGGCATCTGATTTCATCTCATCTTGAGTGTAAAAACCCATCTCTGCATATATAGAATAGGCAGCGTATTCCTTGAATGCGTAAGAACGACTTGTATTAAGAATATGTCACTAAACGATAGCCTGGGTCTCTGTGCAGAATTATCATCACAGCCGTCCTCTCGGTCGTCGTGCAGTACTTTTGTCAGGAGTCAGGTTCACTGTTCTGTCTGACAGATTCATTCGAGGAATACGAAGAGTTCCTCGTACAAGTTCACGCTGCATTAAAAGCAAACGTATTTTATGTCGGAGGGTATAATAATCTCTTTACGCCAAACCAGCCTTGAAGTGCTGCTTTACGCAGGCTGTTCTAAAGCCATATTTTACGCCACACAGTGCTGAAGCTCTATTTTACGCGTGCTTCACGTATGTTGGGGGGGTTTTACGCGTACAATTCTTCAGCGTATTTCATGCTTCTACAGGACTAGGCATTATCTCGCCACCTCCTGCAGGTACATATATATAGAGAGAGAGCATAACTCGAATCTTCTCTTTATCTCTACCCTCATCAATTCTCTCTCAAGCCCTCCTTCTAAGCCGACCGAAAAACCGAGAAGACACTGTCGCCAACCTCGACTTGAAGACCACGACTATCATCAACTACCTGATTCGACTCCGTGAAAATCAACCACTCGGTAACTCTTCCTCTTATGTATATACATGCACTATTAATAGCAAATAATAGGTTGATCCATCGAAAGTGGAGTAGGCACTTAACTAATGACTTCGACATGTTCACGAATAATAACAGTAGATAGGAAGTAAATAATCTAGCAATGTTCACGTGGAACATAACACGAGACACAATTTGGCACTAGGAAGAAGAATATTAGTGGTAGCAATTGATTATTTTAGTACACTTTATTTATTGATTACTCTAGTACTCTTTATTTGTAAATAATATTTACATAGAAGCAAAAAAAAAAAGAATCATCCATTACTAATTACTATTCACGTTAGCAAGACACAACACCTTATGTACACTTTCACTTTTTTAAATATTTTCACTTAAGTCCTCCTTCCTTGTGTATATAGGAATCATATAGAATCACTATTGGCAATATGTTATTTATATGTGAAAGTTAGTAATAATGTTAAAGAACCCTTCCAAAAATAATAATAATATAAAACATGATTATTATTATTATATTATATAAATTTGTCTCTAAAGAACAAGAAGTTTTAGTGATATTTTTGTAAATAAATCCCTTATAACTTATATTATCCTTTTATAATCCATAAATAATTAACTAGAATAATTAATAATATGCTAAGGTTTAAAGACACTTTAACTTAAAAGTAGAATTATGTAATTGTATAAATAAAAAAATTTATATAAAGAATATTAACCTTATATTTATATTATGTGTTTTTGCCAGGCGTAATATTGGAGAATCCGACACAACCTTGGAGAGAAGGCAAGTATACCTTGCCAAATTGTATATGTATTTAACAGTCTATTGTTTCCTTGCCTGTCCATTATCGTTATGTTGGTTGCATTATTATTAGTTTAAGTGATAGCTGCATAAGTAGTTTTTACTTTAAATTGTATATCATAGATGTATATTAGTTGTCTCGTAGTTATCGCAATTGTTTGCTTAGTCGTATCCTTTAGACTCGTGTCCAAATATGTCTTTAGGCACTATTTGTTTACTTGCACTACCCTTGAGTCATTGTTATAATTTTAGAGATCGAGCCACGGGATGGAGAGAATAATTATACGTGTATGGAATACATATTCTTCTTTTATTTTCGTTATAACCTAGTGTCCATGGAGGATAGGGTTATATTGCTATTCTAGTGGCCACGAAGGTCTAAGGTTTGATTCATTTAGTTGTAGTTCACTGAGGGCTGTGGTTGTTTGACCCCGTTTTCTTTTCGGCAGTTCACGCACAAGTAGTGGTTCTCATATACGTACCATGTTTAGGATAGTTTCAACCTTGTATGATACCATCTTGCTTAGTTTTTATGATATTGTTTTATATACTGTATATGTGGTATGTTTCTATGTATCTTGTTACGTCACACTGAGGACCTGGTTCCTTTCCAGATTTAGCAGACGAGGAGTACCCACAGACTTACGGACTAGCACCAGAAAGTGGTATGGCAGCAGTTGATGGCCCTGCAAAAGTTTAGCTTATTTTTAGCATAGATTTGGTTTTATTTTATTGTCTTTTATTTCCCGTCTGCTAGTAGTGGATTTGTTTCCACCGGACGTATTTTAAATTCTTGATGAACTTGAACCTTTTGTATTTACATTCATCATCAACTATTTGATTTAGTTGATATTTATTTTATGGATGAGATTTAGTTATGTCCTGTGACTTGTGACAGTTATATATACCACTTGTGAATTATTATTCATAATACAGCATACGTATGTGTTATGGTTTTCATATATTGGAGTTGCCATATACATACGATTGGCATACTAACGTATTCCTAGTCCTATGTATTTTGAGACTAGGGAGTGACATATTTTTGTGATGGCCCATGCAGGTCAAGTTAACCGTTCGATTACGTTACTGTACCGAGCGGGCCTGCAAATAGGATTAGAGTTAGGATCTTATCTACTTGCCTTGACACGTTCTTAACATCTATATTGACTTCAAATTTTAATTTTCTTGACATGTATCTTGTTTTGATTTTGTTCAATGCTAACAGTTTATTGTGTTTGTAGTAAGATGGATTCACAGAATGAACATGCGACTCCCATGGACACCCCAACAACGGTGATCGTAAATCACATCGATGGGACTCTATCACCACTTGGAGGTCCATACACTCAACAGAACGATCAACTGCATCCACACCCATCAAGATTCCAAAGGGACGATATTCTACCACCTCCACAGTACACTCCGCAAGCGTCGCATGCACAGCCTCAGCAACCTGTTCCACCGACTAATAGGACTTGGTCAACACAGTACCTATATGCCATGCTTCAATCACAATGGCAATAGAACGAGCTGATGAGACAAGCTCTAATAGATGCACTGAACAGGCCTCCACCACCAACCCTACCAACAGCACCAGTGCCACAACCTTATGAGGGATGCATTAAGGATTTCATCTAAATGAACCCGAAGACCTTCAAGGGTACCGAGGGTCCGCTAGAAGTTACTGCAAGGCTTATTAGCAGGGAGAAGTTATTGAAGGTGTCACAGTTACCAGAGGACCTATGGATGACTGCAGTGGGCCTTCTTCTTGAGGACAATGCACACCACTAGTGGAAAGGAGAGCAGAGACGATTCGGCATCAACCAGGCATGGAAAGAATTCTACAAACTTTTTAATGAGAGTTACTTTCTTGTCCATGTTCGAGATATCCTCTATGATCAATCCATTCATCTCAAACAAGGGAATATGACGGTGGACGAGTACAACGTCGAGTTCAACAGATTAAGTCATTTTTGTGAGATGCTGATTCCTACGGAGCTGGAGAGAGCCAAGAGATTCCATCATGGGTTATCACCAGATATTAGGAGGTTTACTAGTTCATAGTCGAGGATATCATATACAGCCATATTGGAGGAAGAAAGAAATCAGGAGCTCCATTGCAAGGAAGCTCAACAAGTCCAAAAATGTTCCTCTCCAACAGATGCACCAGTTCGACCAGCATCCGGAGGACCGGAGAGGCGTATCGTAGGCCACCAGCAGGTAAGAGCAACATCATGTCAAACCTAATATAACTGGATATGTCAATATTGCAAGAAGAAAGGACACAACCAAGTCGATTGTCGACATAGACTAGGACTTTGTTGGACTTGTAGCTCCAGTCAACACATATCTAGGGATTGCCGAAAGAAACGTGCAACACCAACACCACCACTACCAACTCAACCAGCAACACAAGGAGGATATCCACGAGGACCGCTACCCGACCAAGTGACACAGTTTTCGTAGGCCAGACAGCAGATTCGAGCGCAACAAGGGGCACAAGCTTTTTCCATAGCTGTTGAGGATACGACAACACCACAAGGAGCAACTGATGGTAGCAATACGTAATTGCGTAGTTTGCATACTAGAGTTAAGGAGTAGGTTATAGTTTTATGACTTGCTTGTGAATTACATGATTTAAATAGGATTGCTTAATCTTAAAATAACCCTAGTTGATAATTGCACTATTTGTTAATTGTTTCGATCTCCTTAGATTTCGAGGACGAAATCATTTTAAATTGGGTAGAATGTAAAACCACCACCCCCCCCCCCCCCCCCCAACATAAATTTTCAAATTTTGATACATTTGAATAGCTAGAAATTTATTTAGCTAAATAAGTTAAATATATATATAATAATAAATAGTTAAAGAAAATTATTTAACTAAATCCTATTATGAAATTATAAAACATAATTAGAAAATGTAGTTAGAAAATTTGTAAATATTTAATGATAAGTGTTAATTATACTTATCTAGAATAATTAAATAAATAAAATCTAATATAGGGAAAAGGAGAAATCCTATATTTAATCAACATATGAATTCAAGTTAATGCCATACAAATTCAAGATAATCATAACTTAAATCCCAATCGGACTAGGCATTATTTCGCCACCTCCCGCGGGTGTATATATATATATATATATATATATATATATATATATATATAACTCGATTCTTCTCTTTATCTCTACCCTCGTCAATTCTCTCTCAAGCCCTCCTTCTAAGCCGACTGAAGAACCGAGAAGACATTGTTGCCAACCTCGACTTAAAGACCGCGACTATCATCACCTAACTGATTCGATGCCTTATAAATCAACTACTCGGTAACTCTTCTTCTTATGTATATACATGCACTATCAATAGCAAACAATAGGTTGATCCATCAAAAGTGGAATAGACACTTAACTAATGACTTCGACATGTTCACGTATAATATCAGAAGAAGAAGAATAGGAAGTAAATAATCTAGCAATGTTCACATGGAACATAAAATGAGACATAATTTGGCACTAGAAAGAAGAATATTAGTGGTAGCAATTGATTACTTTAGTGCTATTTATTTATTTATTGCTTTTATACTCTTATTTTATTTGTAAATAATGTGTAAATAGAAGCAAAAAAAATCAGCCATTACTATTCACGTTAGCAAGACACAACACCTTATGTACACTTTCACTTTTGTAAATATTTTCCCTTAAGCCATCCTTCCTTGTGTATATAGGAATCATATAGAAGCATTATTGGCTATATGTTATTTATATGTGGAAGTTCCTAATAGTTTTAAAGAACCCTTCCAAAAATAATAATAATATAAAACATGATTAGTATTATATTATATTATATAAATTTGTCTCTGAAGAAGAAGAAGTTTTAGTGATATTTTTGTAAATAAACCCCTTATAACTTATATTATCCTTTTATAATCCATAAACAATTAACTAGAATAACTAATAATATGCTAAGGTTTAAATACTCTTTAACTAAAAAGTAGAACTATGTAATTGTATAAATACAAAATTTTATATAAAAAATATTAACCTTATATTTATATTATGTGTTTTGGCTAGGCGTAATATTGGAGAATATGACACAACCTTGGAGAGCAGGCAAGTATACCTTGCCAAATTGTATATGTATTTAACAGTCTATTATTTTCTTGCTTGTCCATTATTGTTAACTTGGTTGTATTATTATTAGTTTAAGTGATAGTTGCATAAGTAGTTTTTACATTAAATTGTGTATCGTAGATGTATATTAGTTGTCTCGTAGTTATCGCAATTATATACATAGACATCCTTTAGACTCATGTCCAAATATGTTATTAGGCACTATTTATTTACTTGCACTATCCTTGAGTCATTGTCATAATTTTAGAGATCGGGCCACGGGATGGGGAGAACGATTATATGTGCAAGGACTGATTTTTCTTATTTTATTTTCGTTATAACCTAGTGTCCACAAAGGATAGAGTTATGTTAATATCCTACTGGCCACAAAGGTCTATGGTTTGACTCGTTTAGCCGTAGTTCGCTGTGGGCTATGGTGGTTTGACCCCATTTTCTTTTCGGCAGTTCACGCACAAGTAGTGGTTCTCATATATGTACCATGTTTAGGATAGTTTCAACCTTGTATGATGCCATCTTGCTTAGTTTTTATGATACTGTTTTCTATACTGTACATGTGGCATGTTTCCATATATCTTGTTACATCCTACTGAGGACTTGGTTCCTTTACAGATTTAGCAGATGAGGAGTACCCGCAGACTTACGGACTGGTACCAGAAAGTGTACGACATCATTTGATGGCCCTGCAAAAGTTTAGCTTAGTTTTAACATTGATTTGGTTTTATTTTATTATCTTTTATTTCCCGTCTACTAGTAGTGGATTTGTTTCCACCGGACGTCTTTTAAATTCTTGATAAACTTGAACCTTTCGTATTTACATTCATCATTATCTATTTGATTTAGTTGATATTTATTATGTAGATGAGATTTAGTTATTTTCTGTGACTTGTGACAGTTATATATACCGCTTGTGAATTGTTGTTCATATTACAGAATACGTATGTGTTATGGTTTCCATATATTGGAGTTGCTATATGTATACGGCTGGCATGCTTACGTATTTCTAGTCCTATGTATTTTGGGACTAGGGCATGTGTAAGCCCCTGATTTTTCAAAAATATTAAAATTTGGATTTTTCACAATTTTCTGGAATTTTCTGGGAATTTTCTGAAATTAAAATCAGGGTTTTGAATTATTACATGATTTTTAATTGATATTAAATTATATTAAAATATTATGAAAATAATATTTTTGAGTGTAAAATGGAAAACTGGACTTAGGATAATTTTTCTGGATTTTTCTGGGCCTCGGACCTATTTTTAAATGCCTAAAAACTATTTTTATTAATTAATTAATTATTTAAATTATTTATTTATTTATTATTTATTTTTATTTTCTTTCTTTTTCCTTGGGCCGGCCCGGCCCATTGGACCGGCCCGCTAAGCCCAGCCCGACCACTGCGGGTCGGATCCGGGTCCGCCCGCCCGACCCGGCTCCTCACCTGTGCCCGCCCGCAAACCCGGTGACCGCTGCCCTCCCCACGACCTCCGCGTGGCCGCGATTCCCTCCGCCTCCGGCGGCCAACCACCCCTCGACCTCCCCCTCTTCCGCTCCACCACCAGCCCCCGCGGCCCTCGCCGCCTTGGCCGGCCTCCCCGACCTCCTCCCTTCCCTATAAAACCCACACCCCTCCGGCTCCCTCTCCCCTCCGATCCGCCACCACCGGCCCCGGTCAGCCGCCGCTTCCCGCCAGCACCACCGCCCGCGCCACCTCGCCTCCGCCGCGCCGAACTCCTCCTCCCTCTCCCCTCGCCGGACCCAGCCACCATCTCCTCCCCCTTCCTCCTCCTCGACGCCAGGAGCTCCGCCCGCAGCAGCAGCAGCCGCCTTTGCAGCCGCCTCCCGTCGGCCTCCGGCACCGCCCCGCCCTACGCCGTGCCTCCGCCTCACCCCGGCAAGCGTCGTCCCGCCTCCTCGGCGCTCCTCCGGCCGGACCGCCGCCGGTAGCCCCAAACCAGAACGAAACCCTAACCCTAATTTGAATCTCGTGTCGGCGTGTCGGACACGACACGGACACGGTTTGACCCTGATTTTTGGGTCCCCTTCAGGTGCGTGTATCTTTTTGCTCGTAGCTCCGTTTTCGATTCCGCAAATTATGTTGTGAAGCCTGTATGACCCTCTCGGTGTCCGGACAAACTGTTCGGGATATCGCTTCCTGTGGTGATCGCACACCGCGATCCAAAAACAGGAAAAACCAGACCCTGTTTCACCCCGGAACCGAGTACGTCCCGCCAAACGGGACGACTTGGTCGCGTGCGGTCTTCACAGATACGTACGCATCATCGATACGGACGTGTGAGTTTTCGTGGAAGCTGATTCGGGTGTGCGTGCACACCGGAATCAACGCGTATCCGCGGACATCGCCCCGTATCCGCCTTTTCGGCAATTCGTCCTAACTTCGTGTACACTCGTCAGATCGAGACGAAACTTGTGCCATCGGACTCGTAGCGATACGTTGGTCCTGTGGGTCAGGTTTGGTTCGATTCTGAGAACGTTGACGAAATCGCGTGTCGTGGGCCCCACAAGCCCCGCTCGACGGGCGATTTTGTGTTCGGCTCACCGGAATCCAAATCTGGAAGTTCCGTTGGGTTCGTAACAGCGTTCCTGACCTGTTGACACTAAGTTTGGTGAAATTGGAGACCGTTGACCCGGACACGTTTTTCGGTGCAAAGCGGGCCCAACGGCGGACCCCGTTTTGACCCGAAATTACCGTTTTTGCCCTTGTCTCCAAATTGGACCCAAGGACAGGCGTTTCTAGCTATTTGACATCTTCTGAGAGTGATGGTAATGTCTATTTCAGCTTTTGGACTCATCTCTGGACTTTTCCCCCAAGAACCAATTTAATCAGATCCAAACAACAGGCAAGTACCTGCACTTCAAGTTTAATCTTTATATTGTGATAGTTAATTCCCTGCCTTACATGTACCATTGATGATTATACGTAGTGCTAGAACACTGGATTTCATGTCTTGAATATTGGAGTTCATGTCTTGTTTTTCGTGTCGGGTGGGAGAATACTAAGGAGGCATGTAGTTTACCCTTTCCCCTGGATTAACTAATAGCTGTTGGTACACGACTGTCCATCAGCCGAATCTCGATTGAATTGTCTAATAGCCGTTTATGACGGCCGGATTAGCCTTATAAACCCCTACATGCCAACTATGTATTCTAAAAACAAACACAAGTTCACACAGATAGTTCTGGTCATGTTATATTTCTTGCTGGCTATTGTAGTTTCATTTCCTGTTTCATTCATTCCTGTTTCGCATATTCCTGTTTACAGCTAACTCTGAGATAATAGTGTTCTGCTAATGCTGTTTCTCAACATGATATCCAATATTTAATTGTCATAAAATATTTAGTTTAATCTTGTTGTGCACTGTGTACTTTGCTCCTTTCCTGACTGGATCTGTTGTTTAGGCGATGATGAGAACCTTGCCCCCACCTATTATGGCCCCTATAAGGCAGCAGGTGATACAGTTGCAGAGCCGGTTCCCACCCAGGAGACTACTCCTGCAGAGTAGTTAGCATTAGTTGTTTATTTCCTTTCATCTTAGTAATCGGGTTTGTCCCCGATATAATCTTGGTTCTGTAATAAACTATGGATCTGTTGTCACATTCAGTTTATGAAATCTTAGCATTCTTTTTTCCTGCTATTTTTCCTTGCCTATTTAATTATTGTGAATGAGCTAGATTTATTACCTGTGATCATGCCCTAGACAGCGTACTACCGCCGACACTGCGGCGTAGGCTGGACGTGCCCACGCACTTGTGCCCGAATATCCGGGTGCGGGTCGTGACATGTTTTTGTGGTGGCCCATGCAGGTCAAACGACTAAATTGTTCGGTTTCAACTTAGGGACCGAACAGGCCTGCAAATAAGATTGAAGAATCTAGGAAAAGCTCATTCACAGTATAGGGTCCCGATTTCAATTCTTAATATCACTTCTGATCAATTTTTCCTATCGCCCTTGATTTCCAAGTAATCTATTCTGAACTCCCTATCCCTTAATCTTACAGAATGGTCCAGACCAGGAACACAGTAGGAGGCACATCAGAACCAGCTGAGCAGAATGTGCCCGAGACCCTTGCACTCCCGCCGCCTCCATCTGTTCCGGCAGTTACTCTGGATGGAGCACAGCTACTTGGAGTGTTCCAGGGATTGGTGGAATCCCAGAAAGAGCAGACTGCACTTCTGCGGACCAGCCTCTCAGAAGCTCTTAGGTCCCAGGAGTCGCCACAAAAGAGGCCAGGAAGTGCCAAAGATTTCAAGAACCTCAGACCCCTGGAATTCTACGGAACTGAGGGTATTCTCTACGCCGATGAATGGATAGAGAACGTAGAGCGACTCCTGAAGACTGCTCGGGTCCCTGATGATCTCCAAGTAGAGTCTGCAAGCCTGCAACTGTTCGATATAGCTCGGACCTGGTTTAGAGACGAACCTCAACTATCTGCTCCTGACCTCACCTGGGAGGACTTCAAGAGACTGTTCAAGGAGAAATTCTACCCCGAAGTGGCTCGGGAAGCTCTCGAAAGCCAATTCGAGAGACTGGAACAAGGTAATCTGTCTGTTGATGAATATACTGCTGAATTTAGCAGGTTAAGCCATTTTGCGGAGTACATGGTTCGTACCCCGGAGGACAGAGCCCGTAGATTCAAGAAGGGGCTGTCTCCGGATATTTGCCTTGCTGTCACCACCAGCCGAGCTCGCACCTATGAGAAAATCTTAAACGTGGCACAAGGCGTTGAGAGAGACATGGGGCATAAGCTAAAGCGAGAAAGAGATACCGGAAATGCGGGACCCAACAAACGCCCTTTTCAACAACAACAACAGCAGAGGGCCCCGCAACAAGCTCAGCGTCCTCTCCCTCGAGCTCCAGCACCCCAACACCAGGCCCAGGGACAGAACCAACAAGCTGCTGCTTGTAACTATTGTCATAGACCAGGCCATACTTGGCAAGTTTGCAGAAAGAGGCTAGGTGTTTGTCTACTTTGTGGATCACCAGAACATCGAGTGAGGGACTGCCCCACTGCTCCAGGACGCGGACAAGCTTACGTAATGACCGTGGAGAACGCGCAGACTTTGGGAGCAGCTAATGCGCGTAAGTGATTCGTAGATACTTTTTTCTAGTATTGTTTTCGTGCCTATTGGTTCGTGACCTCAGCCCCAACTTAGTCATTTTGAACTTGCTAAATACCTGGTATGCTTTTAAATTTGATAACTATAGAAGATTTTAGAGGTTGCTATTATGCTTACTATGTGTTGTTTTGTGAACTTCAATAATTTGCACCTCCTTTTCATCATCATCTAGCGCACTTAATTTTGCCGAATTGACTTATGCTGCTATTTTATAGCCTAGTTTTGCAAGCTTACCCTTTATCGGGCTTGTTCATGACACATGTATTATTGAGGCCTGATCAACCCCACTAATACAAGTGTCTACTCAGAATCAGTGTACTACGGTCTGATCAACCTTAGCGTATTTTGATTCACACTTCGCATGACTACTTATGTGGATTGAGGTATAGTCGACTAGTATACTTGCCCCTAAAAGTGTTCGAGCATATCGTATCAGCTACATAACCGTACTAATACGAGCATGCGAATAAATGATTACCAGAATAGAATCTCAATCCATAACCGCCTGACAATCCCCATTAGAATTCTTTAAACGCCTTGATCCCTATACCTCTGTTCTACCACCTCGCCCTTAAACTCTTATTATTGATCCTCGTCTTCCCTTACTTCGGAAAGACAAAATCCTGTGTTTGATATAAGTTGAATTGTAGTGTTAGACATACCCCTCAGACCGGTCAAGTTGATGATAACCCCTTTATGACTAAGGCAATACCCTAGGTGATGTGTTTTGTGTTGCAGACTTAAAGATTCAATATCATGATTTATTAAGTTGGGACCTAGCTTTACTAGTTGTACAGCCTTAGAGGATACATAGGTAAAATTCTAAGTTGGGTAGCGACCGCAATGTTCACCTAAGAGAAACCCGTTATACTGTGACCAAGTGAGTTTGGACAGAGAGAACCCTGCCATAATTTAAATTTCGAGGACGAAATTTTTATAAGTTGGGTAGATTGTAAGCCCCTGATTTTTCAAAAATATTAAAATTTGGATTTTTCACAATTTTCTGGAATTTTCTGGGAATTTTCTGAAATTAAAATCAGGGTTTTGAATTATTACATGATTTTTAATTGATATTAAATTATATTAAAATATTATGAAAATAATATTTTTGAGTGTAAAATGGAAAACTGGACTTAGGGTAATTTTTCTGGATTTTTCTGGGCCTCGGACCTATTTTTAAATGCCTAAAAACTATTTTTATTAATTAATTAATTATTTAAATTATTTATTTATTTATTTATTATTTATTTTTATTTTCTTTCTTTTTCCTTGGGCCGGCCCGGCACATTGGACCGGCCCGCTAAGCCCAGCCCGACCACTGCGGGTCGGATCCGGGTCCGCCCGCCCGACCCGGCTCCTCACCTGTGCCCGCCCGCAAACCCGGTCACCGCTGCCCTCCCCACGACCTCCGCGTGGCCGCGATTCCCTCCGCCTCCGGCGGCCAGCCACCCCTCAACCTCCCCCTCTTCCGCTCCACCACCAGCCCCCGCGGCCCTCGCCGCCTTGGCCGGCCTCCCCGACCTCCTCCCTTCCCTATAAAACCCACACCCCTCCGGCTCCCTCTCCCCTCCGATCCGCCACCACCGGCCCCGGTCAGCCGCCGCTTCCCGCCAGCACCACCGCCCGCGCCACCTCGCCTCCGCCGCGCCGAACTCCTCCTCCCTCTCCCCTCGCCGGACCCAGCCACCATCTCCTCCCCCTTCCTCCTCCTCGACGCCAGGAGCTCCGCCCGCAGCAGCAGCAGCCGCCTTTGCAGCCGCCTCCCGTCGGCCTCCGGCACCGCCCCGCCCTACGCCGTGCCTCCGCCTCGCCCCGGCGAGCGTCGTCCCGCCTCCTCGGCGCTCCTCCGGCCGGACCGCCGCCGGTAGCCCCAAACCAGAACGAAACCCTAACCCTAATTTGAATCTCGTGTCGGCGTGTCGGACACGACACGGACACGGTTTGACCCTGATTTTTGGGTCCCCTTCAGGTGCGTGTATCTTTTTGCTCGTAGCTCCGTTTTCGATTCCGCAAATTGCGTTGTGAAGCCTGTATGACCCTCTCGGTGTCCGGATAAACTGTTCGGGATATCGCGTCCTGTGGTAATCGCACACCGCGATCCAAAAACAGGAAAAACCAGACCCTGTTTCACCCCGGAACCGAGTACGTCCCGCCAAACGGGACGACTTGGTCGCGTGCAGTCTTCACAGATACGTACGCATCATCGATACGGACGTGTGAGTTTTCGTGGAAGCTGATTCGGGTGTGCGTGCACACCGGAATCAACGCGTATCCGCGGACATCGCCCCGTATCTGCCTTTTCGGCAATTCGCCCTAACTTCGTGTACACTCGTCAGATCGAGACGAAACTTGCGCCATCGGACTCGTAGCGATACGTTGGTCCTGTGGGTCAGGTTTGGTTCGATTCTGAGAACGTTGACGAAATCGCGTGTCGTGGGCCCCACAGGCCCCGCTCGACGGGCGATTTTGTGTTCGGCTCACCGGAATCCAAATCTGGAAGTTCCGTTGGGTTCGTAACAGCGTTCCTGACCTGTTGACACTAAGTTTGGTGAAATTGGAGACCGTTGACCCGGACACGTTTTTCGGTGCAAAGCGGGCCCAACGGCGGACCCCGTTTTGACCCGAAATTACCGTTTTTGCCCTTGTCTCCAAATTGGACCCAAGGACAGGCGTTTCTAGCTATTTGACATCTTCTGAGAGTGATGGTAATGTCTATTTCAGCTTTTGGACTCATCTCTGGACTTTTCTTCCAAGAACCAATTTAATCAGATCCAAACAACAGGCAAGTACCTGCACTTCAAGTTTAATCTTTATATTGTGATAGTTAATTCCCTGCCTTACATGTACCATTGATGATTATACGTAGTGCTAGAACACTGGATTTCATGTCTTGAATATTGGAGTTCATGTCTTATTTTTCGTGTCGGGTGGGAGAATACTAAGGAGGCATGTAGTTTACCCTTTCCCCTGGATTGACTAATAGCTGTTGGTACACGACTGTTCATCAGCCGGATCTCGATTGAATTGTCTAATAGCCGTTTATGACGGCCGGATTAGCCTTATAAACCCCTACATGCCAACTATGTATTCTAAAAATAAACACAAGTTCACACAGATAGTTCTGGTCATGTTATATTTCTTGCTGGCTATTGTAGTTTCATTTCCTGTTTCATTCATTCCTGTTTCGCATATTCCTGTTTACAGCTAACTCTGAGATAATAATGTTCTGCTAATGCTGTTTCTCAACATGATATCCAATATTTAATTGTCATAAAATATTTAGTTTAATCTTGTTGTGCACTGTGTACTTTGCTCCTTTCCTGACTGGATCTGTTGTTTAGGCGATGATGAGAACCTTGCCCCCACCTATTATGGCCCCTATGAGGCAGCAGGTGATACAGTTGCAGAGCCGGTTCCCACCCAGGAGACTACTCCTGCAGAGTAGTTAGCATTAGTTGTTTATTTCCTTTCATCTTAGTAATCGGGTTTGTCCCCGATATAATCTTGGTTCTGTAATAAACTATGGATCTGTTGTCACATTCAGTTTATGAAATCTTAGCATTCTTTTTTCCTGCTATTTTTCCTTGCCTATTTAATTATTGTGAATGAGCTAGATTTATTACCTGTGATCATGCCCTAGACAGCGTACTACCGTCGACACTGCGGCGTAGGCTGGACGTGCCCACGCACTTGTGCCCGAATATCCGGGTGCGGGTCGTGACATGTATTGAAACTGTTGTTAGAGTTGTACTCGTCCATCCTGACTGGATAACATTTTTAGGAGTTAAGCCGGAGGTGTCGTAGTAGAGACTGTTTAGCTGGACTTAAGTGCTACCTTGCAGAGTTCCTGAGGGACTGAGTTCCATTTAGCATAGTATTATATTATATATTTTTGTACTGGATTTGTCTCCAGCAACTTGAATTTGAGATATTATTACTTTGATTCCTAGACTTATGTTGGTGTTGCTAGACTTATTTAGACATATTGATGAGGATGACTATCTAGACTTGTGACTTTGAGACTTCTATTACTTTATATCTTATCATGTATTTTATCTTCCTTCTAGATTATTGTGATTGAGTATTTCCATTATCATTATATATTGTCATTGTCCTCCTTATGGAGTTAAGACATCATTGACAGGGTATGATTATTATTGTGTGAGATTGATAGTTAGTATTGTTGACCTAGACAAGTTATACCACCGTTGTTGTGGCATAGTCTGGATGTACCATGTACTCGCTCCCCGATCATTCGGGTGCGGGTCTTGATAGGATCGTATCTCGAGAAATGACTCAGCGGCAGAGTCGCGAAGGACCTTCCTGCTTTGTTAGTTTTTGTTGCTCGTTTTCGATGCCACTTTGTTGCTTTCGCGTTGGTTCTATGAATAGATTTTCTTAAACGGTTTTGATAGATTTTATTGCTTTCATTCTTTGGACTTTGCATTTGTATCAAATTCTGGGAGAAAGAGAAGAGGAGATATTGATCGTCTGTTCGTGCCAGTACATATGATCAAGTAGGCGATGCTCGAATGGAGTACTGAAGCGTCATCTTTCTCCTTAGCGATTCACCAACTAGTGAGTGGCTTTATCTTTGGGGGACCCTTCTTTCCAAGTCTTCACACTTAATAATATGATTCTCTTATTGCGTTTCGATCAACGATACTATAATAATAATAATAACTGAGTCAAGATAATAAGAAGTATACTTGGAACACTAGATGCCTGTCACACAATTTAAAAAATGATTATACTGTACATGCTTGTTCGCTACGAATGTGCTTTTATCATGTTTCAGTTGTAGCTAGAATTTATTGATCTATGATTATGTAATGAGTAGTACATACTTTCACAATATGACCACTTGAGCAGGTAGACTATGCAATCAGGCTATACTTGTCAAGCCCCGACTTCGTAGAGTCCATAATCGTCCCTCGGACGTGATGTCGTACGTGCCTAGGTTACGAAATACATAAATCAAGAAGATAAAACGTAATGGTTTTCATAGAAAATACCGAGTCGTAGTAGAAGCTTTATAGAGTCAATATTAAAAACACAGTGTATGCGAAGTGAAACTCTTTATCATTAATTGTAGCAGTTACAAAGGCTTGAATAGCCCCATTGAATATGCCAAGTTGGCTTACAATACTCGTTAATCTCTCTTGTTCACAAAGGATTTCTACCGTTCCATACATCACGTCTTTGTATATCCAAGCTAAGACCTCGCACCTGAGTACCTGAAAGAGGGTGCCCATAAATATGAGTCAGTACGCAACTTGTACTGCTAAGCAGGATAACCCACTTGCCTAAACCTACACTAAGTGATCATGGAAAGCATTATAGCTATCTTTCTATTAGAACTTAGATAAATTTTAGTTCATTGAGGAATGAATTAAAAGCAATAAAGTAGGTTTCGCATGGTAAAGATTTAAGTATGCAAGCACATACACATGTTAACATTAAATCACTTAAGCAGGCAAACATGTTATACTCGAATCTCTTTCAGTAACTAAGCATGTCATATTCAGATCACGTTATTAACTAAGCAAGTCATACTTGTATCACGTAAGTAATACTTGAAACATTTAAAACCGTGTCACTTTATCCTTGGCACTTATCATAGCCGATTTGTACACCCTTTTTCGAGGCAAGGTAGATGCTTATTGATGGGCCCACCCTAGCACCCGGCAAAGTGCAAACTCTTCTTCCTGTTTGAAATATATCTCGATAGCATACCAACTATTTATCTATATAAAGGTCAACGGTGATATTATCGACACCATGAAGGATTATTCCATGACATTATTGTGATATCCTCCCAGTAGTTGCAAGCCCTCTAGAGGTCCCGCAATGCCCCGCCCAATAGCGACTCTTTTATTTTCCCCTAGGTAGACAAGGTTTAGGTACAACAGGATACCGATCCAGGAAACATTAAACCTTGTACACAAGTTGTCCATGACCATGCAAATACATGAATTGTTATCTATGACACAAATGAATGACACAGAGCAGAATTAAGCAGTATTATTTATGAACTTATGCCATATTTCCAACTAGTAAGTACGGTCGAGGAACAATTCCAACTCAACCCACTATATTTCCAATATCTCTTCCTTTGTAATCACTGGGAGGAACAAGTCCAAATCGCCCTACTATATTTCCAACATCTTTTTTTTTGTAAGTACGATCAAGGAACAAGTCTAACTTTCCCTACTAAACTTCTGTCTCTATTCCATTTGTATGTACGGTCGAGGAACCAGTTTACTCGCCCCACCAAATTCACGCACCTTATTTCTTTCGTCTTCTAAATCATTCGTTCCTTGGAGACCGGTAGTCACCAATTATTTTGAGGCACAGTATCTTTTTCGATATCGTATTTCTCTTAGACCCAAAGGCCCCCGAAGTACTGAGTCACCACATCCCTTCTTGACACAGTGTTCCTTGGTGTCTTATCCCTGATCGATATTTTATGGCATAGTTTTGATCTGACACAGTCGCACGGTTACGAACCATGATTGTACGCTTCATTTCTACGAAGCATTCTTATGGTATTCTCGTGCACGGATGCACATTTCCATCTCTCTTTTCGATACTTGTGCGCTTAACGCACGCCTCGATATACTTTGTTTCAATGTTCTATCTTAGTATTTAACTTATGTTCCGACTTCTGTTTCTCTGAACCATGTAAGTTGAATCTATGAGATCACTAGCATACAACTGATGTGTTTTATAAAGCATGAAGGAGTAGAGAAGAAGGGTCAGAGCCCACCCACCTTTACTTATCTGCCTCGCCGTTCTATCGAGCCGACATAGCATAATGATCCACCTGAGTCGATACAGCCTATCCTTAATTTTGTAGTCTGATGTGAAGCATTATTTACTTAACTGGTATAACCATGCGAGCAGGCTATGTTTCTCAATCATTTGATATAATCAGATTCAAGGAAGACTACACCATCACTTAAATCCTGCTATTTTTGTACTGCTCTGAACTATCTCACTAATTTCGTTGCACAACACTTGACTCCGTACATTTGTCCACATCGAGGAGATAAATCAAACATCAGAAAGTTCTACGTAAAGCTTGTAAATGAAACCAAAACTCGAATCAATACTTGTTCTTGAATCTTTCTTATTATAATTCAAGCAACTTGATGTCTCATTCCCATTCTGACTTATGTTATGCAACCAACCCAAATGTCTCATTTTAATCCGACTCAACATAATGCACCGTGCAGAGCGGGGCATTAAATAATATACCACTCAAAAAAATGTTTGTCATCGAACCAAAACCCATGTTCGTTCTGTTTCGATAATATTTAACCTTCATTTTAAATACTGGCTCAAATTTACTATCTCTATTTCGTGTGCAATGCTCGTTCAAATTTTTGTTTACTCCATACCGCTTCCCTACCGCTCAATATGAGTTCAGTATATCCTTTAGTTTGGATTCGTACACATATTTAAGGGTCCCCGAAATATATGCATTTTAGCCAAGCTTAGTGATAGCGAAGTCGGACAAGTTGCAGGCTCGACTTTGTTTCTAAAATACCAACTATTTATGCCTTCGACTGAACTGGCATTAGTGTCTATTCTCGTAACTCATTCGCATGTGCACTATTTCTGAACACCTGATTTCTCGCTACAATTTTCTATGCACCACATGATTCATAAATGCCTACCATCTTTATATATTTTGTACTAACAAATCTAACTTACGTATTGCATCGAGTCATTATGTAATCTGAATGCAATAAGCCTTCGCAACACTTTATGTTTCCTCAAATCTTTTGCGTTGAAAAATCCCGCGCATGCGATGGGTCAAGCCCTTTGCGCATGCGATGGGTCAAGCCCTTTGCGCATTCGATCACAATGAGTTTTCTGCAATACACTTATGTCCAACTATTAGCCACCTCTTATCTAACTATTTCAGAAGTATTAGTTGATATGGACTGAGCCCAATATATGCAAGAGTCGTATGCCTCAAATCACCCTATCGCTCGTATCATCTATTTCTCGCGATTATCCTTTCTGAACTGCTGATGCATCAACGTCTAATTTCACCCCCGCTAGGCGACTTACCCAGACAATGTACTAAGTCTTCCCGATGTAAGGGACTAACTTAAACCGACTATTCACATAAATCTCATTTCTCAAAATACTCGGGTATGCTATCGTACCCGACATATATCGCTAGCATTGATAGAATCAATAACCAACGCTAACCATCCTTCGGTTCTCGCAATAAAATTGATGACGTTCAAAGGCATCACTCTATCCGACACCAATATTTTATCTGGTGCATCTAAGGCTACATACTCTATCGAGTACGAAATTACCAACCATCAAAATCCTGCTATGTTATATTCAGCCGAAGCCTATTCCATCGAATTCTTAAATTAATATTGGACCACTTAGACTTATCTTCAATAAACACCACTCAGTATTCATCATCAATGCAATCTCTTATGCGTCATCTTCTGTGTCATCTTATGGGTCTCCAATGGTTACTTTGATTATGCGGTCAAGTCTCTAGGGTCATCTGCCTTGAAGCTACGCTTGATAATTGTAGATCATCAACGATAGACAGTTACTAAGAAACATGTTATATCTTATTCCGAAGCCAAACCAATTTTGTCAAGTTCTATAGGATCCTACCCAAATCTGAGAATATGTTTCAAATTCTAAAAATGCATGCACTACCTGCCAACATATTCGTTAGCCAAGAAAACATCTAGCCGTCTAAGGTCTGAGTCTAACTACCCTTAAATCAATATCCGAGATACTCTATATACAGTGAAACCATCCTCAATTGAATCATTATCCTCCATATCTTATCTCACTAACTCTATCATTCTGCCGTGAATCCATCAAGTAAATTTTTGGCCAATCGATACGACTTCGCGTATCGTTACTCGCAATTTTCTGAATTGTAAATATTACTCCGTTTTGTATCATTTATTCTGCTTAAGTTTCCTGTGCAATCCATTTCGCTTGAGCGATACTGTAATTCACCCCGACGTCAAGTTCGACCGAGTTTCCTTAAATTTATATCCCTTATGATCCTTGCTCCCATTTTGATCGTTCCTATCGCAATGTTAATTTTTATACTTTTTGTGCGTCTCGCACAGTCTTGATGACTTGGGCACAATTCTCTATGATAAGTTAATTCCAACTATATCTATTCTGATATGCCATGTCCATCTATATTTCGTAGAAAACTTGCCTATGCTCGTTGCATCATCTTGTTATTATCTGCCTCCGTTATATCCCCATTACGTAACCTAGATACGGATCAAAGTCACATGCAACAACGATCAAGTCCTCGAAGTTTATGTGACACGAATCATTTCTAAATCTTTTATTCCCAACGAGTTCCTCTGCTCGGCCAACAGTTTTCTTGCATTAACAAATACACGGATTACGCTTGTTACTCCTAGATTTGCAATGATCCCTTGCGCACATGTGTGCACCTAGCCGCTATCGATTTCCTTTGCGTTTCTCGGCCCACTGTCCGACTTACACTTTCTGAATTCTCGTTCGATATAACATTTGTTCGACTCGAGAGTCTGTTCTCGGTCGTTCGAACATAATGTATCGAAGAATAATTGAGTCACATATTGCTTTGCAATTTTCTAAATGAGTCTCGGAACTACCCCATCCGTTACGGAAAAATCTATCGTTGTCCATGCGAACGTTCCAACGCACAATCACTTCGTTGTATGGCGTATACCACATAGATATTGAGCCACTCTTCGTATCGCACTTCCTCTGCCTTGATCCAATATCTATTTCGAACATTCTATCCCATAATGATTCTACTGACCACGAACTCGGCATTCGCTTACTAGAAGTCAGACATAATCCACGCCAACATACACCCTCACTTACTATTTATGTTGATCCAGTCCGTTGCATCTCGTACAATATTTTCTTCCCGATATTTCCAAGCTATTACTCAAACCATTCAACCCATTTGTTATTGTTTCGATGGTACCATATATATAATATCGTTCGAGAGATTGACTTGTTATACATTATGCAACAAACATCACTCGAATCGACTTGCTGCACGCTATGCAACAATGTCACGTGGTGTTACTCGGTATTACAATCGATAAAGAATAAAAGTAGCAAACACAAACAATATGTTAATTTTATATAGACTTGTTGTATGGAACATCCAGTGTAGCATAGACTAGAGTCAAGAGTCGTTTGAATCATGGAAGCAACTTTGAATTTGTGATAAAATAAATGATTATTCAAGGAAGTTAACCGGGCGCTCTAATACCACTTTGTCACACCCCGACTCTGTATAGTCGATAATCGTCCCCCAGACGTGATATCGTGCATGCCTAGGTTGTGCAACACACAAAGCAATAAGATAAAATATAATAGTTTTCATAGAAAATACTGAGTCACATCAAAATATTTATAGAGTCAATATGAAACACACAGAGTATGCGAAGCGAAGCTCTTTATTGATAATTGCAGTGGTTACAAAGGCTTGAATAGCTCCATTGAATATGTCGAGTTGGCTTACAACACTCGTTGATCTTTCTTGCTTAAAACGAATTTTTACCATTCCATACATCGCGTCTTCGTATATCCAAGCTAAGGCCTCGCACCTGAGTACCTGAAAGAGGGTGCCCATAAACGTGGGTCAGTACGCAACTTGTACTGGTGAGCAGGATAATCCACTTGCCTAAACAAACACTAAGTGATCATGGCAAGCATACAGATTTATAGTGATATTTCTATTAGAACTTAGATAAATTTTAATTCAATGAGGCATACATCAAAAGTAGTAAAGTAGATTTTGTATGGTAAAGATTTAAGTATGCAAGAAGGTACACATGTTAACATTGAATCACTTAAGCAGGAAAATATATTATACTCGAATCTCTTTCGGTAACTAAGAATGTTATATTCGATCGCGTCATTAACTAAGCAAGGCATACTTGTATCGCATAAGTAATACTTGAAATGCTTCAAACCACGTCACTTTATCCTTGGCTCTTACCATAGCAAATTTGTACACTCTTTCCCGAGGTAAGGTAGACGCTCATTGATGCGCCCACCCTTGCACCCAACATAGTGCATACTCTTCTTCCTGTTTGAAACATATCTCGATAGCATAACAACTCTTTATCTATATGAAGGTTATTGGTGATATTGTCGACACCATGAAGGACTATTCTCTAAAATTATGTAACCACCCAATCGAGTTGCAAGCCTTCTGAAGGTCCCATAATGCCCCGCTCAATAGCGACTTTTTTATATCCCCCTAGGTAGACTCGGTTCTGGTGCGATTGGATACCGATCCAAGAAACATTAAACCTTGTGCACAAGTAATCCATGACCATGCAAATACATGAATTTCTATCTATAACATAAATGCATGACACGGTGTAGAATTAAGTAGTATCATTTATAAATTTATGCCACGTTTTCAACTTGTAAGTACGGTCGAGGAACAAGTCCAACTCGCCCCACTATATTTCCAACATCTCTTCCTTTGTAAGTACGGTCGAGGAACAATTCCAACTCGTCCCACTAAACTTCCATCTCCATTCCATTTGTAAGTACAATCGAGGATCAAGTCTACTCACCCCACCAAATCCACGCACCTTATTTCTTCTGTCCTCCAAATCATTCGTTCCGTGGTGACCCGTAGTCAGCAATTATTTTGAGGCACAATGCCTTTTCCGGTATCGTATTTTGCTTAGACCCAAAGGCCCTGAAGTACTAAGTCACCATGCAGCTTCTCGTCAAAGTGTTCCATGGTGCCCTATCCCTCATCGATAGTTTTGTTATAATATTTTGATCTGACACAATTGCATGGTTTCGAAACGTGATTGCACGCTTTATTTTGATGACGCATTCTTATGATATTCTCGCGCACAAATGCACGTTTCCATCTCTCGTTCGATACTCGTGCGCTTAACGCACGCCTCGAATAGTTTGTCTCAATGTTCTATCTTAGTGTTCAACTTATGTTCTGACTAGTGTTTCTCCGAACCACGCACGTTCAATCTATGAGATCGCTAGCACGCAACTGATGTATTTTATTAAACATAAAGGAGTAGAGGAGAAGGGTCAGGGCCCACCCTCCTTTACTTATCTGCCTCGCCGTTATGCCGAGCCGACATAGCCTATCGCTCCACCTGAGTCGATACAGCCTATCCCCAATTTTTGTGGTCTAATGCGAAGCATGATTTACTTAACTGATATAACCATACGAGCAGGCCATGCTTCTCAATCATCCGACCCGAGCGAATTCAAGGAAGACTGCACCATAGCTTAAGTCCTGCTATTTTTGTACTGCTCTGAACTAGCCTACTTATTTCGTTGTAAGATACTTGACTCTGTGCAATTGTCAACATCGCGACGATAAATTGAACCTTAGAAAGTTCCACGTAAAGCCTGCAAATAAAACAAAAACTCGAATCAATACTTGTTACTGAATCCGTCTTATTATAATTCAAGCAACTCGATGCCTCAATCCCATTCTGACTTATATTATGCAACCAACCCAAATGTCTTGTTATCACATTCGTTCCCTGATTTCGTATTCCTATACTTGGTTGTGTATTATATTTCTGTATTTTATAAATTGGATTTTGAGAGAGACTACCCGAGACCTGTAGGAACCCATTTGGCAATTGCTATAGACCCGTATTAGGACCCGAACATAGATGGAATCCCTAAAACCGGTTTACTATTAAACCACTAGACTTGTGCTTTCTTGGACAGCTGAGAAGAGTTAGGGTCATGGATTTATGAGGTAGATGGATGAGATTAAATTATATCTCATATATAAGCCTTTACATTCTCTCTCTTCTTTATTCCTTTCATTTCTCTTTCTTTTCCTCTCATCCTCCCCAACTTTTAAGCCCAAAACCTCCAAACCCTAGATCTAGCCTAGGAGTTTTACTACTTTCTTCTCTTTGGAAGATATTAGTGTTAGGGTTACCTAACACTTGAGACAAGTATATCTTGCACAAAGTGAAGAAACCAAAAATTTTAGAATATTTTATTTCTTTAAATTTTCTTGAATATTTTTAGCTTATAATGAGCATCTAGTGATCCTCAACAAATTTAGTATTTGACAATTTTGATTTTGATGAACGGTTTGGAGTAGATCTAAGTTTCAAAGTTAGGGTTTTACGAATTTAATGGATTTGAATCTCTTACAACTTGAAAATTTTAAAAACTAATTATCCCATGTCGTAGGGAATTACATTTTATTAAATTTTAACTTTTGAAACGTCAAATTTTGAGTTAAAATAAAGTTTCTATAAAACAAGTTTTTAGAATTTTTATGTCGGTTGAGGAAGAAGAACAGTGCTGGCGTAAAATCGTGCAGAAGTCCCTGGTGAAAAAACTGTGCAAAAGCCCCTACGTAAAAACTGTATAGAACCCATGTGCGTATAACTGCACAAAAACCCTTCTTTCTGCGTATAACTGCGCAAAAGTCCCTCCTTTTGCGTAGAAAGTGCGCAAAAGCCCTCCCCTTTGCGTATAATTATGCAAAATTCAATTTTGGAAGTAAAAACTACGCAAAAGCCCCTCCCTTGCGTACTTTTTGCACATATTTGCTTTTTTTGACTGTTTTGTATGCGGATGAGCTATTTTTGACTATTTTGTACGCGAATGAGCTAATGTTAACTGTTTTGTACGCAAAAAAAGTTACTTTTGCCTATTTTAAGCCTTTTTGACCGTTTTGTACGCAGAAAAGCTATTTTTGCCCTTTTTTTACTACTTTGCCTATTTTTGGCTACTTATGTCTGTTTTTGTTATTTTTTTTCAATTAGTTGGATTTCTTATCAAATCTTTGTGACCTTGTATGTGATAGTGAATTAAGAACTTATATGTTTCCTTATTATCTGAATAATGACAAATGCTTGATGTACACCATGATAAAATTATAGGCCCAAGTAGAACTTTATAGTTGAAGCACTAGCCGTATACCTGACCCGATATCCATGCTACGATGTGAGCTGAGGAATTTTACTTGATTTAACTAATTAACCATAGAATCTTGACTTGACTACTTGTATCCGTGCTGATACTCCTTAATATCGCACCAAGTGTGCTATTTTACTCGTGCACCGAGGTGCTAGATATATACTGCGATATTATGTTATATATTCTTGTTACATGCTTGTTAGTACTAAAAATAAGAATTGCACAGAATGCCTGTAGCTAGTCAGAATAGCGTGGTTAGATTACCTGATTGATTGTTGTATTACGCTCAGAATGAGTCCATATTGGAACCGTAAGAACCAATGCGGATTCATCCCTAGTATACCCGTACCAAGGTACGATATCTAGGAGGATAATTGTGTGACCACGATACAAGATTCCAGATAACCGTATGCTTAACTAGGTAACTAAAAGTTATAGCAACATTGGGAGGGAACGATCCCGAGATCGTGCATATCGAGCATGTTATAGATATTAATCATGGGGTGCAAGGCTAGCCACCAGGATAGTATATATCATCTACACTAGTGGAGTGCAGTATCCAGGCACTAATATTATTATAACCGAGCCAGTATCCCACTATAGAGGAAAATTGGAACTGTTATTGATTATTTAGCACAGTAGCCTTGCGAGGGACTGGTGCATTATATTTTTATTCATGTTGTATATTATTGGTTCGGCTAGCCATACTCGGATATATCACGATTTAAGGATCCAATTATATTGCATTAATGGGGTTACCCAAACATCACCTAGCAAGCCATAGGATTGATTGGCTGTTTAATTAAATTATGTTTGATTGTGTATTCCCATCTGCCAAGTTGCTTCGAGAAATGGACTGTCATGCCACAATGATTCAACCATTGTCCTTGTTTGGTTATAGGATTGGACTATTGTGTTACGATAGGCTATGGACCAAACTATGGTACAAATACCTTTGGTTTGACCAATTTTGTGGACTGTACTCTATCTCGGTATAGTTCGGCATCGCTTGTCCTTGTTTGGTTGTAGAGATTTTGTTGGTGGCCCATGCAGGTCTGTTTTTAGACTTTTGGGGTATTTTTATAGGATTCTTAATCAACACTTGTCCTCCTTGATATTCTGAATATGTTCTCTATGTCACCCTTGAACTGATAAGTTGTTGCATTATTGTTCCTTCTCGTCCTATCCTTAAAACCTTGTATTCCTTTCCTCTAGAGGCACTTCATCCTCGGTTATCCAAGCAGGCTTGGCAGAACAAACAGTAAGGCTGGATTCCTTATGACGTCAGCCATAGGCGAAACTTCCTCCTGGTCAGGTTCAAGTGGAGATAGTTGTAGTGGTAGAGCCAGTGGTCCAGCTGGGCCAGACAGATGAGCCAGTAGTTGAGCAGGCAGGGCAACCATTACCTCATATTCCAGTACTTCCAGCAATGCCAGCAGTACCAACAGCAGCACTTGGTAATTTAGTATGGGTATTTAATTTTAGAAATATAATATTTATATTAATGTGATGATTGTAATAACTATTTATGTTGAGCTTTAATTATTGTGGCTAGTATTATTTATTTTAGTTAGAGGCTTGTAATTAATTGATTAATTAGAGAGACTATAAATAAGTTAGACTTATCACATATGGACTTACTTAATTTTATCATGACAAATAGTGAGCCCAACTTAGACCCAAGTCCATTAGTCATTCCACTAATTTAATTAGGAAGGATTAGTGTAATTACAATTAGTTAAAAACTTCCAATTATACCCATCCTTAATTATTCCTCAAATACAACATGTAGGGGATAATTTGGACATTTGATATTGCTTGAGGAAGGAAGAAAGGGGACGGCCATAGAAAAGAGGAGATTCTCCTCTCTCTCTCTCTCTCTCTCTCTCTCTCTCTCTCTCTCTCTCTCCTCATTTGCATTTTATTTTGTGTCCAAATTCTAGATTCCCAATTTTCCAAATTCTTTCCATTGAAATTCCACACAATTCACCACCAATTCCTTCTTAATTCATCATTCTTGGAGCCTTGAAGTTTGGAGAAGCAAGGAGCACAAGGAGGAGAAGCTTTTGAGCTAGAGACCGTGTTCGGATCGTGTCCAATTGCATTTTTATTGGGAATCCATCTCCTAATTAGTAATTCATGAATTTTCCTCTCATTGTAGCTTATTAATCATGCATTTGACAATTAAGAATGATCCCATGGTATAGGACCACCTATAGGAATAATTTCTAGGCTAATTGGCTTTGTATTGTGAGATTTATGTGGTAATTTGTGTGTAGGTTGAGAGAATTATGAATTTGACACCTCAATTGTGTGTCATGAGACTAATTAGATATAATTGAACTTAGATCGGGGTTATGGGACTAGGTACGTGTCCACAAATGGATACATATAGGCCGTATCATGGTATCTTGCGATACGGTGTGATACAGAGTCAGTTTTGGGTGAATTGCATGAATTCTTTTCATAATGTGTTGTAATAGTTTCTAATAGTTGTAATTATGTATGTACGACTTATAGGAATGGGTAATTGTAGATTATGGGAAGTTTGTAACTTCATTGGGATGAGTATCATAGGTATCCTAGTATGCACTATAGTTGTTTGTCTTAATGTCTCTCTCTCTATATATATATATGTGTATGTATAGTTATATTTATATGTGTGTGTGTATGTGTTTGGTTAGTGTATATATATATATATATATATATATATATATATATATATATATATATATATATATATATATATATATATATATATATCGGGTGTGTGTCTAAGTGTGTGAGTGAGTTAGTGTCAATGTGCATCAGTAGGGGAGGAAGTGCAGTGTATGTACACACAGTTGGTGAGGGAATCGGGTCTCATTAGTTAGCAGATTGAGGAGCAGTTTTGTAGCAAGTGCAGCATTAGCAGCATGGTATAGCAGCAATGCATCAACAGCAAGAGCAACAGCTGCAGAAGCAAGAGCAGCAACTGTAGCAGCAAGGCATCAGCAATCAAGCAGTATAGCATGCACAACAGAGTGCATTTAGCAAGTGAAACTGTAGCAGCAACTGACAACAACTACAATAACAACTGCAGCAACAACTGACAACAACTACAACAACAACTGCAGCAGCAACTGGCAGCAACTAGCAATGCATCGAGCAAGCCACTACAACAGGTAGTAATGCAGTGTGCATCAAGCAGCAACTGCAGCAGCTAGCATAGCAAGTATCAGAGCAACTGCAGCAGCTAACAATATAGTATCAATAAGCCAGTACAGCATTAGCAGCAAGAGCAGTATCAGAAACAACTAGTAGCAAGTACAGCAGCTTGCACTAGCAGCAAAGAGCAGTCACAACAAGAGCAGTACCAGCAGTAATTAGTAGCAAGTGCAGCAGCTTACACTAACATCAAGTACAAGCAGTCACAATAAGAGCAGTATTAGTAGCAAGTGCAGCAGCTTACACTAGCAGAAATTACAAGCAGTCACAACAAGAGCTGTATCAGCAGCAAGTGCAGCAGCTTGCAGTACAAATGCAACAGAGTAGCAGCAAGAGCAGTGGAGGCAAGTGAGTGTTTAAGGGTAGTATTTGTGCAAGTGCTTAGAGTGTATGTCATTTTGGGGTGCCAGGTTAGAGTTAGGATTTGGTTTTAGAAGTGTTGTGTGCCAGAGCCTGTTCAGGAAAGTATTTAGTGTCATATGGATAGATACCTCAATTTAGATACTTGAGTATATATATATATATATATATATATATATATATATATATATATATATATATATATATATATATATATATATAGATATATAGATATAAAAGAAGTGAGAATTACCTATACCTTGATATAAGCTAAGGTAATAATATTAGGTGTATAGTGGATTGGTAAGTTAGCTAAGTTATAAGTTATCACCCAGGTCTTGGAGAGAATTATATATTAGGTAATATATTCACATACTAAGTAAATAGGTAGTAGCAGTAACTAGTATATATGAGTATATATATAATACTTACTATTATTAGCTAATCTAGCAGTTTATCTAAGGGATTGACTTAGAAACTAAACCAAGACCTAGTATAGCTAGTATTAGCTAGTTAATGATCATTTGAGACCCATTAACTTAACATGGACCTAGATGCATGCATTAGGGTATTTTTAATCCATTTCTTCTTTTATTACATAATTTAACTTGATAATTCCTAAAATAGGTTTGTGTGACACCAGCTTGAGCATCGAGAGACACACCTTGCTCAGGACCTCAGGCGAGTATATTTCTCTGTTAGTTTTTATTTCATAATAGTGTATATATCTCATGTTCTAGAACTGTATACTTGATTCTGACACAGTAGTTTTACGGACTGGTACTACATAGATCCTGTCAGGAGATGTTATCCCATACCGTGTTCAGCGGATACTCCTTCACATGTATTTTATCGTGTGTATTGGGTATTGATTTATTGTATTTCGTGTTCACACGCTGCTCGTGTTCAGTGTGCTTATATTACTATACACACCCTGCTCATAATCAATGTCCTATATTCGTGTTCGTAATGTGTCGTGATTGGATCCATTGGTATTAGTTGGGGATGGGGAGTAGGAGTTGATTATGTGATCAAAGCTCCAGTATATTTGTGTATATTTTGATTACATACCACACTTGTAATGGAGTTACCATATTGTATTCGTGTTCAACCTAAACCGATCACATAATGAACTTGTATTCCAAGGCACATTGGTTAGATTTTAGTTATTCCTTTTTATTGCAGATATTCATATTGCTTGTTCTTCATTCCAGTACATTGCATGTTCATTCTAGTTTATTTTATTCTATTGTTTAGTTATCTTGTATTCTTTTTTATTATCTGTTTTATATGCTCGATTATATATTTGAAACTGCTTTCAGAGGTATGTACTTTGCTCCAATCCTGACTGGAGATATTTTTTCAAGATGATTGGCTCATAGATCAGTGTCCTATATTCTATGGGCCGCAGGAGGGTATACCATTAGAGGATACTCCGATAGACCAAGAGGACTTAATTGTAGAGCCCGAGGAGGTTTAGTTTATTTTGGTGGATTTGTATTAGACTGTTATTGAGATTTATGGCATGTATATTATTTCAGACTTATGGATTGTATATTTTTTTTTCTTCGTTATTCCATTAGTGCTCTATCTTTCTTAGTTTGTATTATGATTGAGTATAGTTATATTTGTTAGATACCATATTGTTCCTCCTTTTGGAGTTGAGACAATTGACCAGTACCATATATATATTATTGAGATGTTAGTTAGTTAGTTAGAGTTAACCGAGACAGCTTTCTACCGCTGACGCTGCAGCGTAGGCTGGACGTACCCACATACTCCTGCCCGAATATCTGGGTGTGGCTCATGACACATTTTTAGTAGTGGCCCATGCAGGTCTAGAGTCGCAAGTAGAGCGACATCGTAGTAGTGCTCACCTAGAGTACTGCTACGATCCTGCTTTAGGAAAAAGGATTTAGGATGATAGTATACTCAATCACAACTAGAAAATATTTTCAATATCTGTTTTGCTATCCTTATCTATTGAATGTTTGCTTTACTTTGAATAAAATATGTCCTTCATTGATGATATCATATCTTACTCAATATTGATTCATTTGTTCTATCTATCTTCAGGATGTCGTCGAAGATGCGTTCCCAGTGCTCAGGTGACATGTCAGCGCGGTCAGTCACTTCATCGCCTATGAGGGCAGCACCAGCAGATGTTGTTCTAGCAGCTACATTCCAGAGGTCCGTTTCACCAATCCAGGTGGGCATTTCTGAAGCAGCTTTCGGAGGTGCTCTACCTCCGGTGCAGAGGGCAGCGCCGGCAGTTTTAGGGGATCTTCCACCCCCACCATCCACAGTCGATCAGACACAGATGTTTGTGCTTTTTCAGCAGATGATAGAGGCACAACAGTGTCAGTCAGAGGTTATACGGCAGAGTATTGAGAATGCTCACCAGATTATGCTCGTAGTAGTTGAGAGAACCACCTTAGTCCAACCACAGACGGCACCACCTCAGTTTACCCTGCAGCAGCCGAGGCCGGGGACCATCATAGACTTCAAAAGGATGGGACCGAAGAACTTTAAAGGCACTGAAAGGATCATTTATGCTGATGATTGGATAGAAGATATTAAGCAAAACCCGCGGCTGGCGCAGATTCCAGAGAGGTTGCAGATAGAGGCCGCGGGAAGCATGATGTTCGATATTGCGTTGACTTGGTTCAGGACGGACCCTAGGATCTCAGTACCAGGACTTACTTGGGAAGCTTTCAAAGAGCTCTTCAAGGAAAAATTATTTCCATATGTGGCTTTGACATCTTTAGAGAGCCAGTTCCAGTACCTCGTTCAGGGAGGTAAGACGGTGGATGAGTATGCGGCAGAGTATTATAAATTAGGCCATTTTGTGGAGGGGCAGAACCCTAGAGGAAGAGCCAAAAAGTTCATGAAGGGCCTGAACCGGGAGATCAAATCACATACGAATGGAGATCCCATCGCTACTTTCGAGGAGATTCTGAGACAGGCACAGAGGGCAGAGGATGATCTAGAGCTTGGCTCTAAGAGGCCGAGAGACATAGGAGGATCCAGTACCAACGTGGGTCCAATGAAGCGGCATTATTTTTAGCAGCGGCACCAGAGGCATTTCTAACATCCGAGACAACAATATCATAGACCAGCTAGAGCGCCGGTACAACAGATGCACCAGATCCAGAGGGCAGCTATTCCTTATACTTTCTATAAGAAGCAGAAACATGGATGGGATGCATACAGGATGAGATTGGGCCAGTGCTTATTCTGCGGAGAAGGAGACCATCAGTTGAGGGATTATCCTAAAGTTTCAGCTCGTCCATCTTAGGGCGGATCTCAGGCACAGAGAGCACCCGCGAGACCACCAGCGGGACAACAGAGAGGACCTCCTCTACCACCACAACAGCAGCAATTTGCTCAGCACCAACAGCAGCAGAGATGTTTCCAGTGGCAAGGGCGAGCTTTTACCTTGACCGTCGAGGAGGAGGAGCCAGTCGGTGATGTTATCACAGGTTCAGTTTATCTTGATTCTTTTTTAACGCATGCTTTATTTTATTCTGGTGCTTCACATAGTTTGTATCTGTATCTTTTGCTCTAAAATATTATCATGAGTCTGAACTGTTGGTGAGGACTTGCAAGATCACGACCGGGGTAGCATTATCCTGGTCAGTGATGTTTGCAAGGACCGAATAGTTTCTTTGGGAGGCCGAGCATTGAGCGTATGTCTACTCGTAATGCCACTTTTGAGCTACTATATAGTACTCGGGATAGATTGGTTGAGTAGGCATCATGCAGTATCTATTTTCGAAGAGGCAGAGTTTTGTTTCAGGAGTCAGGAGAGCCAGAGTTTGAGTTCGTTAGAGGAGCAACAGAGCAGAGCAAATAAGACTTCTATGGAGCTTTGGTAGAAAAGTAGGAGCTGCCACATCCATTGATTGTAGAGTTTATGGACGTCTTTTCGAAGGAGTTGCCGGGGTTGCCACCGGACAAAGATATGGAGTTCTCTATAGATTTGGTACCAGGTGCAAAGCCAATATCACAGTACGTCAATAGGGTGAACAACAACGAACTGGAGGAGTTGAAGAAGCAGATGGATGAGTTACATGACAAGGGCTTTATCCACTCCAGTTTATCATCGTAGGGTGCTCCAGTATTATTTGTACCAAAGAATGATGGGTCGGTACTCATGTGTATCGACTACAGGGCACTCAACAACCTCACTATCAAGAACAAATACCCATTGCCAAAGATTGATGATTTATTTGATCAGTTGAGCGGAGCGAAGGTATTCTCAAAGATAGACTTGAGGTCAGGGTACCACCAGGTGAAAGTAAAGAAGAAAGACATTCCAAAGATAGCTTTCAGGACTCGGTATAGGCAGTTTGAGTTCTTGGTGATGCCGTTTGGGTTGACCAATGCCCCGGCGGTATTCATGAACTTGAAGAATAAGGTATTTTATCAGTACTTGGATTATTTTGTGGTAGTATTCATTGATGATATACTGATATATTCAAAGACCCCGGAGAAGCATGAGAAGCACCTGAGGATAGTTCTGGAGACCCTCAGGAAGGAGAAGCGATATGGCAAGCTTTCGAAGTGTGAGTTCTTTCTTGATAAGGTTGAATTCCTTGGGCATGTGATTACAGGAGACGGGATCTCAGTAGACCCAAGAAGATTTTAGCAGTTGAGTCATGGTCTACTCCGAGTTCAGTAGCGGAGATCAAGAGTTTTCTTGGACTAGCAGGCTATTATCAGAGGTTTGTTCAGGATTTTTCTAAGATTGTGGAGCCGATGACTAGACTAACCAGGAAGGACGTGGAGTTCGTCTGGACTGAAGATTGTCAGTCTGCATTTGAGGAGCTGAAGAAGAGGTTGACTATAGCTCTAATATTAATATTGCTATTAGGGACAGGAGGATTTTTTATATACAATGATGCATCAGGTAAGGGTTTGGGTTGTGTGTTACAGCAGAACGAGAAGGTGATTGCCTATGCTTCCAGGCAATTACGCCCGCATGAGAAGAATTACCCTAATTATGACTTGGAGTTGGCAGCAGTTATTTTTGTTCTTAAACTATAGAAGCACTACTTGTATGGAGAGCGGATAGAGATCTTTACAGATCATAAGAGCTTGAAGTATGTGTTTACACAAAATGAGCTCAAATGAGACAGCGGCGGTAGTAGGAGTTAATGAAGGACTTCGATATTGCTTTACAGTACCATCCAGGGAAGGCCAACGTAGTCATGGATGCCTTGAGCAGGTATACGGTGGCTATATACTTGACGAGGGACAGACATTTATTGGTCGATCTTGATAGCTTAGTTATTAAGGTATTAGTTTCTGGAGTTGCAGCATAAATATGGAGAGTTTAGGTACAGTCAGAGTTGATGGACCAGATCAGAGCCGCACAGTTCGAGGATGAGTCTCTGAGGAGCACCAGAACACAAGTCCAGATAGGGTTGGCAGAGGACTTCAGTATTGCAGATGATGGATCATTGCGCCACGGTACCAGATTGTGTGTGCCGAGTGGAGCATTGCGCGAGAAGATTCTTCAGGAGGCACATCGATCTCAGTACTCTATGCATCCAGGTGCCAACAGGATGTATAGAGACATGAGAGAGCATGTTTGGTGGTTTGGTATGTATCAGGAGGTGGCTAGTTTCGTATCAAGATGTTTGGTTTGCCAGCAGGTAAAGGCGAAGAGACAGAGGCCAGGTGGATTGCTTCAGCCTTTACCCATTCTAAAGTAGAAATAGGAGCATGTGACGATGGACTTTATTTCAGGGTTTCCACGTTCTCCAGGAGGTAAAGATATAATTTGGGTCATCGTAGACAGGTTGACCAAATCAGCCCACTTTCTACCATTCAAAGTAGTACGTCTACGGAGAAGCTCGCGAAGATGTATGTGCGTCAGATAGTCAGATTGTATGGAATTCCTGTGAGCATAGTCCCGGATTGGGATAGTCGCTTCACGTCCCACTTATGGAGGAATTTGCAGGCTAGTTTGGGCACTTAGTTCAAGTTCAGTATCGCATATCACCCTCAAACAGACGGACAGTCGAAAAGAACTATTCAAACTCTCGAGGATATGCTACGCATCTATGTTTTGGATTTTGGAGGTTCTTAGGAGGATCATTTTTACCTGGTAAAGTTTTATTATAACAACAGCTACCAGGCCAGTATCGAGATGTCACCATTTGAGACATTGTATGGACGAAGATGTCGTACTCCGTTATCATGGGATGATGTTGGTAAGAGAGCTCTATTGGGACCAGAGATGGTCGTGGATGCAGCTGATAAGGTGAAGCTCATCAGGGATAGACTTTGGGTGGCGCAGGACAGACTGCGGCATTGGGCCGATAGCCACCAGAGACCATTGGAGTTTGAGGTATAGATTTTGTTTGTATTACCTGTGATTGTTTTTTGTTAGAGTGCTAAGGTTGTTTTTGTGATAGGTTGGCGGTCTGGTTTTTTTGAGGATTTCTCCGACACGTGGCACGATTCATTTTGGTAGAGGTAGAAAGCTTAGTCCGCGATTCATCGGACCTTTCAGTATTCTTGAGAGGGTCGGCGCAGTTGCCTACAGACTAGACTTGCCACCTGCATTGGAGGGAGTGCATAATGTGTTTCACGTGTCATAGCTGAGACGGTACGTGGCAGATCCTAGCCATGTGTTAGATCGCTCGGAGATCGAGGTGGGCCCTACTCTTAGCTAACTAGAGCAGCCAATTGAGATTCTGGATCGGAGAAAGAAGGTGCTGCAGAACCAGACGATTCCTTTGGTGCGCGTCGCGTGGAGGCATCACTCACCAGGAGAGAGTACCTAGGAGCGAGAGGACAAGATGCGCGAGCGATATCCTTATCTGTTTGTATCGTGAGGTATAATTCTTTCTTGCTTGTATTGATTGCTTTTAGTAGTTAGTTTCTTCCTTAATTTCGAGGACAAAATTTTTCTAAGGTGGGTAGAATTGTCACCCTCACTTTTTCAGCCAAGGGTAGTTTGGTAATTTAGCATGAGTATTTAATTTTAGAAATATAATATTTATATTAATGTGATGATTGAAATAATTATTTATGTTGAGCTTTAATTATCGTGGCTAGTATTATTTATTTTAGTTAGAGGCTTGTAATTAATTGATTAATTAGAGAGACTAGAAATAAGTTAGACTTGTCACATATGGACCTACTTAATTTTGCCATGACAAATAGTGAGCACAACTTAGACCTAAGCCCATTAGTCATTCCACTAATTTAATTAGGAACAATTAGTGAAATTATAATTAGTTAAAAACTTCCAATTAAACCCATCCTTAATTATTCCTCATAATACAACATGTAGGGGGAAATTTGGACATTTGACATTGCTTGAGGAAGGGGGAAAGGGTCCGACCATAGAAAGGAGGGGGTTCTCCTCTCTCTCTCTCTCTCTCTCTCTCTCTCTCTCTCTCTCTCTCTATCTCTCCTAATTTGCATTTATTTTGTGTCCAAATTCTAGATCCCCAATTTCTTAAATTCTCTCCATTAAAATTTCGCACAATTCACCACCAATTCTTTCACAATTCATCATTCTTGGAGTCTTGAAGTTTGGAGAAGCAAGGAGCACAAGGAGGAAAAGCTTTGAAGCTAGAGACTGTAACCGGATTGTGTCCAATTATATTTTTGTTAGGAATCCATCTTCCAATTGGTAATTCCTGAATTTTTCTCTCATTGTAGCTTTTTAATCATGCATTTGACCATTAGGAATGACCCCATGGCATAGGACCACCTATAGGAATAATTTCTAGGCTAATTGGCTTTGTATTGTGAGATCTATGTGATAATTTGTGTGGAAGTTAGAGGAATTACGAATTTGACACCTCAATTGTGTGTCATGACACTAATTAGATATAATTGAACTTAGATCGGAGTTATGGAACTAGATACATGTCCACAAATGGATACGTATAGGTCGTATCACGGTATCATGCGATACGGTGTGATATAGAGTCAATTTTGGGTGAATTGCATGAATTCTCTTCATAATGTGTTGTAATAGTTTCTAATAGTTGTAATTATGTATGTACGACTTGTAGGAATGGGTAATTGTGGATTATGGGGAGTTTGGCACTTTATTGGGATGAGTATCATAGATATCCTAGTATGCACTATAGGTGTTTGTCCTAATCTCTCTCTCTCTCTCTCTCTCTCTCTCTCTCTTTATATATATATATATATATATATATATATATATATATATATATGTGTGTGTGTGTGTGTGTGTGTGTGTGTGTGTGTATATAGTTATATTTATATGTGTGTGTGTGTATGTGTTTGGTTAGTGTATATATATATATATATATATATATATATATATATATATATATATATATATATATATATATATATATATATATCGGGTGTGTGTCTAAGTGTGTGAGTGAGTTAGTGTCAGTGTGTATCAGTAGGGGAGAAAGTGTAGTGTATGTATACACAGTTGGTGAGGGGATCGGGTTTCATTAATTAGCAGATTGAGGAGCAGTTTAGTAGCAAGTGCAGCATTAGCAGCATGGCATAGCAGCAATGCATCAACAACAAGAGCAACAACTTCAAAAGCAAGAGCAGCAACTACAGCAGCAATGCATCAGTAATCGAGTAGTATAACATGCACAGCAGAGTGCATTTAGCAAGTGCAACTGCAGCAGCAACTGACAACAACTACAATAACAACTACAGCAGCAACTGACAACAACTACAACAACAACTGCAGCAGCAACTGGCAGCAACTAGCAATGCATCGAGCAAGCCACTACAACAGCTAGCAATGCAGTGTGCATCGAGCAGCAACTGCAGCAGCTAACAATGCAGTATCAGCAAGCCAGTGCAGCATTAGCAGCAAGAGCAGTATCAGCAACAACTAGTAGCAAGTGCAGCAGCTTGCACTAGCAGCAAAGAGCAGTCACAACAAGAGCAGTACCAGCAGCAACTAGAAGCAAGTGTAGCAGCTTGCACTAGCAGCAAGTACAAGCAGTCACAATAAGAGCAGTATTAGTAGCAAGTGCAGCAACTTGCACTAGCAGAAAGTACAAGCAGTCACAATAAGAGCAGTATCAGCAGCAAGTGCAGCAGCTTGCAATACAAGTGCAACCGAGTAGCAGCAAGAGCAGTGGAGGCAAGTGAGTGTTTAAGGGTAGTATTTATGCAAGTGCTTAGAGTATATGTCAGTTTGGGGTGCCATGTTGGAGTTAGGATTTAGTTTTAGAAGTGTTGTGTGCCAGAGCCTATTCAGGGAAGTAGTTAGTGTCATATGGCTAGGTACCTCAATTTAGATACTTGAGTATATATATATATATATATATAGATTATATATTTAGATATATAAGAAGTGAGAATTATATATACCTTGATATAAGCTAAGGTAATAATATTAGGTGTATAGTACATTGGTAAGTTAGCTAAGTTATCAGTTATCACCTAGGTCTTGGAGAGAATTATATATTAGGTAATATATTCACATACTAAGTTAATAGGTAGTAGCAGTAACTAGTGTATACATATATATATATATATATATATATATATATATATATATATATATATATATATATATATATATATATATAGTTACTATTATTAGCTAATCTAGCAATTTATCTAAGGGATTGACTTAGAAACTCAACCAAGACCTAGTATAGCTAGTATTAACTAGTTAATGATCATTTGAGACCCATTAACTTAACATGGACCTAGATGCATGCATTAGTGTATTTTTAATCTATTCCTTCTTTTATTACACCATTTAACTTGATAATTCCTAAAATAGGTTTGTGTGACACCAGCTTGAGCATCGAGAGACACACGTTTACAAGCTATATATTTCTCAGGCGAGTATATTCCTCTGTTAGTTTTTATTTCGTAATAGTTTATATATCTCATGTTCAAGAACTGTATACTTGATTCTGACACAGTGGTTTCGCGGACTGGTACTACATGGATCATGTCAGGAGATGGTATCCCATACCGTGTTCAGCGGGTACTCCTTTACATGTATTTTATCGTATATATTGGGTATTAATTTATTGTATTTCATGTTTACAAGCTGCTCGTGTTCAGTGTGCTTATATTCGTGTACATACCCTGCTCATAATCAATGTGCCCATATTCTATTCGTAATGTGTCGTGATTGGATCCATTGGTATTAGTTGGGGATGGGGAGTAGGAGTTGATTATGTAATCAAAGCTCCAGTGTATTCGTGTACATGTCGATTACATACCACTTTTGTAATCGAGTTACCATATTATATTCATGTTCAACATAAACTGATCACATAATGAACTTGTATTCCAAGGCATATTGGTTAGATTTCAGTTATTCCTTTTTATTGCAGATATTCATTTTGCTTGTTCTTCATTCAGTATATTGCATGTTCATTCTAGTTCATTTCATTCTGTTGTTTAGTTATGTTGTATTCTTTTCTATTATCTATTTTATATGCTCGATTATGTATTTGAAATTGCTTTCAGGGGTATGTACTTTGCTCCAATCCTAACTGGATATATTTTTTTAGATGATTGGCTCATAGATCAGTTTTCTTCATTCTACGGTCCGTAGGAGGGTATACCATTAGAGGATACTCATATAGACCAGGAGGACTTAGTTGCAGAGCCTGAGGAGGTTTAATTTATTTTGGTAGATTTGTATTAGACTGTTATTGAGATTCATGGCATGTATATTATTTCAGACTTGTGGATTGTATCTTATTTCTTTTCTTCGTTATTCCATTCGTGCTCTATCTTCCTTAGTTTGCATTATGATTGAGTATAGTTACATTTGTGAGATACCATATTGTTCCTTCTTTTGGAGTTGAGATGATTGACAGGTACCATATATATATATATTGTTGAGATGTTAGTTAGTTAGAGTTGACCCAGACAGCGTTCTACCGCCGATGCTACGGCATAGGCTAGACGTACCCACGTACTCGTGCCCGAATATCCATGTGTGGGTCGTAAAACTTTACCTGGAGATCCTACAGTTGGTGGAGGGGCATGACTACCCCACTTTTGATGACATATTGGCAGCAGCAAGAAGGCACAAGCAGACTCTACAGAGGTTGTCAGTAAGGACTGGGGGAAAAAAGAGGCCGCATGGCCAGAGCGTAGGCAGAGGTCCAGTACCACGTACGTCAGCACCAGTACCTGGCATTCGTATTTATGAATTAGAGTTACAAAAGCCAGCAATTGTGGCAGCTCCAGTCCAACAACAACAACCGTGCCTTCAGCAACAACAATCGCGCCCTCAGCAGTCACAGCAGCACCCGAGAATGTAAGTAGGGTGCACTCATTGTGGCAAGAGAGGTCACACCTAGGATGTGTTCGGGCAGCAAAGGGGTAGTATTTGAGGTGTGGAAGCGCAAATCATAAGATATCGACTTGTCTACCAATGAAAAGGCTGGGAGGATCAGTTCAACAGTTGTAAAACCCCTATTTCAAAAAAAAATCATATTTATTATTTTTTTATTAATTAATAATTTAATTATGGTAATTATGTGCTAAATAGGAGAAATAGATTTTTATTAATTTTTATTTTAGGTGTTAGGGCACTTAGAGGATTTATGGGACCATCAGAAATTTTTTGAAATTTATTCCATGTAGGAGACCCTTTGGACAGTTGCTAGCTTAATGGTGTGCACAAATATATTTTTTTAGAATTTTTCTATGTATTTATATATATATGTGCATTTAGGAAATTTATGGAACAATTATGAATTTTTCCGAATTTATTTCATGTAGGAGACCCCTTGAGCAGTTGCTAGCCTAACGGTGTGCATTATTATAATCTATAAATTTTCTTATGTGAATATATATATATATATATACAAATATATATATGTACATATATATTTAAAAAGAAAGGAAAAGAAAAGGAAAAGAAAAGAAAAGAAAAGAAAGTATAAAGAAATAATTAATATAATAATAATAATAATAATAATAATAATAAACTACTAATAAGTTAAAGCAAACCAAGTAGCCAAGCATAGCCAACCATCCACTTTAGCAAAAGTTAGCAAAACTAGCAAACTTGCTAGCATTCTTAAAGCAACTAGCAATGCAACTTAGCCAAATTTTCTTCCCACAAAAAGCACAGCAACCCCATTCCCACGACCAAGCACAGCGCCCCCCCCCCCCTCGCGGACCCGCCTCCACATCTCTTCCCTATCCTATATATATATAAATATATATATATATATATTATTTCATAAAACCCTAACCTAAAATCTCCAGACCCTCCTCTTCTCATCTAAAGCCGCCACCGCAGCCAGAGAACCCCGCTAAACCGTCCAAACCATCCCGACTGTCACGCCCCAGTCCCAAAATGCCGAGGGACTGAGCACGTGAGCAATGGCCAGCAGCACGCACCGATGGACAACCCAATTTAATGGATCCATCAGGGCATGCTTAAGCTGTAGTCTAGCAGTACTAGGTACAAGTCTCAGGTATTACTAATCTCATCCACAGAATAACACAGATTAATTGCCAGAAATAATGCAATGGAAATAAATATGCAATATCAAATAAGGTTATCTCGGGAAACAAATCCGAGAATTATTCTGTTACAATTAAGAAAAGACAGGAATTAAAATGCTGGAAAATGTAAATACTGAGTAGTTGAAGCCGGCGCTCAAGAGAAGTCTTCGGCCACTATCTCGTCCTCTGTTCCTGGTTCTGTTCCGAGTAGTGCTCCGGTACCGTATACTTCTGGGTAGTTCTCTTCAGCTGTACCTGGGGACATCATCCATTCCAGGTCCTCAGGGGACATAGCAAGGTACAGAAAAACTCAAGCCAAATGAATATCAGTGCAGCAATAAGATAATCAACAGGGTAAACTAAGTAACCAACTATGTGATATGCAATATGAGAGCAGCACTAGATCTCAGGCTGAAGCCACTACAAGCTCTGTGTCGGGGAGCCGGTAGCGGCAATAACTATGAATTTCACTATGATATAAACTATGTTATATATATAATATCAGCCTGTAGTCTGTGTGTCTCTCCCCACCCAATGTAATCACGCAAGCCATGACCATAACGTCTCATGTCCATGTCAGCGGGATTATAACTAATGCAGCAAGTCTGGTAGCTATGAATCAAAATGTCTAAGAATGTAAAGTCTATGTCCTATAACATGCATCCTATACAGAATCACCTTGAATGTCTCAGGAAGACTCTGTCTCATGAAATAGTGTCAAGTGTCCTGGGTTCTGGTGTACTTGATAGGACAAGTACGAGAATTATCGGGTCTCGATATCCATGTCTATGTGACGTTACACAACCCCGCGTACGGAGTTGGCACCCGACTGTGATCGGACACTAAGCACGTCACTCGTTTCCTAGGTTAAGCAGTTAAAACATGTTTATAATTAATACCACAAGAAATCCATTAAAATACTATGTCAAGAATTACTGAGGTTTGGCAAGCTTTACATGTCCATTATTGCATAATTAAATCCAGAAAATAATTAGCAAGCTGCAGGGTTTGGCAAGGTACACTTGCCCTCTGATGTATAACTAAGTCCAGGAATTATTTAGCAAGACTGCAAGTTTTGGCGAGGTACACTTGCCTGTGGTTCCGGTTCCAATTGCGGCTCTGACTTCAGCTGGAATTGCAGGCGGTACTCCGATTGCTGAAACAAATATCACCATCAGATCCAGAAAATATCAATCAGCTAGAAACGCCTGTCCTTGGGTCCAATTTGGAGACAAGGGCAGAAACGGCAGTTTCGGGCCAAAACGGGGTCCACCGGTGGGCCCGCTTTGCACCGAAAAATGCGTCCGGGTCAAAGGTCTCCAAATTCACCAAACTGAGTGTCAACAGGTCAGAAACGCTGATACGAACCCAACGGAATTTTCAGAATTGAATTCCAATGAGCCGTTCACAAAATCGCCCGTCGAGCGGGGCCTGTGGGGCCCACGACACGCGATTTCGTCAACGTTCTCATAATCAAACCAAACTTGGCCCACAGGACCAGCGTATCGCTACGAGTCCGATGGCGCAAGTTTCGTTTCAATCCGACGTGTGTACACAAAGTTAGGTCGAATTGCAGAAAAGACGGATACGGGGCGATGTCCGCGGATACGCGTTGATTCCGGTGTGCACGCACACCCAAATCAGCTTCCGCGAAATCCCACACGTCCGTATCGACGAGGCGCTCGTGTCTGTGAAGACCGCGCTCGACCAAGTTGTCCCGTTTGGCGGGGCGGACTCGGTTCCGGGGTGAAACAGGGTCTGGGTTTTTCCTGTTTTTGGATCGCGGTGTGCGATCACCACAGGACGCGATGCCCCGAACAGTTTGTCCGGACACCGAGAGGGTCATACCGGCTTCGCAACGCAATTTGCGGAATCGAAAACGGAGCTACGAACAAAAAGTTACGCGTACCTGAACCCCGCTGAAAATCAGGGTTTCGCCGTGTCCGACTCGACACGGACACGGTGTCCTGTGTCCATGTCCGACACAGGAACAGGAAATAGGGTTAGGGTTTAGGGCTCCGGCGGCACGCGGCGGAGGGAGGCTGCTGGACTGCGGCGGAGGGCCGGGGCAGCTCGGCGAGGGGCGCGGCGCTCTAGCGGAGGCGGCGGCGGCGAGCACGGCGGCCGGAGGCGCTGGGAGCAGCTGCCCTAGCTGCTGCTGCCGCTGCTGTCGAGCGACCGTCGCCGGAGACGAAGGGGAGGGGAGGAGAAGGAGGGGGCTGGGCGCGGTCCGGTGGCGTCGGCGGAGAGGGCGGCGCGGTGGTGGAGGCCTGAGCGGGTGGTGGCGGTGGCGGTTCGGGGAGCTGGAGACGGCGGAGGGGGAGATATAAATAGGGCGGGGCGGAGCTGCGGCAGGCCGAGAAAGGCGGGGTCGTGGCCGACGTGGCGGGGTGCGCGGAGGGGAGGCCGGTGGATGCGGCGGGCGGCCCGGGCGGAGCGGCGCCGGACTCGGGCAGCCGAGGGTTCGTGGGGAGTGGGGGTCAGCCGAGTCGGGTCGGGTTCGGGTCTGGCCGACCCGCCCGACCCGCTAGGCTGGGGTGGGCTGGGCCTCGAGTTGGGTTGGGCCGGGCTGGCCCAACGGGCCGCGGGCCGGAGGAAAGGAAATAAAAATAAGTAAATAATAATAATAATAATAATAATAATAATAATAATAATAATATCAGAAAATTAATTAATAAATTAAATAAATAGTTTTTTTAGGTATTTAAAAATAGGTCCGGGGTCCAATAAATTCCAGAAAAATTGCCCTACGTCCAGTTTTTCATTTTACATCCAAAAATATTATTTTCATAATATTTTAATATTGTTTAATATTAATTAAAAATTATTGAATAATTAAAACCCTGTTTTTAAATTACAGAAAATTCCCAGAAAATTCCAGAAAATTGTGAAAAATCCAGTTTTTAAAATTTTGAAAATTCAGGGGGTTTACAATCTACCCCCCTTAAGAAGATTGTGTCCTCGCAATCAAAGAATAACCGGTCAACAGAGATGACGCGGTCGCAAGCATCGTTTGAAAACACATCACAAGAGGCTTCAGGGAAATATCGTTTCCCTAAAAATCGAAAGTTTACACTTTCCAGGAAAATCTAGTTAAAACTATAACTTTTATGAAAACCAGGTTATTATTAACAAGTTGCAAATTACTAGGTTGGGGCTGAGGTTACGAACCAACGGGCACGAACTACAACAAGACTAGAACGGAAAACTATAAATCACTTACTCGCATCAGCGTCATGCACAGTCATCGCATAAGTTTGTCCTCGTCTTTGAGGTAGATTCCTCTGCTGCTGTTGGGCTTGCTGGAAGAGTGTCGCCTGAGGTGCCAGAGGTGGCCTCGGTGCTGGTGAAGCTGGTTGGTTCGCCCTTGGTGCTCCATCTCGATGCTGGGGACAGTCCTTGGCTATGTGCTGATTGGTGCCGCAAATCAGGCACAATCCCAACTTGCGTCTGCAGTCCTTCTCGACATGACCTAGCTTGCCGCAGTAGTGACAGGTAGGAAGGGTCTGCGAAGCTGCCCTAGGTGGCTGGTTCGTGTGAGTTCTCTTTGCAGATTCTCCCGGTGGTGCTCTGTCTGGTGCTGAGGTGATTGGCCGCTTAAGGCGAGACTCTCTCCTGGTGACGTGTTCCATGCGTCGGGCTGCAGCGAGAACATCCGAGTAGGAGGTAGGTGCGACGGATCCGATGAGTTTCTGCAGCTCAAGGTTCAGTCCATCGAAGAATTTCTCGGCCTTCTCTTCCTCCGTCGGGATCAGGGTTGGGGCGAAGCGGCTCAGACGAATAAATTCTGCGTTGTACTCTTCCACTGTCATAGAGTCCTGAGTGAGACGGTTGAATTTGTCCCGCAGTTCGGATCGTGCGATAGCCGGAATGTACATCTCTTGGAAGAGTCTGGAGAACTCCTCCCAAGTGACTCGGTCTGGTCCGAGTCGCGTCTCCTCAGACAACCACCAGTGGTGCGCGTTGCCTGTCAACTGCATTCGGACAGCAGTCATCCAGCGTTCCCGTGGAAGCTCAGCTGCTTCAAGTTGATGCCGTATGTTGGTGAGCCACTCGTGAACTTCTGTGGGCTCTTCCTTGCCGGAGAAAGTGTGGGGCTTCAGTTGGCGGAAGTCAGTGATAGAGCCTGTAGATGGCCGTCGAGCTGGTAGGTTGGCCTGCTCCAGTACAGTTACGATGCTGTCCCTCCAGAAGTTGGCTTCGCGACGCTGAGCCTCGTGTTGGACTTGTTGCTGGGCTTGCATCATCGCGTAGATCATTTGGAATATCTGCTGCCCGTCAATTGGCTGTCCTTGTGGGAGTACGGGGGTTGGTGGGACGAACTGCGGCGGAGGTGGAATGTCATCGCGTCGGAATCGGGAGGTAGGTGGACCTGCCTGCTGGCTCTGTTGAGTTGGTGGAACTTCTCCGACTGGTGTCACTTCGTCGTCATAGGTGACACCTGTAGCTTGTGGGGTTCCGACGGGAGTCTCGTTGCATTCTTGGGGGTCCATTTTTCTGTATCAAAAATAACCAATAAGAGGCGCACGAGAATCAAGGCAAGATGCAAGTAAATTATTTGAAGTCGATATAGAGATCAAAAATGATTCAAGCAAGTGGATGAGATCCTAAAAACTTATCCTATCTTATTGCAGGCCTGTTCGGTCCCTAAGTTGAAACCGAACAACTTAGTCGTAGACCTGCATGGGCCACCACAAAAACCATGTCACGCCCCAGTCCCAAAATGCCGAGGGACTGAGCACGTGAGCAATGGCCAGCAGCACGCACCGATGGACAACCCAATTTAATGGATCCATCAGGGCATGCTTAAGCTGTAGTCTAGCAGTACTAGGTACAAGTCTCAGGTATTACTAATCTCATCCACAGAATAACACAGATTAATTGTCAGAAATAATGCAATGGAAATAAATTTGCAATATCAAATAAGGTTATCTCGGGAAACAAATCCGAGAATTATTCTGTTACAATTAAGAAAAGACAGGAATTAAAATGCTGAAAAATGTAAATACTGAGTAGTTGAAGCCGGCGCTCAAGAGAAGTCTTCGGCCACTATCTCGTCCTCTGTTCCTGGTTCTGTTCCGAGTAGTGCTCCGGTACCGTATACTTCTGGGTAGTTCTCTTCAGCTGTACCTGGGGACATCATCCATTCCAGGTCCTCAGGGGACATAGCAAGGTACAGAAAAACTCAAGCCAAATGAATATCAGTGCAGCAATAAGATAATCAACAGGGTAAACTAAGTAACCAACTATGTGATATGCAATATAAGAGCAGCACTAGATCTCAGGCTGAAGCCACTACAAGCTCTGTGTCGGGGAGCCGGTAGCGGCAATAACTATGAATTTCACTATGATATAAACTATGTTATATATATAATATCAGCCTGTAGTCTGTGTGTCTCTCCCCACCCAATGTAATCACGCAAGCCATGACCATAACGTCTCATGTCCATGTCAGCGGGATTATAACTAATGCAGCAAGTCTGGTAGCTATGAATCAAAATGTCTAAGAATGTAAAGTCTATGTCCTATAACATGCATCCTATACAGAATCACCTTGAATGTCTCAGGAAGACTCTGTCTCATGAAATAGTGTCAAGTGTCCTGGGTTCTGGTGTACTTGATAGGACAAGTACGAGAATTATCGGGTCTCGATATCCATGTCTATGTGACGTTACACAACCCCGCGTACGGAGTTGGCACCCGACTGTGATCGGACACTAAGCACGTCACTCGTTTCCTAGGTTAAGCAGTTAAAACATGTTTATAATTAATACCACAAGAAATCCATTAAAATACTATGTCAAGAATTACTGAGGTTTGGCAAGCTTTACATGTCCATTATTGCATAATTAAATCCAGAAAATAATTAGCAAGCTGCAGGGTTTGGCAAGGTACACTTGCCCTCTGATGTATAACTAAGTCCAGGAATTATTTAGCAAGACTGCAAGTTTTGGCGAGGTACACTTGCCTGTGGTTCCGGTTCCAATTGCGGCTCTGACTTCAGCTGGAATTGCAGGCGGTACTCCGATTGCTGAAACAAATATCACCATCAGATCCAGAAAATATCAATCAGCTAGAAACGCCTGTCCTTGGGTCCAATTTGGAGACAAGGGCAGAAACGGCAGTTTCGGGCCAAAACGGGGTCCACCGGTGGGCCCGCTTTGCACCGAAAAACGCGTCCGGGTCAAAGGTCTCCAAATTCACCAAACTGAGTGTCAACAGGTCAGAAACGCTGATACGAACCCAACGGAACTTTCAGAATTGAATTCCGATGAGCCGTTCACAAAATCGCCCGTCGAGCGGGGCTTGTGGGGCCCACGACACGCGATTTCGTCAACGTTCTCAGAATCAAACCAAACTTGGCCCACAGGACCAGCGTATCGCTACGAGTCCGATGGCGCAAGTTTCGTTTCAATCCGACGTGTGTACACAAAGTTAGGTCGAATTGCAGAAAAGACGGATACGGGGCGATGTCCGCGGATACGCGTTGATTCCGGTGTGCACGCACACCCAAATCAGCTTCCGCGAAATCCCACACGTCCGTATCGACGAGGCGCTCGTGTCTGTGAAGACCGCGCGCGACCAAGTTATCCCGTTTGGCGGGGCGGACTCGGTTCCGGGGTGAAACAGGGTCTGGGTTTTTCCTGTTTTTGGATCGCGGTGTGCGATCACCACAGGACGCGATGCCCCGAACAGTTTGTCCGGACACCGAGAGGGTCATACCGGCTTCGCAACGCAATTTGCGGAATTGAAAACGGAGCTACGAACAAAAAGTTACGCGTACCTGAACCCCGCTGAAAATCAGGGTTTCGCCGTGTCCGACTCGACACGGACACGGTGTCCTGTGTCCATGTCCGACACAGGAACAGGAAATAGGGTTAGGGTTTAGGGCTCCGGCGGCACGCGGCGGAGGGAGGCTGCTGGACTGCGGCGGAGGGCCGGGGCAGCTCGGCGAGGGGCGCGGCGCTCGAGCGGAGGCGGCGGCGGCGAGCACGGCGGCCGGAGGCGCGGGGAGCAGCTGCCCTAGCTGCTGCTGCCGCTGCTGTCGAGCGACCGTCGCCGGAGACGAAGGGGAGGGGAGGAGAAGGAGGGGGCTGGGCGCGGTCCGGTGGCGTCGGCGGAGAGGGCGGCGCGGTGGTGGAGGCCTGAGCGGGTGGTGGCGGTGGCGGTTCGGGGAGCTGGAGACGGCGGAGGGGGAGATATAAATAGGGCGGGGCGGAGCTGCGGCAGGCCGAGAAAGGCGGGGTCGTGGCCGACGTGGCGGGGTGCGCGGAGGGGAGGCCGGTGGATGCGGCGGGCGGCCCGGGCGGAGCGGCGCCGGACTCGGGCAGCCGAGGGTTCGTGGGGAGTGGGGGTCAGCCGAGTCGGGTCGGGTTCGGGTCTGGCCGACCCGCCCGACCCGCTAGGCTGGGGTGGGCTGGGCCTCGAGTTGGGTTGGGCCGGGCTGGCCCAACGGGCCGCGGGCCGGAGGAAAGGAAATAAAAATAAGTAAATAATAATAATAATAATAATAATAATAATAATAATAATAATATCAGAAAATTAATTAATAAATTAAATAAATAGTTTTTTTAGGTATTTAAAAATAGGTCCGGGGTCCAATAAATTCCAAAAAAATTGCCCTACGTCCAGTTTTTCATTTTACATCCAAAAATATTATTTTCATAATATTTTAATATTGTTTAATATCAATTAAAAATTATTGAATAATTAAAACCATGTTTTTAAATTACAGAAAATTCCCAGAAAATTCCAGAAAATTGTGAAAAATCCAGTTTTTTAAAATTTTGAAAATTCAGGGGGTTTACACCGACGACCCCGACCTCGCGCACTGCAGATTCCCACACGAGGTACATTCGCTCCGGAGTTGTTTCCCGTCGACTCGCTCAACCAAACGCCGTTCCGTCTTCACCGGTATTCTCACCCCTTAACCCTCTCCCATATTTGTATAATAGTAGACCTCGAACAACGTGTACCCATAGGTAAAAACAGCGTCCAAGTTGGCACGAGCAGACCGAATTCTGTGATCGCAGAAAACTGCGGTGACCACCCATGTTGCCGAGTTCGTATCTCCCACCACAGGGATCCGAATTTGGTGATTCTTTTTGATATGTGTAGAACACTTGACCTAGTTTATTTTCTGTTAAATAACCCTAGATTATTAACTGCTAAGGACAGAATTAAATTCGTCACAAAACTCCGCGAACCCACTTTTTCCAGATTTCCAAAAGTTGGAAAACGGAGCGCGTCCCACCAAACGGGACCGCCCCGCCGGGTACCAAGTGTACCGAACGGTGCACGCAGCGTAACTAGACACGTAAAAATTTGTGGAAACTAATTCGGGCGCGTGTGCGCACCGGAATCAGGCCGTATCCGCGGACACATCCCGTGTCGCAACTTTTGTGGAACTCGCACGTATTTTGTGCACGCTTGTCAGATTGTGACGAAACTTGCGCCAATGGGCTCGTGGTAACGCGCTGATCCTATGACCCAATTTTCACACAATTCTGAGACGGTTGACCAAGTCGCCAATTGGCGGGCCCCACAGTTGACTTTTTGGACAAAATTGTGTTCGGCTCATCGAAATTCACATTTGGATATACCGTTGGGTTCGTATTGACATATAGAGTTGTTTGACCTATAATTTGTCCTATTTAGAGACTGTTACCCTTGGCACATTTTTTGGTGCAAAGTGGGCCACATGTGGACCCCGCTTTGACCCGAAATTACCATTTTGCCCCTGTGTCCAAATTGGACGAAAGGGAAGTACTTTTTAGCTATTTTGCTTATTCTGGGAACGTTGGTGATATTTATTTCAGCATTCGGAGACGTTCATTCTGAGGCCGTAGCTTCTGACTCTTGGAGTTGACATCGGGACATTACATTTTTGCAGCTTTCTTGCCAGGCAAGATACCTTGCCAAATTATTTACAGTATTTTGCATGCTTAGTATATTTCTGTATATTTATTGCATTTCTGTTTATTCTTGCATGTGTAATTTTCTTTCAGTCATTACTATGTATTAGATATGTTGACACACACATGGCACTTAGTATCATAGAGGACAATCATTAGGCGTATGGGCTTTTAACCACTCTGGTAATACCGTACTCACTAGCACGCACTATGGTGGGTCGTGTCCGATGGTCGCTACCCGAGAGGTATGTCGATTGATGGAGTCCGATGGTCGCTACCCCAGAGGTATGTCGGCTGATGATGTCCACTGACGAGCGTGAGGTTGTGAGGATTAGATCGAGTAGCCTACCCATGCCCATACGTCGAAAATTTATCCTCATTTGCATTCATATAGATTGTCTTGTACAGCGTACTTATTTATTTTCAAATTATATGCATGTTTACTGTATTCAAGTTGGCTCACTTTTCTGTATCTTGTTATGTCCCTCTGAGGACCTGGTCCTCTGCCAGGTGTATCTGCTCTTGAGTATTTACAGGAGTACAGGCCTGGACCTGACGTATTACTTTCTGCCGAGGAGGTCTTACCTTTTGAGCATCTTTGAGTACATCTAGCGATGGATTCTTTTTAGCTGATACACTTCTGTCTTCACATTATTTTATATTGGAGACTTTGTACTCCTCTCTCATTTTAGTTTTGGATATAGTCATTGGTAGTGGATTTATCTCCACCCGACTATTATTTTGGATATTTCAGACTCCTTATTCTAGTTTAGTATTTCTTTTCTATGACTTGTTGTGTGGATGAGATTAGCATATCTGTGACTTGTGACATTATATATACCACATGTGAGTTTATATTCATAATACAACGTACGTTAGGTTATGGTTTCCATATATTGGAGTTGCCATATCCATGCGGCTGGCATGCTTACGTGTCCTAGTCCTACGTATTTTGGGACTGGGGCGTGACATGTTTTTGTGGTGGCCCATGCAGGTCGAGTTAGCCGTTTTGGTTACGTAACTGTACCGAGCGGGCCTGCACCTAGGATTAGAATTTTAGATCTCATCCACACTTGACTATAACTTACCTTCCTTCCAACATATTCTACTTAAGTGCTTGCATCCTACTTGATTCATGTACTCTTCTTAATCCTTCGTCCATCTCTTGCAGAGAGATGAATTTGCATAACGGGCATGCCGCCACCGGGGACAACACGTCTCCAGGGGACGACGACCAACCCCTAGGAGTGACCTCAATACCACCTCTTCTTCCCGAACCGGATGGACTGACTAACAATCAAATTCCATCAAACCCCTCCACGATACCTAATGGAACTTTTCCAGCTCCACCAGCACCGTAGGATGGCCAAACACAGCTGTTCCAATTCTTTCAAATGATAATACAGGAATAGAGGCAGCAAACAACAGAGCAAAGGCTAGAATTTCTGGCAGCACTTGAGAGATTGGCTGCACTAGCCCCTGCACCATCCCAGGCACCAATTTTAGTACCACAAGCTCGGGTTGGTTCAGTCAAGGACTTTGTGCAGATGGGCCCTAAGCCATATAAGGGCAATGGGAGTCCAGAGGAAACCACGAACTGGATTGCCAATACCAAGAAGTTGTTAGAGGCATCACAACTACCTACTGACCTATGGATGATAGGCGTGAGGACTCAGTTGGAAGGCAACGCACATCACTGGTGGGAATCAATGGAGCGCTAGTTGGGTATACGTCAGACTTGGGAACAATTCTTGGAGTGCTTTGAGAGGAAGTACTTCCCGGATACTGTAAGGGACGCATTGTACGATCAGTTCCTCCATCTAGAGCAAGGGGACAAGACGGTTGATGAGTATGACGCAGAGTTTAGCCATCTCAGTAAGTATGGCACAGTTCTAATACCTAATGACTTAGAGAAGGCTAAGAGGTTTCACCGTAGGCTGACTCGGGAGCTCCAGCACTACACTAGCTCACAGTCCCGGATCTCTTATGCCGAATTATTGACAGAGGCCAGGATCCAGGAGGCCATCTGCAAAGGCAACAGAATTCAACAGAGAATTTATCAGGGACCAGTAAGGACACATCAAGGAGGACCCATTAGACACCCTTTGACACGCCAGCAACCAAATAGTGCTGTACCATATCCAACCAAGGAGCTCCGTACTTGTCACTATTGTGGTAGGACCGGTCATATTCTAAGAGACTGTCATTGTCGATTGGGATTGTGCATGGTATGTGGATCAAGTCACCATCAAGCTCGAGAATGTCCTCAGCAGAACCCAGGGTCTAATGCATTAAAATCAAGAACACCGCATACACCCTCAAGTATAGAAGACTAAAGGGACCCACCACTGCTTCTACAGTCTGCACAAATGGAGGGGACTAGACCCCAGTTGATCAATCAAGGACAAGGCCAAGCACTCATTATGACTAGTATGGGAGAGCAGACACAGGAAGCCGTAGATGCAGGTACGACCTTTTAGTTATAACTGTCCTTGCATACTTATAACCCCATTGTGACACAAGATCTTAGATGTATAAATAGCTGTAGAATTATATATATGGTAGTTTAGCAGTTATGAGGATGTATGTATATTTTACCCAGATGGCATACACGCGATGCTAATGGATGACGTGAGTAGCAGTAGTAGTATTCTTCCTCTATCCTTATCTCGCCCTCTTGGGTGACTCATTTTCTCCTTTTATATTCATTCCTTATCTCGTACTTAACTCTTCCTATCATAGTCGTATCTTTCGTGCCATTATGAATTGTTGATTCATATCAACCTCACCCCTATTTTGTTAGTAAAATATAAATGTGTTAGTAATGCTTGATAACTAAGGATGAGTTCTTAATATATATGCACTATAGCAAGATCTGTATTCTTTAGTAGTTTAACCCTTAAGTAGCACCTTGTAGCCTAGTAGAAATTGTTAGATCATTTGAGCTAGATCATACCCCTAATAGTTAGTCAAGACCTTAAGTGTTTCCCTAAAACTTAGACTATGCCTAGGAAAGAGTTGAAGGTACTTGTTACGAACTGATGACTATGACAAATCGCCGGCGAGGTAGCGACAGTTGCCGCCAGACGATTTTGGTAGAGTAGTCGAATTACTTGCAGCCATATTGGCCAGGTAACGTGGCAGTATTAGACTATGATACTTGACGGTTATGGGAAAAGTCATAGTTATGAGATTCTAGACAGGTATCCCAAGATTCTCGACCCAATAAATATAATTGCCTTACAAACCTAGACAATAGCTTCAAAGAAGGTGACCACTAGTAGAATTCTTGTAAGTTGGGTTGTGTAAACGAGTTAGAGGGTGATAAAATAGTGGACGGACAATAGATGAAGAAGTGTTAGAATGGCAGACCATGAGTTTTAGGAGTCCTGCTAGATACCAATGTAGTGTAATAGCTATAGTTATCATTATGAATATGGGTTAGTGTTAATTTCGAGGACGAAATTTTTGTAAGTTGGGTAGAATGTAAAACCCCTATTTCAAAAAAAAATCGTATTTATTATTTTTTTATTAATTAATAATTTAATTATGGTAATTATGTGCTAAATAGGATAAATAGATTTTTATTAATTTTTATTTTAGGTGTTGGGGCACTTAGAGGATTTATGGGACCATCAGAAATTTTTTAGAATTTATTCCATGTAGGAGACCCTTTGGACAGTTGCTAGCTTAATGGTGTGCACAAATATATTTTTTTAGAATTTTTCTATGTATTTATATATATATGTGCATTTAGGAAATTTTTGGAGCAATTATGAATTTTTTTGAATTTATTTCATGTAGGAGACCCCTTGAGCAGTTGCTAGCCTAACGGTGCATTATTCTAATCTATAAATTTTCTTATGTGAATATATATATATATATATATATATATATATATATATATATATGTATGTACATATATATTTAAAAAGAAAGGAAAAGAAAAGGAAAAGAAAAGAAAAGAAAAGAAAGTATAAAAAAATAATTAATAATATAATAATAACTAATAATAATAATAATAAACTACTAATAAGTTAAAGCAAACCAAGTAGCCAAGCACAGCCAACCATCCACTTTAGCAAAAGTTAGCAAAACTAGCAAACTTGCTAGCATTCTTAAAGCAACTAGCAATGCAACTTAGCCAAATTTTCTTCCCACAAAAAGCACAGCAACCCCATTCCCTCGACCAAGCACAGCGCCCCCCTCCCTCGCGGACCCGCCTCCATATCTCTTCCCTATCCTATATATATATAAATATATATATATATATTATTTCATAAAATCCTAACCTAAAATCTCCATACCCTCCTCTTCTCATCTAAAGCCGCCACCGCAGCCAGAGAACCCCGCCAAACCGTCCAAACCATCCCGACGACCCCGACCTCGCGCACTGCAGATTCCCACACGAGGTACCTTCGCTCCGGAGTTGTTTCCCGTCGACTCGCTCAAGCAAACGCCGTTCCGTCTTCACCGGTATGCTCACCCCTTAACCCTCTCCCATATTTGTATAATAGCAGACCTCGAACAACGTGTACCCATAGGTGAAAATAACGTCCAAGTTGGCACGAGCAGACCGAATTCTGGGATCGCAGAAAACTGCGGTGACCACCCATGTTGCCGAGTTCGTATCTCCCACCACAGGGATCCAAATTTGGTGATTCTTTTTGATATGTGTAGAACATTTGACCTAGTTTATTTTTTGTTAAATAACCCTAGATTATTAACTGCTGTGAACAGAATTAAATTCGTCACAAAATCCCGCAAACCCACTTTTTCCAGATTTCTAAAAGTTAAAAAATGGAGTGCGCCCCGCCAAACGGGACCGCCCTGCCGGGTACCAAGTATACCGAACAGTGCATGCAGCGTAACCGGACACGTAAAAATTTGTGGAAACTGATTCGGGCACGTGTGCGCGCCGGAATCAGGCCGTATCGGCGGACACACCCCATGTCGTAACTTTTGTGGAACTCGTGCGTATTTTGTGCACGCTTGTCAGATTGCGACGAAACTTACTTCAATGGACTCGTGGTAACGCGCTGGTCCTGTGACCCAATTTTCATGCAATTCTGAGACGGTTGACCAAGTCGCCAATTGGCGGGCCCCACAGTTGACTTTTTGGACAAAATTGTGTTCGGCTCATCAGAATCCACATTTGGACATACCGTTGGGTTCGTATTGACATATAGAGTTGTTTGACCTATAATTTGTCCTATTTAGAGACTGTTACCCTTGGCACATTTTTCGGTGCAAAGTGGGCCACATGTGGACCCCGCTTTGACCCGAAATTACCGTTTTGCCCATGTATCCAAATTGGACGAAAGGAAAGTGCTTTTTAGCTATTTTGCTTATTCTGGGAACGTTGGTGATGTTTATTTCAGCATCCGAAGATGTTCATTCTGAGGCCGTAGCTTCTGACTCTTGGAGTTGACATTGGAACATTACATTTTTGCAGCTTTCTTGCCAGGCAAGATACCTTGCCAAATTGTTTACAGTATTTTGCATGCTTAGTATATTTCTGTATATTTATTGCATTTCTGTTTATTCTTGCATGTGTAGTTTTCTTTCAGTCATTACTATGTATTAGATATTTTGACACACACATGGCACTTAGTATCATAGAGGACAATCATTAGGCGTATGGGCTTTTAACCACTCTGGTAACACCGTAGTCACTAGCACGCACTATGGTGGGTCGTGTCCGATGGTCGCTACTCGAGAGGTATGTCGATTGATGGAGTCCGAGGGTCGCTACTGTAGCGCCCCGTTCTCCCGATGCGGAGAGCGCGGCTAAGAAACACAAGACGGTATCATTCGATCGGGATAGATTGAATTAAGAACTCGTCCTCGTTATGGATTTGTTTCTTCGGAATTGATTCCCATATTCAGTGGACTGCGCCCCAAGGATCAGCTTAGCGGCAGAGTCAGGAGGGACCTCTCCGCTGCTATCTTTTATTGCCTCGGTTTTCGATGTCGCTTGTTACTTTCGTGCTTTGAGTTGGTTTTGGGATTCGCTTGTTTTCCTTGAACGGTTTCGATGGTTTTCATTGTTTTCGTTCATTGACTTGCACTTCTATTCCGAGATTGGAAAGAGAGGAAGAAGTATTAATCGAGCTGTTCGTGTGCAGGTGAACGAGCAGTAGGCGGCTTGCGAGCGGAGTCGTGAAGCGCCTCTTTCCTTCTTCTTTCCAAAAATCTAAGTGAGTGGCTACCAACCCGATTAGCTAGCCCTGCTTCCAAGCTTTACTCCTTTGCCCCGATCAAACGATACCAAGTAATAACTAAAAGAAACCAAGATAAAAGAGAATAGACTTGGTACTTATGCTTGTCAATGAAACTTGTGAACGGTTATATCTTTGCATGCTTGTTCGTTCGGAAATGTTCATCAAATGCATAGATACAAGTTTAAACGTATATCCTGATGCATAAATATAACGTAGTTGCAATGTAAAATGAATCATGCAATACCGCTTGTCTTGTACTCACGTAGCCTCCGGGCGAATGCTTGTTAACGTAGCCTCCGGGCGAATGATTGTTAGTGTGCGATCACGGACAACTTGTGCACAAGGTATAGTTCCTGCGGGCGGCTGCTGGGGCACTGGCACCGTTCCGGCTCCGGACGGAACTAACGTTTAGTCTCACGTACTAGGATAGGGTGGTATGCGGCGCCTAACGTTCTTGCACGTAGCAAACCATCTTCGTCACAGACTAGTGTCCATTATGGCAATCAAGCCAGTGATCATCGTGTATATTTAAACCTGTTGCATACTAACTTGTGTCTTCGTGGCAGGGAAGGCAGGGTAAGTATTGTGCAGGTAATTCAGACGGTCAGGTAAAATCCACCGAACGGTGGCATGTTCATTTCAGTAAATTCTATATGCTGCTTACTTATAAATGAACTAAGGCAAGATAGAAACCCACAAAATATGCATGCTTCACTAAACAATGTGTTGATTGGTATAGTCAGGCTAGCTCGCCTTCACCAGCATATTTCGATATGCTGACCCTCGTTAAAACAGGTTCTCCGCACCAAGGCGAACCGAGCGAGGAGCCGAAGTCGTCTACCCGATCCAGTCCAACTGTTGGCGCATCTTCACCGCGCCCTCGAAGCCTTTTGAAGTCTGAAGCTGCAACTCTTCATACACAAATGCAGCTTCGTGGCAAAGCTATCCTCCAGCCTGGAGGTCCTTATCGTTTTGAGTTTATAAAGGGATGTAATGTACAGGACTGTTATCTCATTTTGAGTCAACCCTTTTGTAAGCCGTTCGGCATATTAGCTGACTCGTTCAGGAGTTTGTAATAGATGTTCATTATCAATAAAGAGAACTTTTCTATGTTTCATATATGTGTTTCAATTTATCTGCGTACTCTGAATATGTGCTTGCTATACAAATCATTAAAGCCTTGTGCGGGCGCAACTCTAGGCCCGCACTGCGGTCACGATTCGGGGGACGCCTCGGGGCGTGACGTAGTGGTATCAGAGCACAGATTTAAAGTTCCTTAGACTTCGTACTGGAAAAGTTCCTTTAACGATCAAATTCCTATGCGAACTCTTGAACTCGCTAGGCCAAAATGAGATACATTCATGCAATAAGTCCATAATACATTATGATCCTAATATAATTTACCTTCTTTTGAAGGAATGGCTCCAGCGCAATCTGCAGCGCAAGCCCCGGATGAAACGCAAGGCCAAGAAAGTAGTTCGGGCACTTCGGGAAGTTCAGAAAGCCAGCGAGCCACGCCAAGCATCGATCCCGTTCAGCAAATATTGTGGATGTTGGGAGAAAACCAACAAAGGGACGAGGCTCGCCATGAACGGGCCGAGAAGCGGGAGGAAGAGAGTCAGCTCAAGTTTCAAGACAATATAGAAGCACGATTCTCAGTCCAATAGAAGCAGGTAGATACCCTGCAGCAGATCGTTCAGACTTTGGCATCCAACCAGTCCGCGGCAACGCCAGCGACTCCGGTGGAACAGCCCGTGCTTGAAGTTGAGACGCCGCAAATTCCAAGACAGAAGGACGTGACTGCCTTCGACTTTGGCCACTTCAAGAAAGTTTGCAACACCCCATTCAACGGGACTGAGGACCCAGTCGTAGCTCTAGATTGGTTGGCCGAACTTGAAGACCACTTCGCTCTGCTAGAGGTCCCCGAAGACAAGCGCGTTGCCTGCGTGCAACTACAGCTCCGCCTCAACGCACACGATTGGTGGGACGTGCATCGACGATCTCTCCAATTTGATCACGGAGAGGAGGCGATCTCGTGGACGACTTTTCGTGCCGCGTTCGAAGAGGAGTATGTACCCCCTCCAGTACAACGTCAAATGGAAAACGAGTTCGTGCAGCTGCGGCAAGGCAGCATGACAGTTAAGGAGTACTCCGCCGAATTCAACCGACTCTCCAAATTCGCTAGGGCCTATTTACCTGATGCAGCGAGTCGAGCTAGAAGGTTTGAAGATGGACTACGCCCTGCCATCCATTCACACGTAGTCGTTCCTCAATATCGTACGATGCGTGAAGTCATGAATCACGCCCTGTCGCTCGAACCACTCTATCCTCATATTGCTGTCGGCGCTGTGCATACATCCAGTCACAAACGCCAAAGCAACGAAGGAGGAAACACCGCTACAAAGCGCCACAACAACGGTGGTCCGCAGAGAGGGCAGCTATGTCACTTCTGTAGGAGACCAGGGCACCTGGTCAACGAATGTCGTCTGAAACAAGGATTATGCCTCATCTGTGGCGATGCAAACCACAGAATTCGTGACTGCCCCAAATACTCTGCTAAACATCCCCAATGTAACGTTCCCTGATGGTAGGTCCTGTTCTTAAGTTTTGGGACGAAACTTCCAATTAGTTGGGTAGGATGTAGCGCCCCGTTCTCCCGATGCGGAGAGCGCGGCTAAGAAACACAAGACGGTATCGTTCGATCGGGATAGATTGAATTAAGAACTCGTCCTCGTTATGGATTTGTTTCTTCGGAATTAATTTCCATATTCAGTGGACTGCGCCCCAAGGATCGGCTTAGCGGCAGAGTCAGGAGGGACCTCTCCGCTGCTATCTTTTATTGCCTCGGTTTTCGATGTCGCTTGTTGCTTTCGTGCTTTGAGTTGGTTTTGGGATTCGCTTGTTTTCCTTGAACGGTTTTGATGGTTTTCATTATTTTCGTTCATTGACTTGCACTTCTATTCCGAGATTGGAAAGAGAGGAAGAAGTATTAATCGAGCTATTCGTGTGCAGGTGAACGAGCAGTAGGCGACTTGCGAGCGGAGTCGTGAAGCGCCTCTTTCCTTTTTCTTTCCAAAAATCTAAGTGAGTGGCTACCAACCCGATTAGCTAGCCCTGCTTCCAAGCTTCACTCCTTTGCCCCGATCAAACGATACCAAGTAATAACTAAAAGAAACCAAGATAAAAGAGAATAGACTTGGTACTTATGCTTGTCAATGAAACTTGTGAACGGTTATATCTTTGCATGCTTGTTCGTTCGGAAATGTTTATCAAATGCATAGATACAAGTTTAAACGTATATCCTGATGCATAAATATAACATAGTTGCAATGTAAAATGAATCATGCAATACCGCTTGTCTTGTACTCACGTAGCCTCCGGGCGAATGCTTGTTAACGTAGCCTCCGGGCGAATGATTGTTAGTGTGCGATCACGGACAACTTGTGCACAAGGTATAGTTCCTGCGGGCGGCTGCTGGGGCACTGGCACCGTTCCAGCTCCGGACGGAACTAACGTTTAGTCTCACGTACTAGGACAGGGTGGTATGCGGCGCCTAACGTTCTTGCACGTAGCAAACCATCTTCGTCACAGACTAGTGTCCATTATGGCAATCAAGCCAGTGATCATCGTGTATATTTAAACCTGTTGCATACTAACTTGTGTCTTCGTGGCAGGGAAGGCAGGGTAAGTATTGTGCAGGTAATTCAGACGGTCAGGTAAAATCCACCGAACGGTGGCATGTTCATTTCAGTAAATTCTATATGTTGCTTACTTGTAAATGAACTAAGGCATGATAGAAACCCACAAAATATGCATGCTTCACTAAACAATGTGTTGATTGGTATAGTCAGGCTAGCTCGCCTTCACCAGTATATTTCGATATGCTGACCCTCGTTGAAACAGGTTCTCCGCACCAAGGCGAACCGAACGAGGAGCCGAAGTCGTCTACCCGATCCAGTCCAACTGTTGGCGCATCTTCACCGCGCCCTCGAAGCCTTTTGAAGTCTGAAGCTGCAACTCTTCATACACAAATGCAGCTTCATGGCAAAGCTATCCTCCAGCCTGGAGGTCCTTATCGTTTTGAGTTTATAAAGGGATGTAATGTACATGACTGTTATCTCATTTTGAGTCAACCCTTTTGTAAGCCGTTCGGCATATTAGCTGACTCGTTCAGGAGTTTGTAATAGATGTTCATTATCAATAAAGAGAACTTTTCTATGTTTCATATATGTGTTTCAGTTTATCTGCATACTCTGAATATGTGCTTGCTATGCAAATCATTAAAGCCTTGTGCGGGCGCAACTCCAGGCCCGCACGGCGGTCACGATTCGGAGGACGCCTCGGGGCGTGACATAGTGGTATCAGATCACAGATTCAAAGTTCCTTAGACTTCGTACTGGAAAAGTTTCTTTAACGATCAAATTCCTATGCGAACTCTTGAACTCGCTAGGCCAAAATGAGATACATTCATGCAATAAGTCCATAATACATTATGATCCTAATGTAATTTACCTTCTTTTGAAGGAATGGCTCCAGCGCAATCTGCAGCGCAAGCCCCGGATGAAACGCAAGGCCAAGGAAGTAGTTCGGGCACTTCGGGAAGTTCAGAAAGCCAGCGAGCCACGCCAAGCATCGATCCCGTTCAGCAAATATTGTGGATGTTGGGAGAAAACCAACAAAGGGACGAGGCTCGCCATGAACGGGCCGAGAAGCGGGCGGAAGAGAGTCAGCTCAAGTTTTAAGACAATATAGAAGCACGATTCTCAGTCCAACAGAAGCAGGTAGATACCCTGCAGCAGATCGTTCAGACTTTGGCATCCAACCAGTCCGCGGCAACGCCAGCGACTCCGGTGGAACAGCCCGTGCTTGAAGTTGAGACGCCACAAATTCTAAGACAGAAGGACGTGACTGCCTTCGACTTTGGCCACGTCAAGAAAGTCTGCAACACCCCATTCAACGGGACTGAGGACCCAGTCGTAGCTCTAGATTGGTTTGCCGAACTTGAAGACCACTTCGCTCTGCTAGAGGTCCCCGAAGACAAGCGCGTTGCCTGCGTGCAACTACAGCTCTGCCTCAACGCACACGATTGGTGGGACGTGCATCGACGATCTCTCCAATTTGATCACGGAGAGGAGGCGATCTCGTGGACGACTTTTCGTGCCGCGTTCGAAGAGGAGTATGTACCCCCTCCAGTACAACGTCAAATGGAAAACGAGTTCGTGCAGCTGCGGCAAGGCAGCATGACAGTTAAGGAGTACTCCGCCGAATTCAACCGACTCTCCAAATTCGCTAGGGCCTATTTACCTGATCCAGCGAGTCGAGCTAGAAGGTTTGAAGATGGACTACGCCCTGCCATCCATTCACACATAGTCGTTCCTCAATATCGTACGATGCGTGAAGTCATGAATCACGCCCTGTCGCTCGAACCACTCTATCCTCATATTGCTGTCGGCGCTGTGCATACATCCAGTCACAAACGCCAAAGCAACGAAGGAGGAAACACCGCTACAAAGCGCCGCAACAACGGTGGTCCGCAGAGAGGGCAGCTATGTCACTTCTGTAGGAGACCAGGGCACCTGGTCAACGAATGTCGTCTGAAACAAGGATTATGCCTCATCTGTGGCGATGCAAACCACAGAATTCGTGACTGCCCCAAATACTCTGCTAAACATCCCCAACGTAACGTTCCCTGATGGTAGGTCCTGTTCTTAAGTTTCGGGACGAAACTTCCAATTAGTTGGGTAGGATGTAGCGCCCCGTTCTCCCGATGCGGAGAGCGCGGCTAAGAAACACAAGACGGTATCGTTCGATCGGGATAGATTGAATTAAGAACTCGTCCTCGTTATGGATTTGTTTCTTCGGAATTGATTCCCATATTCAGTGGACTGCGCCCCAAGGATCGGCTTAGCGGCAGAGTCAGGAGGGACCTCTCCGCTGCTATCTTTTATTGCCTCGATTTTCGATGTCGCTTGTTGCTTTCGTGCTTTGAGTTGGTTTTGGGATTCGCTTGTTTTCCTTGAACGGTTTTGATGGTTTTCATTATTTTCGTTCATTGACTTGCACTTCTATTCCGAGATTGGAAAGAGAGGAAGAAGTATTAATCGAGCTATTCGGGTGCAGGTGAACGAGCAGTAGGCGACTTGCGAGCGGAGTCGTGAAGCGCCTCTTTCCTTTTTCTTTCCAAAAATCTAAGTGAGTGGCTACCAACCCGATTAGCTAGCCCTGCTTCCAAGCTTCACTCCTTTGCCCCGATCAAACGATACCAAGTAATAACTAAAAGAAACCAAGATAAAAGAGAATAGACTTGGTACTTATGCTTGTCAATGAAACTTGTGAACGATTATATCTTTGCATGCTTGTTCGTTCGGAAATGTTCATCAAATGCATAGATACAAGTTTAAACGTATATCCTGATGCATAAATATAACGTAGTTGCAATGTAAAATGAATCATGCAATACCGCTTGTCTTGTACTCACGTAGCCTCCGGGCGAATGCTTGTTAACGTAGCCTCCGGGCGAATGATTGTTAGTGTGCGATCACGGACAACTTGTGCACAAGGTATAGTTCCTGCGGGCGGCTGCTGGGGCACTGGCACCGTTCCGGCTCCGGACGGAACTAACGTTTAGTCTCACGTACTAGGATAGGGTGGTATGCGGCGCCTAACGTTCTTGCATGTAGCAAACCATCTTCGTCACAGACTAGTGTCCATTATGGCAATCAAGCCAGTGATCATCGTGTATATTTAAACCTGTTGCATACTAACTTGTGTCTTCGTGGCAGGGAAGGCAGGGTAAGTATTATGCAGGTAATTCAGACGGTAAGGTAAAATCCACCGAACGGTGGCATATTCATTTCAGTAAATTTTATATGTTGCTTACTTGTAAATGAACTAAGGCAAGATAGAAACCCACAAAATATGCATGCTTCACTAAACAATGTGTTGATTGGTATAGTCAGGCTAGCTCGCCTTCACCAGCATATTTCGATATGCTGACCCTCGTTGAAACAGGTTCTCCGCACCAAGGCGAACCGAGCGAGAAGCCGAAGTCGTCTACCCGATCCAGTCCAACTGTTGGCGCATCTTCACCGCGCCCTCGAAGCCTTTTGAAGTCCGAAGCTGCAACTCTTCATACACAAATGCAGCTTCGTGGCAAAGCTATCCTCCAGCCTGGAGGTCCTTATCGTTTTGAGTTTATAAAGGGATGTAATGTACAGGACTGTTATCTCATTTTGAGTCAACCCTTTTGTAAGCCGTTCGGCATATTAGCTGACTCGTTCAGGAGTTTGTAATAGATGTTCATTATCAATAAAGAGAACTTTTCTATGTTTCATATCTGTGTTTCAGTTTATCTGCGTACTCTGAATATGTGCTTGCTATGCAAATCATTAAAGCCTTGTGCGGGCGCAACTCCAGGCCCGCACGGCGGTCACGATTCGGAGGACGCCTCGGGGCGTGACATAGTGGTATCAGATCACAGATTCAAAGTTCCTTAGACTTCGTACTGGAAAAGTTCCTTTAACGATCAAATTCCTATGCGAACTCTTGAACTCGCTAGGCCAAAATGAGATACATTCATGCAATAAGTCCATAATACATTATGATCCTAATGTAATTTACCTTCTTTTGAAGGAATGGCTCCAGCGCAATCTGCAGCGCAAGCCTCGGATGAAACGCAAGGCCAAGGAAGTAGTTCGGGCACTTCGGGAAGTTCAGAAAGCCAGCGAGCCACGCCAAGCATCGATCCCGTTCAGCAAATATTGCGGATGTTGGGAGAAAACCAACAAAGGGACGAGGCTCGCCATGAACGGGCCGAGAAGCGGGCGGAAGAGAGTCAGCTCAAGTTTTAAGACAATATAGAAGCACGATTCTCAGTCCAACAGAAGCAGGTAGATACCCTGCAGCAGATCGTTCAGACTTTGGCATCCAACCAGTCCACGGCAACGCCAGCGACTCCGGTGGAACAGCCCGTGCTTGAAGTTGAGACGCCGCAAATTCCAAGACAGAAGGACGTGACTGCCTTCGACTTTGGCCACTTCAAGAAAGTCTGCAATACCCCATTCAACGGGACTGAGGACCCAGTCGTAGCTCTAGATTGGTTGGCCGAACTTGAAGACCACTTCGCTCTGCTAGAGGTCCCCGAAGACAAGCGCGTTGCCTGCGTGCAACTACAGCTCCGCCTCAACGCACACGATTGGTGGGACGTGCATCGACGATCTCTCCAATTTGATCACGGAGAGGAGGCGATCTCGTGGACGACTTTTCGTGCCGCGTTCGAAGAGGAGTATGTACCCCCTCCAGTACAACGTCAAATGGAAAACGAGTTCGTGCAGCTGCGGCAAGGCAGCATGACAGTTAAGGAGTACTCCGCCGAATTCAACCGACTCTCCAAATTCGCTAGGGCCTATTTACCTGATCCAGCGAGTCGAGCTAGAAGGTTTGAAGATGGACTACGCCCTGCCATCCATTCACACATAGTCGTTCCTCAATATCGTACGATGCGTGAAGTCATGAATCACGCCCTGTCGCTCGAACCACTCTATCCTCATATTGCTGTCGGCGCTGTGCATACATCCAGTCACAAACGCCAAAGCAACGAAGGAGGAAACACCGCTACAAAGCGCCGCAACAACGGTGGTCCGCAGAGAGGGCAGCTATGTCACTTCTGTAGGAGACCAGGGCACCTGGTCAACGAATGTCGTCTGAAACAAGGATTATGCCTCATCTGTGGCGATGCAAACCACAGAATTCGTGACTGCCCCAAATACTCTGCTAAACATCCCCAACATAACGTTCCCTGATGGTAGGTCCTGTTCTTAAGTTTCGGGACGAAACTTCCAATTAGTTGGGTAGGATGTAGCGTCCCGTTCTCCCGATGCGGAGAGCGCGGCTAAGAAACACAAGACGGTATCGTTCGATCGGGATAGATTGAATTAAGAACTCGTCCTCGTTATGGATTTGTTTCTTCGGAATTGATTCCCATATTCAGTGGACTGCGCCCCAAGGATCAGCTTAGCGGCAGAGTCAGGAGGGACCTCTCCGCTGCTATCTTTTATTGCCTCGGTTTTCGATGTCGCTTGTTGCTTTCGTGCTTTGAGTTGGTTTTGGGATTCGCTTATTTTCCTTGAACGGTTTCGATGGTTTTTATTATTTTCGTTCATTGACTTGCACTTCTATTCCGAGATTGGAAAGAGAGGAAGAAGTATTAATCGAGCTGTTCGTGTGCAGGTGAACGAGCAGTAGGCGGCTTGCGAGCGGAGTCGTGAAGCGCCTCTTTCCTTCTTCTTTCCAAAAATCTAAGTGAGTGGCTACCAACCCGATTAGCTAGCCCTGCTTCCAAGCTTCACTCCTTTGCCCCGATCAAACGATACCAAGTAATAACTAAAAGAAACCAAGATAAAAGAGAATAGACTTGGTACTTATGCTTGTCAATGAAACTTGTGAACGGTTATATCTTTGCATGCTTGTTCGTTCGGAAATGTTCATCAAATGCATAGATACAAGTTTAAACGTATATCCTGATGCATAAATATAACGTAGTTGCAATATAAAATGAATCATGCAATACCGCTTGTCTTGTACTCACGTAGCCTCCGGGCGAATGCTTGTTAACGTAGCCTCCGGGCGAATGATTGTTAGTGTGCGATCACGGACAACTTGTGCACAAGGTATAGTTCCTGCGGGCGGCTGCTGGGGCACTGGCACCGTTCCGGCTCCGGACGGAACTAACGTTTAGTCTCACGTACTAGGACAGGGTGGTATGCGGCGCCTAACGTTCTTGCACGTAGCAAACCATCTTCGTCATAGACTAGTGTCCATTATGGTAATCAAGCCAGTGATCATCGTATATATTTAAACCTGTTGCATACTAACTTGTGTCTTCGTGGCAGGGAAGGCAGGGTAAGTATTGTGCAGGTAATTCAGACGGTCAGGTAAAATCCACCGAACGGTGGCATATTTATTTTAGTAAATTCTATATGCTGCTTACTTGTAAATGAACTAAGGCAAGATAGAAACCCACAAAATATGCATGCTTCACTAAACAATGTGTTGATTGGTATAGTCAGGCTAGCTCGCCTTCACCAGCATATTTCGATATGCTGACCCTCGTTGAAACAGGTTCTCCGCACCAAGGCGAACCGAGCGAGGAGCCGAAGTCGTCTATCCGATCCAGTCCAACTGTTGGCGCATCTTCACCGTGCCCTCGAAGCCTTTTGAAGTCCGAAGCTGCAACTCTTCATACACAAATGCAGCTTCGTGGCAAAGCTATCCTCCAGCCTGGAGGTCCTTATCGTTTTGAGTTTATAAAGGGATATAATGTACAGGACTGTTATCTCATTTTGAGTCAACCCTTTTGTAAGCCGTTCGGCATATTAGCTGACTCGTTCAGGAGTTTGTAATAGATGTTCATTATCAATAAAGAGAACTTTTCTATGTTTCATATCTGTGTTTTTATTTATCTGCGTACTCTGAATATGTGCTTGCTATGCAAATCATTAAAGCCTTGTGCGGGCGCAACTCCAGGCCCGCACGGCGGTCATGATTCGGGGGACGCCTCGGGGCGTGACAGCTACCCCAGAGGTATGTCGGCTGATGATGTCCACTGACGAGCGTGAGGTTGTGAGGATTAGATCGAGTAGCCTACCCATGCCCATACATCGAAAAGTTGTCCTCATTTGCATTCATATAGATTTTCTTGTACAGCGTACTTATTTATTTTCAAATTATATGCATGTTTACTGTATTCAAGTTGGCTCACTTTTCTGTATCTTGTTACGTCCCTCTGAGGACCTGGTCCTCTGCCAGGTGTATCTGCTCTTGAGTATTTGCAGGAGTACGGGCCTGGACCTGACGTATTACTTTCTGCCGAGGAGGTCTTACCTTTTGAGCATCTTTGAGTACATCTAGCGATGGATTCTTTTTAGCTGATACACTTCTGTCTTCACATTATTTTATATTGGAGACTTTGTACTCCTCTCTCATTTTAGTTTTGGATATAGTCATTGGTAGTGGATTTGTCTCCACCCGACTATTATTTTGGATATTTCAGACTCCTTATTCTAGTTTAGTATTTCTTTTCTATGACTTGTTGTGTGGATGAGATTAGTATATCTGTGACTTGTGACATTATATATACCACATGTGAGTTTATATTAATAATACAGCGTACGTTAGGTTATGGTTTCCATATATTGGAGTTGCCATATCCATGCGGCTGGCATGCTTACGTGTCCTAGTCCTACGTATTTTGGGACTGGGGCATGACAACAGTTCCCAACGTTGCCAGCTCCAAGAAAAATGCAGTACCGAGGGCCAGAAGTGGCAGTTAGACCATTAGCCTAATGTCCATTATCGACGCAGGCTCAAATGTAGGAGAAGATACAACAACAGCAACAGAGTTAGCCGAGGACATAACAGCATGGCCAACAGAGGCAGCAATATGGATAGTAAAGACCCTAGCAGGGTCAGCAGGGACAGAGGCAGCAGCAACAACAGAGAGCTCAATAGGGTCAGGGTCAAGCGTTTACCCTATCTTTGGAAGAGGTGTTAGCGTCGGGTGACGTAATGGCAGGTACTATTTCAGTTGTATCTTTTTCTGCTTTAGTGTTGTTTAATTCGGGAGATTTCTATTCTTTTGTATCAACATGATTCACGACATGTATTGGTATAGAGTTCGAGGCATTGCTAGAGAGGTTGAATATACTCACTGGTAATGTGCTCATGGGTGTTAGTAGGGTATGTTTAACGTGTTCGTTCGTTGTGTGTGGGTATCATCTACCCGTACAGTTGATCGAGTTTCCTACGGGAAACTTCGATATTATCCTAGGCATGGACTGGCTAAGAGACAGTCATGCTACGATAGATTATCGCGGGGGGAGTATCGTTTTGCATCCCAGGCTTGGAGGAGTTCGTCTTTATTATGATCGTAGAAGACTAGCCAAAGGGTGAAGTTGCAGCGGCAGTGATAGTAGAAGAGCAGATCCCTAAGGTGGTCGGGGAGTTTCTTGATATTTTTTCAGAAGAGCTCCCAGGGATGCCACCAGTGAGAGATGTAGAGTTCTGTATTGAGTTGACTCCCGGGGCAGAACCAATATCTTGTAAGGTTTACCCGATGGCACCCTCAGAGTTAGATAAGTTGTATCAACATATTGAGGAGCTAAAGGCGAAGAAGTTCATTTGGACTAGTGGATTACCCTGGGGAGCACCAGTGGTATTGGTGAACAAGAAAGATGGGTCAACGCGATTGTGTATCGATTATCAACAGTTGAACGCGGTGACAGTGAAGAACAAGTATCCACTTCCGAGAATTTATGACTTATTTGATCAATTGAGAGGAGCTAGGATTTTCTCTAAGATTGATCTTCGATCAGGGTACCATCAAGTAAGGGTCTGGGAACAGGTCATACCCAAGACAGCATTTATGTCGCGATATAGGCACTATGAGTTCTTGGTGATGCCGTTTGGATTAACTAATGTACCGGCAGTGTTTATAGATTTGATGAACCGCATATTCATGCCCAACTTGGATCAGTTTGTGGTGTTATTCATAGATGACATCCTTGTCTATTCCAAAAGTGAGGCATAGTATGAGGAGCATCTTCGGAGGGTATTGCAAACTTTAAGGGAGCATCAGCTTTATGCAAAGCTTAGTAAGTGCGAGTTCTGGTTGGATCATATTTCTTTCTTGGGGCACATCATTTCAGGGACAGGAGTATCAGTGGATCCAAGAAAGGTTGTGGCAGTAGAAATTTAGGTAATTCTGATAACAGTAGAAAAGGTTCACAGTTTACTGTGGTTGTAGGATATTACAGGAGTTTGTGGCAGATTTTGCAAGAATTTTTGCACCCTTGACGAGGCTGACACGTAAGGAGGTATAGTTTGTTTGGTCAACTGAGTGTCATGCATTGTTCAAAGAGTTGAAGAGGAGGTTAATCTCAGCACCTATTGACGCTTCCGGCAAGATCTGGAGGTTTCATATTATATTGTGATGAGTCTGGGAAGGTACTTAGGTGCGTACTGATGCAGCATGGCAGGGTGATAGCATATGCATCTCGACAACTTTGGGACCATGAGAAAAATTATCCAAAGCATGATTTCTAGCTGGCAGCGGTAGTGCTTGCTCTTAAGCTATGGAGGCACTACTTGCATGGAAACATCGTGAAGATATATATCGATCACAAGAGTTTGAAGTACGTATTCACGCAGAAGGACCTGAACATGCGGCAGAGGAGGTGGCTCGAGTTGTTAAAGGATTATGATCTGGAGCTTCAATATCATCCAGGCAAGATGAATATTGTAGCAGATTCTCTGAATAGGAGGGGTAGTGCATTCGTCTTAATGACTCAGAGGCACATCTTGGAGGATCTTCAGGAGATGGGTATAGAATTGGTACTCCCGAAGGATACCAGAATCTTAGCTAGTTCACAGATCCAATCTACTTTGGTATAGAGGATCAGAGAAGCTCAGGTAGAGGATCCACAGGTTTAGAAGCTTCGGGCAGAGTGTGAGTCCGGCCTTAAAAAAGAATTGATAATTCATAAAGATGGAACACTTAGGTTTATAAATCATCTTTGTGTGCCGATTGGAGATATTCGACAAGAAGTTATGAACGAAGCACACAATTCCCTATATTATATTCACCCAGGAGGCACGAAGATGTACCGGGATATAAGGCAATATTTATGGTGGAACGGGATGAAGATGGAGATAGCGATGTTTGTGTCTTAATATTTGATATGTCAGCAAGTAAAGAGCGAGCAGCAAAGGCCGACAAGATTGTTACAACCACTACCGATTCCAGAATAGAAGGGGGACCACATTACGATGGACTTCATAACTGGTCTACCTAGATCCCCAATTGGTCGAAATGCTGTTTGGGTAATAGTGGATCGGCTCACAAAAGTTGCTCATTTTCTTTCCTTCAGAGTAGAGCAGTCCACTGAGCAATTGGTAGAAATATATATAAGCAAATAGTGAAGCAACATAGGGTTCCAGCCAGTATAGTATCAGATTGAGACACCCAATTCACTTCACGATTTTGGCAGAGTCTACATCAGAGTTTAGGCACCAAGTTGAGATTCAGCACGGCTTACCATCCATAGACAGATGGACAGTCAAAAAGAACTATACAGACTTTGGAGGATATGTTGCGATCTTTTACCTTGGATTTTGGAGGGTCTTGAGAGGATCATCTTCGTATAGTTGAGTTCTCATATAATAATAGTTATCAGACCAGTATTCAGATGGCTCCATTTGAGGCATTGTACGAAAGAAAGTGCAGATCTCCATTGGCTTGGGATGACATTGGTGAGCGAAAGTTGTTTGGACCAGAGATGATTACTCAGACAGTAAAGATAGTCAGATTGATTAGAGAGAGACTTCAAGTAGCACAGGATATGTAGCTTCATTGGGCAGATTAACGTTGTAGGACATTAGACTTTAGTATTGGTAACCACTTATTCTTACGAATTTTGCCTACCCGTGGAATCATTAGATTTAGAGCCCGAGAAAAGTTTAGTCCGCGGTATGTCGATCCCTTTGATATCCTCAAGCGGGTGGGTAATATTGCTTATCACCTTGCCCTTTCGCCTTCGCTACTTGATTTATATGATGTGTTTCATGTATCTCTATTGAGTAAGTATATCCCGGATCTGAGCCACATCCTCGACCATTCTGAGCTAGTTGTTGGTACCGACTTGTCTTATGAGGAGCAGCCCGTTTCCATTTTGGACTAGAGAGAGAAGGTTCTCAAGAACCGGTCTATCCGTCTTGTTCGTGTCGCTTGGGGCCATCACTCACCAGGAGAGTCAACGAGGGAACGCGAGGACGATATCAGAGCCAGATACCCACACTTGTTCGACTCCGGAGGTATATTCCTTCTTAAGCCTTCATATCTCATCTTAGTTTTTGCTCGACATCCATGTGGAATGGATGTTGCTTTACTTCATTTGCATGACTTGCTCACTTAGTTATAATAGTATGGTAGATGTGCACATGATTAGCTTAGTTGTTTTCATAATTTTCTCTAATCTGGTCTTAGTGAAATTTCGATGACGTAATTTTTCTATGGTGGAGAGAGATATCACATCCGTTCCTTGATTTCATATTCCTATACTTAGTTGTGAATTATATTTCTGTATTTTGTAAGAGAGACTACCCGGGACTCGTAGGAACCCATTTGGCAATTGTCAAAGACCCGTATTAGGACCCAAACATAGATGGAATCCCTAAAACCCGTTCCCTATTGAACCACTAGACTTTTACTTTCTTGGACGGTTGAAATGAGTTGGGGTCATGGATTTATGAGGTGGATGGATGAAATTAAATTCCATCTCATATATAAGTCTCAACATTCTCTCTCTTCTTTATTTCTTTCATTCCTCTTTCTTTTTCTCTCATCCTCCCCAACTTTCAAGCCCAAAACCTCCAAACCCTAGATCTAGCCTAGGAGTTTTACTTCCTTCTTCTCTTTGGAAGAGATTAGAGTTAGGGTTACCTAACACTTGAGACAAGTACATCTTGTACAAAGTGAAGAAACCATAATTTTTGGAATATTTTATTTCTTTAAATTATCTTGAATATTTTTAGCTTATAATGTTCATCTAGTGATCCTCAACAAATTTAGTATTTGGCAATTTTGATTTTGATGAACGGTTTGGAGTAGATCTAAATTTCAAAGTTAGGATTTTATGAATTTAATGGATTTGATCTCTTACAACATGGAAATTTTGAAAACTAATTATCCCCTATCGTAGGGAATTATATTTTATTCAATTTTGACTTCTGAAACGTCGAATTTCGAGTTAAAATAAAGTTTTTATGGCCAAAACAAGTTTTTAGAATTTTTTTGTCGGTTGAGGAAGAAGAACAGTGCTGGCGTGAAACTATGCAGAAGTCCCTGGCGTAAAAACTGTACAGAAGCCCCTGCGTAAAAACTGTGCAGAACCCCTGTGCGTATAACTGCACAGAAACCCTTCCTTCTACGTATAATTGCGCAAAAGTCCCTTCTTTTACGTAAAAAGTGCGCAGAAGCCCTCTCTTTGCGTATAATTACGCAGAATTCAATTCTAGGCATAAAAACTGTGCAGAAGCCCCTCCCTTACGTACTTTTTGCACATATTTGCTATTTTTGACTGTTTTGTACGCAAAAAGCTACTTTTGCCTATTTTAAGCCATTTTTTACTGTTTTGTACACAAAAACTACTTTTGGCTATTGTAAGCCATTTTTGATTGTTTTGTACGCGAAAAAGTTGTTTTGCCTATTTTGGCTATTTATGTATGTTTTTGTCATTTTCTTTAATTACTTGGATTTCTTATCAAATCTTTGTGACCTTGTTTGTAATAGTGAATTAAGAACTTATATGTTTCCTAATTATCTGAATAATGACAAATGCTTGATATACACTATGATAGAATTATAGGCCCAACTAAAACTTTATAGTAGAAGCACTGGCCGTATACCTGACCTGATATCCATGCTATGATGTGAGCAGAGGAATATTACTTGATTTAACTAATTGACCATAGAATCTTGACTTGACTACTTGTATCCATGATGATACTCCTTAATATCGCACCAAGTATGTTATCTTGCTCACGCACCAAGGTGGTACATATACACTGCGATGTTATGTTATAAGTATAGTCTTGTTACATGCCCGTTAGTACTAAAAATGAGGATTGCGCGGAACCCCTGTAGCTAATTAGAATAGAGTGGTTAGATTACTTGAATGATTGTTGTATTACGCTCAGAATGAGTCCAGATTGGAACCGTAATAACCAATGTGGATTCATCCCTAGCATACCTGTACGAAGGTACGATATATAGGAGAATAATTGTGTGACCACGACCCAAGATTCCAGATAACCGTAGGGTTAATTAGGTAACTAAAAGTAGTATCAGCATTGGAAGGGAACGGATCCTGAGATCGTGCATGTCGGCCACGACATAGATATTAATCATGGAGTGCAAGGTTGGCCACCTGGATACTTTATATCATCCGCACTAGTAGTGTGCAGTATTCGGACACTAAAATTATTATAACCAAGCCAATATCCCACTATATAAGAGAATTGGAACTGTTACTGATTATCTAACACTGTAGCCTTTCGAGGGACAAGTGCATTATATTTTTATTCATGTCATATATTATTGGTTTGGCTAGCCCTACTCGGACATAGCATGATTTGAGGATCCAATTATATTACATTACTGGGGTTACCCAGACATCACCTAGAAAGTCGTAGGATTGATTGGCCATTTAATAAATTCTGTTTGATTGTGTATTGCCATCTGCCAAGTAGCTTAGGGACATGGACTATCGTACCACGATGATTCAACCCTTATCCTTGTTTGGTTGTGGGATTGGACTGTTGTGTTACGATAGACTATGGACTGAACTATGGCGCATATACCTTTGGTTTGACCAATTTTGTGGAATGTACTCTGTCTTGATATAGTTCGATACCTCTTGTCCTTGTTTGGTTGTAGAGGTATCATATTATTTCGATGACAGAATGCATGCCTCTGATTTGGCACAGACCTTGCTCTATTTTCTTGTATTTATTTCAGTTATTGGTTTTGTTTCTTCTCTTGTGCTTCCTTGTGGTACTTGCTATTCGGGGCCTGACCCCACTGATTTTGTTTGGCCAGATTTTATAGTGGAGCCTGAGGACTCTACCTTCTACCTGACTGATGGTGCATACCAAAGGCATGGTCGATGAGGGACTTGAGTGAGTTTTCGTCTTCTCCACTTTAGTATTTTATATCATTTTGGGCGCTTAGCCACCGACATTCTTTAGCCGGCAAGTTTTGTACAAATTTGTGTAAATTCAGACTGCAGTTGATAATGACTATGTACTATTGACCTTGTACTAGATCGACATTTTCTAATAGCTAGTTCTCGCCTTACTACTTTATCATATATGTTCATCTCTCATTGCTAACTATTTGACAGATTGAGACATAAATGTTCCTTGTGACCATAGAAAGACTTTATTGTAGTATGTACCCCCTTGTCTAGTTACAACCGTGATCTCTGTACGACATATTGTACCTTGTACGGGGTAGCTGGCCATGTCCGTCTCTATATTTCAGTACTGGGGTGTGACACTCATTTTAATCCGACTCAGCATAATATACCGTGTGGAGTAGGGCATTACAATACTGATTAGATTCATTTTCTTTATCTTCATATTGTCTTGCATGCTTCGTTTGATAACTTAGTTCTTAAATGTTGTGTCGTCAAAGATGAATTGTGTACAAGGGTATGGTTCTACGAACAACTGCCGGGGTACTGGGATCGCTTTGATCTAGGTGGAATGATGCTAGCTGAGTCCTAGCATAAGATGAGTCAGGATGTCCAATAAGGACTAGCTACCCGAACTGGAAAGACAACCAGCTCATTCAATTTCCAACCAGTAATCCACTATATTTTTCTTAAACTGTGTCACGACCAACACCCGAAATGAGGGCACGAGTAGTTAACAACGTCCAGCCTATGCCACAACATCGGTGGTAGAACGCTGTCTAAACATCTAATATAACTATCTAAACATCTTACACTATATAACAAGGGTATTTGTCATGCTATCTCAACTCCAAATAGAGGAACAATATAATAATGTAATATTATGAACAATACTCAATCACAATATCAAACTAAGGAGGATGAAAGCACGATATAGAATAAAAAAGAAATAAGAGTCACAACACATCCACAAGTCCAATACTATAAGTCTAGGCTCAACAACTCTCCAAAATAATATATACATGACATGAATCCAAAATAAGACCAGTACAAGTCCAAAACTATATAACTAGGCCTCATTGGTCCTAGCACTATATCCTCCTGCTCTAGGGGAGTATCCTCTAGTGGATCACCATCCTGCGACCCGTAATAAGTGGGACACAACTCCTCTAGCCAATTATTTAAAAAAAATATACAATCATGAAAGGAGCAAAGTACAAAACTCTGAAAGCAGTTCCAAATATATGGTAAAGCATATATGACCAATAATAGAAAAGAATACAAGCTACACAAGTAATTAGAAAATAAAAATATAGCTAGAACAGATAGATAAGTACAATATGAACTGGAAAGATAAATACAGACAATATGAAATGAATTGCAGGTAAGAGAAACTAAAATACTAGCTATGTGATTTAGAGTACAAGTTCGTTATATGATCGGCTTAGGTTGCACATGAGGTAGATAGGATAACTCGATTATACGTGAGGTGTATAATCGATATACACATGAGATAAATATGGTTTGATCACATAACTAACTTCTACTCCTCCCTCCCTAACTAATACTCATGGATTCAATCATGACACATTACGCACATGAATATGTATAGTCACACTAGCACATGTAATAGTGGATGCACATGAAGCACATAAAAATTAATATCCGATGCACATGATAAAATATATGTTAAGGAGTACCCGCTGAACACGGTAAGGAATAATATCTCCTAACGGGATCTATATAGTAACAGTCCATGTAACCAAGTATAAAAATCAAGTACACAGTTCTAGAGCAAGTGATATATATACTATTATAAAATAACAACTAACAGAGAGATGTACTCGCCTCTGGTCCGGTGCAAAATAGGTAACACGGGGTCCGAGCTGATGTCACACAATCCTATATAGGAATATCATGTCAATTTGGTGAAATAGATGAATAAATGCTAAAAAATGATCTAAGCATGTTTTTTTTTCTAATTCCATTTCTAGCTCACTAGGTTCATACTAAGTCATTTGGTCTATAAGGCAACTAACTAGCTAAACTAGCCATCCATCCTAACATTAACCTACACCTTATGTGAATACACTAATTAGCATATATTAATTAATATAACTGATATATATATATATATATATATATATATATATATATATATATATATATATATATATATATATGCTAACTGATACTTGTACTAACTATACTAACTGACACTCTACTAACTAGTATCTAATACCACAACTGATATTAGTAACAACTAATGCTAACTGATACCTACAATTGACACTATCTAACCATATAGCTAATTGATATCTAACTACTTATGCTAACTGATACTTGTACTAACTATACTAACTGACACTCTACTAACTAGTAACTAATACCACAACTGATATTAGTAACAACTAATGCTAACTGATACCTACAATTGACACTATCTAACCATATACCTAATTGATATCTAACTACTTACACTATATATATATATATATATATATATATATATATATATATATATATATATATATATATATATATATAGCTGTCATACTAACATAATGTATATAACTACTAATGACTGAAACTCTTCATACTAATTGATACTAGCACTTAATACCTCATCCTACTCCTACATGTACTACCTCCTTACCCTGTTGTCAACAGTAGGATTGTTGTTGAAATCCCTACCAGCACTTGAACCAAAAATCAGGTTTGAAAAGACTACACTCAAGTATCAGTCACAACTAATACTTGAGTACCAGATACAACTGATCACCCATACTACTAATATTATGACATTAATTGATACTAACATTTCCTCTAGGACTGACACAATCTTGCACTGGGCCTATTGTACATGCCTGACTGCACTTCTCCCTCTCACTACTTTCACACAAGAACACTTACCCGTGCATAGAACACACATATCATTATCACCACTATCACAGTATACACACTAACACATCACTTCAGTTTTCCCCTTCTCACTTGGCTCAAAATGCCAATGTGGCTGCTGTTGTCTTCAGGTTGCAACTGCAACTATCACTGCTCTTGCTCTTATCAGGAAACCTGATACATGTATTCCCCTCTCATATGTTGTTAAGCTCCTGTACTAGTGAAACTGATACATTCCCAATCTATACTTGATGTTCACTACACCCCTAGCCACCTTTGAAAAATGCTTGAGCCTGGCACAACTGATATGGTACTATGTTCAGTTTTTTTTCTTTTCCCCAAGACAGTGACAAAGTTCACATACGTTAGCTGAAACCTCATACCGACACACCCACTTATATACATAAGTATACATACACACACACACACACACACACACACACACACACACACACACACATATATATATATATATATATATATATATATATATATATATATATATATATATATATATATATATATATACATGTATATTCATGATAATTAGTCAAACACTTAAGGTGCAAGGCTAAGATACCCATGATACATATCCAACCTAAGTGCCAAAACCCACAATTCCCCACAACTAATATTTGTATATATCAAATATATATTAAAACAACTAAAGTAACTTGCTACTATGAGAATTTATAAGTAATTGCACAAAACACACAAAATAGAGCCCCGTATTACACGGTATCACACAATATCGTGATACGGCCTACTTGTATCCAATTGTGGACACGTAGCTAGTATCTACACCCCGATCTAAGTCCAATTAATCTAAAATAGGATCATGACACATACTTGATGTGTCAATCCAAAAATTTCCCCAAAATACACACAAAAATCTATGTAGAAATGTCAATTCTTAACAATTTGGCCTATAACTTCATCCTATAGGTAGCCCTATGCCATTAGGGTATTCCTAAGAGTCAAATGCATGATTTGAGATTCAAATTAGAGATGAATTCAGATCTATACCTATTGGGAGATGGATTAATGAAATACACAATGGACACGATCTTCTTGCCAAAGCTCCTTCTCCAAGTGCTCCTTGCCAATCCAATCTCCAATGCTTCTTCTATTGAATGAGAATGAGAGAGAATGAAAGAATTTGGAGTTGAAATGATGGAGGTAATGAAGGAATTTGTGGATCTATGAATTTAGGGATATAAAATGAGTATAAAATGAAGAGGAGAGAGAGAGGAGAGGCCCTATATGTGGCCGGCCATAATTTTTTCCTCCCAAGATTCTCATAATGTCTAATTTGCCCCCATACTAGCTAATATTGGTAACTAATTAAGGAGGCCTATATTGGAAAGTCTCTAGCTAATCCAAATTAGCTCTAATTCTCCTAATTATCTAAAAGAGAATGTGTTTCAATAGGCCTAGTCCATGTTGGGCTAAAATAATATCATGACAAGTTTAATTGGGTTCACTAGTATCAAGTCTAACTAATAGGCTAGCCTACTAACTATAAATAATAATACTATATATAATAATTAGCAAAAGCACAAATTAAATTATTTAGCACATTAACTAATAATTAAATACTATAATTGAATAAATAAATATGGAATGACTAAAATACCCTCATTTGGAAAGGTGAGGGTGACAAACTGTGCAATCTAACAATGTCTTCTTAGCAGAAAAGAACATGATAAGTCTCGTGCATGTCGAATCGCTCGGCCGTGGGTAAGAGTCATTGAACGGTGACATATTTTATTATGTCATTTCATTTCTATCACATGCTTGTAACTTGGACTAATGCAAGATAGAAATATCACTTAATAAAAATGTTGCATGCTTCATATGAATACCGTGTCGATTTTGTGAGTTGGGTTAGCTCGCCCTCACCAGTACATTTCGATGTACTGACCCACATTGCAATGGGTTCTCAAAGCCAATGCGACTTTGTGAGGAGCTGGAGCCTTTTTCCAACCAGTCCATCAATCGGTGCACTATGTTTGTGTCTTTTGAACCATGTACAAATATCTGAAACTCATGCACACAATCTTTGAAGCTTCGTGTCGATGGTGCAAACCCTCCTAAAAGGTGTTTTGTCTTTTGAATTTTATTAAAGGGATGTAATGTATAACACAACTATCTCATTTTGCGTCTATCTTGTAAGCCTGCGCGACAAATACTTGTGTCCAAGAATCTGTAAATGAAGTTCATTATCAATAAGAATAACTTTTCTTCTGTGCAAACGTGTTATTTAATACTCTGCGTACTATGTTGTTGTGCTTGTTATAACATAATACCAATGCCTTGTGCGAGCGCAACTTAGGCTCGCACGTCATTACTGTGGTGCCCCGTTCCCCCTATTCGGGAAGCGCGGCTAAGAAATACAAGACGGTATCGTTCGATCGGGATAGATTAAAACAAGAACCCATCCTCTTTATGGATTTGCTTCTTCGAAATCGATTCCCATATTCAGTGGACCGTTCCCCCGGGATCGACTTAGCGGCAGAGTCAGGAGGGACCTCTCCGCTGCATCTTTTGTTGCCTAGTTTTCGCTGTCGTTTGTTGCTTCGCTGTCACTTGTTGCTTTCGTATCTTGAGTTAGTTTTCGGGTTTGCTTGAGTTTTCTTGAACGGTTTCGATGGATTTTATTATTTTCGTTCGTTGAACTGCACTTCAATTTCGATAACGGAAAGAGTAGAAGAGGTATTGATCAGCTATTCGTAAAAATACAGGTGAACCAGCAGTAGGCGCCGCTCGAACGAACTCCTGAAGCACCTCTTTCCTTCTTCCTTTCTACTACTAAGTGAGTGGCTACCATCCCGATTAGCTAGCCCTTCTTCCAGTCTTCTCATCATAAATCTTGTGTTCTTGCTTGCCCCGATCAGACGATACAAAGTAATAACTAAAAGACTTCAAGATAATAAGGGAATGGATTGGGTTATATTGCTTGTCAACAAACTTGTTAACGGTTACTTACTTGCATGCTTGTTCGTTTGAAATATTCTTCATATGCATAAATACAAGTTAGAATGCATACTCTTCTTTAAATTGTGCTATGAACAGAACTCATCCTGAATACAATAAACTGAACAGGAAGACTATGCAAAATTAGATCTTGCCCTGTTATTGCCCTGCGCCTGATATTGCCCTAATTTTCCTCAAATGCTAACTTAGTGTACTACGTTGATCATGGACAACTTGTGCACAAGGTCTTAGTTCTTGCGGACGGTCGCTGGTGCACCGGCACCGATCCGATCCGGACGGAACTCATGATAGTCGCCTGCTATAGGATGGAATGCCCTGGGACATCCTGAACTATGCGTCGCTCGACATTCCGTACTGAGACTAGCCCGTCCATTATGGCAACGTGCTAGTGATCCCCTCGTATATTTAAACCTGTTGCAACTAACTTGTGTCTTCTTGGCAGGGAAGGCATGGTAAGTATTATGCAGGTGGTTCTGACGGGCAGGTAAATATCACCGAGCGGTGGCAGGTTATTTTATTGATTTCTATATCTATTGCTTGCTGTAAATGAACTAAGGCAAGATAGAAAAACCACAATAAATATGCATGCTTCATTAAAATAACGTGTTGATTGGTATAGTTGGGTTAGCTTATCTTCACCAGTACGATTCGATGTACTGACCCTCGTTAAAATAGGTTCCCCGCGCTAAGGAGAACCAAGCGAGGAGCAGAAGTCAATTCCCCAATCCAGTCCAGCTGTAGGCACGTCTTGATCCGTGCCACCTTTTGAAGTATTTTAAAGAAAGAAGCTAGCAATCCAAGCGAATATGCAGCTTGGAGGTCTTATATTTTGAGTTTTAGTAAGGGATGTAATGTATAGGACTGCTATCTCATTTTGTGTTAATACTTTTGTAAGCCCATTGAGGCAACCTTATGACTCAGTTCAAGAGTTTATAATAGATGTTCATATTATCAATAAAAAGAGAACTTTTCCATGCTTCATATTTATGTTTCAATTTATCTGCGTAGTCTGAATATGTGCTCGCTATGCGAAAATAAATACTTAGCCTTGTGCGGTGCGCAACCTAGGCCCGCACGACGGTCACGCTCGGGGGACGACTATCGATTCTACGAAAATTGGGGCATGACATGTTGGCATCAGAGCTCAGCTTCAAAGTTTCGCTGACCCTTCGTATGGGAAAGGTTTCTTTAACGATAAATCCCTGTGCGAACTCTTAAACTCGTTAGGCCAAAATGAGATGCGTTCATACAATAAGTCCATAATACGTTATGATCCTGATATAATTTACCTTCTTTTGAAGGAATGGTGTAAGCGTAACCATCTGCACAAGCATCGGGCGAGACACACGCCCAGGAAAGCAGTTCAGGCACTTCGGGAAGCTCACGTAGCCAGTGAGCCATGTCTCGAGTCGATCCGCTTCAGCAAATGATGCTGATGTTGGAAGCAAGCCAGCAAAGGGATGAAGCTTGTTATGAACGGGCTGAGAAACTAGTAGATGAGAGACTCCTCAAGTTTCAAGACAATATAGAGACAAGATTCTCAGTCCAACAGAAGCAGGTAGATACCCTGCAACAGATTGTTCAGACTTTGGCCTCCAACCATTCCGCAGCAACAGCGGCTACACCGGTGGAGCAGCCAGCGCTTGAAGTTGAAATGCCTCCAACACCAAGGACGAGGGAAGTGACTGCCTTCGACTTTGGCAACTTCAAGAAAGTCTGCAACACCGCATTCAAGGGGACTGAGGATCCGATAGTGGCTCTAGATTGGCTCACAGAACTTGAGAATTATTTCTCACTGCTGGAAGTACTCGAAGAAAAGCGCGTCGCATGTGCTCAACTGCAGCTTCGCCTTAACGCGCACGATTGGTAGGACGTGCATCGACGATCTCTTCCAGCTGATGATGGAGGGGAGGCAGTCGCATGGGCCACCTTCCTTGGCGCGTTTGAGGAGGAGTTTATACCCCCGCATGTACGACGTCAGAAGGAAAATTAGTTTGTACAACTACGGCAGGACAGCATGACAGTTAAGCAATATTCTGCAAAATTCAACAAACTTGCCAAATTTGCTAGTTCCTATCTACCGAATGCAGCGAGTCATGCCAGATGATTCGAGCGAGGTCTATGTCCTGCCATCCATGCGCACATAGTCGTTCCACAGTACCAAACCATGCGAGAAGTTTTGAACCATGCCCTTTCTCTTGAACCGCAGTATCCTCACGTTTCTACTGGCGTTGTGCATACCTCTAATCACAAATGCTAAGGCAACGATAGAGGAAACAATAGTGCAAAGCATCCAAATAACGACGGTAAATAGCATAGAGACATTAGCAAGACCTGCAACTACTGCAGGAAGCCAGGACATATCGAAAAAGACTGTCGCCTTAAGCTCGGGACCTGTCTCCGTTGCGGCGATCCAACCCACCAGATTAGCAGCTGTCCGCTCCTCCCACCTCAACAACAAAATTAGGCACCTGCACCTCAGGCCAACAGAGCTGCACCTCAGCAAGGGCGTAATCAGGCTCAAGGCTGAGTCTATACCATGACACGAGAGGAAGCTTTGGCCTCGGACACCGTGGTATCAGGTACTTTGCTTTTCAATAATATACCTGCTCGTGTTCTATTTAATTCTAGTGCAACACATAGCTTTATATCTACAAACTTTGCTGCGGAGAATAATATAGAAATGACTACATTGCATTTAGACTTAAGTGTTAGCACCCCCTCTGGTATAAAAATACATGTCCGTTCAGTATGCCAAGGTGGTCACATCTATATTGGAGGAAGGAAGCTATCGCTCGATGTTTTAGTTCTAGATGTTCGGGACTATGATATCATTTTGAGAATGGATTGGCTTGGCGCCTGCGCGGCAACTATAGAGTATGCAGAGAAGTAAGTCATTTTCCGCCTGCCTGGAGAAGGCGTATTCTGCTACATAAGTAGTTCAGTGACTGATGCGACCAGGGCCTGCATGGTGATATCTGCAACATCTACTCGGCGAATGCTTCACTCAGGCTGCGAGAGATTTCTAGCGTTGGTTCGGGACACATAGCAAGACTATGCAAACGTCGAGTCTACTTCCGTTGAGATAGAGTTCCCCGATGTGTTTCCGAGCGAACTACCCGGCATGCCACCCGACCGAGAGATTGAATTCACTATCGATACATTTCCAAACACACAGCCGATCTCCAAGCCTCCGTACAGAATGGCCCCTACAGAACTAAAGGAATTAAAATGCCAACTTCAGGAGTTACTTGATCGTGGGTTCATCCATCCGAGCGTGTCTCCCTGGGGCGCGCCTGTGCTCTTCGTGAAGAAGAAGGACAGAATGCTACGCCTCTGCATAGACTATCGAGAACTGAACAAGGTCACAATCAGAAACAAATATCCTCTGCCATGGATTGATAACTTGTTTGATCAGCTACAGGGGGCAACAGTATTTTCAAAGGTCGGTCTTCGCTCAGGTTACCACCAGCTGAAGATTAAGTCTAAAGACATGCCGAAGACTGCCTTTCGAACCCGATACGGACATTATGAATTTTTAGTGATGCTGTTTGGACTGATGAATGCACCTATTTTGCATTCATGGATTTAATGAATCGTGTATTTCGGCCCTTCATCGATAAATTCGTGGTAGTTTTTATCGATGACATCTTGGTGTACTCGAAGACTAGGGATGAGCACGCAGGACACCTGCGGATGGTGCTACAAACCCTTTGAGACAACAAGTTGTATGCCAAACTGAGTAAATATGAATTTTGGTTGGACAATATATCCTTTTTAGGGCACATCATCTCTTCTCAAGGCATTTTAGTTGATCCGAAGAAGGTGGAAGCCATTATGCAGTAGAAACGGGCGGAGTCAGCTAGCGATATCCGAAGTTTCCTTGAACTGGCAGGCTACTACCGCAGATTTGTACAAGACTTCGCTAAAGTTGCATCGCCCCTGACTCAGCTTACTCGAAAGGGAGTAAAATTTACTTGGACGGATGACTGTGAAGCTTCGTTTATGGAGTTAAAGCAGCGCCTCGTCTCTGCCCGAATCTTCACTCTGCCGAACGGACCGGATGATTTCAAAATATACAGTGATACATCGGGAAAGGGTCTGGAATGTGTCCTGATGTAAAAGGACAAAGTGATAGCCTTTGCATCGAGGCAGCTAAAGCCTCACGAGCAGAACTACCCAACGCATGATCTCGAACTTGCCGTAGTAGTGTTTGCACTGAAGCTGTGGCGCCACTACCTTTATGGCGTACCATGTGAAATCTATACAGATTATAAGAGCTTGAAATATCTGTACACACAAAAGGATTTGAATATGCGACAACGGCGTTGGCTTGAACTCCTTAGCGACTTTGATCTCATGATCAGATACACGCCTGGCAAAGGAAACGTCGTAGCTGATGCACTGAGTCGAGTGTTTGTTGGGAGTTTGTCTATTGATGATGGGCTGCGCCGAGATCTTGAATCCTTGGGCATTACTCTAAAAATTAGATACAAAAAGTGGGCGCAACTGTCACAACTGTGCCTCGAACCTGACTTGTTACAAAAGGTCAAAACCGCTCAAAAGGATTTCCCGTTCCTGCAAAAGATTTATGCTCTTAATTCAGCAGGAAAGGCATCCGACTTTGTAATAGGAACGGATGGGATGCTCCGAGTGAAGGGAAGACTATACATTTCGGACGATACGGCCCACAAAAATGAGATACTCACAGAAGCACATTATGCTAGTTATACTTCTCATCCGGGTAGCACAAAGATGTATCGGGATCTCCGCACGACGTTTTGGTGGCACAGCTTGAAACGGGATATGGTGCTGTTCGTGTCGTATTGCATGGCTTGTCAGAGGGTGAAGGCCGAGCACCAGAAACCAGGCGGAGAGCTATAAAATCTTGCTATTCCGGAGTGAAAATGAGAACATATAACAATGGATTTTATTGTTGGCTTGCCAAGGATGTAATAGGGACATGATGTTGTTTGGGTTATTGTTGATCGCCTCACCAAGTCGGCTCACTTTCTGCCTATCAAATCTACTTGGAGTGCCGATCGCTTGGCTCAAATCTACCTTAACAAGATCGTTCGGCTCCACGGCATGCCCGTATCCATAGTCTCTGATAGAGATAGTCGATTCATATCAAGTTTCTGGTAAAGTCTGCAGTCAGCGATAGAAACGAAGTTAAAGTTTAGCTCCGCCTACCATCCATAGACCGACGGCCAAACAGAATGTGTCAACCAGATCCTCGAAGACATGCTATGACTCTACGCCTTGGATTTGAAGACTAGTTGGACCTGCATCTACCGTTGGCTGAATTCGCATACAACAACAGTTTCCAATCCAGCATTCAGATGGCGCCGTATGAGGCGTTATATGGGCGAAAGTGTCGATCTTTGATCTGTTGGGACGAAGTTGGCGAACGGCAGATTCTTGGCCCTGAGCTCGTGGAGCAGACTGTCCAAAAGGTTCGCTTGATTCGAGAAAGACTAAAGATAGCTCAAAGCCGTCAAAAGAGCTATGCTGATACACATCGATGGGCACTTGAATTTCTAGAAGGCGATAGGGTATTTCTTAAAGTCTCGCCCATGCGAGGAGTCAGCAGATTCGGAGCAAAGGGGAAGCTAAGTCCGAGATTTGTCGGTCCGTTCGAAATACTAAAGCGGGTTTCCTCAGTTGCTTATCAGATTGCCCTACCACCATCCCTATCCGATGTACATGATATATTCCATATTTCTCAACTTAAGAAATATGTGTATGACCCGAGCCACGTGGTAGACCTTGAACAACTGAACCTTCAGGCCAACTTGACGTATATAGAACAACCTGTGCAAATTTTGGATAGGAAAGAAAAGCTGCTTCGGAGTCGTTCGGTTCCTCTCGTGCGCGTGCTTTGGCGAAATCACTCTGTCGAAGAATCTACTTGGGAACTTAAATCCGAGATGAGGGAAAGGTTCCCCTCATTATTTTCTAGTGGTAGGTTCTATTCCTTAAGTTTTGGGACAAAACTTCCAATTAGTTGGGTAGGATGTGGTGTCCCGTTCCCCCTATTCAGGGAGCGCGGCTAAGAAATACAAGACGGTATCGTTCGATCGGGATAGATTGAAACAAGAACCCATCCTCTTTATGGATTTGCTTCTTCGGAATCGATTCCCATATTCAGTGGATCGTGCCCCCGGGATCTACTTAGCGGCAGAGTCAGGAGGGACCTCTTCGCTGCATCTTTTGTTGCCTAGTTTTCGCTGTCGCTTGTTGCTTTCGTGCCTTGAGTTAGTTTTCGGATTTGCTTGAGTTTTCTTGAACGGTTTCGATGGATTTCATTGTTTTCGTTCATAGAACTGCACTTCAATTTCGATAACGGAAAGAGTGGAAGAGGTATTAATCAGCTGCTCGTGAAAATACAGGTGAACCACAGTAGGCACCGCTCAAACGGACTCCTGAAGCACCTCTTTCCTTCTTCCTTCCTACTACTAAGTGAGCGGCTACCATCCCGATTAGCTAGCCCTTCTTCCGGTCTTCTCATCATAAATCTTGTGTTCTTGCCTGCCCCGATCAGACGATACCAAGTAATAACTAAAAGACTTCAAGATAATAAGTGTAAACCCCCTAATTTTTCAGGAATTTTTAATAGATTTTTCATAATTTTCTGTAATATTCTGGGATTTTTAACTAATTAAAACCTAGGTATTTAGTAATTAAATAATTTTTAATTATAGATAATTAATATTAAAATATTATAAAAATAATATTGTTTGGTGTAAAATGAAAAACTAGACATAGGGTAATTTTCTGGAAATTTATTGGACCCCGGAAGCATTTTTAAAGCCCTAAAAACTAAGTTTAAATAAACCGAATTAAACCCTAGAATTAAATTCGATTTATTTCTAAATAAACCAAACCGACCCGAACCGGACCCGGTTCAGTTGGACCGACCCAAACCCTGCGGGTCGGATCCGGGTCTAACCCGTCGACCCGAAAACCGATTACCCGAACCCGCATTCATGTTTTAATGAATCGAGTCGGATCCCCTCAGACCCGACCCGGACCCGTTAACCCGCCGAAACCCTAATCCGAATACTGTTCCGACCCTGCGGCGGTTATCCGCCATCGACCTATTTAACCCCCTCTTCTGTCTGAACCCTAGCTCCGCCGCCACCCACCGTCGTCTCGACGCAGCGTCCTCACCTCCTGCCACCACCTTCCCTCCTCCTTCCTCCGCCCTGAGCTTCTTCTCACCGTCTCCCCGACCCTCAGCCGACGACCTCTCCTCCGCCATAGAACCCCCAGCGCCACCCTCGATGAACCCCTCCGCCCTCGCCTGACCTGCCTCTACCACCTTCCTCGAGCTTCGCCGCCCTCTCCTCCTCCTGCTCTCCTCCGCCACCGGAGTCGACGACCCCAGCACCCTCAGCCCCGAGTAGCCCCATCCACCGCCGCCCTCGAGACCAACAGCAGCCTCAGCCTCCGCGAGCCCCGGCGATGCCTCCCCGTGCTCCCCCGCCTCCGGCGATGCCACCCCACAGCCGCCTCCGCCTCTGCCTCCCTCCGGCCGCCGCAGCTCCGACTAGCCTGGAAACCCAAACCCTAACCCTAGACACAGTGTCGTGTCGACTCGCGGACACGAGAAACCCTATTCTACGGAGCCCTGTTCAGGTACCCTTTTCTCTCTCCTTGTTGCCCCATTTTTCGTTCCGTCAGTTGTGATGCGTAGGATGCGTAACCCTCTCGATGCCCGTGCAACCCGCTCGGTGCGTCGCGTCCTGTGGCGATCGCAAACCGCGATCCAAAAACAGGGAAAACAACACCCCATTTTCTTCCGGAACTGAGTATGTCCCGCCAAACGGGAAAACTTGGTCGCGTGCGGTCTTCACCGAAACGTGCGCGTCGTTGATATGGACGTGTAGGATTTTACAGAAGTTGATTTGGATGTGCGTGCACACCGGAATCAACGTGTATCCGCCGACAATGCCCCGTATCCGTCTGTTCTGGAACTCATTGTAATTTTGTGTACACATGTTAGATCGAAACGAAACTTGTGCCATCAGACTCATAGCAATACGCTGGTCCTGTGACCCAAGTTTGGTTCGATTATGAGAACGTTGACAAAATTACGTACCGTGGGCCCCACGGCTTTACTTGATGGGCGATTTTTTGATCGGCTCATCGAAATCCAATTCTGGAAGTTCTGTTGGGTTCGTATCATCATTCTGGACTTGTTGACACTAAGTTTGACGAATTTGGAGACCATTGGTTCTGACACATTTTTTGGTGCGAAGCGGACCATATGTGGACCCCGCTTTGACTAAAAACTGTCATTTTTGCCCCTGTGTCCAAATTGGACTCAAGGACAGACGTTTCTAGCTATTTGATATTTTCTGAATCAGATGGTGATGTTTATTTCAGCAACCGGAGGAGTACCTGCAAATCCCACTGATATCAGAGCTACAGTTGGAGTCAGAACCCCAAGCAAGTGTACCTTGCCAACATTGCAGTTTTTGTTACATATTTTCTTGCCTTATTTATATGTTGTAAATGCTTGACCTAGGACCGTGTGACCTTACTTAACGTCCGATTAATAGTCGGGTGCTAACCCCGTACGCAGAGTTGTGTAACGTCACCTAGAGATGGATATCGTGACCCTTTACATTCTCGTACTTGTCTTATCAAGTACATCATAACCCAGGACACTTGACACTATTCATGAGACAGAGTCTTCCTGAGATATTCATGGTGATTTTGTATAGGATACATGTTACATGACATATTTTTTTGCGTAGATATTATATGACTTGATGCATTAGTTATGATCCTGCGTGGCATGGACATGAGACGTTGTGTACATGAGACGTATAATTACATTGGGTGGGGAGAGTCACACAGGCTACAGGTTGACTATATTATGCTGGCATCTCAGTCTCTCTCCGAGCTAGACAACCACATGATATCACTGCTACTGGCTCCCCGACACAAAGCTTGTAGTGGTCTCAGCCTGAGTTCTAGTGATGCTCTTATCTTGCATTTCACTTAGCTTGTTATATAGTTTACCCTATTGTTTCATTTATTGTTGGAGAGACACACAGGCTACAGGTTGATTATATTATGCCGACGTCTCAGTCTCTCTCCGAGCTAGACAACCACATGATATCACTGCTACCGGCTCCCCGACACAGAGCTTGTAGTGGTTTCAGCCTGAGTTCTAGTGCTGCTCTTATCTTGCATATCACTTAGCTGGTTATATAGTTTACCCTATATTGTTTTATTTATTTCTGCACTGCATTTATTTTGGCTTGTATCTTTTGTACCTTGCTATGTCCCCTAAGGACCTGGATACCGGATTATGTCCCCAGGACTAGCAGACGAGATCGACCCCGAGTTACACGGGACAGGAGCATTAGCAGGAGCAGAAGCAGGAGCAGGCACTGGAGCATTACCAGATCCAGTAGACGAGTGATCGCCGAGGATTTCTCCTGAGTATATGTCTTATCCATACTCAGTATATGCAGTTGTTATCTTATTTCTTGACTATATTATCAGACTCATTATCAGGTTATTTCCCGAGTTTATATTTATTGAGATTGATCTTGCTTTATGATTCTGATATTGTTGTATTCAGTTCTGTGGATGAGATTAGTATATCTAGACATTTATTGTTGTACTACAGCTTAAGTACGCCCTGATGGATCCATTAAATTGGGTTGGTCCATCGGTGTGTGCTGATGGCCATTGCCACGTGTCTGGTCCCTCGATATTTTGGGACTGGGGCATGACAATAAGGGAATGGACTTAGGTTATATTGCTTGTCAACAAACTTGTGAACGGTTACTTACTTGTATGCTTGTTCGTTTGAAATGTTCATTATATGCATAAATACAAGTTAGAATGTATACTCTTCTTTAAATTGTGCTATGAACAAAACTCATCCTGAATGTAATAAACTGAACAGGAAGACTATGCAAAATTAGATCTTGCCCTGTTATTGCCCTGCGCCTGATATTGCCTTGATTTGCCTCAAATGCTAACTTTGTGTACTACGTTGATCACGGACAACTTGTGCACAAGGTCTTAGTTCCTGCGGACGGTCGCTGGGACACCGGCACCGATCCGATCCGGACGGAACTGTAAAACCCCTAATTTTTCAAGATTTTCAAAACTGGATTTTTCAGAATTTTCTGGAATTTTTCGGGAATTTTTGCTAATTAAAAATAAGGTATTTTTGGCATTAAATAAAATTAAATGATTTTAAAATATATTAAAGTATTATGAAAATAATATTTTATGGTGTAAAATAAAATACTGGACTTAGGGTAATTTTCTGAGAATTTATTGGACCCCGAAAATATTTTTAAAAGCCCTAAAACTATTTTTAAAAATTAAAAATAAATAAACCCAAACGAACCGGACTTAACCGGGTTCAAACCGGGCTGAACCGGGCTGAACCCGGTTCAGCTAAACCCAACCGGGCCGAACCGCCTAGCGGGTCGGGTCGGGTCCACCCGACCCAACCCGAACCCGCAGACTCGTTTCCCCTCTTCCCTGTCACCCGACTCGGTCCGCGCCGCCCGCGCCTGACCCGCCCGCGCCCCACGCCACGACGCCTCCCCCTCTCCACCTTATCCGGCCACCCCCCACGGCACCATCCCCCTATTTAAACCCCTCCTCCTTACCTCCTCCCTCGTCTCCCCCAAACCGAAACCCTAGCCTCCCGTCGGAACCCTACTCCGGCCACCCCCACGCCTGATCCGCCGCGACCCGCTCCCGAGCTCCTCCTCCTTTCTCCAGCCTTCCCCGCTCCGGCCGCCGAGCTCCCCTCCAGAGCCTCCCTCCCTCCTTTCCAGCCGACTCGCGCCGCCTGGACGAGCCCCGACGCTGCCTCCGGCCGCCGTCAGAGCCCCCTCGTCGAGCCGCCCTCCTCCGGCGAGCCGCCCTCCTCCAGCGAGCCACCCCGGCCAGTCTCCAGCAACCCTAAGGCCGCCATGGACGCGGACACGGCACAGGATACAGGACACGGCCCTTCGAACTCGACACTCGGACACGCGTGAATCGGGTTTGTAGCCCTGTTCAGGTACTCATAACTTTCTTCTCGCTGCCCCATTTTCGATTCCGTCTGTTGTATCGAGTACCCTGCGTGACCCTCTCGGTGCCCGTGTAACCCGCTCGGGGCATCGCGTCTTGTGGCGATCGCGAACCGCGATCCAAAAACAGAAAAAATAACGCCCTGATTCACCCCTGAACTGAGTACGTCCCGCCAAACGGGATGACTTGGTCGCGTGCGGTCTTCACCGATACGTGCGCGCCGTTGATACGAACGTGTGGAATTTCACAGAAGTTGATTCGGATGTGCGTGCACACCGGAATTAACGCGTATCCGCGGACACCATCCCGTATCTGTCAGTTTTGGAACGCGTCCTAACTTTGTGTACACACGTCGGATCGAAACGAAACTTATGCCATCGGACTCGTAGCAATACGCTGGTCTAGTGACCCAAGTTTGGTTCGATTCTGAGAACGTTGACAAAATCGCATGTCGTGGGCCCCACAGGCTCCACTTGACGGGCGATTTTGTGACCGGCTCATCGAAATCCAATTCTGGAAGTTCCGTTGGGTCCGTATCATCGTTCTGGATCTGTTGACACTAAGTTTGACGAATTTGGAGACCTTTGTCCCTGACACATTTTTCGGTGCAAAGCGGGCCCACATGTGGACCCCGTTTTGACCCGAAATTGTTTTTTTTGCCCTTGTTTCCAAATTGGACTCAAGGACAGGCGTTTCTAGCTGATTGATATTTTCTGAATCTGATGGTAATGTTTATTTCAGCAACCGAAGTACTGCCTGCAAATCCCACTGCTGCCAGAGCTACAATTGGAGCCAGAACCACAGGCAAGTGTACCTTGCCAACATTACAGTTCTTGTTATATATTTTCTTGATTTTTTTATATCTTGTACATGCTTAACCTAGGACCGTATGACTTACTTAGCTTCCGATTAACAGTCGGGTGCCGACACCGTACGCGGGGTTGTGTAATGTCATCTAGACATGGATACCGAGACTCGATATTCGTACTTGTCTTATCAAGTACATCATAACCCAGGACACCTGACACTATTCATGAGACAAAATCTTCCTGAGATATTTATGGTGATTCTGTATAGGATACAGGTTTATGACATATACAGTTTACATGCTTAGATTATATCCTGACTTGCTGCATTAGTTTTGATCCTGCGTGTCATGGACATGAGACGTGTGATTACATTGGGTGGGGAGAGTATTACCATATCAAGGTTGATTATAATGTAAATAATGTCATCTGGAGGTGTCTTAGTCTCTGATACAGAGCTTTGGCACAAGTTCTGGCCCTTCGAGAAAATACTGCTATGGTTTCTTCGACACTGATCCTGTAGCAATCTCAGCCTGAGTATGACTAAAACTCTCAACTTGCATATCACTTAGCTGGTTATATAGTTTACCATATTGTTTCATTTATTGCTGCACTGCATTTATTTTGGCTTGTATTATTTATACCTTGTTATGTCCCCTGAGGACCTGGAATGGACTATGTCCCCAGGATTAGCTGACGAGATTTATCCTGAGGTTTACGGGACCGGAGCATTAGCATTAGCAGAAGCAGGAACAGGTGCATACATTGGGGCAGAACCAGGATCTGAGGACGAGATCGTACCAGAGGACTTCTCCTGAGTATTGGCTTTACATACTCAGTTATTTCTATTTTCAGTTACTTTATTTCATGTCTATTTCCTTTAATGTAACAGACTTATTCTCGGATTGTTTTCCGAGACACTCTTGTTGAGATATGCTAGTTTATATTCATTTGCATTATTCTGGCTTTGATCTGTGTTTATCTGTTGTGGATGAGATTAGAATAGACTGTGACCTGTATCATTGGTTCCATTTATTGTTAGACTACAGCTTAAGCATGCCCTGATGGATCCATTAAATTGGGTTGTCCATCGGTGCGTGCTGCTGGCCATTGCCACGTGTCCAGTCCCTCGGTATTTTGGGACTTGGGCGTGACAGGAACTCATGATAGTCGCCTGCTATAGGACGGAATGCCCTGGGACGTCCTGAACTATGCGTCGCTCGACATTCTGAGGCATGGTAAGTATTATGCAGGTGGTTCAGACGGGCAGGTAAATGTCACCGAGCGGTGGCAGGTTATTTCATTGATTTCTATATCTATTGCTTGCTGTAAATGAACTAAGGCAAGATAGAAAAACCACAATAAATATGTATGCTTCATTAAAATAACGTGTTGATTGGTATATTTGGGTTAGCTTGCCTTCACCAGTACGATTCAATGTACTGACCCTCGTTGAAACAGGTTTCCCGCGCTAAGGAGAACCAAGCGAGGAGCAGAAGTCAATTCCCCAATCCAGTCCAGCTGTAGGCACGCCTTGATCCGTGCCACCTTTTGAAGTATTTTGAAGAAAGAAGCTAGCAACCCAAGCGAATATGCAGCTTCGTGGAAAGGCCGCCGTTCTAACCGGAGGTCTTATATTTTGAGTTTTAGTAAGGGATGTAATATACAAGACTGCTATCTCATTTTGTGTCAACACTTTTGTAAGCCCATTGAGGCAACCTTATGACTCAGTTCAAGAGTTTGTAATAGATGTTCATATTATCAATAAAAAGAGAATTTTTCCATGCTTCATATATGTGTTTTAATTTATCTGCGTACTCTGAATATGTGCTCGCTATGCGAAAATAAAATACTTAGCCTTGTGCGGTGTGCAACCTAGGCCCGCACGGCGGTCACGCACTGGGGACGACTATCGATTCCACGAAAATCGGGGCGTGACAATTACGTCCGGGGGATGACTATTGATTCTACGGAATTGGTGCATGGTATATTATACCCATGGTATATTGCCTACACAGTAACAACTTTATTTTCGGTACTTGCTTTTTATGTGCTATTTAAAGCACTTTAAGGCCTTTCTTTATTCCACAACTTCTCGGAGTCCAAAACTCTTGGATCATACACTTGAAAACCATATACTCCAAACCTCTCTACATAAAAGAGCTTTCCCTTGCCAAAGTCTATTTGAGACAAGAGTATAAATTGATTTGTAAATTTTGATCTTCAAATTGTTGTAAGAAGATTATCATGTTTCTTGTAAGAAATGTAACTCTAAAAGCATTTGTATCAAAGCTTGTGTAGATGTTGGCGAGCCTTCGAATCAAAGCTCGCGTGTATGAACTTGGTGAGGTCTTCGAAGAAAAGCTTGCAAGTATAACTATTTTCGTGATAGTAAATTAAAACTGGAGAGAGTTATGAGACTAGAATGCCTCACAAACAATACTAGAATACATCGGGTGTTTGTGTTTTTGCCTTATTTCGGGCACTTATTTTAAATTGTCTATTAATATTCCTTAATTATGTTTATTTATAGTTATATCCTATTTCCCCCCTTGGGTGCTTTCAGGAGAGACGAAGAGAATGACATTGGTAACGTGTCAAACAAAGGTCAGACGTAGGGGTTAGCATTATTCGATTTTGGACCGAAAATCGAACCGAACAAGAGATTCGGTTCGGTTTAAAAAAAATTCGGTTCGTTTTGGTTTTGAAAATACTAAATTTTCTTATTCAGTTTCTAATTTCGGTTTCGGTTTAGGTCTAAAACCGAAAACCAAATAAGAAAATTTAGTTTATATATATATATATATATATATATATATATATATATATATATATATATATATATGTGTGTGTGTGTGGGGGGGGGGGGGGGGGGGTAAACGAGATATGAGTCATAGTGCTCATTTTTCTAAATGAGCCATGCACATGTGGACCAATAGAAATAGAGTGTACTAGTGCACATGGATGCACATGAGATGTAGAAATTTATTCCTATTGGTACACATGTGCATGACTCATTTAGGAAAATGAGCACTATGACTCATATCCCGTTTACCATATATATATATATATATATATATATATATATATATATATATATATATATATATATATATATATATAGTTACTATATACATTAACAAAAAAAAAAGTACAAATAAACCGAAAATCAAATCAATTTAATTCAATTCGATTTTGTTCAGTTATGGACCATTTCGGTTCGGTTTTGTTTATTCGGTTTTCGATCCAATTCGATTTTTGGTTATTCGGTTCGGTTGAAACCGAATTAACCGAATGTTCACCCCTAGTCAGACGACAAATAACGAGAGCTAGGAAGTTGGAGGACCGCTGACACAAATTGGACATGAAAAAAAAAATCAAAAGTCGGACACAACAAAGGGGTCTGGTATTTATATGGAGAGAATCGGTTTTGGGTCGGAAACGAACATGCGCTAGTCGACGAGTTCAAAGGCAGCTAAATTGACATATTTGAATTTTTTTTTTTGAGATGTCCGACGATACGTACGAAACTTTGTGCACGCTGCATTATATGTCATTTAGATCCACTGTCCCACATCTTTTCCGCGGTTTGATTTCAACACCATCCACCTAGTCAGGGAGATTATACCTCTTCTCACTGACCATAAGAGCAAGTTAAGTTCGGTGATTAAAAAGGTTATTGGATGCATGAAGGGATGATCACAACTTAATTGATGGGTTAAATGTTGGTTGATCAAAACGGGCACAATCCAACCGTTTTGACTTATTCAACCGTTGAATTAGTGGCTAAGATCAATGATTTATGAAGCGGGCACAGGTCGAGCTAGGCCTTAGCGGGTCAAGCCTAATCCACCATAATATAATTTCAAAATATTTAGATCATTTATTAACTAGTTTTTGTTTTATGAATTAAGAAAATTAGTTCTAAGCCTTATACAAATGTCAAACACCTTCAAAAAGATCCCTAAAATTTTCAGTAAATATAGGGGCTATTAGAAACCTACGGGTCAAGTTTCAAAGGATTCCAAGGGAATTTCAAATGATAAGTCCTACAACCTAATAAGTAAATTATTTTTTTAATAATATTTTCTTATATTTTAATTGCCATAAAAATATCTAAACAATTATAAAGAACTATTAAATAGAATTTTAAGGTTAGATTAAGTGTTTTCAAGTTCTGTGTTGTTTACTTAACAAAATTTTGAGGCCAATTAGATATGTTGTTAGTTGATTAATTAAAATCTTTCGTAAACAGATGCTTCATTAAGTAATTTATACTTCCAATGGCAGTTTGTGTTTACTCTTAATAGTACAAACCAAATACAATTCGTATAATATTTTTATATTTAGGTTGTGTTTGATTGAACTTTTTTTTATCATTAAAAATATTTTTATTATAAAATTTATCAATGTGTAGTATATAATAGTTAATTTTTTTTAATAAAATTATGTTTTAAAAACTATCATTTTCTAAATTTTTCTCCAAAATGATGGATGATCACAATCAAACACCCAAATTAGATTTTCCATAAAAAAATCTAAGATTTCATAAAAAAAAATTCTGATAAAATAATTTCGTAAAATTAATTTACTTTTCGTATATTTTTCAACTTGCAATTGGAAAACCAAAGTATACCTTGGCTCCAAATGAAACCCAAATGAAATGCAACTGTAATCATACACCTATTATCTGTTTTAGATAAAATAAAAACACCATCAAAGTTTTACCTTTGACTAGACTTCACCCAACTATTTGTTTAAATGGACGGGGAAGCAAATCTTAGCTTAATCCTTTGGTTGGACATGGAAGCTCTCCTTTCGCTTAAAGCCCTACCTCCATTCAACTCCTCCTCCTCCTCCTCCTTCTTCAGGTTCAGGTTCAGGTTCTTCTTCTTTCTCCCTTCCCTATCCGCTTGGCGATTTGATTTTTTTAAATGACATCTTTATTTTTTTCAATTCATTCATGATGCTTGGCACATACACAGCTGATTCTGATAATAACCTAATCACAAACCAACTACTCAACTAATAAGCTGGCCCATTGACTGTCCAGAATTGGCACAAACTTGGTTGCATTAGCACTATTTTGTTTAGTTCTCCACCTAGCCTGGCAATCTCTACATAGACTACATTGTAAAATTGGTGACATCTTTTGTTAAATTTGTCAATCTTAAATATTATGACACTGAAGAAACACAGGTAGGATGTCACAGTTGTGAGACAGTTGACTACCAACGTTTAGCCCTATACCATATATCTTTTGCCCAAAAGCCAAGAATGTGATCATGATTCAAGAATGCTCTGGCTTCACGGCTGATTTTTGAGACTCGCCCACATTTAATAAATGATAATTTGTGAAACAAAAATCCTGTTGCGATTCAGAGACATGCATGGCAGATGCTTCGACCACCTAAATCACACCATAACAGACCAAGAACCTGCTATGCGAGAGCCAAGACAAGATCAAAAAAGCGTATATGTGGTGACCAAGGTTCTAAATGGCGGTAGGCGAGTGCGCGGCGGAAAAATTCTGCTTACCGCCTAGGCGCCGCCTAGACGATTGATACATTTTGGACATTTTTTACTATTTTGCCATAATTTTTTGCATTATATACATATTTTAAGGATATTTCATGCATAACTATGTTGTAGAACAAAGATTTATTAAATTTTAGTCTTGTAAAAGTGAACCATAGGCCCATAATGTTTGTAAAACCGTTTGGTCAAAACATCTTGTTAGGTATTGCTCCGCCTAGGCGCCCACCTACGCACCCACCTATGCCGCCAAAGCTCCGTTGGACGCCTACTCCACCGCCTACCGAAAAGCAGTGCGGAGAGAGACCGTCCGACGCCTAGGCGGTCGAGACGGCCACCATTTAGAACACTGGTGGTGACTTCGTCGCTCTTATAAATCTTGATCTCTATTATAACATACAAGATTGAATACAATGTGTCTATTCTTTGCCCCAATGACCAATCCCTTACAAATCTCACGAAGGAGAGGAATTAGAACAAAATCACAAATGAACCCCCAACCCTAACTAGAATTTCGTACCTAACAACAGTTGCTCACCCAATCGACTCGGGGGATGTTCTCCCTGACGTAGTTGACGACAATATGATCCTAACTTTCTTGTGTCTCAAATAGTAAGCCCTACAAGCATGGATGGTAGAAGTGATGGATTCTCTCTTAAATTTTCTTAAGAGTACTACTTTAAGAAAAACCCCTTTAGCCTTTAGTAATAGGACTAAGCAATCTAATTTAGGATTAAAAGAATTCCTAAATTAGCTCCATCCAAATCTTAATCGTTGATCTTGGTCATACTCTTCAAAACCAACCCTAAATGTGTGTTGAATATATTGAACCTCTAGGACCGGTATACCAGCAGTATGCCACTATTATGTCAGTTTGGCTATCGGTCCAAATTTGCCTGCTCGCGGGTTGAGCAGATTTGTAGCAGCCTGCACATCGGTATACTGACGGTATGTCGGTTAGTTGTTGTTAGCTACAATCTGCCCTGATCGCTTCGCCGATTGATCAGCCATCTTCGTCTCGACCTCCATCTTCGACACTACGATGCTCCATACTGCCCGGCTCCCTCAAATCGATGATGGATTCCTAACAAACTTTTCTTCCAATCTAAGGAGAGAAGTTGGCTTCTTAATCAGACTCTATGCATATCGTCCTGCAATAGAGTTCCTGCCCCTCGTTATCATCGACCTCAAATTTCCCAGGTTGCTCTGCATCTCCTGTTGTCTTTAGCTATCAACCACCATTTCGATGCTAGCTGCCACACATAACACCTCCCAAATAAGTGCAATCTCCTGGTGATCAATAACTTGACAAAGATTGAAGTCCCTAACTATAAGCCTTACTGTGAGTCTCGGTCGTCTTCCATCGGATCGTGCTCTCGTCCTGACGAGCTTTTTCTTCCTTAGCTGGCCTAACCAAGCAAATGGTATGGTTTCAACGAGATTTAAGCTCTTGAACATTCCTACCATAGTGTTCGATACGAAAGCTCACCCGTATGTCTGCATCCTCGAGTAAAAAAATATCATGTGAAGTGCACACCGTCGAAGGTCTGCAACTCCCATGAACTATGCAAAAGGAAGTGCACTCCTTGATCTCTTTCCAACTTTGAACTACTAAAACTGATGTCGCTTCATAGAGTTTGACATCCCTTTTGATACCAAAACTGGATTGTATAGCGATCGCAACCTGGAGACCAACCAGTTGTCATGGAACCGACAAACGGACCCACAAGTTTCAACACACAACTATTCGTCGCTTTCCTCGACGAACTGAATCCTTTAAACTCCTTAAGTTTTCCTGAAGACCCTTTCCGACAAATCCTTGTAGATTATCCCTCGACCTATCATCCGATGCATGCGACTCACCAGTACACTTCAGGGACATGAGCTGTAGATGTCACAATACATATCCTCTCGAGCCAATAGTTGGAAATCCTTCGTAAGCTTCTAGTCCTTGTCTCCGAACATAATGTATCAACCATCATCCACCAGCTTTCCGACCGATACCAAGTTGAGATGCAAACTCGGTACATGACGAACCCCGTTGAGGACAAACTTCTCGGAAAGCTCCGTCGTCAGGTGCACTTCACCGATGCCCACAATTGCAGTTATCTCCTTGTCGTTCATCTTCAAACATCGGAATACGCTACTTTGATACATCACAAAAATTCTCCTCCGTGTAGTGGCGTGATAAGATGTTCTCCTGTCCAAGACCCATTCGTAGTCATGAAATGTGCTACTAGATTACATCGTTTTGGTTTCCATGATGATGAGATCTCCCACAACCGAAAGATCCTTATAATCATCCATCTTGCCTTTTCTTCTCTCATCTCTGGGTTTCTTGTAGTCTCGTTTGTAATGGTCTCTCTCGCCACAATTATAGCAACCATCGTTGTGATCCACCTTCACAAGATACAATAACTCCCTTATATTCTCGACTATGACTTGGACCTTCCATTTCTGTTGGAAGCAACTAGGCCAGATCCTGTGACGATTGTTGTTGTTTACATCAGATCTCCTCATTCAACATGCTGCTTTTGACCATCTCTATCGTGACATCTCTATCTGGCATGGAGTTGCTCACCGGTACACCAAAGTCTCCTAGCTTTCTAGTAGAGAACTCGGAAACAATAAGGCTTGAAGGTCATCCTTGATCACTATCTTTATCGTCGACAGTTGATTGATGATGTCCTGAACCTCGTTTAGATATTACGCCACTGGACACCCTCCGCATACTTCAAGTTGACGAATAAATAATGCTTTGTTCCCAAACTTCTTTCATTTATACGGTGAATGCAACTTTTTCCACAATATCATTACAAAACTCTCCATGGTAAAACATTGAATCATCTAACCATTGGCGGATGAATCCAAGGGTCTTTTGATCATCCTTTTCCAATCATCAGCAAACTTTTCCGCTAGCTTAGCATTATCACCTCAACGTACCTGTCACGACCAGCACCCGATAATTCGGACACGAGTACGTGGGTACGTCTAGCCTACGCCGCAGTGTCGGCGGTAGAACGATGTCTAGTAACTCACAAATATCCAACAACTCACACAATATATATGAAATAATTTATAGTACTCAAATTACAATTCTATGGAAGATAAATGCGAAGGAAACATCATATAAAAACCATAAAGTCTAAATTTTAGGAAATGACTACAAACAGTCTAAATCCAAAAATACATATATCAGAGTTTACCGGAGACAAAATTCGGCAAATAGAGTCTAAGCTATGCTAAACTATATGGTTGTGGCCAAAGTCTCTGCTGCTAGCTCTCCTTGATCCCCCGGTAGGGCAGGATCAAACTCTGCTATATAATCGTCCTGAGGTCCATAGTATGTGTGATGTCCCGCAACAGCACGGTGCATTACGTTGAGTCGGATTGAATGAAGCAATAGCTGGTTACATTTTGATTTGTTGGATTTGGGAACAAGTATTGATTTGAGTTGGTTTCATGTGCAGATTGCTAGCAGAGTTCGATGGAAATCAGATGTTCATTCAGAGCAGTACCGGGATAGCACGATTTGGAGCGATAATGCTATCTTCCTTAGTCAGATCGGTCTGATGATTTGGAGTCGCACGGTCATACCAATTGAGTAGATTGTGCTTTGCATCGGACCACGGGTTCAAGGGATCGGCCGTATCGGCAAGCAAAGTGCTTAACGAATCAGATTTGGTGAGTGGGCTCTGTCCCTTCTCCTCTACTCCTTCATGCCTAATAATATGGAACACACGTAATGAATTGAACACTTGGACTAGAACATGGAAATCACTACACTGTGGCGTGCATAGAGTATGCGTCATTTGGTTGGATATGATTTGTGGCTTGAGTTGGTTTTGCATTGGGCAGTTGGAGCTTGAGTAGGCAGTTGGAGCTTGAGTAGATCATCTTGGTTGGAATATTGAGGCACTTCGGGCGGGCGAGCGAGCGTGCATCCGTGAACGAGTATCTGTTGGGCGCTTTGTCATGCAAAGCGTGCAGTTGTGGTTCAAAATCGGACAACTGCATCGGTGAGGGCATTGTGCCACTGTTAGGACATTATGCCACAGAGTTTTTTGAGCGAGGAGTGTTGCACCAATTGGAGCATTATGTCGAAGCGGCATAGTGCCTATGGGGATAACTTGAGATGGTGCCTTGGGATATAAGTTGAAGAATGGTTATGGATGGTTGGATGAGGCTATGATCGTTTGGTGGGGCGAGAATGCTCGATTCTCTCATCATACCTACTTGGTGTCTGCATTGGTCACGGACAACCTGTTGCACACAAGGTTTTGTCTCTTCGAACGGGATATGCTCCAGGGCACCGGGACCGTTCGGCCATGGAGGAGACAAATGGTAACGTGCCTTGGGGCGGTGCCGGCAGTTCGATACGACTAGACGGACTAGCTACTCAGCGCTGGATCGGATAGAACTGCAGTTGATCAGTCCTTTATGGCTTGGCCAGTGACTTAATATAGATAAGAGTTGGTTTGCTTTGCTTGGGTTTGCTTTGTGCTTTTCGTGTAGGCGGCCGCCACCTTGCCTCGGCAAGGGTGTGCATATCGAAGATTAGATTATAAGGCTTGGATTGTGGCATGGTTTGAGGATGGATATTGAGACTTGGATTGTGGTTCGGTAGGTTTACGCGTTGCTTGGGTTTCAGTTGGACGGTTTGCATGCTAGTTTCCTTTTGAGTTGGATATATTTGTTGTATATAGACTTGAGTTGAATGCATGCATGTTTAACCTGCTTTACAGTTTTCCTTAACATGTCATACCTCTGCCATGAAAAGAATCTAGGATTCAAGTAGAAAGATCACCATATAACTGTTTGCATTCACTATTCTACTTAGTGTCGGTTTAGACGAGTGGGTTACCCCGCTCACCAGTACGGCTGTGTACTGACCCAGGTTTGTGGGCATTATTTTCAGGTATGCAGGTGTAGTAGCGCTGCTTGGATATACGGGACTGTATGTATGAACGGTAAGTACCTTTGTGGGCTAGAGAAAGAGCAAGAATATTGCATCGCCTTGTGTCATTCTCCTTTACGGCATTTTCATTGGACCCTATCGAGAGCTTCGTTGCGTATACTCTAATGTGTGCTTGGTACACAATATTTGACTTTCGCTGCAATTTGGTCGTTTTGATGATAATTTTGATGTTTGACAACATCGCCTTGTGCGAGCGCAACTCCAGGTTCGTATGACATCACGTCCCGATGAGAACGATTGTCCTGCGGGAGCGCTACAACGTGGTGATTCACGTTCAGTGGGGACGATCGAGCTTGCGGGAGATTAGGACGTCACATATTGGTATCAGAGAATGAATAGCGCATAGCAGAGCAGCGCCTAATACTCCGGCTATAAAGCCCTAAAAAAGGAAGGTACAACAGAACGAACTCTTCTAAATCCTTCCTTTTCCCCAGAATTGGTACTATTTTTTGATGTCTAAGACCCATGACACCTGTCTATCGTTAGTTTCTCGCGCGCGGAGACCGGACCCTAAATATATGCCGCTGGGGCTAACAGGGGGATTCGCGAGGAGCTGGGCCTCCGGCGTGCTCGGCCGGAAAAGCTGGTCCGGTTTATTTTCTCGGACTGTCCTTCGCTTTATCACAAGCTCTAAATAGCTTCCGCGTGTCGTTTAGCTCTTGGCTCTACTCGGTGCCACATTGGATGTTTCATGCAATAAGTCTACATATTTGTTGGTTGAGGGTGCATGTTGTTCGTTGTTGCGTTGGCTTTCGGTAGATCGCTTAGCATCGTTGGGCGTTGTTGCATTCGTGCAACAAGTTGTGTGGCGTTGTTGCATTTGTGAAGCAAGTTGAGAGGGGTGTCGTTGCGTTGGTTTGACTTGTCGTTCGGAAAGATTCTGGTTAGTGGAGCAGTTGCTTGGCAGACAAGATTGGTTATGTAGCATGTTGTGAGTAAAAGCATCGGATGAAAATGGACCGTTGCACGAGTTGCTCGTGTAGCGAATGTGTTGAATGGAGTTTGATTTTTGGCTGGGTATATCACAGAGAGCTTTGGCTGAGCAGGTTTGAGTTGGCTTGGGGATATCAGGATAGCGTTGCACGAGTTGCTCGTACAACAAATGTGAGGAACAGTTGGGTATTGGGTTGGATTACTTGGAAGAGGTCGTTGCACGGGTTGCTCGTATAGCGAAAATATCGGACGGTTCGAGAATGGCCGGAAGTATTGAGAATGGAACATGACACAAGTTGCATCTAGCGAGATTGATGGAAGAGTTAGATGGTTCATGCGTTGGCTGAGTTTTGTGTCAAACTTGAGTTAGGGATGGCAGGATCACGCATAAGGGATGGTTCGAACGGATTTTGGATCAGTACAAAGAAATGTGACGTGAGGACTGACTTGATTCAAAGTGGTATATGGTATAACACATAGTGAACCTGGCATTGGAATATGTTGGATAGACATTAATGGAATTGCCGCAATGGACACGGGTAACAGGAATATAAGTTGGTTGGTGCACATCAGCTGAATTAGGAAATGGAACATGGAGCAAGCGAATCTTGAGTTGCGATCGACAGGATCACCCCGGAATAAGTCGGTTTGGAATAGACGTTCGTCGACACAGAGTAAGCGCTAGAGCGACTCTATTTCCAAATGGTATATGGTACAATAGAATTTGACTCAGGTATTTTTTGATACATTAGACTTGAGAAATCAAGAACGGACTTGTGCAATGGAAGTATCGTTGGACTTGAGAGATGGACGAGATCGAAACAAGTAATGGAATGAGTGTTTGGAATTTGAAGGATTGATGCGGACCAACTATTGAAAACAAGTAGAGATCGATCAGATGGAAAGCTGAATATCAGAGTTCGCTTGCACGATTTGGAAGTTCGGTAGAGCATTCATGGATGCAAAGAGAGAGATAGATGAGCATGAGGAACGAACTGTTGGGTACGCTTGAGCGAGCGATAGGTAAATCGAAGGATAGCGAGCACGGACTACGGATTTTGGAAACACATTGGAGCTATTGGTTGAGCAATGAAACATGATCTGGTTTGGAGGGGCAATGCGAGGATTCGTACGGACTTGAAAGATTTTGGATATTGGCACTCGAGAAGTTGGACTCATGGTGTAGCGGAAGTAAAATTTGGCGAAATGGTGCAACGATGGTAGACGGATTCTCCGAAAGACGTGGACGGGCATGAGACTAGTCTAGTTGATGTTAAGTCAGATTGGAAGTTAACACGTACAGTACTGAGATAGATTGAGGCAACAAGTAAAGGCAATATGGATTTGAGATTTATGTTGGAACTGATGCACGAGTCATTGAGAGTGTGAGGACTAATTGGAAAGATAGATAAATCAAGACGGGCCAAGGAATGGAACGAGAGCAAGAATTGTGGCGGATGGACTTTTGAGGATAGCTGAACGAGAGAGCAACGTTGGAGCAAATTACTGTGCTGCTCGAGCAAGTTGGACGTGCATTGTGAAGCATGGCATACGGATAAGAAGTTAGAGCAAGTCTATGGTTTCGAAAATCGTTGCAAGTGGTAGTGCGAGAAGTCGAACATGGCAGTTCGAAAAAATTGATGGATTCAGGACATGACGGATTGATGGAAGACGGTTTCAACGAGCGCAGTTCTCGATTTGTGGCTTTGATAGATAGTAAGACTCTAGGTGGTTAAGAGGTGTTTGGTTGACAGATCGTCAGAGGTAGTGCATGAAGTTCTCGGAGTCAGAAGTTCGTTCGGATGGCATGTTGGATTATGGCTCAGGTTTGCAGAAGAGATATAGCATGGTTCGTAGTAACTCTATCGTGATGACTAACAATTATCGAGCGTAGCTTCGGGACAGCTGATCCTAGCGACTTGACCGCCAAATCAGCGATTAATATTGTAGACCCCATAGAACGACCCTTGTGGCGACGCATTTTTTTTGAAGATAGCATCGCCTCTGACTCCTCGTGCCCCGGAAGGGAATAGCATTCATATGAATTGACGACTGTGAAACTAGCTTGTGAAGTTAAAGCAACAACTCGTTTAGATCAAATCATTGCAATATTCGAAGGGACAGATGTGCCTCAGATCTACAAGATGCATCGGAACTTAGTCTGGGATGCGTGCTCGTACAGAAGGCGAAGGTGATATCTTGTGCTTCGAGGCAGTGGAAGCAGCAAGAAGAACTATTTCATGTGCTACCTAGGAATTGTGGCGAGTGTGTCCACGTTGAAATCGTGGCGACACTATCCCTATGACGTGGCGGCGAAATATTCGTGGATCACATGAACCTCAATATAGATGTTCACCCAGTGAGGTATTGAGATTGAGGAAGAGGTGTTGGCTGAGCTGATCTAAGAGTATAGTTTGATATTTGAGTAAGTCACATAGCTGGGGTAGTATCAGTTGTGATGATCGTTCGGAGCAAGAGATAATATTTGGATATAGTGCTTGCAGAACATTGTGCGATTGGAGTCATGCTTGAGTTTGGTTAGTTGAGTTTGGATGATGCTAATGTCGATTCAGAAATAGTTGGATTGAGTTGGAACACGAACTGATTTGAGTCAAGTGGAAAGATCGTTAGTGGAAATCATCGTATTTGAGAATAGCGCTTGTGCGAATACGTTGGGATGAACGACATGATTGGTTCAATTGGGAGTGAAGCGAATGAATGCCTCGAATATAAAGATACCCTTGTAACTTGTTCAAATTTGCTATCGCTAAGCTCGGCTGAAATGCATGTATTTCACGGACGCCTTAAATATGTGTATGATCCAAAATTAAGCGATATGAGGAATTCGTATTGAGCTGCAAGGTGGATGTGGGAATATAGAATTTGTGCGAGCGTTCAGTGCAAGCGAGATGCTGAGTCTGGATCAAGAGAATGTGAGTTGCGTGGAGTAGAGTTATAGATTGGGCAAGTGGCATGCGACAAGGAATGGATACTAGTATGGTTCGAGGATGAACCTGATTCTAAGTGGTATATTATGTAATGTCCCGCAACAGCATGGTGCATTACGCTGAGTCGGATTGAATGAGGCAATAGCTGGTTACATTTTGATTTGTTGGATTTGGGAACAAGTATTGATTTGAGTTGGTTTTATGTGCAGATCGCTAGCGGAGTTCGATGAAAATCAGATGTTCGTTCAGAGCAGTACCGGGATAGCAGTATTTGGAGCGATAATGCTGTCTTCCTTAGTCCGATAGGTCGGATGATTTGGAGAGCACGGCCTGCTCGCACGGTCATACCAATTGAGTAGATCGTACTTTGCATCGGACCACGGGTTCAAGGGATCGGTCGTATCGGCAAGGCAGGGTGCTTAACGGAATCAGACTTGGTGAGTGGGCTCTGTCCCTTCTCCTCTACTCCTTCATGCCTAATAATATAGAATACACATAATGACTTGAACACTTGGACTGGAACTTGGAAATCACTACACTGTGGCGTGCATAGAGTATGCGTCGTTTGGTTATATATGATTTGTGGCTTGAGTTGGTTTTTGCGTTGGGCAGTTGGAGCTTGAGTAGGCAGTTGGAGCTTGAGTAGATCATCTTGGTTGGAACATCGAGGCACTTCGGACGGGCGAGTGAGCGTGCATCCGTGCACGAGTATCTGTTGGGCGCTTTGTCATGCAAAGCGTGCAGTTGTGGTTCAAAATCGGACAAACTGCATCGGTGACGGCATTGTGCCACTGTTAGGGCATTATTCCACAGAGTTTTTTGAGCGAGGGGTGTTGTACCAATTGGAGCATTGTGTCGAAGCGGCATAGTGCCTATGTGGATAACTTGAGATGGTGCCTTAGGATATAAGTTGGAGAATGGTTATGGATAATTGGTTGGATGAGGCTAGGATCGTTTGGTGGGACGAGAATGCTCGATTCTCTCGTCATACCTATTTGGTGTCTGCATTGGTCACGGACAACCTGTTGCACACAGGGTTTCGTCTTCTCGAACGGGATATGCTTCAGGGCACCGGGATCGTTCGACCATGGAGGAGACAAATGGTAACGTGTCTTGGGCGCAGTGCCGGCAGTTCGATACGACCAGGCGGGCTTGCTACTCAGCGCTGGATTGGGTAGAACTACAGTTGATCAGTCCTTTATGGTTGGCGAGTGACTTCATATAGATAAGAGTTGGTTTACTTTGCTTGGGTTTGCTTTGTGCTTTTCGTGTAGGCGGCGGCCACCTTGCCTCGGCAAGAGTGTACATATCGAAGATTGGATTATATGGCTTGGATTGTGGCATGATTTGAGGATGGATATAGAGACTTGCATTGTGGTTCGATAGGTCCACGCGTTGCTTGGGTTTCAGTAGGATGGTTTGCATGCTAGTTTTCTTTTGAGTTGGATATATCTGTTGTATATAGACTTGAGTTGAATGCTTGCATGTTTAACCTGCTTTACAGTTTTTCTTAACATGTCATCCCTCTGCCATGAAAAGAATCTATGATTCAAGTAGAAAGTTCACCATATAACTGTTTGCATTCACTATTCTACTTAGTGTCGGTTTAGACGAGTGGGTTACCTCTCTCACCAGTATGGCTGTGTATTGACCCACGTTTGTGGGTATTATTTTCAGGTACGCAGGTGTAGTGGCGCTGCTTGGATATACGGGACATGATGTATGAACGGTAGTACCTTTGTGGGCTAGAGAAAGAGCAAGAGTATTGCATCACCTTGTAACATTCTCCTTTACGATATTTTCATTGGACCCTATCGAGAGCTTCGTTGCGTATACTCTGATGTGTGCTTGGTACATAATACTTGACTTTCGCTGCAACTTGGTCGTTTCGATGATAACTTTGATGTTTGACAACATCGCCTTGTGCGAGCGCAACTCCAGGCTCGTACGACATCACGTCCCGATGAGAACGATTGTCCTGCGAGAGCGTTGCAACGTGGTGATTCACGTTCAGCAGGGACGATCGAGCTTGCGGGAGATTGGGGCGTTACAGTATGTAGGACATGGGTCCTCAATGTCATTACCTATAGTTCAACACATCCAGTCAGGAATGGAATGAAGTACAATACAATAAAAGCAGTTCCAATATAGGGTAGTAACTATAAGACAGGAATAAAGATGGTATACAAGATAGGAAGTAAGCATCGAAACATAGTACAACAATTAAGTAGAGAATGTAACGACCCGCTCCGCGTCTATGCGGATAGCCGATTCAAACGGCACAAGTGCGATGACCCGATCCGCTTTGCTCAGCGAGAAGACTTGCTTGAGGCAAAGGAATGCCAGACTTGGCCCTTCAGGAGTTCAGACTTAGATTTTTAGAGGCTCGCTCGGAGTATCGCTCGACTAAGACGAATCATCGCTAAGGTGGGTGGCTACGATGAACTTGTCTTTTCTTAGCCAGCACACTTAAAATACGGTTGATATTTGCTAGTCGCTAGAAGAATCACCCCTTGCATGCTAATAAAGAATTCAACACATCTAGCTAAGGGAATAATCCCATCTGATGTATCTTTGTATAGAACATGAAAGTAGATCGGTTGAACAGAATGGTAGGCTCGCTTTACAGTTCTTATAATTTCAGCTCGTAATTATGCTTTTGTTCCTTATATGTTCTTGAAGTTCATTACTCCATAAGTTCTTGAAATGCTCGTCGCATAGAGACGGTCTTAGTGCAGAAGCACAACATAGATTCTAAACTTCCTGTGGCAGAAGACTATCAAAATAGTCGTTCCTAGCCAAACAATAGAAACATGAAAAGTCTTCGGGACCGTTGGGTCGCCAAGGCAACTCCCAAAACGGGAACTGCAATAAGTAGTAGGACGGCAGCATAAATAATGTATGGAATGGAACATACTAAATCATGAGATCTTTGAACGAGTGAAGTGCACAATCACTGAGTCAAATAGCTATGTTCATTTAAGGTCTTAAGATGTTGCATATAATAAGAGTTTAGTGTTGATCGTCAATGGTCATGGACAACTTGTGCACATGCTTCAGGTTCCTGCGGACGGTACGCTGGTCGCAACGGGGCCAATTCGAACCGGTCAGGAACATTTTAGATAGTCGTTAATTCCGACGGGAAGGCGTGTAGCGAGGCTCGCTACCTGCGTTGCATTCCATTCTCGTGCCGAGACTATATCTTGTCCATGGCGGCTCGTCAGTGTAACGCCCCGCAACCGCACGGTGCGTTATGCTGAGTCGGACTGAATAAGGCAATAGCTGGTTACATTTCAATTTGTTGGATTTGGGAACAAGTATTGATTGAGTTGGTTTCATGTGCAGATCGCTAGCGGAGTTCGATGGAAATCAGGTGTTCGTTCAGAGCAGTACTGAGATAGCTGGATTGGAGTGATAATGCCATCTTCCTTAGTCCGATCGGCCGGATGATTTGGAGAACACGGCATGCTCGCACGGTCATACCAGTTGAGTAGATCGTGCTTTGCATCGGACAACGGGTTCAAGGGATCGGCCGTATCGGCAGGGCATGATGCTTTACGGAATCAAACTTAGTGAGTGGGCTCTGTCCCTTCTTCTCTACTCCTTAATGGCTAACAATTGGAACACACGCAAATGCTTAAACACTTGGACTGGGACTTGGAAATCACTACACTGAGGCGTGCATAGAGTGTACGTCGTTTGCTTAGATAAATTTGTGGCTTGAATTGGTTTTCGTGTTGGATAGTTGGAGTTAGAGTTTGATTATATATTTGGGACAGTTGGAGAGATATATGGAATTAATGCTTGGACAGTTGGAATTATATATCTTGGTTGGAACATCGAAAATTCGGACGAGCGAGCGTGCATCCGTGCACGAGTATCACTTGGGCGCTTTGTCAAGCAAAGCGTGCAGTTGTGGTTCGAAACCGAACAACTGCATCGGCGAGGGCATTGTGCCACGGGATTGTTCTGAGCGAGGGATGTTGCACCAATTGGAACACTGTGTCGAGAAGCGGCATAGTGCCTATGGGGATAACTTGAGATTTGTGCCTTGGGCTATATGTTGATGAATGGTTATGGATAATTGGTTGGTTAGTTGGTTGGATGAGTCTATGATCGTTTGGTGGGACGGGAATGCTCAATCCTTTCGTCATACCTACTTGGTGTCTGCATTGGTCACGGACAACCTGTGTTGCACGGGGGTTTGGTCTCCTCGAACGGGAAGGCTCCGGGGCACCGGGACCGTTCGGCCATGTGGGAGAAATTGATAACGTGCATAGGGCGCGGTGCCGGCGGTTTAATGCTATTCAGGCTGGTTCGCTACTTAGCGCTGTTTCGAGTAGAACTGCAATTGATCAGTCCGATCAAAGTCCTTTATGGCTTGGCCAGTGACTTCATATAGATAAGAGTTGGTTTGCTTTACTTTGGTTTGGTTGTGCTTTTCGCGTAGGCGGCGGCCACATTGCCTCGGCAAGAGTGCATATCGAAGATTGGATTATAAGGTTTGGATTGAGGATGGATATTGAGACTTGAAAATGGTTCGATAGGTTCTCGTGTTGCTTGGGTTTGAGTAGGACGGTTTGCATGCTAGTTTCCTTTTGAGTTGGATATATTGTATATTTGCTTGAGTTGAATGCGTGCATGCGTAATCTGCTTTACAGTTTTCCTTAACATGTCATACCCTATGCCATGAAATGAATCTAGGATTCAACTAGAAAGATCACCATATAATTGTTTGCATTCACTTTTTACTTAGTGTCGGCTTAGACGAGTGGGTTACCCCGCTCACCAGTACGGCTGTGTACTGACCCACGTTTGTGGGCATTATTTCAGGTACGCAGGTGTAGTGGCGCTGCTTGGATATACGAGACATAATGTATGAACGGTAAGTACCTTTGTGGGCTAGAGAAAAGGGCAAGAGTATTATGTCGCCTTTGTGGAATCGCTTTTGTGGCATTTCATTTTGGACCCTATCGAGAGCTTCGCTGCGTATACTATGATGGGTGCTTGGTACACAATACTTGACTTTCGCTGCAACTTGGTCGTTTCGATGATAACTTTGGTGTTTGACAATATCGTCTTGTGCGAGCGCAACTCCCGGCTCGTACGACATCACGTCCCGATGAGAACGATTATCCTGCGAGAGCGCCGCAACGTGGTGATTCACGTTCAGCGGGGACGTATTGAGCTTGCGGGAGATTGGGGCGTGACATATTGGTATCAGAGCGCCTGGTTCATTTCCTCGGACTTGGTCCTTCGTTTCATCACAAACTCTAAATAGCTTCCGCGTGTCGTTTAGCTCTTGGCTCTACTCGGCGCCGCATTGGATGTTTCATGCAATAAGTCTATATATTGCTGGTTGTGGCTGCATGTTATTCTTCGTTGTGTTGCTTTTGTTGGTTTTCGGTAGATCGTTTAGCACCGTATGGCGTTGTTGCATTTGTGCAGCAAGTTGAGAGGTGTCGTTGCGTTGGTTTGGCTAGTCGTTCGGGGAGTTTCTGATTGCATCAATGGATCAGTTGGTTGGCAGACGAGATTGGTTATGTGGCATGTTGTGAGTAGAAGCATCGAATGAGAATGGATCGTTGCACGAGTTGCTCGTGTAGCAAATGTGTTGGATGAAAGTTTGATTTTTGGCTGGGCATATCACATAGAGCATTGGCTGAACAGGTTTGAGTTTGGCTTGGGAATATCAAGAGTGTTGCACGAGTTGCTCGTACAACAAATGTAAGGAACAGTTGGGTATTGAGTTGGATTATTTGGAAGAGATCGTTGCACGAGTTGCTCATGTAGCGAAAGTATCAGACGGTTTGAGAATAGCTGGAAGTATTGAAAATGGAACATGGCACAAGGATTGTAGAAGTGGTGGTGGATTCTTCCTTGAATCTCCTTCAGAGTACTACTTTAAGGGAAAAAAAAATTTAGTCTCTATTAATAGGGCTAAGAAATCTAATTTAGGATTAAGAGAACTCCTAAATTAGCCCTAGCTAAATGTTAGCCGTTGATCTTGATCATACTCATCAAAACTAGCCCCAAATTTGTGTTTAATGCAGAACCATCACGGACTGGTAGATTGACGCGGTTCAGCTATCTGTCCAAATCTTCCTGCTCTCGGGTTGAGCGGATTTGAAGTTGCCTGCATACTGGTATGTCGGTTAGTTACTGTTAGCTGCAATATGCCCCAATCGCTTCACCGATCGATCTGACATCTTCGTCTCGACCTCCGTCTTTGACACCACGATACTCCATACTACCTTGCCTCCTTGAATCGAGGCTGGATTCCCATCTTATCCAAGTACAAGGAGACAATTCTTGAAACAACAACAAAGGGAAAAGAAAAACTCCTATACAAAATCGGAAAGATCTGCCAGCGGGTTGGAGCTTGTTGTAGCTAGAATCCCTCGCTTTTGTTAATAAGCTTTTTTGATATATCTTGATCTTCCTCATGTCTTTGTCGCAATGAATTTGCTCTCAAGATCTCCGATCCCTCAATCCCTAGAAACCTACTCTAGTCCAAACAAGGCTGGCATCAGCAGTTCGGATCCAGCACGCTTCGACATGAGATGAACCTGCCTTCAGCAAACCACGTACCAGTGAGTCGATGTTCTGTCACCCAGTAGAAAATCCGACTTGTTTATTGACGTCCAATTGGAGCTTAGCACTAGAGTTGTTCAGCCAGCCATGGTTCATGGTTTGCTTCGATTTCAACCATTGGTAAATCCCTAAATTTTAAATTCAATTGTTTAATTTCTGTAACTTGTTAGGGTTTTCTAGTGATTATATTAATAGTTGTCGTTCACTAGGAAGTCCGAACACTCCAAGAACCATGTCGTGTCTGTATTGCGTCGGACACTCCAAAATATACTAGGACACACCAAAAGGTGTTGAATCTATGTCTTCATCTCAGAATCGTGTCGTATTCGTGACCATGCCACATAGGTCGTTCATAATTAAATCTTCCATGCAAATATTTCAGTTAGTTAATTGTGAGTCCAAACCCAATTAGGCCATCCCTTCGGTTGTGTTCCTGCATCATATACCAATGGAGAAGGAGAGAGGCTGCTACATAAAATATCTGTGGAACAGCTAGGACAATTATACAAACATATTACCCCAAACAGAAAATATTTAGCTATAGAACATCTTTCATAGAATATCAATTTAAAGTTTGGAAGTGAAAGATACCTCAACACATATTACAGGAAGATGGCTTGCAATATTGTTCTTGAAGAGTCGTAGCTGAGATTGGTCCGCTCTAATCAACCAAGATAAGGTTGTGGCCTTCCATTAAGAGTTTCATCCTTGTTTGATTTTCGGAAGTTCTTAAACTATAGTTCGACTTTGGAAACTTATAGCAGTTAGCAAGCCAGTTGGCCCAAACCTGGTCAAATTGTTAATTGGCATAAAGCCCGCTTGAAACAGGAGTTTGACAGGAGTTTGCGCTCATACTGGTATTGAAAATGCATTATGTTTTTCTCATGAGTTCAAACATCTGATCTTCCACTATTATAGTTCATTACAGCTTGAGATACGCTTTGGTGCCAATCTCATTTTTAAAATTTAACAATCAACATTAAGGGAATTGCATGTCATACAATGTTAAACCCCTCCTGAAAATTTACCCCTTAGTCTGAATTTTCCATCTCGTCTCTTCTTAAAAGTCCTAATGTAGATCGAAAGGCCTTGTCTTGTCATGGCTTCCTATCTCTTTGCCGAAATCTGTAAACCTCTTAGAGGTACACAGTCCACTATCATTCCTAGTTCAACCAAATGTGCATATCAACATCCTTTTTACTGTCTATTTGGTTTGCTTGCCTCTATTTTTATCCATGTCCTTATTATCTTTTCTTTTCTTTTTTTTTGGGTGGGCGTGGGGGGGGGGGGGGTGGGGGGGGGGGTGGGTGGGGTGGGGGGGGGGGGGGTGAAGGGATGGGGATGAAAATAAGTAGAAGAAGAAGACAAAGTCTTTGAAACAGTATCCCCTCAGCACTTGTTACAGTCTGTGTCTTGACTTGATTCTCTTGTAGACCTTCTCATGCATTAGCAGTACTCCAAGTAGGGATATCCGGAAGAAGCTGAGTAGTGCCAACTTAAATTTGGCAACTCTAGGTAGCCATGATTTTGTGGAAAATCGTTCTTTTTGCTTTGTCGTACTGTGCCATGGAGATGGATTTAAATCCCTATAACAAATCATATCATCTTTTCTGGTCTAGGGAAACTTGCAAGATCTTAAGCTGGACAACAGAAAGATAGGTTTTTTATACCTATCTGCCAACTGGCAGTCTAGGTTTTATGGCAACACACTCTCTTGCTCGTAGCTACTTCGATTAGAAATTTTGGCAATAGTGCAGAGGCTTGATGTCAGGTTGATAGCTGATAATAGAACTTTGTCAATCTTTTGTGGAGCTTCAGATGCTCCATACTTGACCCCATTATGATTTGACAAGGCTTGGATCCCCTTGGCACTTTACATAAGGTTTTTATTGTGTTAGGGAATCTTATATTATTCATTGTACAAATTCATCAAATCTGGATAAAGTTCTAACTTTTTTCATCGAAGTAGTTCCACAGAGAAAGGGGATCCCAGGATGATTTGGTTGAAGGAATTTCATGAAATGGCTAGTGAATCAATCTGCAGAACATCAAGGAGGAGGTTGCTTTCAGAATCTGTGGCCATGGCCACAACAATGTACATAAATCCCGCTCTTTCATTACCAACACAAGAGGCCAAGGATCCTGAAATTGTCCGGTGAGTGGCATATGGTTTCCTATAGTTATTTACAGATCATTTAAGTACAAGTTAATCTGACTTGGTTGTTTCTCTTGGAGATGACAATCAAAAGCAAGGCTATATCTATTGATTTTATACTCATTAATCTTGTTCTCAAGGACTTGTTATTATTTTTTTTATTTTTTTTGAAGTATTCAGGTATCAAAAGATGAATAGTGGAGTAAAAATTCAAGGTACACTATAGAGTTTGACTTTTGTATATGAATAAGATATATAAGACGTTCAACATTTATTTTCTGATGATGCATGTCTTCTTGTTTTTTTTGCATAGAAATTGTAGAAGGGGAAGGACCAGAGGCACATAAAGGAGATATGGTGAAAATTAATTATGTTTGTCGGCGTTCAAATGGTTACTTTGTACATAGGTAATGAAAATTCTTGTTATTTTTGTAATAGTATATTGACTGCCTGAATAGTCCAACACATATTTCTTTCAAAATATAAATTGACCACACCTAAGAAAGTTCTTGTTGGAACTTGATTTCCTTCTTTTAATTTTGTAAAGAAATTCAGGATGGGGGAAGAAGTTCATGTCCTCCCCTTCAACTATGTTCATCTATTTCTTGATGATGTAAAATACTAAATATTCAATTAAACTACATTGTGTGATGTTAAGCATTCTTTTCGACTCAAATGCAGCACTGTCGACCAGTTTAGTGGGGAAACCAGTCCTGTGATACTTGCTCTGGGTAGCAAGGAGGTTTGTTACTATTTTCTCATCTCTTCCTTATTGGCCTCTTTAAGCGATATAAACATGATTTTACTATTGCCGTATGTATTTCAACTTTTTCTCCATGCAACTATTGATAGGAATTCTTGTCAAATATGCTATCATGAGAGTTATGCCTTCACTTTAAGTTGAAGTGTCACAGAAGTGTAAGAAGCTAGTATTCTGTCCTGCAGATTATACAGGGTCTGAAAGATGTGCTGGTTGGTATGAAGGTTGGAGGTAGACATTCGAATTTCATAGAATCCTTTTTTGTTAATCATTCTGATACTGTAATCAAGAAGATTACTCACAGGCAATATTATTTCTAGAGCATGCCTGCTTTTTTTATTTGAAAACTATCATTCCTTAGATACCGAACTGTGACTAGTTATTCTCTATTGTAACTAATAGAAGAATTTGGAAGTAGAAAAATATAGAGTGAGTTATCCGTTATGCTCAAGGCCAATATATAGTAAACTGTACATGTTAGGCTAACTACAAACTTCCAATCTGGGACAACAAAGAACAGGAAAATGTAAAAGATATGCAAAAGTCATCATTCTTGACACCCCTAAACCATCTATCAGCTAGAGTTTGCTAAGTAGAACGAAGTGCCGTTGAATTGTGAGCCTTGGTGAAAGAAGTCAGCAACATGTACTTGGGAGGTTATGCATAGTATGAAGTAAAACTTGATCTCGAAATTTGACTTGCAAGCTTCCCCACAGAAAGCTCTCCACGCCAACTCAACTAATATAAAAAGAACAAATATATTTTAGTTAGGTAGTTTTCCGGCCTCTAGGAGACCATCAGACCATGGTGGACTAGAAGGCCAGCTTAGTAATAGGCAACAGACCTACCTACTTAGGTGAAGCTGGATCTGAAAAAAAAACTGGTTGAAACAATGGCAATATGTAATGCATTGAAGGATCGTTAGGCAACTCTAGAGGGTGGGAGGGGAGGGGGGGTGGGGGGGGGGGGGGGAGGGGAATGGAGTGTAGCGGAATATATACCCAATTTAAAATTAAGACTAAGTAAAGGCACTTACCAACTAGCAGATAATGCAGCAATATATATATGAATGGTAAATAAGTGTAGAAGAGCAAACGCAAACACCGAGATTTTTATACTGGTTTCCCTCATGGAGGACTAGTCTAGTCCCGAGAACTCTTACTCGGAGTTAACTTCACTATAAGTGAAAGCACAAGCTTTGATCCGAAGGGCTTACGACTTTGTACAGACACGAGCTTTGATCTGAAGAGCTCGAAGACTTCAGACACTTTGAGAAGTAGCTTTGAATAGCCAAGCTTGTACAACTCGAACACTTCTAATCGAAACCGCATTGGCACTTAGAAGAATGGGAGTTGTTTTGGAGATTGAGAAGGTTTAAAGCTCTTTAGAGACTAGAGAAGATGAAGAGTGAATGAGTGAATAGAAATGGAAAATTCTTCTCTATTTATAGGTTTTTTTGGGGCAGAGTTCGGGCAGAACTCGGATGCATAACGTTCAAAAAATTTAAACGTTGGAGCCATGAGAATAGATCTAGCACTTTGATTCAGGAATCAGTTTTGGATGACCGAGTTCGAGCAGAGTTCAGGTAGAACTCGGACCGAACTCGGTTGACCAATTTCCAGTATGATCTTGGTCAGTTTTTGGTTCAACTGGGTGTGTATTTGGGTTAGAATGAGTCCAGGGTTGGTTAAGGTTTAGGTAGGCTTATTTTTTAATGGACTTTGGGTTGGGATTCAACTAGTGCCAAAGTACGATCCGACTCACTTAAGTCTTAGACTCAAGAAAAATAAAATACATAATAAATGTAAAAATGGTAGAACCAAAACTAACATCAAAGAAGCAGTCTTCTGTTTGAAACGTGTATCGACTCGTAGTTTTAGGTTAATTATCGAAATCAGTTTGACTGAGACCAGATGGGTCAATAATCTTTCATATTTTGATAATTGACAAAAAATTGCGATTGATTTAGGTCGTCGATTTATTGATTTAGCCGGAATATATGTAATAGCTCTCCCATAACGAGCGGCAGTAGCTCCCCCATAACGAGCGCAATTATGTATCAGTGTTTCTCCCCCATTGTCACTTCATCGAAATAGAGTAAATTTTTTGCAAAGTAGATATGAAAAGTAAAATAGGGGCACACAGATAATATGACAATATTTAAGCAAACATTAAATAAAGTTCCTTGAACTTTAAAAAGTTTTCAGATGGAAACTACTAAAGCAAACTGAAGTACATAACCAAATAACTACTCAAACTGAAATAAAGCAAATAAAGTGCAAATGTCAACTATGTACACAACATCTCATCAATAACATAATACTAAATATAAGCATCAGATCTTTGCATCACTACTGATTATCATCATCATCTCTACCAGAGGGTTCACTGGTCTCAGCAGAACGGTTGGGATCAAAGCAAGCAGCTGCTGGGTCTAAGTATCTCTGAGCATCTCGATCATCGATGCGATAGCTAGCAATAGATGGATTACGAACCATAGCAATGGGTCCGCCAGGGTGATGAGAAAAGCTGTAGCACATGTCCATCAGGGTGTTGGACAATGCGTGGAACTGCAGTGTAGTACGGAAATCCTGAGAGTGATAACGATCGTCTTCCAGTCTGAAGCATTCCTGGAGCATGGTATGAAGGGTCTCAAGTATAACAGCTGGAGCATGTGGAGGAGGTGGAGCAGTCTTGTGACCAAAAGATGGGGTCAACGGGATGTGCAGGAGCAGGAGTAGGCTCAACTCTACGATGCTTATGGAGATAAGCATGCTCAGCATGATGGGGGCAATCATCCATGGGGATCTCAAAGTACTCGAAGATGATGAGCAAGTACATAGAGTATAGTATGTTACGCGATTTCTTGCAACATCGTTCCATGGATGCGATGATAGTCTTTGGTAGACTAAATTGTCTCCTAAAGTGCAGATGATACAAAGCAGACATCTTCAAATATGTAAGTTTATCTGTGGAGGATTATTTTGGAAGAACGACAGAAAAAATCATACGGTGTAGATCATAGAACCAATCATTCATGTGTTTTAGCTTAAGTTTGCTGGGAGGACGACGATTGGGTGAACACATAGAGTCCTTGAACAAATCAAGTCATATTTCCAGGAAATTGAAATTTGGTAATGTCACCTAGGACTTCACCTTCATTTAAAATATGAAGTACTAAATCATCATCATTAAATTCAATGTTTATCCCACCGACTCGTGATCGTACAGTACCTTCTATGACAGAAAATTACAATAAAACATACATATGATATTCAGATAAACACGATAACTAGAAGTAACAAGATCTTCTCCTCCAAGAGTCTGAAAAGTAGATAAGTATGTCGGAAATATAGTGAAATTCAATGGATTTGCAGGACATATGGACCTATCTATGAAATCATTAAACCACTCTATGGATTGTTCAATGGAATGAAAAATAAGGTCATCAAATTCACCTTCATCAGGCATAGAAGGACTGAACAAGGACTATGAAACTTCTCCTTGAATATTGGAAGAAGAAGCATCTTCAACTTTCCTTTTCTTTTTTGACAATTTTGGTGCCATTGAAAAAGAATAAAGAGAAAGTAGAAGATTATACCTGAAACAGATAAGGGAAAAGGTAGAGAACCTTGAAACAAGGTTGGATCCAAGATTTTAAGGGTTGAAAAGCTTGGAGGAGGAAGATCCACAATTTAGGGTTTGGAGAAAATTAGGGTTTATGAAGGAGGAGAAAGAGGGGTCGGCTGCTGTTATGGTGTTCCCCGAAATTTTGAGATGATAAATAGGTATACAAAGGAAGTCGGGCCCACACAACTCACAAAGGAAGTCGGGCCCACACAACTCAATTATGGAAATTATGCAACCGAGTTCGGCCCGAGTTCGCACAAAACTCTGTCCGAGTTTGGTTACTTTGTTTCCATGATTTGTTTTGTATGATTCCAATTCTCTATGTATATATGATGCATATTTAACTTTTGTAAATAAAAAAATTAGTATTTTTAAATTAGAAAACAAATAATTACTCATTATTAATTAATCTTTGTCTGAATAAAGTAATGAGTATCTTAGGTTAGCTGTAGGGGCCGGATTTCAGCTAGCGGTGGTCCGAAGACACTTAAATACCGTGTCGCTTAAGACTATTTACGCCTCTGTGACAGAAGAGCCTTTTCGGCTTGTAACCAAAGTAATCTTTACATTTAAGGAACATTGATTAATATAATAATATAAGTGAATTATATGATTTTGATGTCCAAAATTCCTAATTCGAGATGTATAAAGTTAAAACGATTAGTGAATATGTCAGCGAGTTGATATTCTGTGTCAACAAATTCTAAACATATATTACCTTGTAGTTGATGATCTGTTAGGAAATGATATCTAATTTCAATGTACTTAGTGCGTGAATGACAGATTGGATTTTTAGTGAGATTAATAGTGCTAGTATTATCACAATAAATGTAAATATTTTTAAAAGAAAGATTGAAGTCTTCTAAGGTTTGCTTCATCCACAAAATTTGTGCACAACAACGTCCTGCGGTAATATACTTAGTCTCAATAGTTGATAATGCAACTGAATTTTACTTTTTAGAAAACCAGGAGATTAAGGACTTTCCTAGAAAATGACAAGTGCCGCTGGTACTTTTATGATCGACCTTGCATCCAACAAAATCAGCATCCGAATAACTGATGAGGTCAAAGGATATGATTTTGGGATACCACAAGCCGGTTGTTAAAGTGCCTTTAAGGTATTTGAAGATACGCTTAACTGCGCTCACATGAGATTCCTTAGGATTGGCCTGATATCTAGCACAAAGGCAAACTAAAAATATAATATCTGGGCGACTAGCAGTCAAATATAATAAACTATCAATCATATCTCGATACTAACGTATATTGGCTGGTTTTTCGTTTTCATCAAAATTAATTTTAGTTGAGGTTGCCATAGGAGTACCGATAGGCTTTGCGTTGTCCATATCAAACTTTAACAGATCTTTTGTGTATTTTGCTTGATTGATGAAAATTTCTTGTGAATTCTGCTTAAGTTGCAATCCGAGGCAGAAGGTGAGTTCTCTCATTATATTTATTTCGAATTCACTCTGCATACACTTAGCAAACTCGTTACACATAGCATCTTATTAGTAGATCCAAATAATGTCATCTACATAAATCTGTACTAATAAAAGATTGTTATCATGTGATTTTATAAAGAGAGTAGGATCAACTTTTCCTTTTGAAAAACCGTGTTCAAGTAGAAATGAATTAAGACGCTCATACCAAGCACGAGTGACTTGTTTGAGTCCGTATAGAGCCTTGCATTGAATACGTGATCAAGATATTTGAAATCTTCAAAGCCAGGGGGTTGCTTAACAAAAAATTCTTATTTTATAAACCATTTAAAAACGCACTTTTGACATCAATTTGAAAAAGTTTAAAGTTATAAAAACTAGCAAAAGCACATAACATGCGAATGGATTCTAGTCTAGCAACAGAAGCATGTCTCATTGTAGTCAATACCTTCATCTTGGTTATAACCTTGAGCTATGAGACGTGCTTTGTTACGTGTGACTAAACTATCCTCGTTAAGTTTATTTCGAAAAATCCATTTGGTACCAATGACCGGGTGATCATTAGGTCTAGGAACTAGTTTCCAAACCTGATTCCGTTCAAATTGGTTAAGTTCCTTTTGCATCGCAGAAATCCAAAATTCATCATTAAAAGCTTCTACTATATTTTTAACTTTTATCTGAGAAATAAAAGACGTTAGCAATGATATCTCTACTTGCAGAACGAGTACTTACACGTTTTGATACATCACATATTACCAAGTCCTCTGGATGGTCGGCAGTGAATTTCAATCTTTTAGGCAGACTCTCCAGGTAGGTAGTAGTTGTATCTTCATGTCTTGTTGGATGTTGTCCTGACCTCTTCATCATCACTGTCGTTTGCTACTTGATTGTTCATCTCCTCAAACGTAACATTTATTGATTCGTCAACAGTCAAGGATTTATTGTTAAATACTCTATATCCCTTACTTTTTGCAGCATATCCAAGAAAAATTCCTTCGTCAGCCTTAGAATCAAACTTTCATAAGTTGTCTTTAGTGTTCAAGATAAAACATCTGCAATCAAACACTTTAAAGTAGCTGATAGGAGTTCTATTAAAACATAGCTCATAGGGAGTCTTCTTCGCTATAGGTCGAATAAGAACCCTATTCAGAATATAACATGCTGTATTTACAGCCTCAGCCCAAAAATATTTCAGAAGGTTATACTGATTTAACATTACTCTAGCCATATCGTCAAGAGTTCTATTCTTTCAGTCCATAATACCATTTTGTTGAGGAGTTCTAGGACAAGAGAATTAATGCAAAAATCTATTTGAATCACAAAATATTTTGAAATCAGAATTTTTGAATTCGCCTCCATGATCACTTAGGATACGAGTAACCATGAAGTACTTTTCGTTTTGTACCTTTTTGCAAAAAGTGACAAATTCTGAAAATGACTCATTTTTGTTTGCAAGAAAATAAACCCAACTATATCTTGAAAAGTCATTAATAATTACATAAGCATACAATTTATCGCCAAGACTGATGACTCTACTAGGTCCAAACAAATCCATATATAAAAGTTGAAGGGGACTTGAAGTACTTACAACGTTTATTGATTTAAAAGAAGATTTGGTTGCTTTGTTTTTTTCACAATCAACACATACCATATCTTTTTTGAAAGTAATTTCAGGTAAGCCTCTTACCAATTTCTTTGTAAATAATCTTGCAATTGTGTCCATGTTTGCATGTCCAAGACGAATATGCCATAGCCAACTTTCGTCTTTTGTTTCATATAGACATCTACCAGTATTGTTAGTATTCTCCGAGAGATAGAAAACATATATATTGTCTTCTTTTATTCCTTCATATACGATCTTACCAGTAGCTCTTTTATAGATGGAGCATTTATCCTTCACGAAATTAATGCCATAACCATGGTCAGTTAGATAACTGATGCTGAGTAGGTTGTGTTTTAATTCCGTTACTAAACAAACATATTTAATAACAAGAAAATGAGTAATACCTATGTTACCATTACCTATTATATGTCCTTTGAGATTGTTACCAAAGGAGATATATCCTTCTTTCTTCATCGATAGTGTTGCAAATCGATTGGCATCACCGGTCATATATCGTGAGTAGCCACTATCGAGGATCCACTTGCTTCTAGCATGAGAGGGTAGGTCCACCTACAACACAAGTTAAAGATGTAACCTTTGGTACCCACTTTCTTGAGGGTCCGAATATGTTAGTTTTTGGAACCCAAACATATACATGAATATCCACTAATTTTCTAACTTTGCATTGCCGTGATATATGTCCTTTCTGACCACAATAGTGACATATAGCAGACGTGTTAGTGCTATGTGTAGCATGATAATGGATATGTATGGTAGAAGCAGTGTATTGTGTCTTGCTGGATATTTATAGAAAAATGTATGATTCTTTGAAGTCTTAGTCGTGTAAGTTTTTATCTTGTTGTGATTCTTGTGTTTTGCACCGTGACTAGTGTTAACCTGGGTTATAGGTTGAACTTCATGTTTCTCCAGTTTAATCTCTAACTTTTTAAGGTGTCACATGCTTCATTGTATTTGGCTGTGAGTGCATCAACTCTTTGTGCAACTATGTTGTATTTTCTCTTTTCTGATTCATAAAGATGATTGAGCTTTATATTCTCTTGATTAGCCTTTTCGAGCTTTTCAAGAGCATCATGCAAACTCAATTTCAGAGAGAATATCTCATCCGTGTTACTAGAAGTTGATGTCTCTGATTTCTTCTAGTGTATGTGGTTGCTTCATATATTCAGAGTGTAAAGACTTAAGCTCTTTCTTAGCAGTTTTATACATGTCTCTCATCTTCTTATGATCTTCTAGTATATCGTTAAATGCATCTGATAGTTCGTCAAAAGTAAGATCTTCATACAAGAGATTAGCAGTTACCTTAGCATCAGTTGCCATAAAACATAGGTTTGTAGTATTGCGAGAATTCTCTTCTTCTTCACAATCACTTGCCTCACTTTCACACCATATGCTAGTGTTGGCATAGTTCCTTGATGAAGTTCTTCTATTTGAAGGCTCATAGTGACTTTCCTTCCTTATCGTAGGGCAGTCTTTCTTGATATGTCCTGCCTTCTTGCAATTGTAGCATACCGGTTCTTTATCATCTTTGTGATCATTTTTTTTTTGATTTGATCTTTAACATTTTAGGAATTTTTTGAAGTTCCGGGTCATCAGGGCCATCTGCTCATTGTCTGAACTATCATTCTCACTTTCGTCATCGGAGTCCATTTTGTGATGTGCCTTGAAAGCAATGGTCTTCTCCTTTGGTGTTGACTCTTCAAAATCTTTGAGGTCCAGCTCATGTGTCATCAGCTTGACCATGAGCATCTCCAGAGTCATTGTAGTGTGATCGCCTTCAATAATTGTCGTTGCCTTGGGATTCCAATTCTTGGTAAGTTCTCGAAGTACCTTGCGAATCTTTTCGTGATTGTTGTATTCTTTACCAAGAGAAGATAAATGATTAACAATATCTAGAAAACGTGTAAACATATTAGTGATTGTCTTATTAGGCTTCATTTTGAATGCTCATATTCTTGTGTTAGTCTTGAAACATTGGATTCCTTTACTTGTGAAGTTTCTTCATGAGTTATCTCAAGAAGTTTCCAAACCTCGTGTGACATGGCACATGTAGAAACTCTATTTAATTCAGTTCTATCTGTAGTGCCTCAAATCCCGATCTGACCGGGATGTGCACTACGTAATTGGGCTTGTGGCTAGTCTGTCTGAGTCATAGCTTAGATCTTCGGCATCTTCTTGCCACGGACGAAATGCGATGATCCTTTCCAACTCATGGAAAGGCCTCTATTGAAAAGAGTCCAATAGTTTTCGTGTTTGGTTGCTTGGTTTTCTTGATTGCCGCTTTGGGATTTGATTTGGTGTTGCTTTCGATTTGCTTGGTTTTCGCTGCTGGTTTTATCGTTTAGAGCTTTGATTCTTGGGGAGTTCGGCAAGAAAGGATAGGCAAGATTCTAATTGGTGCTCGTGCTGTGCAGGTCCGCGTAACTGACGTTTGATCGTCGCTAGGCGGGAATCTTTGTTTCAGCTACCTTTTTCCTTAACCAGTGAGTGGTTTGGACCCTTCTTTCCTACTTCTTCATGCCAACATCTTTAATGTTTCAAACGTTCACTCGATGATGCCCGGTTGGACGCCTAGGAAATCCTTTGCCACAATGCATGCCAGCCACTAAGAAAGGAACATGGGATTTGTAGACTAATATTTCTATATGCTTGCACACCTTATAACTGAGTTTGTTTATAAAGGAAATTGTTTGTTGGTGGCGGCCTAGTGCCTCGGACGGAGTTTGGACCTATGGGATATCAAAATCGGAACACCGCGTTGAGAAAATATGAACTGTTGCATGAGATATATATTGCTGCTTAACTTCTTTTGTTTCAATCGATGCATTGTATGATATATGAATTGTTCATGCATTTGCATGGTCTGGGACAACTTGTATACAAGGTTTGGCATTTCCTCGAAACGGCTTTCCGGGGCACTGGAACCGTATCGATCCGGAGGGAAATATTTGATTCGTGCTCGTCACGATGCATTGCGGGACCTCCAGCAGGGCTTGCTACCCGGGCTGATAGGGCGCACCGCTAATGCTTGAAATGTCCCTAAGGTGTCGATCACACCAATGACCGCATAGAATAGAACACATGCTAATTTATTGTCTTGTGCAGATTGTAAGTATACTTGTGTTTCGTTGCAGGAAAGGCGTGCATCGGTTGAGTAAGCAATCGATGCACTGGGTTGATTCAATGCTATTTTCATTCCTATCAAAACATGCAACTGATATGAATTGAATTCACTTGCTTCTTTATAGAAGTCATCTTAATGCATGCTCGCCCCTAATAAGCTAGTGTCGATTTAGTCGAGTGGGTTCATCCCGCTCACCAGTACAAGTTGAGTACTGACCCACGTTGTGGGCAACTATTTCAGGCACTCAGGCGGTGCAACGCTAGTGGATAGACGAGAGGCGTTAGGAGCACCTCTATTTTGAAGTATAGTTGGAGTCAGATCATTTTGGAGGCTTGGACTTTCAACCTATACAAGGGCGTAATGTACAAACGACGTGGACTATCTGATGGAGCGCGCCCTGCCTTTTGAGTTATCTTTTGTAATGCAAATCAAGTAGCCGAGAGGCGCATCAATGTAAACTCTATGTAAATTACTCTGAATTATCAATGAAAAAGCATGTTTCTTCCTGCACTGTGTTCAAATCTCTGTGAATGTGTTTTATAAAGTGTGTTTCAAAATGGGTTCCTATAACTGCAAGTTCTTGCCTTGTACGAGCGCAACTCCAGGCTCGTACGGCATCACGCCCCAAGCGAGGACGAATCGGTTCCGTAAATGATCAAGCGAGGACGACCGACCCTTTCGGGATCGGGGCGTGACATATTGGTATCAGAGCCTAGGCTTTACTTCCACGGGATTTCAAAAGATTATAAAGGAGTTTGATGCGCCTCTCAATTGAGTTGCGTTCGGCGTCCGCTGCATGAGAAGAGTCGCTTATACAATGAGCTCATAGATATAAAATCTATCGTTTTTGGAGTGTTAACAAGCTACTCTCTTTTGTAGCCATGGCTAAGAAGAACACTGCAACTGCCAGCAGTGCTCAACCCATTCAGAGCGATCCAGCAAGCTCTGGAGAATCCGGAGGAGCGGGTTCAACCGGAATGGCGGAACGGCTTATGCACCTCATGGAGGCGCAGCAACAACAAGCTGTTACCCAACAAGCTAACATACAAGCGCAGTTTGCTTCTCAACAGAAGCAAATGGATACAATGATGCAACTGATTGCATCCCTGGTACCAAGCAACGGGACATCCGCAGCGACGCCTGTCACGCCGTCGGCCATGGCGGTAGAAGACGAGTCAGAAGAGACACAGCCTTCAGCGAAGAACTCCTGCCGAGCAGCTGAGTTTACAAAAATGCATCCCCCTACGTTCAACGGACGAGCGGAGCCGGACGTGGTGTTGGGGTGGATTGCTAAGCTGGAAGGACTCTTCAACCTGGTTGGCATCAGGGGATCCAAGCGAGTGGCTTGTGCATCGGTTCAGCTGGAACTGCGTGCGCATGATTGGTGGGAAGCCACGAAGCAAGGGATTTATGATGCCAATCCCAACTGTAAAATTACTTGGAAAATGTTCAAATCTGCCTTCATTGAACAATATATTCCCCGAGCCGTGCGTCAACAAAAGGAAGACGACTTCAGTAATCTGGTGCAAGGAAGTTTGTCTGTTGACGATTACGACTCAGTATTCGCTAAACTGGCTAAGTTCGCAGGGCACTTCTTGCCTAATCAGCAGGCGTGGTGCTATCGATTTCAGAAGGATTTGAATGACGATTTGCGTAGGGACGTCATCAACCAAAGATGCCAAACATATAGGGAATGTTATGAAGCGGCTCTGAACAGCGAACGGATCTTTGGGCGCCCTCTCCCAAAGACCGAGGTGCAAACCCCCCGTACCAATAACAATAAACGTCCTCATGAAACGGGAGGGTCTGGAGCACACAAGCGTTCGCATACGTCTGATAATAGGGGCCAATCCCAATCACTGAACTGCAGCCGGTGCGGCAAATCAGGGCATAAAGTGAATGAATGTCGGGTTCAAGGATGTTTCAAATGTGGTCGCCTGGGTCACAAACAGTTTAACTGCAGAGAGGGCAAGCCGAATCAGAATAATGGAAATCAAAACAAAGGGCCTCCAGCAAGTGATGCCAATGCTGTGCCAGTGAATCCACAACGCCAGGGTGCTCAGGGCCGAGTCTATGCATTGACTCGGGATGAGGCATCTGTATCCGACACTGTTGTAACAGGTACTCTACTATACCGAGAATTACCCGCTAGAGTCTTATTCGATTCAGGTGCTACGCATAGTTTCATATCTGCTGATTTTACTGTTGAGCATAAATTAGCTTCTACTGCTTTAAATATGAACCTCTGCGTAAGTACCCCTTCGGGAGTCGATATGCCCGTCCATGCGATCTGTAGGGATGGTTACATTTGCATCGGAGGAAGGAAGCTTTCCTTAGATGTCATTGTACTAGACATCAAGGATTATGATATTATTCTCGGTATGGACTGGTTGGGTGCTTGCCATGCAACAATCGAGTGCGCGGAGAAGCGAGTCGTATTCCGTCTACCCGGCGAGGCAGACTTCTACTATTCGTGCAGCGCTGCACCGAAGACGGCAATGGTGATATCAGCAATTTCGGCTAGGCGTATGTTGCATTCGGGCTGTGAAGGGTACTTAGCTTCTGTTCGAGACACCCGGCGGGAATGTGTAGATGCAGCTCAGGCTGAAGTCATTGCAGATTTCCTCGACGTGTTCCCAGACGAGCTGCCTGGAATGCCTCCTGATCGTGAGATCGAATTCAGCATTGACACTTTTCCGGATTCGCGACCGATATCAAAGGCACCTTATCGCATGGCCCCAGCAGAGCTTAAGGAACTTAAAGTTCAGTTGCAAGATCTGTTGGACCGAGGATACATTCGTCCAAGCGTTTCTCCGTGGGGCGCTCCGGTGCTGTTCGTGAAAAAGAAGGATGGATCCATGCGGCTGTGTATTGACTACCGAGAGCTGAATAAAGCGACCGTGCGGAATCAGTACCCATTGCCAAGAATAGATGACTTGTTTGATCAGTTGCAAGGTGCAAGAGTTTTCTCTAAAGTTGATCTCAGGTCAGGGTATCACCAGTTGAAAATCAAATCAGAGGATATTCAAAAATCTGCTTTCAGAACCCGTTACGGACACTATGAGTTCCTCGTGATGTCGTTCGGCTTGACGAACGCCCCTGCAGCTTTCATGGATCTGATGAACCGCGTATTTCGACCGTTTGTGGATAAGTTTGTAGTCGTGTTCATAGACGACATGCTAATCTATTCCAAGAACGAGGCGGAGCACAAGGAACACCTGAAGATCGTACTGCAGACATTACGAGAACATAAGTTGTTCGCTAAGCTCAGCAAGTGTGAGTTCTGGTTGAACAGCGTGGCGTTCCTTGGTCATGTCATCTCGGCCGAAGGCGTCGCCGTAGACCCGAAGAAAATAGAAGCGGTGGTGGACTGGAAGCAACCTACGTCAGCCAGCGAAGTTCGAAGCTTTCTGGGCCTTGCGGGATACTACCGTAGGCTTGTGAAGGATTTCTCTAAACTGGCCTCGCCTATGACTCGCCTTACTCAGAAAGGGATTGCATACGAATGGGGTGATGACTGCGAAGCCAGCTTTTGGGAACTTAAGCGGCGTCTTGTTTCAGCTCCGATTCTTGCACTTCCAGATGGGGTAGAAGAGTTTCAGATATACAGCGACGCTTCAGGACTCGGCTTAGGGTGTGTGCTCATGCAGAGGGACAAGGTAATATCGTACGCCTCCAGGCAACTGAAGCCGCACGAGAAAAACTACCCGACGCATGATCTGGAATTGGCGGCAATTGTGTTTGCACTGAAGTTATGGAGGCACTATCTTTATGGTGTTGCTTGCAAAATCTTTACCGATCACAAGAGCCTCAAGTACCTATTCACTCAGCGGGAATTGAACCTCCGGCAGCGGCGTTGGCTAGAACTTATTAAGGACTATGACCTAACGATCGCGTATACTCCGGGCAAGGGAAACGTCGTTGCTGATGCTCTGAGTCGAAAGCACGTGGGCTCGTTATCTATAGACAACCGTTTACTTCGAGATCTTGAGGCGATGGGCATCGAATTTCGAGTTCGGCATCAAGGAGTGCAGCTGGCACCACTCCATCTTGAACTGGGTTTACGTGGTAGAATCAAATCAGCTCAGGAGGGCGATCAGTTCTTAGCGAAGGTGCGCGGATTGATCTCGGCGGGGAAGACGTCTGACTTTGTGGCAGGCGAAGATGGGGCCTTACAGATGAAAGGAAGGCTATGTGTTCCTAGCGACCCAGAACTCCGAAGGGAAATTATGGCGGAAGCACACTACGCGAAGTATTCTTTACATCCGGGGAGCACTAAGATGTACAAGGACTTGCGCGGGACCTTCTGGTGGCACGGTATGAAGCGGGATGTGGCGACCTTTGTGTCACAGTGCATGGCCTGTCAACAGGTTAAAGCTGAACATCAGAGGCCCGGCGGGGAGCTTCAGAACCTCGCTATTCCCGAGTGGAAATGGGACAACATCACTATGGATTTTATTGTGGGATTTCCGAAGACGCCACGGGGGCATGATGCGATTTGGGTCATAGTTGATCGTTTGACCAAATCAGCCCACTTTCTTCCCATAAAAGTTACTTGGAGCGTCGATCGGTTAGCACAAATTTACATAGATGAGATTGTCCGATTACACGGAGTACCTGCCTCAATCGTCTCTGACCGTGACGGACGCTTCTTATCTCGTTTCTGGACTAGTCTACAAGCTGCTTTGGGGACCAAGCTACAGTTCAGTACCGCATATCACCCGCAGACTGACGGACAGACAGAGAGGACAAATCAGATACTCGAAGATATGTTACGGCTGTGTGCTATTGATTTAAAGACTAGTTGGGACACGCATCTTCCATTGGCAGAGTTTGCGTACAACAACAGCTACCAATCAAGCATCCAGATGGCACCGTACGAAGCACTATATGGGCGAAGGTGTCGATCTCCAATCTGTTGGGACGAAGTCGGCGAGCGGCAGGTACTCGGGCCAGAGCTGGTAGAGCAGGCAGTTGAGAAAGTTCGCTTGATTCGGGAAAGACTCCGCACAGCACAGAGCCGACAGAAAAGTTATGCTGATGCACATAGAAGGCCTTTGGAATTCATGGTCGGGGATCATGTCTTCTTGAAAGTGACGCCGATGCGAGGTGTGATGCGTTTCGGCGTGAAGGGCAAACTGAGTCCCCGGTTTGTCGGCCCATTTGAGATACTGGAACGAGTTGCAGCTGTGGCGTACAGGATAGCACTACCTCCCGCCTTGGCAGAAGTGCATGACGTATTCCACGTTTCCCAGCTCCGGAAGTATGTGCATGACCCTAGTCATGTGGTTAGCTTCGAACAATTGGAATTGCGCACGGATTTGTCATTCTCAGAGGAGCCGGCGCAGATTCTGGATCGTAAGAAAAAAGTACTTCGCAACCGTACGATGTCCTTGGTTCGCGTGCTGTGGCGGAACCATTCTGTTGGGGAATCAACGTGGGAGTTAGAATCGGAGATGAAGGAGAAGTATCCTTCATTGTTCATTCAGTCGGAGGTAGGACCTTGTTCTTACGTTTCGGGTCGGCCTTGTTCTTAAGTTTCGGGTCGAAACTTTTTCTTAGTGGTATATTATGTAGTGCCTCAAATCCCGATCCGACCGGGATGTGCACTACGTAATTGGGCTTGTGGCTAGTCTGTCTGAGTCATAGCTTAGATCTTCGGCATCTTCTTGCCACGGACGAAATGCGATGATCCTTTCCAACTCATGGAAAGGCCTCTATTGAAAAGAGTCCAATAGTTTTCGTGTTTGGTTGCTTGGTTTTCTTGATTGCCGCTTTGGAATTTGATTTGGTGTTGCTTTCGATTTGCTTGGTTTTCGCTGCTGGTTTTATCGTTTAGAGCTTTGATTCTTGGGGAGTTCGGCAAGGAAGGATAGGCAAGATTCTAATTGGTGCTCGTGCTGTGCAGGTCCGCGTAACTGACGTTTGATCGTCGCTAGGCGGGAATCTTTGTTTCAGCTACCTTTTTCCTTAACCAGTGAGTGGTTTGGACCCTTCTTTCCTACTTCACGCCAACATCTTTAATGTTTCAAACGTTCACTCGATGATGCCCGGTTGGACGCCTAGGAAATCCTTTGCCACAATGCATGCCAGCCACTAAGAAAGGAACATGGGATTTGTAGACTAATATTTCTATATGCTTGCACACCTTATAACTGAGTTTGTTTATAAAGGAAATTGTTTGTTGGTGGCGGCCTAGTGCCTCGGACGGAGTTTGGACCTATGGGATATCAAAATCGGAACACCGCGTTGAGAAAATATGAACTGTTGCATGAGATATATATTGCTGCTTAACTTCTTTTGTTTCAATCGATGCATTGTATGATATATGAATTGTTCATGCATTTGCATGGTCTGGGACAACTTGTATACAAGGTTTGGCATTTCCTCGAAACGGCTTTCCGGGGCACTGGAACCGTATCGATCCGGAGGGAAATATTTGATTCGTGCTCGTCACGATGCATTGCGGGACCTCCAGCAGGGCTTGCTACCCGGGCTGATAGGGCGCACCGCTAATGCTTGAAATATGTCCCTAAGGTGTCGATCACACCAATGACCGCATAGAATAGAACACATGCTAATTTATTGTCTTGTGCAGATGGTAAGTATACTTGTGTTTCGTTGCAGGGAAGGCGTGCATCGGTTGAGTAAGCAATCGATGCACTGGGTTGATTCAATGCTATTTTCATTCCTATCAAAACATGCAACTGATATGAATTGAATTCACTTGCTTCTTTATAGAAGTCATCTTAATGCATGCTCGCCCCTAATAAGCTAGTGTCGATTTAGTCGAGTGGGTTCATCCCGCTCACCAGTACAAGTTGAGTACTGACCCACGTTGTGGGCAACTATTTCAGGCACTCAGGCGGTGCAACGCTAGTGGATAGACGAGAGGCGTTAGGAGCACCTCTATTTTGAAGTATAGTTGGAGTCAGATCATTTTGGAGGCTTGGACTTTCAACCTATACAAGGGCGTAATGTACAAACGACGTGGACTATCTGATGGAGCGCGTCCTGCCTTTTGAGTTATCTTTTGTAATGCAAATCAAGTAGCCGAGAGGCGCATCAATGTAAACTCTATGTAAATTACTCTGAATTATCAATGAAAAAGCATGTTTCTTCCTGTACTGTGTTCAAATCTCTGTGAATGTGTTTTATAAAGTGTGTTTCAAAATGGGTTCCTATAACTGCAAAGCGCAACTCCAGGCTCGTACGGCATCACGCCCCAAGCGAGGACGAATCGGTTCCGTAAAGGATCAAGCGAGGACGACCGACCCTTTCGGGATCGGGGCGTGACACTATCTACTGCACAAAATAAAGTATTGATAGACTTAGCATCAAGACTGGCTTGTTTCTTTTCATGGTCTGTATATTTATCACGGGGTTTCTCAACAAGGCTATCATCTATAACAATTCTAGCAGATTTCTTGTAGCCATCTATAACAATCAACCATAAATCAAAATCAAGAGATTTGAGATAAAAACTCATGCGTGTCTTCCATTAGAGCATCTCCAGTGGGGACACTCCAAACCATACTCCAAATCATACTCCAAATCACACTCCAAACTATTTTTGGAGTGTCACCTTGATATTTGCACACAATGGTATACTCCAAAATAGACACTCCAAATTAACTTCTTCCTTTCCCTCCCTCTTTTCCCTCCCTATTTTCCCTCTTCATTTTCCCTCTTCATTTTCGTTTCCTTTTCCCTCCATATTTTCCCTCATTTTCATTCCCTTCATAACTATTAAAGCTTTCCCTCATTTTCCTTCAGAACCATTAACCAATACTGACGACAAAGATGTCTGGTAATTTTTTCTCTCATTTTTGTTTCAATTTTTTTATCTCATTTCTTGAAATTTTGTATGGATAATTTTTCTCATTTTCGTTAAACAAATCAAACAAAATGAGATAAAAAAATTCCACAAACAAATCAAACAAAATGAGATAAAAAAAAATTCCGTATAATACTTAGTTCTACAATCAAACGAAAATGAGACTGTGCATAAATATTTTTATCTCATTTTCGTTTGATTTGTTTTCCTGAAAACTTCTTCGAGTCTCTCCTTGATTTGGAACCATTGATTGTACATAAAAAAATTTATTTTTTGTGCATAATTTATAATTTTTCTGGCAGGTTTTTTGCCTTGGCCTTTTGAAATGAGATTCATGGAAAAATATGTCGTCCTACAACAAAAAGAAATGGAAGATATTTTAATGCTGGAACAAGTTGTTGAAGAATTAGAAGAGGCCAAGCAACCCAGAGTCAATAAGCGTATGTTCATAAATCGTGATCGCGCTAAAGCACACGACGACCTTATCAAGAAGTATTTCTCGGTGGATGCTATTTTCACACCACGTATGTTTCGACGTCGGTTTCGAATGCGAAGGGAGTTGTTCCACCGGATTCGTGCTGACTTAGAAGAAACTCAACCATATTTTAAGTTAAAATATGATTGTGTTGGCAAACCAGGATTCTCATCCATCCAAAAGATGACAGCCGCCTTACGAATTCTTGCTTATGGTAGTCCAATAGATCGTGAGGATGATGCTCTTATGATTGCGGAGACGACTGCCACAGAAACTATTCGTTTATTTTGCAAAGCTATTGTTGACATCTACTCCGAACAATATTTACGAGCTCCCAATGAAAGAGACCTCACTCGGCTATTAGAGGAAAATAAGACTCGTGGTTTTCCGGGAATGATCGGTTCTTTAGATTGTATGCATTGGGAATGGCGTAATTGTCCTACTGCTTGGCATGGTCAATTTGTTGGACACACTGGTAGACCAACACTAATTCTTGAAGCTGTCGCCTCTCAGGATCTTTGGATTTGGCATGCGTTCTTTGGCACACCGGGGACATACAACGATATATCTGTTTTGGATCACTCACACCTCTTTGACATGTTCATTCAATGTCAAACTCCACATACCCCGTATGAAGTAAATGGTAGTGTGTACAATGTGCCATACTATCTCACTGATTGCATCTACCCTCACTATGCCACATTGATCCAGACAATCAAACATCCTCGGACTGAAACTGAGAAACATTTTGCAAAAAAGCAAGAGGCGGCACGAAAGGATGTAGAGAGGGCATTCGGAGTGTTGCAAGCAAGATGGGCGATCACTCAAGGACCGGTAAGATTTTGGGATGAAAATACTTTAAATAACATTATGAAGTGTTGCATCATATTACACAATATGATAATTGAAGACGAGCGACATATTGGAATTGAACCGTGGCAACCAATTTCCGGTGAGATTCTTCCACATGAATTACTTGAGCATGATGCAGAAGTATTGGGAGGCTTTATTCATTCGCGAATGCAACAAGTACGGGATAGGTCAGTTAATGGAAGGCTTAGGCGAGACTTAATGGAACATTTGTGGACAAATTTTGGAGGAGAAACGACAACAACATATCCATGAGATTATTAATTGTATTGGTGTATTCTCATGTTATTTTGAACTAGTGTATTCTCATGTCATTTGAATTTAATAAAACTTTGCATGTTATTTAACTATATATGTGTCTGCCAAATGTGGATTATAAGACATTTTAGACTATATATGTGTCGGTGATAGATTAAATGGAAATGATGATGTGCCTATATTTGGTCTTCATGTGCTGGAGACATTGCTCTATTTTCTGAGTGAAGAAAAATCATGTCAGTGAGTCCTCAGTATCAATTATGGTTGAAATGTCTACAAAAGAGAGAATAATAAATTTGGAATATTGCTTCACAAATATTATGTGTCTGCCAAATGTGAATATTGATTCACAAAAATCATGTCCCTAAGAGTCCAACCGTCCATAATAGCTTTGCAAGCACATACAAAAAATAAAACTGGGCAATATGAATGCACCAAAAACACCAAATATGAGTATCATACATCTATAAACCAATGTAAAGAATAAAATATATCCTACAAGTAAATAATGTAAAGAATGAAATATATCTGTAAATGAAGGCCCCAAAGCCAGTATCATCTATAAACCAATGTATATCACCAACTCCCCATGTAATTTATATAATAAGAATAGCTCCAAAACAATAGAAGGGTAGCATACAAAAAAATCCAAATGAACTTGAGAGTATCATACATGTGCTCCAAAACTTGAGAGTATATCATACAAAAAAAATCCAAAATACCCATGAACCCAAACCACCACATCATTAAAAAAATTTTTTATCTCATACTTCATCTTGAGAACAATTCTCATCATAGAAATTGTTTTGAAGGTTACGAGGACTCAGGCAGATTCCATCCATGTTCAAACGCCTTCTTCCATTGCCACCCGGGGAATATTCAAGTGTTATAATCTCTGTCACAAAAATAATATTTATGACATAATCAAATTAAGGGTCACTATTAAAATTATTTACATAAATAAAAAGTAGACACTCTCATTACCTTTGTGTTTTCTGTCTAGAGCCTCCAACTCCCTCATTCTTGCAATCCTTTTTGCTAATATCTGATCTGCACTGAGAGTTGGATCAAGTGGCAACAATTTTTTCTCAGCTTCCGCAAGCTCTTTTGTAATGGTTATACTCTTCTGTACAGAGTCAAGCTTTGCATTTTTAATAGCATGAAATGCTTGCTCCTCTGCAGTTTGTTTCAATGTTTCAAATCGGGACTCTGATGACTCTCTCCAGGCAGATACAGTCGCATTCAGCCTTTCACTGGCAGCAGAGGATGCTTCTGAAACACCTGTTCCACTACGACGACGTTTCTCTTTGGCTGATTTTCGACCTAATGGCCGTTGGATAGGTGCATCGGAATGGAAACTGTTTGGAGGATTTTCATCAACATTAAAGGGTGTATCCGTGGTTGAATCTGCAGCAATATTTATATTTGGATTGTTGCAAGAGTCCTCTATGCTATCAACTCCTATGCTATCAAGTCCTGGACTGCATGTGTCAAAGCTTGTTCCAACACGACCTTGTCTACTTATATTTGGATTCCTTGCTCGATTTGTACCAACCCGACCTTGTCTACTTACATCCCTGGCCTCCTTCTCATTGGTAGTTGAGTGCCATTTTGTGCAATGACGAAGCTCTTCCCAACAATGGAGAAATTTAAAATCCCGCTTGTGGTCTTTTTTGAAAACAACCATACATGCTCCCCACTGCAAAAAAAAATATATATATATATATATATATAAAACGAATAAAAACTAAGTAATTGTCTAACTAAAAATATTGGTCAGTTCTCAGAAAAAGTACCAACACATGAGCAAATGGAGAGACTAAATTAACAATACAGATAAGAGAGTAAGAGTAGAGAGATGAATCATATCACAGTAGCCATGAACAACACAGAGCAGTCGTCATAAAAAACACGGAGCAGTCTAGTCTAAACTAAAATAAAAATAAACAAAAAAACTAACAAAACAGTTGAGTGGTATCTTAGAAACAGAGCTATCAAAACCAAAGTACACACTTATCAGATTTCTCACAAATATTAGTTCCTCTGCAATCATCTCATTTACTCGCCATAGGCAATGCAAATGTATGAGATGCTATGTTCAAATTTTATGTATGCAGTTCTTGAACAAAGGAGGATTTATAATATCTTGTGTACGTATCAAACCCGAGATTTACAGCAAACTAACCAGGGAATTACAAGGCCATGGTTAGTAATTGGAGATTTCAACTGTGTTAGATTTAATAGTGAGAAGGTAGCGGGAAGACACATACTAGAGAGGATATTAGAAGACCTCAATTTGTGTATTGTTCAAGCAGGACTTGTGGATCTACAGTCTACAGGAAACTCGTGGTCTTGGTCTAACAAGGCAACATCTTCAAATAGAATCATGTTTAGACTAGACAGGTTTTAGTAAATAACAAAGCCAAATAATAGATGATATCAAATAAAAAAATATAGCTATAAGAACAAAATAAAAATAATATAGCTATAAGAACAAAATAAAAATATGGCATCAACGTATAACCACATATTTCAGATGATATTAAAAGATTACCAAATAACAATTCACTGTAAAAATGAAAAAAGATCTACGACATATACATATCCTACATTATAGTCAATTTCCAATAACATAGCACATAAAAAAAAATATTACCTCATCATTCGGATTGGTACCGCTACTCCTGTTTCTATGAACCCTGTTTACAATGGCCCTCCATTTGGAAACATCAGCTTGAATCGTAGTCCATCTATTTTCACATGCTCTTTGAACACGTTCTGACCCTGGTAGTCGTCCTTTGAATTCATCCCAAATGCTCTTCCAGAATGCCTCATGAAGCTGACCATTTCCCACAATTGGGTCCTCTGAAACTCTTATCCAGGATTGGCATAGTGCAATATCCTCATTTACTTTCCAGTTTGGTGCTTTTCTATTGGTCCCTTGTGTTGTCCGTGTTGTATTTTGAGTTAAAGAGGGTTGAGATTCAATATTTGATGGAAACTGGGCTGAAGGGGATTCTAAATTGGATACACCACCAGGTAAGGGATTATGATTAGGAGGCTGATTTTGGACAAGTAAGTGTTGTTGAAAATATGATGCAAATGCTGCAGCTTGCATTGGTGATGGGGCAAATGACATTTCAGATGGCCATTGGGTAGGATATGGTACTTGAAAATGCGGAGAATTTTGCAAGGAACAGTTGTTCATTTGGGGTGGTTGTTGTGAAGCATGTTGATGTGGTGTCGGAGTGGAGGGATCCATTATTTATGTTTAAAGTGCCAAATAACCTGAAATGAAAAAATGTTTAATAAAAACTCAATAGAAATAAAATTATTCTATAGAGTCTCCGCGTCGTGTATTAGCATAATTTTTTTTTTCTACAAGTGATGATAAAAGAAAAATTAGACACAAAATTTAGAAATAAAATAGTGAAGCATCATCATACATCTTTCTTATTTTTTTCATGAACATGAAAGAGGTAAAATTGATTCCACCATAAGAATGCATATATTGATTGGAACCAGAAATAGAACCAGAAATATAGAGCCGATTGTGGAGTGTCCAGCGTGTCCGGCGTGTCCGGCGTGACCTTTTGTGGCATGTCCGGGTGACAAATGGATTTTAGGGTTCATGTTATTTTTACCTCGAACTTGTGGCGGGGATGACCAAACAGACCTTCTCGCGAACGGGGAGCACTCCTTCCCGCAAAGGACCTCCTTGACGGATTCTCTGAAGAAAAATAAAATATGTGGAGAAGAAGAAGAAGAAGGGGGGAAAGGAAATAATATGTGGAGAAGAAGAAGAAGAAAAAGGGGGAAAGGAAAATTTTCTCTGGAAAAAAAAGGGAATGGAAGAGAGAGAACGGAAGGAGAGGAAAATAAATAAAAACAAAATATGTGGAGAAGAAGTAGAAGAAGAAGAAGAAGGGGGTGGGGAAGGAAAGAATATGTGGAAGGAGAGGAAAATAAATACCAACTGTGGAAACTCAGAAATGGAACCTCCCTTTTCCAATGAAGAAGAAGAAGAAGAAGAAGAATGGGTCTCAAAAGTTTCTCTGTGAAAAAAATAGAAGAGAAGAGAGAGAGAGAGGAAGGGAAGGAAGGAAAATAAATGACAGGTTATTTTGGTGGGCCCATCAATTACTATAGTCTAGCTACGGGACTCTCCAAATTTGGAGTGTCTCTTGGCTTTCTACCATTTTTCAAGTGTGGACAAGAGTCCATTGTAGCCTTCAAGTGCTATAAAATTTGACAAAAGTCAAAATATAGCACTTGAAAGTAGTCCCACTGTGGATGCTCTTACGTGTAGTTGGTGCCATCAAATAGGGGTGGCATATTTGTGGACAGGCCTTCACCATTGTTGGTGTACATGAGTTTCATTGTTGCCATATGAATACTCTAGTTGGTTAGTCCAAAATAACAAAGCCCTTGCTCTAATACTAATTGAAGGATCGTTAGGCAACTCTAGAGGGGGAGGGTTGAATAGAGTGTAGTGGAATATATACCCAATTTAAAATTAAGACTAAGTAAAGGCAGTTACCAACTAGCAGATAATGCAACAATATATATGAACAATACATAAGTGTAGAAGAGCAAATGCAAACACCAAGATTTTTATATTGGTTTCCTTCGTGGAGGACTACTCCAGTTCCGAAAACTCTTGCTCGAAGTTAAATTCAATATCAGTGACAACACCGGCTTTGATCCGAAGGGCTAGCGACTTCGTACTGACAAGAGCTTTGATCCGAAGAGTTCGAAGACTTCAGACACTTTGAGAAGTAGCTTTGAATAGCCAAGTGTGTACACCTCTAACACTTCTAATCGAAACCGCACTAGCACTTAGAAGAATGGGAGTTGTATTGGAGATTGAAAATGTTTAAAAATCTTTAGAGAATAGAGAAGATGAAAAGTGAATGAGTGAATAGAAATGAAAAATTCTTCTCTATTTATAGGTTTTTCTAGGGCAGAGTTCGGGCAGAGTTCGGGCAGAACTCGGATGCATAACGTTCAAAAAATTTAAACGTTGGAGCCATGAGAATAGGTCTAGCACTCTAATTCAGGAATCCGTTTTGGATGACCGAGTTCAGGCAGAGTTAGGGTGGAACTCGGACCGAGCTCGGTTGACCAATTTCCAGTATGATCCTGGTCAGCAGTTTTTGGTTCAACTGGATGTGTATTTGAGTGGGGGTATTTGGATTAGAATGAGTCCAGGGTTGGTTCAGGTTTAGGTAGGCTTATTTTTTTAGTGAACTTTGGGTTGGAATTCAACCAGTGCCAAAGTGAGATCCGACTCATATAAGTTCTAAACTTGAGAAAAAACAAAATACATAATAAATGAAAAAACGGTAGAACCAAAACTAACATCAAAGAAGCAGTCTTTTGTTTGAAACATGTATCGACTCGTTGTTTTAGGTTAATTATCGAAATCAGTTTGACTGAGACCAGATGGGTCAACACGCATGATAAGACCATAGGTTTCAGTTGTGAACCTATTTGGTTATGGTTGCAATTAATTTGGCTAAATATTAGAGTGGGAGCTTAACTGCGAACAAGGATTATTAATATAAGTTTACATTTTTTTTATCAAGATGCAATTTTGCGCAGTTAACTTAGGGACGAGTTTTGGAATTTACTGAAGACCGGAGAAGAACCGTATACTTCTGGAACGACAAGGAAGTCACAACCGTTCAACATGTCAAAAAAATCAAGAAGAAAGGTGATGACGATTAATAGATGAGAATTTCTGAAACTGTAAGTTTAAGATAATTTTGGCCTCACGCCATTACATATAAACTCAAAATCCTTTTAGTCTTTGTTACTCATTTACATCATGGTTTATACATCATTCAAGGAGCTGTGGCAGATCAAGCCTAGTCCACTAAAAGAAAAGATCAATATGTAAATAGTTATCTTCAACACCTAATTCAAACGAAGAAAAGTTCCATCTCCCACGTAATCTACTAAATCTGAAAACTAATACTAACTGATTCTCAAAATCCGTAGAAATCTATCAAGATCTTATAAGGTCATATTGGTCCTCCATCATTCTCCTCCGCTTTAAAAGATTTACCTCCTGATAAATCATATATTGTTGGAAGTATGAGAACAAAATTCGTATCCAAGACGGCCTGGGGGCAGAGGCAGTATAGGAGATAATGAGCATGGAAATCATGGAGACTCTGAAGGACACAACAGTAGTATCAATAGTCGTTGTGGTGGAAGAAAAAATCAAAGGAGCTATGATTCTCTCAAAAGAATCAAAGGAGGTATGATCGTCCCTATGATGTCCATACAGCTAAGAGGCAGCTCCTGCTATAGTATTTTGTCTGTCATGCCAAGCATTTTTTGTCCAATTGTCCAACCCGATAACTTGTAATTTTTTTTTTTTTTTTGGAAAATATGTAATATTGATCGTTTACAACTACATGTTAAGAATTCAACTCAATGAATGTTGTTCCACCAACTCAATTTAAAGGGATCGGGGTTGTTGCAAACTCAATAATTTAAAAAGCTCATTAGGTGGAGGATTTGTTGGTAATGTGATTGCTTAACGGGTATGACATGCTCCAATAAACAATTAGTAGGATTTTTCAGTTATTATAATTTATGTCATAAGGTATATTTGTGGAAATATAGGCAGAAAATCTCACATATATCAATACGAAACTTAGATATATTAATATGAAATTTCGCAAACTTAATGTCTAAAGAATCAATAAGGTCTTGTTGTAATTCCTCAGGATATCTAGCCCTATGATCCTACTGCACATATAAAACAAAATCTAACACAAGCTCTTAGTACCACTTTGACGTATGACAATACCGGTAGGGTTTGGTTGGATATATTTGGGGTATGGGTCACTATCAAGTAAGCTAAATATTGGAGTGTGCTTAATTGTAAACAAGAATTATTAATATAAGTTCACATAATTTTTAAAAAGATGTAGTTTTGGTCAATTAACTTAGAGATGAGTTTTGAAATTTACCAAAGTTTGAAGAAGAACCGCTTATTCTGGAACAATAAGGAACTCTTTCAGGCTCTGCAATCTCAAATAAACTCAAGACCAAAGGTAGAAAGATGTGACAAATAAAAGATAAAAGTTTTGAAACCCTAAGTTTAAGATAATTTTGGCCTCATACTATTATACGTAAACTCAACTTCTTTCATTCATCTCTTTCCTTATTCCTCAAATACATAATGATTTATACATCATTCAAGGAGATGCGGCAAATCAAGGTTAATTCACTAAAAGAAAAGATCAATATCTAAAGAGTTATCTTCGACACCTAATTCAATCAAAGAGAGAACATCCCTCTCTCAGCTAATCTACTAAATATGAAAACTAATACTAATTCTCCAAATCCATAGAAATCTTGACGCAGCGTGATAGCGGAATGGGCTTACTTCATGCCTGGGAATGGCCAAGTCGATCGATGTTGACGATAACTGGACCACCGTTGCTTGGTGAGAACAAAGCGGTGTCGCAAAAACTTTGACGGATGACCTGGTGAGGGGTCCGAACGAAGGTTGATTGAAAACCTCAAGCGGGGGGCTTCCGAATCCGCGGAAAAGTCGAGTCCACGACCAAGAAAGAAGAGAAAAAAATCTTAGAACTTAAAGAAGAATTTTATTGATTAAAAAGTTGTTTTCCAATGGGATACAAAATATGCATTATTTATAGAACTTTTATGACAACATAATCCTAATCAAACACAAATTCTAATTCTAATAAAATATTGTAAAAATTAAATATAGAGACTTTCCTAATAAGGGATATAATCAAAATAAGGGTCATAAAAGAAATATGATTCTTAACAATTCTATCATAAAAAAGATAAAGCTAAAAAAGGAAAAGAAAAAAGAAAAAGAAATCCTAAAAGGATTCAGAATTGGAATCCATGCTACATCAAATCTATCTAGATCTCATAAGGTCATATTTGGTCCTCCATAATTCTCTCCTGCTTTAAAAGGTTTACCTTCCAATAAATCGTATATTGTTGGAAGTATAAGACCAAAATATTTCGTATTTAAGACGGTCAGGGGGCGAAGACAGTATGGGAGTAGATGATAACCATGAAAATCATGGAATCTCTGAAGGACATCATAGTACTATCGATAGTCATTATTAATGTTATAAATTTCGCTAGACGTATTCGGTGCGGCAAAGGGGCACCTAGCGCCTAGGCCACCTAGGCGGCGCTGCACATAATTTTTTGTTGTTGAAATTTTAATTTTTGAATTTTGAATTTTTGAAAAGTTTTTAAATTTTTTTGAATTTTTTTTTGAATTTTTTTAATATCTGAATTTTTTTAATTTTTATTTGAAATTTCAAATCTGAAATTTAAAATTTGAAATTTCTGAAATTTAAAATTTGAAAATTTTGAATTTTTTTTTATTTTCCGCCTTGGCCGAATAGGCTGAATAGGGGTCGACTTGGTCGAACAGCCCCGCCTAGGCGTCATAGGAGGGCCGAATTGTGGTTTCCGTTGCGGCGGACGGCCGCCTAGTCCGAATTTTAGAACACTTGTCGTTATAGAAGAAGAAAAAAACATATCTTCTGGCTGTTTCTCTCAAATGAATCGAAGAGGGATGATCGTCCCTATAATGTCGATACAACTAAGAGACGGCTCCTAGTATAGAGTTTTGTCTTTTATGTCTAGAATTTGTCCAATTGTTTAATATTGCAACTTGTAAAAAAAGTTACGAAAAATATATAATATTGATCGTTTGCAACTACATGTTTAGAATTCAATTCAAATGTATGTTGTTCCACCAACTCAACTTGAGAGATTAGGGTTGTTACATGCTCAATTTAAAAGGCTCATTGGGTGGAGGATTTGGTGGTAAAAGGTGATAGCTCAACGGGTATACATGCTCGAATAAACATTTAGTAGGATTTTTCCGTCATTATAATGTGTCATAAGGTATGTTTGCGGAAATATAGGCAGAAAATATGTCACATATATCCGTTCCAAACTTGGAAATATTAGTACGAAACTTCGCAAACTTAATATCTAAAAAATCACTAAGGTCTTGTTGCACTTCCTCAGGGTCCATATCTTGCCCTTTGATCTTACCTCTACGTATAAAACAAAATCTAACCCAAGTTCCAGTACCACTTTGACGCAGGACAAGAATGGTAGGGTTCGGTTTGACCGTGTTATGGGTCACAATCAATTAAGCTAAATACTGGAGTGAGAGCTTAATTGTGAGCAAGAGTTGTTAATATAAGTTTACATAATTTTTAACAAGAGGCAGTTCTGGTCAATTAACTTAGAGAGTTTTGAAATTTACCGAAATTTGAAGTAGAACCGTGCACTTCTGTAACAACAAGAAACTCTTCCAGCAATCTCAAATAAACTCAAGAACGAAGATGGAAAGGTGATGACGAGTGACAAATGAGAATTTTTGGAACTTAAGATAAGTTTGGTCTCACACACTATATACATGAACTCAAACTCTTTATATCCATCTTTCTCTATATTCCTCAAATACATCATGGTTTATTTAGCATTCAAGGAGCTGCGACAGATCAAGGCTAATCCACTAAAAGAAAATATGAATATCTTAAGAGTCATCTTCAATACCTAATTCAAACATAGAGATAAAAGGTCCATCTATCAGCCAGGCTACTAAAACTAAAAACACAATACTAACTAATTCTCAAAATTCATAGAAATCTATCCAGATCTCATAAGATCATATTCGTCCTCAATCAATATGGAGTGCACAGTATTGTCACAATGTAGGGAGGAGTTAAAATGGAGACATCATATCATCAAGAAGATGTCATACCCAAGAAATTTCAGCTATAGTGAATGCCATAGCATGATCAGTCAGCCTCCACATTAGAATGAGACACAATGCTTGTTCTTTGGACTTGAAATAATTATTCACCAAAAAAGAAATATATGGAAAAGCCAACAACATACTTTCAATGAGACATCACCAACCCAATCAACCTAACTATATGCTTAGAGTTGTAAGGATATTGTGATTAGACTAAACAAGAAAATATCTCCAGAGAGATAACACAGAACACGAAGAAGAGCGTAAAAATGTGTTCTACAGGGAGTAAAGACAAACTGGATGGCTACATGTATGGCATGAGCTATTTATGGTCTGCTCTTCTGATAATGAGGCAAGGAAGTTGTCTATTGTGAGATGGATCATATAAAGGTTCCCCATCATTAAGACATTTTGACATTCAATTCCAAAAGTGCGAGTGAAGTTCAAAAATCTATAAGGCAAGCCCGCACAAGAATCTCATTGAAGACCTTCTGTTGATAGAGTAGATAATCATGTGGAGAATGAACCACTAGTCCAGGTAAGGAAGATATTCAATTGTATTTTATCGCAAATTAGTGATTTAGATGTTGTTTGACTTGCACAATATGGTTTGCTTGCTAAATGATCATACTATCTATATAGAAAAAGAGCAATGTTTTTTTAGAAGTGAGTGAACATGAATGTAACATTTGGGGCTCGAGCTTTGTAAATTTGGAGAGCCATGTCTGAGAAGCCTGCTTGAACCTATTCAATCCCTTGAGAAGATGACAAACTTGTTCTGGTTGTAGAAGACTGTAAGGAGATGTGTAGAATATTTTGGAATAATTGTTATATTTTTTATTGATAATCTCTTGGCTATTTATAGCCCACCCTTCATCTTACATTAATACCCCATTAAAACTTCCTGTAGAATATTCCAATATTCCAACAAATATATCAAGAATATTCTAATATACCAACAAATATACCAAGAATATTCTAATATACCAACACTCCTCAAGATGGACGAAAGATATTCATTAAGCCCATCTTGTCACATCCTCCAATCATATCTGCAGAGCTAAGTCCCTTAGTCATACTGTCTGCTACCTGCTCCTTGGTTGGAACATGACCTAGCACCAGTAGTCCACGGTCCAACTTCTCCTTGATGAAGAACCTATCGATCTCGATGTGTTTGGTCCTGTCATGCTGCACTGGATTGTTGGCGATACTGATGGCTGACTGGTTGTCACACCACAGCTTCATCTCCTTGATCCAGCTTCAGTTCCACCAGCATACTCTTCAACCATAGCAGCTCTGCAACTCCCAAGGCCATAGCTCTGTACTCCGCTTCAGCTGTCGATCTGGCCACTACCGACTGCTTCTTACTCCTCCAAGAGACCAAGTTGCCTCCTACAAATATGCAATAGTCCAAGGTAGATCTCTTGTCATCAGTACAGCTAGCTCAGTCAGAGTCACAGTAGCCCTCGATGCTCAAGTGATCATTCTTCCTGAATATCAACCCCTTTCCGGAAGCACCCTTCAAGTATCTCAGAATCTGGTACACTGCGTCCATATGACCCTTTCTTAGGTCATGCATTTAGCAACTCACCACACTCACTGCAAAGCAGATATCAGGACGCGTGTGACTCAAATAGATCAACTTGTCCACCAGTCTCTGGTATCTATCTCGGTCAACTGGTTCTCCAGCCTCAGCACACAGCTTGAACCCCCTGGTTGATCGGCGTCGCTGCAGGTCTGCATCCCAGCATAACTGTCTCTGTGAGAAGGTCCAGCACATACTTCCTCTGAGAAAGAACAATCTCCTCTGCTTCTCGAGCAATCTCAATCCCAAGGAAGAACCAAAGAAGGCCAAGGTCCTTCACCTCGAACTCCTTGCCAAGCTTCCCCTTGAGTCAGACAATCTCCTGCTCATCATCTCCTGTGATAATAATATCGTCCACATACACCGCAAGCATGGTGATGTGGCCTCCACTCCGACGGAAGAACATAGTATGATCAACATTGATCTGTTGATATCCCATCTCTATCATCGTCTACCTGAATCTGTCAAATCACGCTCGAGGAGACTGCTTCAGTCCATAGAGGGAATTCTTCAACCTGCAGACCTTATTCACTGTCTTATCGGTACAGAATTCTGGTGGTATCTCCATGTACACTTTCTTCACTAGATCCCCATGAAGAAACGCATTCTTCACATCCAGTTGGTGTAGCTTCCATCTACCATTTACTGCCAAAGAAATCAGGGTCCTGACGGTGCTCATCTTCTACATGGTATCAGAGCCCAAACCCTAACCACCACCTCCCAAATCCTAGCTGCCGCCACCGCCACGGCTGCCACACCACCCGCCACCACCGCTGCAGCGCCGTCCTCCACCACCGCTGCCGCACCGCTCGCCCGCCACCACCGTCGCTTCTCATTCGCCACCACCACCGCGAAGCCGCGACTCCCGCGGAGCCTACTGCCGCGGTTCCTGGCGTCTCCCGTGGGTCGTTCAAGACATTGACATTGCAGGCCTAGATCTGATGGGGGAGAGACATGATCGGGTCTAGGAGAGGACGAAGAGGGCGAACGTGAATCGTGGGACGGGTGTGAGGTGATCGGAGAAGAGTAGGATCGATGTAGGAGATCATCAAGAAGTTGGATTCTGCGGATGTCGCAACGTTGATGAAGCTGATGAAACTGTCGGCTTGTGAGAGCGCGACACGAACATTGACAAAGTTGGAGCTTCCATCCATCGATCTGAAGCTTGATGGACCTGCCACCTACCTGAGTTGGTCACGAGGGTGAGGAGAACTCTCGCAGGGAAGAACATGGAGGATTTCTTGTCATGAGAGAAGACAGAGCCGGATGAGGGCTCGGCAGGACGCGACGAATGAAAGTCTACCCATATGGTGGTATACATTTGGCTCCTCAATTCTTTAGTCTAATCGATCGCCGCCACAGTGGATGGCCTTGAGATGGTGAAAGACGTGTGGGAGAAGTTGAGAACCTACGATGGTGTAGGGAATAACTTGATGGTTTTCTAGATCAAGGGGGAGATCGACGACACCGTACAGGGAGAGGACGGTATAGGAGTATGCCACGGAGTTGGAGCGTCTGTGGTTGGATTATGATCACTTCTCAGATCGGACGAGCTGCGAGGACCCGAAGTGTAAGGAGAGATATATGTCTGCAGGAGAGGACGATGCAGTTTCTTAAGGGACTGGCCGCAGTGTTTGCTCAAAGGACAACACTACTTCTAGCTCAACCGAAGATTCCTACACTTGAGGAGGCTATCTCGGCCATGATCCAGGAGGAGACTCGTATCAAGCTACAGGCAAGGACATGTTGTCCTCATGAAGTGAAGATAGCACTGGCGGTTGCCAATTCTGGCGGCACTGGACCTAAGGGAGACCCCTGACAGTGTTACAACTGCGGGGAGGTGGGCCATCTGAGGTATGCTTGCACCAAACCATCCAATGAGGGAGATTCAGGTGGCGGACGTGGACAATTTGGAGGACGTGGCCGTGGTCGTAGGGGTCGACGGGGTGGTCAAGGAGGTTATCGGACGAACCTGCTGGTAGCAGAAGGCGAGGAGGGAGCTAATGGTGCCTATACTGAGGAGGATCAGGCACTACTGGGCATGCCGGAAGTACTCAGGAGAAAGCAGAGAGCGTCAAGCGATGGAGACAGGAGGAGTGGGACTGAGGAGGCGTCCACCTCAGTCTTCGCCAGAGGCAACGCAGCCATGTATGCCCATCCATCGAAAGGTACTGATAACTCACTCGCCCTTGCATCTATGTATTCCCTTAGATCGTCAGACTGGATTGTCGATTCGGGTGCGTCTTGACACGTGACAGGGAATGCTAGTGAGTTCTCTTCCTACACTCATCTAGCATCTGCAGACAGCATTCAAACAACCGATGGTACTTTTCAGCCAGTGGTCGATAAGGGTACTGTCAATTGTACAGGTTCAGTAAGATTATCCAATATTTTACATGCTTTTTCTTTTCCAGTCAATCTTTTGTCCATTAGTTCTATAATCCTCCAACTAAAATGCATTGTCTTTTTTGATATTCCTAATGTGATCTTTCAGGAGAAGGAGATGGGACAAAGACTTGGGACTGGCACTTGGCATGATGGACTATGATATCTGAATCGGAAAGTACTCGATTCGGCATTGGTATCTGTGGCAGAAAGGGCAGGAATGAGAGGACCAAAGATGAGTACCGAGGATACACTGATACTCCATCACAGGCGGTTGGGACACTCCTCTTTTGGTATTTTGAGTATGTTGTATCCATCTATTTATGAGAAGATAAATAAGGAGAAACTAGTATGTGATGCATGTGATTTAGGCAAACTCACTAGGAGCTCATATGCTGGTGTGGGTCATATGAGCTCTTCTGTTTTTGATATTATACATTCTGATGTCTAGGGGTCGTGCGCCACAACTACTATGAATGGTTACAAGTATTCGTCTCTTTTATTGATTGTTTCTCTCGTGTCACCTGGCTGAATTTGATGAAGAATAAGAGAGATCTTTTCCTGTTTTCGGAACTTTCATAAACATGTCCAGACTCAGTACAGAGCAGTGGTGAAGGTACTAAGGTCTGACAATGGAACAGAATATACCAACAAAGTACTTGAGGAATACCTGTCAGCCCAAGGGATACAACATCAGACCATCTATGCATACACACAAGCACAGAATGGAGTGGCAGAAAGGAAGAACAGACACCTTCTGGAGGTGGCAAGGAGCATGATGATCGTCATGAATGTCCCACAGAGTCTGTGGGGGCATGTAGTGTTGACAACAGCTCGATTGATCAACATGATGCCCTCGAAGGTACTGGGATGAAAGTCTCCAATTGAGATATTGCAAGAAAATAATAGTGAGATACTCCCACTAAAAGTGTTTGGCTGCGTATGTTTTGTGAAGGACAATAGACCGTTTGTTGGAAAACTTGACCCCAGAGCAGTCAAGTGTGTAATCGTGGGCTATTCGACGACTCAGAAGGGGTACGTGTGCTAGAGCCCAATAGAGAAAAAGAAGTTAGTAAGCAAGGATTTTCACTTCAGGGAGTTTGAGCCATAGTACTGTCAGGAGTATACCTCATCCATGAGCAACTCACCTGATACTGAGAGTATGAGACGAGAGAGGGAGATTGGTGAGAATGTGGTGACCGATTTAGGATTATGTCATGGAGGAACGTTTGAGGAGGAGCAGGAGAGTGAAGAGGAACAGGGGGAGGCGATGAGAGGTGTTAGGCCCATGGCTCAGGGGGAGTTACTTACCTACAGCAGAAAATGGAAGCAAACTACGGGACCAACCAGTACCTATAGTGCCAGTGCCAAGTCCCTTGTCTGTGTCCGTCTCAACTCCTGAGTCACCTACACCACCACCACCAGATTCTCCTTCAGGTGATATCATTTTTCCAACTCCCACACCATTACCATTCGCAGCAATGCAAAAATTCTTCCTGATAGATATAGTTGGGACCATGCTCAGTTTGTTTCATATAATATCTCTTCTTCTCATGGAGCATTCATTGCATCTTTGGATAGTATTACTGTACCTAACAATTGGCAAGTTGCCAAGAACGATCCAAAGTGGAAAGCGGCGATGCACGAGGAGTTAGGCGCTCTTAAGAAGAACGGCACTTGGGAACTGGTAAAACTGTCAGAGGGAAAGAGGGCAGTCGGATGCAAGTGGGTCTTTACTGTGAAGCAGAATCCAGATAGAAAAGTAGAGCGCTACAAGGCTCGACTGGTGGCAAAAGGATACAGTCAGACGTACGACATTGACTATGATGAGACCTTTGCACCAATGGCGAAGATGAGCACCGTCAGGACCATGATTTCTTTGGCAGCAAATGGTGGATGAAAGCTACACCAACTGGATGTGAAGAATGCGTTTTTTCATGGGGATCTAGTGAAGGAAGTGTACATGGAGATACCACCAGGATTCTGCACCGATAAGATAGTGGGTAAAGTCTGCAGGTTGAAGAAGTCATTCTATGGACTGAAGCAGTCTCCTCGAGCGTGGTTTGACAGATTCAGGAGGGTGATGATAGAGAATGAATATCAACAGATCAATGCTGATCATACTGTGTTCTTTCATCGTAGTGGAGGCCACATCACCATGCTTGCGGTGTATGTGGACGATATGATTATCACAGGAGATGATGAGCAGGAGATTGCCGGACTCAAGGAAAAGCTTGGCAAGGAGTTCGTGGTGAAGGACCTTGACCTTCTTTGGTACTTCCTTAGGATTTAGATTGCTCGAGAAGCAGAGGGGATTGTTCTTTCTCAGAGGAAGTATGCGCTGGACCTTCTTACAGAGACAATTATGTTGGGATGTAGACTTGCAACAACGCCGATCAACCAGGGGTTCAAGCTGTGTGTTGAGGCTGGAGAACCAGTTGATCGAGATAGATACCAGAGACTGGTGGACAAGTTGATCTATTTGAGCCACACCAGAGACTGGTGGACAAGTTGATCTATTTGAGCCACACGCGTCCTGATATCTGCTTTGCAGTGAGTCTGGTGAGCCGCTACATGCATGACCCAATGAAGGATCATATAGACGCAGTGTACCAGATTCTGAGATACTTGAAGGTTGCCTCCGGAAAGGGATTGATATTCAGGAAGAATGAACACTTGAGCATCGAGGGCTACTGTGACTCTGACTGGGCTAGCTGTACTGATGACAGGAGGTCTACCTCGGGCTATTGCATATTTGTAGGAGGCAACTTGGTCTCTTGGAGGAGTAAGAAGCTGTCAGTGGTGGCCAGATCGATAGCGGAAGCGGAGTACAGAGCTATGACCTTGGGAGTTGCAGAACTGCTATGGCTGAAGAGTATGCTGGTGGAGCTGAAGCTGGATAAAGAAGCCAAGATGAAGCTGTAGTATGACAACCAGTCAGCCATCAGTATCGCCAACAATCCAGTGCAGCATGACATGACCAAACACACTGAGATCGATAGGTTCTTCATCAAGGAGAAGTTGGACCGTGGACTACTGGAGCTAGGTCATGTTCCAACCAAGGAGCAGGTAGCAAACAATATGACCAAGGGACTTAGCTCTGCAAATATTATTAGAGGATGTGACAAGATGGGCTTAGTGAATATCTTTCGCCCATCTTGAGGAGTGTTGGTATATTAGAATATTCTTGGTATATTTGTTGGGATATTAGAATATTCTATAGGGAATTTTAATGGGGCATTAATGTAAGATAAAGAGTTGTAAGGCTATAAATAGCCAAGAGATTATCAATAAAAAATATAACAATTACTCCAAAATATTCTAAAAAATTTAATGTGTAATGTCAGTATCCTAACTGCCAAATTTAGTTGGAGGTTTTACAGCATTGACTCTAGAAGTTCTACGAAGCAAGATAAGAGTATTAGAAGTATCAGGGGAGAAATTGTTATCAGGTGACTCAGGTAGAAGGGCTGAAGAAGATCCTGGAGAAGAGGGACTTGGGACATCAGTATTTGTGGGTACTGGCATAGGCACAGAAGGAGAAAGCTCATGCTGCTGCTGCTGCTCTGCTCATGCTCCCTATATACTCTCAGCTCCCCCTGACTGTCGGATCCCTTGAGACACCATCACTCCTCGGTGACTCAAAAGGACATAGAATCATACCAACCACGATGTCACTCTTATTCTCCCTCTCTCTACACTTCTAGTAGATGTCTGTTCTTGCGTTTAGCCACCACATTCTGAGCAGGAGTGTCTGGGCAAGTGGTTTGATAAAGAATTTCCTGACTAGAGATGAAATTAGCAAACTCTTTGTTGGTGTACTCGGTCTTATTATCTGTTCGAATAATCTTCACATTTACTCCAAACTGGATCTTCACATACGCCGAGAAGTCTTGAAAATATTTGTATACCTCAGATTTCTGCTTCATCATGTAAATCCAGGTCATACGTGAGTAGCAATCAATGAAGATAACAAACCATCTGAATCCACTGATGGAAGTAGTAGGACACAATCCCCAAATATCATAATGAACACGTGCAAATGGCTCATGACTTCGAAGACCAACCATTTTATAAGTAGAACGTGTATACTTTCCAAGTTCACAAGCATTACAAATAACATATTTTTGTCTACTTTATGCATTATCTCAGGTTCTAACTTATTCAAACTATCAAAAGTTAAATACTATAATCTGCAGTGTTGAAGCATTGCTTCTGTCTCTGGCCCTCCACTAATAGTAGCAGCGAGCATTGCAGCCTCCCTGTCCGGGTACCAAAGAACATCATGCCTGATGCCAGTCCCAAGCCTTTTTCTCGTGGCCTTTCTCCTGAAAAAAACATATATCCCGATAAAAAAGAACAATGCAATTCAATTGATCAATGAGAGAGCTAATAGAAAGTAAGTTGACCAAAAATAAAGGAAAATACAAGACATATAACAGGGTAACAGATGAAGTACAATGGACCGAGCCAGTACCCCTGATGGGTTGGGATGTCCCATCAGCAGTCTGAGTCTACGATCCAATCAGTATGAGATTTAGTGGATGCAAACTCACTAGATGCACCTATGTTATGCCTAGATGCACTTGAGTCTACGATCCAATCAGTATGAGATTTAGTGGATGCAAGTGCCTGAACCGGGATACCTTTGTCCATAAGAGCAGCGTAACCAGTAAAGTTAACAAGGTAGGTAGTGTTAGCCAGATCCTGAATGGCTTGTCCCTTGCCCTTAGAACTCTCAACCTGAAGCTTGAACTGACGTAGTTTCTCTAGCTCCGATCATCTCAGTAGTGTTCTCCTCTGACACAGCTAGGTGAGCAACTCTCCAGCCTCTACGTCCCCTCCCTCCTTGACCTGCACCTCCACCTCTCTGTCCTCTGCCTCCTCGGCCACGACCAGATATACGAGATTGAGGGCAGTTGTAGCTCATGTGCCCTTTCTTTATGCAATTGTAACACTCCCCTGTTATCGGTGATGGGAGCATTAGGAATCACCAATGCCGAGCAGATAGCATGTGAGGTCTCGCATTTCATCACCTTCTGTCTGATCTCCTCTTGCTCCATCGATGCAACAGCCTCATCCAGGGATAAAAAAGATGGCAGATAACACATTGTTGTCTTCCTAGTCTCAAACTGTGGATTCAGACCCTTGAGAAAACGAGCCACACGCCTACGCTCAATGTACTGTTTTCCAAGGAGAACATCTGCCGGATTTTGCAATGATAGTGGATCATAGTGACCCAAGTCCGCCCATAAATGACGTAGCTTCGCTGCATACTGTAGTCCTGTCTTCTCCCCTTGTGTGATAGCATCAATCTTTTCCTCAACTTCCATCATCAACATGACATTCCAAACTCCAGAGTACATTCCAGCCAATATCTTCCAGACGTCAGCTGCAGTGCAGATTGACTCCACCATCTCATCTATGGATGGAGACAGAAGTCAGCAGCCAAGAAACCACCAAAGAATTAAGGTGACTCCATGTGCTCCACTCATCACTCGTCTTATCCTCTGGCTCAGTGCACTCTCCCTTCACATATTTTTCAAGTCCTTTATTCCAAAGGTTCAACAACGCCCTCCTAGACCAACTTGGGTAGTTTTTCGTCCCCCAAGTTTGATGTGATTTGGTAGCAACTCTATCTTTTTCATCACCTGCGACGGTTCTGGTGCAGGCCCGACTGCCCGACTGGATGATGTCTCCTCCAATTTGGCCTGAAACACCCAGGCCATCCCTTCCAGCATCTCCTTAAACTCCTGACTAGTCACATGTGTTCCCATCTTCACAGTTGCACATGAACGAGATCAAACACAACTTAAACACGAGTCGTGCACCTATACGAGTTCACGACGGTCTCCATCTATCTATACACCTCCAAGTTCATGCAGCAGGAGAGGTGCACGATAGATGGAACTCGCCAACGTACGACGAGCAGCGTTTCCTGCCTCCCAACGGATTTCATGACAACCGTAGGTGACGTCGACTACACCCGATGGTGGGGTGGAGAAGGGCCTTCCACTCACAGAGGGAGGCGGGGTGGGGAAGGGCCTTCCACTCACAGGGAGGCCGGGGGGGTGGGGGAGGTAGGGCGCTTCCACTCACAGAGGGAGGCGGGGGAAGGGGGCTGTCCACTCACAGAGGGAGGCAGGGAAGGAAAAAAATTGTGTGGATAAATGATTCAGAGATTTGGCTCTGATACCATGTAGAAAGACTTAATTGATTTATTTCTCAAAGATGGGGTACATGTATATAGCAGGAGGCTAGCTTCCTCCTTACTTTCTATCCAATGTGGGACTAAATAAGTCTCCATAACTCAACAATTTCTTTCTTGGTGAATAATTTTTTGAAGTCCAAAGAACAAGCATTGTGTCTCATTATAATGTGGAGGCCGACTGATCATGCTATGTCATTCACTACAGTTGAAATTTTTTGGGTATGACATCTTCTTGATTATATGATGTCTCCATTTTAACTTCCACCCTACATTGTGACATTACTATGCACTCCATATTGATTGAGGACGAATATGATCTTATGAGATCTGGATAGATTTCTATGAATTTTGAGAATTAGTTAGTATTATGTTTTTAGTTTTAGTAACTTAGGCTGACAGATGGACCTTTTATCTCCTTGTTTGAATTAGATATTGAAGACAGACTCTTTAGATATTCATCTTTTCTTTTAGTGGATTAGCCTTGATCTGGAGATATTTTCTTGTTTAGTCTAATCACATCATCCTTACAACTCTGAGCATGTAGTTAGGTTGATTGACTGACAGATGGACCTTTTATCGGTGCATAACAGTTTGCTTCTTACTCTTTCATGATATGACATTACTTCCTCAAAAGTACAATTACTGGATAAACGATCAAACCACGACCCTGCCTAATCAGCATGGTAAATCTAACAGCTAGAGAGAGCCCAAAAGTCAGAATACATCAAGCCATTTCCCTATATGAAGTTGTGCCCTCCAAATGAACAATCCTAAGTCAGTCATGAACTGAATGACATCAGTGACAGAAAAAGATATATCTGGTCGAGTAACAGTCAGGTCGTTCATCTTACCCACGAATCTCATGTATCTCCCTGGATCATTGAACTTTTCACTCTGTCCTGGTATCAACTTCAAATTCAGATACATGGGTGATTCAATGGGCATGCATCCTAACATCCCAGCCTCTGTATGCACAATACAAGCATATTTTCTTAGGAAATAAAATTATTCTTCTTGGACATGGCAACCTTGATACCTAGGAACTACAACCTTCCAAAAGTTGGGTTTCTTCTGAAAATAGATTTGCAAATCATCAATACCTCCCTCATCATCTCCAGCAATGGTGATAAAATCAACATGTACATGAGCAGTATCCTCCTTTCCTTGTAATACTGATAGAAGACATAGTGGTCAGTGGTCATTACAGACAGGGTCTTCAATACAAACACATGGATTTCTCTATTAGAGAATTTTTGTGAGTCTTTTCCTGAGTAGCTGAACGGTCAATAAAATGTCAAGCTTGATGCTTTCTTGTGGAGAAATATCCTAACACCTTATTGATGAGCATGCATTTCCTTGAGAAGATTTCAATCTGTAATATCACAAAATATATACTTGAATGCCTCCCTTGTGGAGAAATATCGTAACACTTTTATTGATGAGTGCAGTTTTCCTTCAGAAACTTCCAATATTTAAATTCTCAAACATTGACACTTCAATGCGTCTTTGTGGAAATATTTCAATGAGAATTTATTCCTTGATAAACTTTTACTAATGAAAACTTGTAGCACAGATAGTTTAAGTTTTCTCTTGCATGATCATTGTATGCCTTGGTTATTCTCAGGTAAAAGGCGTGCACTGATACCCCCCAATGTTGGTTATGTTAATGAGAACTTGAAACCGATCCCTGACGAGGTACATCTTCTAGTCTTTTCGTCTCTTAAACAAATCACTCAATCTACATCTGATTTGAAGCTATAGCAGTTGAGCTTCTTTTATGTTTCAGCGCTTTTCTTACTATTAGCCTATCAGTTCTTGGTTATTTCTTTCTTCCTTCCTTTTTCTTCATCTTTTGTTCTTTCTTCCTTCTTTTCCACTTTCCTTTATCATTTTGTATGCTTATGGATATTTTCTCTTTTTTCTTTGAGGTTCTGCCTTAAGCGCTTGGTGATTGCTTTGTGCTGCAGTTGCAGTTTTTTTTTTGTAGTACCTGTAGTGTATTGTGTAATAGGCTTGTGCTTAGTATCTACTTAGTATTCTGATGGTGATTGAAGGATGCATACATTTTGTAACTATTTCATTGTACATATTGCTTTAAAAAAATGACTCCGGTATTAGGCCCTACTGCTGGAATTATCCAATAATTAGGGGCCGCACATGTAAAATTAATAGTGTTCCGCTGTCTAAATAATTAAGTCAAATTAAAGTGGTCTAATTCGAAAATAGGCTTAAGGGTATAATTATCATGGAAATAATGTGTATATATCTGTCACGGCCCGCACCCGAAAAATCGGGCATGAGTCGTGGGTACGTCCAGCCTACGCCGCAAAATCGGCGGTAGAACGCTGTAAAGATTCGTTCTAGGTCACAATCTATATCTCACAATGATCAGTCAATATAACCTCTCCAAAAGGAGGGCAACCACGTAATATATATATGCCTCAATCACAATAACTAAGGGAAGAGTAAAAGCACGATAAGATAGCACAAGGAAACAAGAACCAAAGAGCAAGAACAATATCCAAATACAGTCCAAGTCTAAAGTCTACAACATCACAGAAGCAACAAAATAATAAATACAGTCATCCAGAATAGCAACTGGGAACAACCCAGGAAAACCCACCTAGCTAACTAGGGTGCTAACGGCGTCTCCTCGACGGGCTCCTCCTCAATCTCCGGGTCACAACACTCCTCGACGCCCGGCCCGTAGAATGTCGGACAAAAATTCTCAGGATCCTCTGGAAAAAATATGTCCAGTCAGGACTGGAGCGAAGTACATAACTCTGAAAGCAACTCCAAATGCATGGTAAGGTGTATATGACTAGCAATAGAAAAGTATACAAGATGCACAGGAAAATAAATACATGGTGGAGCAGATAAAATAGCTGCAATGTAAAACTGGAGAACAATACAAGTAGTAGAGAAGTAACTGCATGTGAGAAAACAGGAATACTAGCTAAGTGCCTTGAGCACAAGTTCGTTATGTGATCGGCTTAGGTTGCACATGAATAATCTACGATAACTCCGTTATGCGTGAGTTGCATAACCGACATACATATGAATATTGTTTGGCTTTGATCACATAACCAACTCCTACTCCCCTCCCCACTAATACTCTTGGATCCAACCACGACACGCTACGTACATGATAAATAACTCGTGCACATGAAGGCACATGAGAATCAATACCCGAAGCACATGATGAAATACACGTGATAGAGTACCCGCTGAACACGGTAAGGGGGATAACATCTCATGACGGGATCCACTAGTACCAGCTCGTGTAACAATGTATCAGAATCAAGTATTACAGTTCTAGAACAGGTGATATAAACGCTATCATGAAATGAAAACGATCAGAGGTAGGTACTCGCTTGACGTCCTGAGCAACTGATGAGGATCGAGATCCGGACTGGCGTCGCAAGAACCTATTGCGAAAAGCAAGATTAAACGAGGTTCTAAAGAGTTAAACTGATATAAAATAACTAAAAATAAGGTTCTAGGGTTATTCTAGGTCGAACGGGTCAAACTGGTGAAATTTGGGTCAAAAAGTCAACTCGAGGTCCAAAAAGTCGACTCTAGGTCAAAACTAGGTCAAACGTTGACTTTTACGGTCAACGGGGGCAATTATGGTCAACGCTAGGTCAAACTAGGGTGCCCCTAAAATTCTAGGTCAAAACTAGCTCATTAAGCTAGTAAACCCTCAAACTCACCTCTTCGAGATACCGGGATACTCTCGGTATCCGATGCCTCGACCTAAGCTACGCACCCCGTCTATACCCGCTAAAACATATGCTAACACGCGTAATTATATACACCAATACATAAAAACCTAACTCTAAACTCAAACCTAGACAATTGCTCAAAAATCCCGTTCCGATACTCAATACCTTGGGTATCTCAAGGTATTGAGATACCTTGATATCTCAAGGTATTGAGATATCCACCCATCTCTCACTAACACTACTAACTAGCTATCTAACTAGCTTATATACACCTAGGTATATATATCTAGGCTACCATATAAATATAAACACATATGAATATCTACATAACTATATATATATATATATATATATATATATATATATATATATATATATATATATCCACACATACACACATATATATATAACCAAACTCATACTTATATACATATATATATATATCTCTAACTAGTATCTATCTATCTATACATATATATAGATCTCTCTCTCCCTCTCGCTACCTACTGCTACTGGGCTACGCAAATGCTGCTGCTGCTACCTCGCCACGCGGCGCTTGCGCCACGTCCTGCTGCTGCTGCTACAGCAGCTGCTACTGCTGCTACAGCAGGCTGCTGTGGCGTGCTGCCGCGGCGCTGCGCGCCTGCAGCTGCTGCTGCTGCAGCAGGTTGCTCTCGCTGCGACTCTGCTGCAGCTGCCATCTAGCAGCTCACTGCCTCCTCGCCTTCCCACCTTGCTGCCACTGCCTTCTTCTTTCTAGCTGCTGCTGCCTCACACCACTGCCCCTCGCTACACACAGACACAAGCACACATATATATACATATATATACACAAACATATATACATACATATATATATATATATATATATATATATACACACAACCATATATATATATATATATATACACACACACTTATACACACACATCTATAATCACACACACTCATACATATATATATATATATATATATATATATATATATATATATATATATATATGAGTGTTTGTGTATATATATATATGAGTGTTTGTATATATATATACAAACACTCATATATATATATACACAAACACTCATATATATATATATATATATATATATATATATATATATATATATACCTACACAATACATATACACACTCATATATACATTCAAACACACAATCACATATATATATATACAAACACTCATACACATATATATACAAACACACACATATATATATGTATATATATAGACACACATACATATATATATAAACTCATATACATATATATAAACACACATATATATATAGAGACACATATATATATATATATAGACACACCCAAACACAACAACCACACACAACACCAACGCACGTCCAACGACCCTTATACCTATAAATACATATAAATATATAAAATACAACCCGAGAACTCTAGCACACACTCCCCGAAGCTAAACCAACGCGCGCACAAGCCCGAAACCAAGAAACTAAGTCGAAATGGCCATTCGGTCATTTCAACGAACACGTGGTGTGCGGTTCGCAAAATCTCGTGAAACGCACACCAAACCTACTCGGAATCGGCCCAAAATTTACCCACGGGTTCTAATCGATGTCTAAATCCTAGAAAAAATGCTAATTCGTCGATTCTAGGTCCGTGGCAAAAACGCGCACGCACATAGAACCTACGACGACGAAAACCCCCAAAACGCCCGAAACGCCCATTTCTCCGCGACACGACCTCACGTGTCCGAACGGAGACACGTACTTACCCTCAAGACACCCAAGCACATCCACCTAGGTCCGTCTAACCTAGGACATAACCCAAAATTGGGCCAATCTCGGATTTCACCCAAAATTGACACAAACCCTAATGTCAAAGTCTCCAAACACAACCAAACAAGCTCTAACTTTCTCCCACGGGTAGCCTTAAGGTCTAGGAAGGTTCTAAACTACTAATTACACTATATAATAGCAACCACTAAGAGGAAAGTTAGGGTTTACCTCTTGGGAGTTGGAATCCCAAGGCCAAAGTCTCCAAAACCCTTGAAATCACCACCCTCAAGCCTCCAAGCCAAGCCTCTACACTAAGTTTAGGCTCTAAACACCTAGGTAGGGAAAGGTATAGTGTTAGGGTTAACATCCATGGAAGAAATAGAATAAGGAAGAGAAGAAATGAAGAAACACTTACTTGGAATGAGAAATTGGAAGAAGGAAGAAGAAAGAGTGGAGAGTGGAGAAGAAGAAGAAAATGGAATGGAGAAATGAAGAGGGGGGGGGGGGGGGCTGTCCAGGTTTGGAATAGGGCCGGCCAAGGCATAAAAGTAGGGTTACAACTATGGAAAAAGACTAAAACACCCTCCTAATTAGTCATGTTAATTGGGATTTGGGTTTGGGGTTCCAAAAGCACTCAAATTAACTCATAATCACTCCAACTGACTAAATAAAATATAATAATAATTCTAAACCCATAAATAAGCCTCACAAGGGTGTTGGTTGGGTCGGACATGGGTCCACTAGGGTCTGACATGGGTCCAGACTAGCCAAAACCCTAAAACAACCAATAAAAAAATAATACAACCATCAATTAAATATAAATATAATTATTTATAATCAATACACAATTTACCAAATAAAAATAAAAAATTAATCCTATTTTTTATAATTGGGTAGTGACAATATCATAAAGATAATTCTAATTTGATGAGGGGTCAAATTAGAATTATGTAAACCTAGAATATATATATATATATATATATATATATATATATATATATATATATATATATATATATGGTTTCCAACTTATACGGCCACAAAAGAGAGGGTTTTCTCTTTTCTCTTCTGCATCCCATCAACAGAAAGAGGGACAAATGATTCATCTTTTTCATTAAGGGTCGTATCAAGTTAGAAGATCGAACCACATAAAGAGACGTTCGCTACAAGGTCCATCAAGCCAATCAATGAATTCATGTACGCTTCTGTAATTCATTTATGTTCTTCATCTCATTTATCAACGGATATAATTCTAACAATTGGTATCTGAGCCAGCCTTGTTTGATTCATGAGCTTGAAGTTTCGGATTCATTTTTTTTTTGTTATTCAAGAACCCTAGATCAATTATGAACTCTAATTTTCTGTGTACTCTCTCGCTGTCCAAATTAGAGTTTCTTTTTTTAGTAATATTTCTTCGAATAAACAGCTGTTTTCTTTCGAATTCTCGGTTTGATCAAAGTGGTATTGTACTGATTTATTCTGAATCTGTCGATTGGAGCCTCTAGTTGATTGGTTATATTATGAAATGTATGTCTCATGGACGCAATTTGGTCAAGGTGTCATGGACACTGGAATGATTTCGGACTTCTCTAATAATTTTGTTGGCTTCTCCTATAGTTTAGGGTCTGTGCTTGTTTTTTGAGTAGTAGGGATTATATTCCTTCTGAAATCAATCTAGCAAAACTCGTGATTGTTTACAAACATGCACCGATATGTATTTGAAAAGATCATCTTTCGCCATTTAAAGTTTTGTATCAGATTTATGTGTTTTGAAATAGTTTGATCGGGATGGATCATGGCTAGACCTTACTTATGAAATACTAGTTGCGTTTGATCTTGTTAAAAATAATTAGATTTAGGATTAGATTATTTATCTCCTCTCCTATTCCTATTCGGATATCTCCTCTCCTACTCCTATCAGATATCTCGTCTCCTACTCCTATCCGGATATAGATAGCTTCTCTCTATATATATTCGTAGTTGTATGACTTTTTATATATCATTCATTAATAAAATTATTATTTCTTCTCCTTGATTTGTTACATGGTATCAGAGCCTATGATTTTTTAATCTAGGACTGTTCAAGAAAACTCATCTGCTTCATTATCTTCTCTGACCAAACTCCAATGTTCGACGTTTCTCCAACCACCAATCTAGTTGACGGTTCCGAAGGACAGTGTTCCCAGAGAGGGGAGTTTCTTCGCAGTGCGCACCAAAACTTTAATTCCGAAAGGTTGGTCTTGTTCTTGAGGCAAGTTCCAGCCCTGACATTGCCAACAGGATAATCAAGAGGGCAGCAGGAGTAGTGGTCATCACAGCAGGTGGCACCTTCAATTGGACAACATCCATATTATTTGCTCGTAAGAAGAGGATTTCGGTTCGGAAATCAGGTTCGAAAATCTTATTTGGTACCTTCAACATCCATATTATTTGGCACCTCCGCACAAGAAACAAGGCTTAAAGTATGCAAACCAATTGATTTGAATAGTTTGTGGTGTTAAATAAGTTCCCAGTAACTGGAACCAATTTGTCCTTAAAGCAAGATCCCTTTTGGTGGTTTCACACCAATTAATTTGAATAGTTGGGGGTGTCCCTCAAAATAGAATATTATTTTTGCTTCTATCGTTTGATGCCAAGTCTTTAAAGAGTCAAGATTTGGCCAGATAGCTTGCGGGTCTGCAACTTTTATAAAAAAAAAAAGTAAGACGCCCTTTATGTACTTATTGCAAAAAATATAGTAATTGTGCTATTGTTTGTTATGTTCGTCATCGTTCTGGTATGATTTGTTCTCACTGCCATAGACCTGATCACCTAATGGATAATTATTTTATGTTTCATCTACATTTAAGAACTCAATTCTTCAAGCGGGTACAGACAAGGAATTTCTTCTCGACTCGCTCTTCGGTACCTCAGATTCAGACATCAGCTCAGACTCAGACATCAGCAGTTATTCATCATCGTCTTACTCAGTTATAGCTCCAAATTCGACTCCAACGCTAGCATATTTTTGCTGGCTCCTCTGCATCTGCATCTGCCTCTACTGGCACGTCTAATAATTGGATATTAGACTCTGATGTTTCTCATCATATGACTTCTGACCTTAGTCTCTTATTTAGTATTACATCTTTACCATCTCACTTTTCCTCTTTACACATGGCTGATGGCTCTCAGTTGGTCATCACTCAATCTGGTTCCATTATTTTTGATACTTTGAGTCTTCCTTTTGTCTTACATGTTCCTCATCTTACTTTATATCTCATATCAGTTAGTAGCCTTTGTGATAGTGGATTTATTGTTTGTTTGTTTTTTTTTGACTCCCTTACATGTTCTGTGAAGGATCCTAATAGGAAGGGGCGATTGTACCATCTAGAGTTTCTTTATCTTCCATCAACTCAACCTTTGAGTTCTAGTCATGCTCCTATCGTCACGTCTGCTGCCGACTTATGGCACAGAGACTTATGTCATATTTCAGAGCCCCGTTTAGAAATTTTATTTCATAGTGGAGTTCTTGGAGGTGGTTCTTTCTCTCCTCTATTCTCATGTACGGACTGTAAGTTGGCAAAACATATAGTCATACATTTTCCTTAATAGTTTATCAAAATCTATTAGCGCTTTTGAATTAGTCCACTCTGACATATGGGGACCTGCTCCTATCCCATATATGGCAGATTTTTTTTACTATGTTAGCTTTATTGATGATTATACTTGTTATACTTGGGTCTATCTCATGCGTCACCGTTCCGATCTTCCTACCATTTATTAGACGTTTACTACTATGATTCATACTCAATTCAATGTTAGGATTAAAAAAATTTGTTCAGATTGTTTTCGTGAGTATCTCTCCACTACCATGCGAACTATCTTGAAATCGCACGGCGCCATTTTTCAGCAGTCATGTCTTTACACTCATGATCAGAATGGGGGTAGCCGAGCGCAAACATCGTCATATTTTTGAGATTGGTCGTGCTCCCTTGTTATCTTCTTTTGTTTCATAAACGTTCTGGGCAGAGGTCATTCTTACCTCTGTAAATTTTATTAATATCACACTTTCTTCTGTTTTGTCTGGTCGAACACCTCATGAGAGTCTTTTTTCATGTACTCCTGATTACAGTTTTCTTCGCACTTTTGGGTGTACTTGTTTTGTTCTTCTTCCTGAGACAGAACGAACAAAGTTGACAATCCGATCAGACAAGTGTCTTACTCGATTTTAGTTTCGAGCACAAGGGATACCGTTGTTATGATCCCTTGGCCCGTCGTCTTCGCATATCTCGTCATGACATTTCTAGAGGACTCTCCTTATTTTACGAATCTACCACCGGATGTCTATTTTTTGTACCCTCCAGCCTCGTTGTCAAGTGTTTCCATTGATCCTACTCCTTTGCTTCCCTCTCCTGGTACAGCTTCTTCTACGATGCCTTCGTCGCTGCCATAAGAGGATCCTCCACATATTCCACCAGCATCTATTACACCATTATCTCCACCATCTACGCCTCCACCACCACCTCTTCGTCAGTCATAACGTACTCATCGACCTCCTACTCGTTTTACTCTCGATTGTTCCGGTCTACCGGACAAGTTTGATTTTGCTACATTAGCCTTATATTCTCCACAGTTTTATTCTTTTCTTACTGCTATTCATACTACACGAGAGCCTACTTCTTATCAAGAGGCTATTCAGTACCCTGAGTGGCAAGATGACATGACAGAGGAGTTTCTAGCATTTCAGCAGAAAGGCAATTGGGATGTTGTTCCACCACCAGACGTGGTCCAACTTGTTAGTTGAAGTGGGTCTTCAAGGTCAAGTATCGACCTGATGGATCCATTGAGTGACACAAGGCTCCCCTTGTTGCCGAGGTTTTACACAGAAGCATGGGATTGACTATGATGAGACCTTTGCACCTATTGCTCAGATGACCACAGTTCGTACATTACTAGCTGTTGTTGTCGTTCGTCAGTGGCCACTCTATCAGATGGATGTGAAAAATGCCTTTCTTTACGATTCTTTATCCGAGGTTGTCTATATGGAGACCCCTCCAGGACTTTCTACTCCATTGGGACATATGTGTTGCCTTCGTCGTGCTATTTATGGTCTCAAGCAAGCTCTTCGAGTTTGGTTTGTGTGTTTTTGGAGTGCTATATGCGAGACATGTTTTCAACAGTGTTCTCAGGATTATTCTTTGTTTGTGCAGTCGTCACCGCAAGGACGAGTTCTTCTTTTACTCTATGTGGATGACATAATTTTGACTGACGATGATTCAGTAGGGATTGCAGCTACTCAGAGGTACCTTCATCAGCAGTTTCAGATGAAAGACCTTGGCAATCTTCGATATTTTATTGGACTCGAGATTGCACAAGGCAATAGAGGGACTAGTTTCTCAGCAGAAATATACTTCGGACATTATTTCGTCTGCTAGTCTATCGGATAGTTGCACAGTTGATACTCCTTTAGAGCTTCATGTGAAGCTTCGTCCCACAGATGGTGAGCCTGTCATAGATCCTACTCGCTACAGACGGCTAGTGGGTCAAATTGTGTATCTCTGTTTCACTAGGCCAGATATTTCTCGCGCAGTTAGTATTGTTAGCTAGTTCGTTTTTGCAACAAGCTCAGCTCATTATAGTGTCTTACTCCGGATTTTCCGATATCTTCAGGGTTCCATTACGCGTTCATTATTTGTCTTCTATATCTACTCTGGAGCTTCAAGCATTTTTCGATGCAGATTAGACAAGAGATTCGACCACTAGACGATATACTACAGAATTTTGTTTGTTTCTTGGAAATTTGTTGATCTCATGGCGAAGTAAGAAACAAGACGTTTCATGTTCTTCTACTGAGGCAGAGTACAGAGCTATGACTGCCACCACTAGAGAGATCGTCCATGTACGCAAACTACCCTCTAATATGGGGATTGCTCCTACAGGACTTACGTTGCTTCACTATGACAACAAAAGTGCTATACAGATTGTAAATAATCCGGTTTTTCATGAGCGGACAAAGCACATTGAGATTGAATTTCACTTCGCCCGTAAGAAATTTTTTGCCGGCACTATTTCTCTACCACATGTGACGTCCGTTGATCAACTGATAGATTTTTTTACAAAGTCACGCTCCACACCGCGATTTCAGTTGTTTGATCCACCATGAGTTTGAAGGGGGCGTTAAAAATAAATAGATTTAGGATTAGATTATTTTTTCTATGTGGATACATAACTCATCTCCTACTCCTATCCGGATATCTCCTCTCCTACTTCTATCAGGATATCTCCTCTCCTACTATTATCCGGATATGAATAACTTTTTTCTATATATATTCGTAGTTGTATGACTTTTTATATATCATCCATTAACATTTTTTTTTTCTTGATTTGTTACAGATCTGTTCATATGGTATAGTGAATTATTTAATTTATTCATATAATTGCACATTTGCACTAGGTCTGCATCATTTAATGCAGGCATGACTGAATTTGAAAGCCAATTGTGCATTATAATTGCTTTGTAATTACGAATTAGGGAGATATGTCGAATAACTCCAACAACAGCAGTTTGGTGGATTATAAATTTTTTGGTTAAATGCCCAAAGGCTTCAAAACTATCTTTGTGTGGTACACGTTGCTCACAAGTTTAAAAGAACTGTTGCGCACCCTATTTTGAAATAGTTTCAAATTTCTTAGTGAATTGAGCCTTGTTCTCAGCTTTGAGGATTAAATTTTCTCCCTTAACTCATATTTCTTTGTCTTTTGGTAATTTGCCGATTAATATTAATGTATTAAAGGAACTTCTATTTAAAAGATGCTCTATTTAACTAAAAAATTTGAAGTCTGTTAGAGCAACAATTTTGATGGTTTGTTAATTCCTATATGGATTATAAAGAAATGGATATGTATATTGTTACTTTATTAATTTGGCCACTTATGTCTAGAAGGAAGAAGATGGATTGTTTACAGTCGACCCTGCATATTCATTAATTTGGCCGACTTATTTTGTGTAGATAATTTGGAGTTATTCATTCTAGTTAATTGTCACTTCCCGTTTTCGATATTTGTATTTGGAGCGTATTTAATTTTCTTGCTACCATAGTTGTATCTTGTAGAGAGACTAGACCCATTCTTTGGTTTACTTGGCTCTTGGTTTATTTGTTTGGTTTGGTTTGATCATGAGTTGAACCCATGGTCCAAACCTCGAACCCTCCATATATAATCCAACTTCATTCTCCCTTTTCTCATTATTTTTCTTCCATTCTCTCTCTTAGGTTTTCTCTCTCCCTCCATAGACAAGTACTCATTGCATGAGGAATGAAGAACCCTCAATTTTATTGTTATTATGTGTTTTTTCATACATTTAGAACTTTTTATTTTCGGTTTTGGTGGATGGATTAGTGTATATCTAGACTTTTAGTTTATAAGTTTTTTATGTGTTCTTGAGTTTTCTTGGCTTTTGATCTCCTAAAACTTTATGTTTTCGAAAACTTGTTGTTCTATGTTAATTAGCACTTGATTTTGAGTAGTTTAGAACTTTATTTTGCTCGATTTGGGCATCATTTGAGATTTCTATGGAAGAAATAAATTTTCGTTTTCGAGCTTTTGGCCATGGCCGAAAAGCTGCTGTTGGAGGAGACGAAGGAGCGCTATGCCGCACTCTGTGCTATGCGGCCTGGACTTCTCGTCTCGAGTCAACATGCGGCCAGCCTTGTTGGACGCATGACTGAATCTGCTTGGCCGCATGACTGAATCTGCACATGCGCCCCTTAGCCAAATGCATGAACTTGAACGAATAAAATTTCACAAGTTGAAGGAATTTCATAAAGATTTCATGCGGCTAAGTGTCTATGCGGCCAAGAGGAGTATACGGCCTCGTCGACCATGCGGCCATGAGTTATGCGTCTCTCTTCTTCTGGACGCATAACTTCTTATCGATTTGGCACGACCTTGTATGATTTTGTCTTTTCTTCTGACACTTTATTTCTTGTCACATCAGTCACATCTATCATTTTATATCACTTCTTCTGACTTGCATTTATTGATGGTCACATTACACGTTTTTCGAAAAGTGGACTTTGCCTCGCCTATGCGTCCAACCAACCATGCAGCCTCGATCACATGCGGCATCGATCCTATGTGGCCTCGACTTCATGCGGCACCCTGTTTCTTGCACACGTGGACAATTGATTTATTATTTTCAATTGATTAGTTGATTGTGATGTTATGTGTTAAATATATAAATGACTTGTATGACCCCGATGTGACTATGTGCTAAATTTGACTAAGCATCTGACATGAGCCATGTAGATGTGGCCTTATATGTACTAACTTGCTAAGTAAAATACTTTTCCTTGACCACCTTATTATACGTTGGATAGAATAAGGGGCGTAGTTCAACTCGGGGGAGAATCTGCAATCCCGGTCCTTATTTGGTTTAAGGATTGTGAATCTGATCTCGAGGGGTTCTCGCACTACTCTTATTCTCATCTATCGATATAATAAAGTATCAAAATAATGTTACTAGTGATTGACAGTCCTGTCCTGGATAACTTGCTACGTGACAACTTGTCGATGATCTTGATTCTAGAACATGTTCCTGTCCTGACTATTGTATCTGTGCTGATACACTTGATCGCACCGAGAGTACTACTTGATAGATATAAATATTGTGAGCCGTCGTGCCACACACTCTTGCTACGTGATATATGTAATTATTTTCATGCACGGATCTGGTAGTTGGACAGTGATTTTAGTCGTGGCTAGATAGTACTGATTGTTGCATCACACTTAGGTGAATCCATATTTTACTTTCGAGTGACAATATGGATTCATATCAAGAGTGTCCGTACTTAAAGTAGGACATCTAAGAAGGAATGTTCATATGACCACGACATGTAATTCTAATTAACCTAGGGTTAACTAGGCAACTTAATTTGTAGAGCATTGGGAGGAAACGGTATCTCGAGATCGTGCATGTCGAACCACCCTAAATTGGCTGGGAGTAAAGGTTGGCCACCACTGATACTGTATATCTTCCGCACTGGTAGAGTGCAGTATCTGATTTAATTATAAGACCGAGCCAGTATCTTTCCTATAGAAAGCCTGAAACTATTACTAATCATTAATTAGCTCAGTGCCCCTACAAAGGACTGGTGCATCATTTTACATATATACTTGCTCGTATATCATTGGTTCAGCCAGCCCTGCTCGATTATGGCATGATATGAGGATACTCATATATTGTATTACTGGGATAACCCAGAGATCACATATCAAGCCGTAATATATGATTGGCCATCTAATTTGCTTATATTATATGTCTAGCCAAGAAAGTGGGCTATCGTGGTATGATTATTCAACCCATGTCCTTGTTTGGTTGTTGGGTTGCGTCGTTATGTTACGATAATCTATAGACCGAACCTATGTTATTTCTTATATTGTATCTCTGCTTGCATATTGTGCCTTCTGTTGAGTGGAAATTAAGGACACATGCTGTTGTGGTATGATAGTTCAACTCATGTCCTTGTTTGGTTGTTGGGTTGCGTTGTTGCGTTACGATAGGCTGTGGACTGAAACTACGACGCAAAATTATTTTAGCTTGACCTTAATCAAGGGACGTATTATATCTTGATGTGATATGACATTTTCTGTCCTTATTTGGTGAAGGGGTGTCGTATCATGTCATGGATGAGACATATGAGCCATTGATTGTTGGCTCACGCATCTCATGCTATAGAACTGGTTTTGTTTCTTCGTTTCGTACTTCTTTTGTGGTACTATCTATTTGGGGTTTGATCCCACTGGTTTTGCATGACCAGGTTTAGAGCCAGCACCTGAGGATCAAGCTTACTTCTCCCTCACCGATGGCATGCACCAGAAGGATGGATGCTGAGGGTCACGAGTGGGTTACTTGTTTCACTGCTCGTCTTTTGTAAACTATATTTTTTTGGACGTGTAGCCAACTGACACATGTTAGCCGGAGAATCTGGACACTGGTTCTACATGATTGTATTATATTTAGATTGCAGCTGACTCACTGTCATGTATACTTTTGATTGTGTATCTGGCATATCATTCCATACCGCTAGATCTCTAGAATATTCTGATGCGACGTTTGGGACGACTTACTGGTTATTCTGAAATGTTCTATGTTATTGATACTTATTTGAATGATTGGGACAATAAAAGTTCTTGACCCAAGGAGACTTGATTGTAGTATGCACCCCTTGTCTCTAGACAACCTTAAAACATTGCGGGTTGCTTCGTTATTCCGCAAGGTGTGGTTGGCTGAGTCATTCTTCCGCTCTCCAGTATTCTGGTTCTGGGGCGTGACAATGTTTTAGTGGTGGTCCATGCGGGTCTGGTTTTTCAGACTTGTGGGGTGGCTTGAACATAGGATGTCTCAATCAAACATGCTCCTCCTTGAAATCCTGAATCTGTCTCCTTGAAACTCAGCTTGACTTTTGTACCATTGATTCCTCGATCCTTTCTCATCCTGTTCTTGATTTATCTTCTGTCCTTTTCCTTAGGACTTTTCCAGCATCGGTGGGTAGAGCACCGACAATTTCAGCGAGACAAGGATCCGTTGGTCCACGCGAGAGGCAACACATGTACCTGGAGGGAACATGGTAGAACCAGTATATGAGCATGAGGAGCAACATGTACCAGAAGTTCTAGTACCCCCGGTCGTACCAGTAGTGCCAGTAGCACTTGATGCACCGGCATTGCTAGAAATCATACGAGGAATAATGGCGACACAATAATATCATCAGCTTCAACATCAAGAGTAGAATGTCTTGTTAAATCAATGATTACAAACGGCCTTGGAAAGGAGTGTTAGAACAGACTCAGAGGCATCAGTGAGGTTCTGCCGACTCAACCCTAAGTATTTTGATGGCACGGAGGACGCCATTATCGCAGACGCTTGGCTGTAGAGTATAGAAACGATATTGACAGCAACAAAGGTTCCAACTGAGGAACAAGTTGATTAGGTCCGATTGCAACTCCAGGACCATGCTAGAGATTGGTGGGTAGCAGAAGAAGTTAGATTAAGACAACCTATTTCATGGGACAACTTCAGGATCTGTTTCAGGATTAAGTATTTCGGAGTGGTCGCACAGTATGAGCTACAACTAAGGTTTATCAACCTCAATCAGTATGGGAGGATAGTGGATGGCTATGCGACAGAGTTGTGCAGGCTTAGCAGATTCGCTCTGATGATGGTAGCAACAGAACCAGAAAGGCGATGAGGTTCCAATACGGACTTCATTTGGAGATTCAGCAACTGGTAGAGGGCCATAACTACCAGACTTTTGACTAAGTTTTGATCACATCTAGGCGACATGAGCTGACGATGCAGAGGTTAGCTTCAAGGACGGGAGGCCAGAAGAGGTCTCATGCACAGAGCGAAGAAGGAGGACCAGCACAACGGACGTCAACACCATCTCCTGGCATTCACATTCATGACACAACGCCAAGGAGGCCAGTGGCATCAGGAACAACAACACCAGTTCGACCGTATCAGCCGAGGAGGCAACAACAACAACGACTGGGGGTCCTAGTCGGATGCACGTATTGTGGAAAGGGAGACAATACAAAAGATGTATGTAGGGCAGCACAAGGACTGTGCCTATGATGTGGTAGTCTAGATCATCTGATTGTCAATTGTTCGATAATGCAAATGATTGAAGGACCGGCGTAGTGGTTATCATTACCAGCACCATGAGCAGCTCGGTACAAAGGACCCGCACTAGCAATCAGGCCATTGGTTCAGTATCCATTGCAGACGCAATCTCAGATGTATAACCAGCAAAGAAATTAGCAGTATGGACAGCAGAGGCCACAACTGCGTAATCAAGGGAGGCAGCAACAAGGAGTGCAACAAGGCCAAGGGCAAGCTTTTACCCTATCTCTGGAGGAGGCTTTGGCATCAGGTGACGTGGTGACATGTAACATTCTTGTTACATCTTTTTCTGTCGTAGCATTATTTGATTCAAGAGCATCCCCATTCATTTATATGTGCACGATTTGCGACACATATTGGATTGGAGTTCGAGGCATTGCCAGAGAGACTGAATATACTCATTGGTAATGGTCTCGTAGGAGTCGGTAGAGTATTTTAGTGTGTCCAATCATAGTGTGCGGGCATTTATTACCCGCAAGGTTGATCGAGTTTCCTATGGGTAATTTTGACGTTATTTCAGGCATGGATTGGTTAAGAGACAGTCATGTGACGATAGATTGTCTTAGGGGTAGAGTATTGTTTAACATCCCGAGCAAGGAAGATTTTATCTTCAATAGAACGGTGAAGGACCAACATGAAGATGGCATTGCAGCAGTAACGGGAGTTGAATATCAGTTTCCCAGAGTGATTGAAGAATTTTTTGACTTATTTGCGGAAGAGCTTCTAGGATTACCCTAGTAAGAGAAGTAGAGTTCTGCATAGAGTTGAAACCAGGAGCAGAACCAGCTTCCAACATGGTCTATCAGATGTCACCAATGGAACTTAACCAGTTGTATCAGTACATTAAGGAATTGAAGGCGAAGAAGTTTATTCGGGCTAGTGGATCACTATGGGGAGCACCAGCGCTTCTAGTAAAGAAAAAGGATGGGTCGTTACGGTTGTGTGTCGACTATAGGCAATTGAATGCCTTAACAGTGAATAACAAGTATTCATTGCCTATGCTTGATGATTTGTTTGACCAGTTGAATGGAGCAAAAGTATTTTCCAAGATAGGCATTTGATCATAATATTATCAAGGGTCCGGGAGCAAGATATACCGAAGACAACATTTTGATATTGATATGGGCATTACCAATTCTTAGTTATGCCATTGGGATTGACCAATGCTCCAGAAATATTCATGGATTTGATGAATCGTATATTCATTCCATACCTAGATCTATTTGTAGTGGTATTCATAGACGACATTCTTGTCTACTCCAACAGTGAAGAAGAGCATGAAAAATATCTCCAAAAAGTGAGTTCTGAGGGTGCATCAGTTGTATGCCAAGCTCAGTAAGTGTGAATTCTGGTTAGATCATGTGTCATTCTTGGGACATCATCTCAGGAGCAGGAGTATCAGTGGACCCCAAGAAGGTTGAAGCAGTAGAGAATTGACAAGTCTCGAAGACAGTAGCAGATATGCAAAGTTTCTTGGGATTAGAGGGATATTACCGAAGGTTCGTGGCAGACTTTGTACGGATTTCAGTGCCAATGACCCATTTGACCCGCAAGGAGGTGAAGTTTGTTTGGTCGGTAGAGTGACAAGCAGCATTCGAGAAGTTGAAGGAGAAGTTGATATCAGCACCAATCCTTACACTTCCAGTAGGATCAGGAGGATTCATAGTTTATTGTGATGCATCTGGTAAATGACTTGGATGTGTATTGATGTAGTACGGAAATGTGATAACTTATGCATCTCGGCAGCTTCGAGATGATGAGAAGAATTATCCAACACATGATTTGGAATTAGCAGCAGTAGTGTTTGCTCTCAAGTTATGGAGACATTACCTATATGGCGATCGGGTGGAGATATTTACATATCACAAGAGTTTCAAGTACATATTCATCCAGAAGAACTTGAACATGAGGCAGATGAGGTGACTAGAATTGTTTGGTGATTACAATATAGCACTTCAGTATCATCCATACAAGACAAATGTGGTGGCAGAAGCTTTAAGTAGGAGAGGCAGTGCATTCATTTTGACAACTCAGAAGCACATATTAGAAGATCTTCGAGAGATGGACATCGAGGTAGTATTACCTCAAGGAGCGGGAGTACTAGCTAGTCTTCAGATACAGTCAACTTTGGTGGATAGGATCAAGGTAGCCTAAGCAAAAGATTTTTAGATTCAGAAGCTTAGGGCAGAATGTGAGTCAGGTCTTAGGAAAGAATTAAATATTCGTGAAGACGGAACACTCAGATTTGGAAACCGTCTTTGTGTGCCAAGTGGAGATATCAGACAGGGAGTAATGACCGAGGCACACATTTCTCAATATTCCATACTTCCAGGAGGCACAGAGATGTACCAGGATATCAAGCAACATTTCTGGTGGAACGAAATAAAAAAAGAGCTCGGTTCGTTTCACGGTGTCTCGTGTGTCAGCAAGTGAAGGCAGAACAACTAAGACCAGCAGGATTATTACAACCACTATTTATTCTAGAGTAGAAGTGAGAACATATTATGATGGACTTTGTGACCGGTTTATCTAAAACCCCTACTGGACGCGATGCAGTTTGGGTGATAGTAGATCGACTCACGAAGGTGACATATTTTCTCCCCTTCCGTTTAGGGCAGTCCAAATAGCAATTAGCAGGGATGTATATGTAACACCCCGTTCCGCTCAAGCGGACTACCGATTCAAACGGCAAAAAGTACAATGTTTCGACCCGCTTTGCTCAGGCGAGAACACTCGGTTAAGGTAAAGGATATCCAGACTTGTCCCTACAGGGATTTCGGCTTAGGCTTTCAGAGGCTCACTTGACGTATCGCTCGACCAAGGCGAATCATCGCTAAGGTGGGTGGCTACAGTGAACTTGTCTTTGCTTAGCCAGCACACATAAAATCTGGAATGATACGTGCTAGTCGCTAGGTGAATCACCCCATGCATGCTATTAAGAATTCAACGCACCTAGCTAAGGGAATAATTCCAACTTGTATTGCTTATGCTAGAACATGGAATTGAAACATTGCTTATATCCAGACCCTCGCATGCTAACTATGCCAAGTACAACTAGACCCGTTATGCCCCGTTTCAATGCTTGTCGCATAGATTATGCCAAGACTGTGTAAAACTTGTATGTCATGCATTCATTTAGGTTCTCCTCGGAAGACTATCTAATAATCATTTCGTGCATAAATGAACTTGAAGGTGTCTGAGACCGTTGGGTCGCTAAGACAATTCCCGAACCAGAAAATTTGCACCATGAATCAATAAATCCCAGAATCATAGCTCGTGGAGCAAACTACTGAATCAACTGGCCTAGCAATCGATACACTATTGTGAGCAATCATGCCTCAACAAGTTCTGTATATATCCTGCCTCGAACTCGTTCCATATCAAACTTGTTCTATATATACACATACTGCCTCGAACTTGTTCCTGTACCAGACCAGAGACCTGAAGTTAGAGACCTGAATGTCACGGACAACTTGTTAGCAAGTGAGATCCTCGGATCTTTGTTCCTGCGGACGGTCTCCGGGGCACCGGGCCGATCCGATCCGGACAGGAACCCTGTTAGTCTGCCTGCTTCGGGCAGAATGGCGTGTAGCGCCTGTGAACTTATCCTTCAAGCTATTCTTGCTCACAGACTATGTAGTCGCCTGCCTCGGAAGGAATGACCTGTAGCGCTCCTGATCCGTGCGTTGCATTTCATTTTCTTTCATGTGCTACACCGTCCTTTATGGCTATGCCAGCGACTCCTGTTCATATAGATAAGTCATCCTCGCTTAGCGGCTATCCGCGTGCGAGTCACTGCATCGCATCAAAGGACAATTGAACACCTGAATGACCGTGATATAACGACTCTCGTGCTTGCATATGATATTGCCTTGGTTTTCATATATGCAGCTCGTGCTTAAATTAACAATGTTTGCCTTGGACAGGGAAGGTCAAATGGTAAGTCTCGCCGTGTTTTCTCTCATGTCGCACGGCGCACTGCCACACGAGTTAGGCTATTCAAATCTTGCATGAAACTGATCCTAAGGCAACTAGAAAGACAACATAATAGTTGGTGCACGGAACTTATATTACTTGTTTGGATTTGTCGAGTAGGCGAGTAGTTTCCCCACCAGTGCATTCAATGTACTGATAATCCACCAGGTTGTATGCAGGGTGCGGGAGAATCTCATTCGGTGTGGATGCCTCCTTCGTGCTAGCTAAGGCCAGGAGTTCCCTCTAAAGCCTTGGAGCGCTGCGTCCGGAACTGAAGCACATATACAAGACATAATGTTGGAACATAGCCTGAACATCGCCTGTGAAATCATTCCACAAATTGTAGCCACTTGGCACGCTTTTACTGTTTCAGAGAGAGAGGCTTGAGCGACTTGTAATCTCGGCTATACGCCGCCTGTAACACTTGTTATATCAATAAAGAGTTGCTTTACTTCAACTTGTGTTATTCAATGCTTCCGCTATTGTCGACTCAGTGAACTTGTTACCGATCGCCTATGCGTTCATAAAGTCCGCTGCACTCGGACAATCTGTGCGACTCTGTTGCTTAGAACTCTTACCGCCAGCCAATGAACCACGGTCTTGCACGGGAGTGGCTCACGCTCGTGCGGCATTACGCCCGGATGGGTCAAACGATCGTTCTGCGGGAGCGCTGGCGCGGTGATTCGAGCCTAGCGGGAACGGCCGATTTAGCCTGCGGGAGATCGGGACGTGACATAGTGGTATCAGAGCCTGGCTTATACGCCTTTGGACTTCATTTCGATATCTCAGTTTCGAAAGCTCGTTCGTGGGTTATGTGCACGCTTTCTCTCAATGCCTCAATGGAATGTTCCAACAATAAGTCTAAATACTTTCAAAATGCGTTTTGAATGATATGAATGATTGTATGAAATCGTGATGTTAGTGGCCTTTGTGCCAACCTGTGCGAGACCCTTGAGATTATCGCAGTAGCTTGTCCGATTTCACTAACTCTAAGTTTGGTTGAATGCATCTATTCGAGGGACGCCTTGAACTTGTGCACGATCCAAGACTTAAGAAAGGATGAAACTCGAGTGCTAAGACTTCGTTATCGCTAAGTTGGTTGGAGTGCTCATGCTAGAAGTGCACTTCGAATATGCGCACGATCCAGACTAGCGATATGTTGATCTTGAATGCTAGTGCAAGTGAATATCCAATTGAACAAGTACAACGACTTGTGTAGGTTTGTCTCAGCCTTGTATCGTTAAATCAAAATTGATTGAAACGTACTGCTTGTCCTCAGTAAGTCTCGATGACGAGACTTTTTCTGAGTTGGGTAGGATGTAACACCCCGTTCCGCTCAAGCGGACTGCCGATTCAAACGACAAAAACTGCAATGTCCCGACCCGCTTTGCTCAGGCGAGAACACTCGGTTGAGGTAAAGGATATCCAGACTTGTCCCTACAGGGATTTCGGCTTAGGCTTTCAGAGGCTCGCTTGACGTATCGCTCAACCGATGCGAATCATCGCTAAGGTGGGTGGCTATGGTGAACTTGTCTTTGCTTAGCCAGCACACATAAAATCTGGAATGATACGTGCTAGTCGCTAGGTGAATAACCCCCTGCATGCTAATAAGAATTCAACGCACCTAGCTAAAGGAATAATCCCAACTTGTATTGCTTATGCTAGAACATGGAATTGAAAGATTGCTTATATCCAGACCCTCGCATGCTACCTATGCCTAGTGCAACTAGACCCGTTATGCCCCGTTTCAATGCTTGTCGCATAGACTATGCCAAGACTGTGTAAAACTTGTATGTCATGCATTCATTTAGGTTCTCCTCGGAAGACTATCTAATAGTCGTTTCGTGCATAAATGAACCTGAAGGTGTCTGGGACCGTTGGGTCGCTAAGGCAATTCCCGAACCAGGGAATTTGCACCATTAATCAATAAATCCCATAATCACACCTCGTGGAGCAAACTACTGAATCAACTGGCCTGGCAATCGATACACTATTGTGAACAATCATGCCTCAACAAGTTCTGTATATATCCTTCCTCGAACTCGTTCCATATCGAACTTGTTCTATATATACACATACTGCCTCGAACTTGTTCCTGTACCAGACCAGAGACCTGAAGTTAGAGACCTGAATGTCACGGACAACTTGTTAGCAAGTGAGATCCTCGGATCTTTGTTCTTGCGGACGGTCTCCGGGGCACCGGGCCGATCCGATCCAGACAGGAACCCTGTTAGTCTGCCTGCTTCGGGCAGAATGGCGTGTAGCGCCTGTGAACTTATCCTTCACGCTATTCTTGCTCACAGACTAAGTAGCCGCCTGCCTCGGAAGGAATGACCTGCAGCGCTCCTGATCCGTGCGTTGCATTTCATTTTCTTTCATGTGCTACACCGTCCTTTATGGCTATGCCAGCGACTCATGTTCATATAGATAAGTCATCCTCGCTTAGCGGCTATCCGCGTGCGAGTCACTACATCGCATCAAAGGACAACTGAACACCTGAACGACTGTTATATAACGACTCTCGTGCTTGCATATGCTATTGCCTTGGTTTTCATATATGCAGCTCGTGCTTAAATTAACAATGTTTGCCTTGGACAGGGAAGGTCAAATGGTAAGTCTTGTCGTGTTTCCTCTCATGTCTTACGGCGCACTGCCACACGAGTTAGGCTATTCAAATCTTGCATGAAACTGATCCTAAGGCAACTAGAAAGACAACATAATAGTTGGTGCACGGAACTTATATTACGTGTTTGGATTTGTCGAGTGGGCGAGTAGCTTCCCTACTAGTGCATTCAATGTACAGATAATCCACCAGGTTGTATGCAGGGTGCGGGAGAATCTCGTTCGGTGCAGATGCCTCCTTCGTGCTAGCTAAGGCCAGGAGTTTCCTCTGAAGCCTTGGAGCGATGCGTCCGGAACTGAAGCACATATACAAGACATAATGTTGGAATATAGCCTGAACATCGCCTGTGAAATCATTCCACAAATTGTAGCCACTTGGCACGCTTTTACTGTTTCAGAGAGAGAGGCTTGAGCGACTTGTAATCTTGGCTATACGCCGCCTGTAACACTTGTTATATCAATAAAGAGTTGCTTTACTTCAACTTGTGTTATTCAATGCTTCCGCTATTGTCGACTCAGTGAACTTGTTACCGATCGCCTATGCGTTCATAAACTCCGCTGTACTCGGACAATCTATGCGACTCTGTGGCTTAGAACTCTTACCGCCAGCCAATGAACCACGGCCTTGCACGAGCGTGGCTCACGCTCGTGCGGCATCACTTTCGGATGGGTCAAGCGATCGTTCCGCGGGAGCACAGGCGCGGTGATTCTCGCCTAGCGGGAACGGCCGATTTAGCCTGCGGGAGATCGGGGCATGACATAGTGGTATCAGAGCCTGGCTTATACGCCTTTGGACTTTATTTCGATATCTCAGTTTCGAAAGCTCGTTCGTGGGTTATGTGCACGCTTTCTCTCAATGCCTCAATGGAATGTTCCAACAATAAGTCTAAATACTTTCAAAATGCATTTTGAATGATATGAATGATTGTATGAAATCGTGATGTTAGTGGCCTTTGTGCCAACCTGTGCGAGACCCTTGAGATTATCGCAGTAGCTTGTCCTATTTCACTAACTCTAAGTTTGGTTGAATGCATCTATTCGAGGGACGCCTTGAACTTGTGTACGATCCAAGACTTAAGAAAGGGTGAAACTCGAGTGCTAAGACTTCGCTATCGCTAAGTTGGTTGGAGTGCTCATGCTAGAAGTGCACTTCGAATATGCGCACGATCTAGACTAGCGATATGCTGATCTCGAATGCTAGTGCAAGTGAATATCCAATTGAACAAGTACAACGACTTGTGTAGGTTTGCCTCAGCCTTGTATCGTTAAATCAAAATTGATTGAAACGTACTGCTTGTCCTCAGTAAGTCTCGAGGACGAGACTTTTTCTGAGTTGGGTAGGATGTAACACCCCGTTCCGCTCAAGCGGACTGCCGGTTCAAACGGCAAAAAGTGCAATGTCCCGACCCGCTTTGCTCAGGCGAGATCACTCGGTTGAGGTAAAGGATATCCAGACTTGTCCCTACAGGGATTTCGGCTTAGGCTTTCAGAGGCTCGCTTGACGTATCGCTCGACCGAGGCGAATCATCGCTAAGGTGGGTGGCTACGGTGAACTTTTCTTTGCTTAGCCAGCACACATAAAATCTGGAATGATACGTGCTAGTCGCTAGGTGAATCACCCCATGCATTCTAATAAGAATTCAACGCACCTAGCTAAAGGAATAATCCCAACTTGTATTGCTTATGCTAGAACATGGAATTGAAACATTGCTTATATCCAGACCCTCGTATGCTACCTATGCCTAGTGCAACTAGACCCGCTATGCCCCGTTTCGATGCTTGTCGCATAGACTATGCCAAGACTGTGTAAAACTTGTATGTCATGCATTCATTTAGGTTCTCCTCGGAAGACTATCTAATAGTCGTTTCGTGCATAAATGAACCTGAAGGTGTCTGGGACCGTTGGGTCGCTAAGGCAATTCCCGAACCAGGGAATTTGCACCATTAATCAATAAATCCCAGAATCACACCTCGTGGAGCAAACTACTGAATCAACTGGCCTGGCAATCGATACACTATTGTGAACAATCCTGCCTCAACAAGTTCTGTATATATCCTGCCTCGAACTCGTTCCATATCGAACTTGTTCTATATATACACATACTGCCTCGAACTTGTTCCTGTACCAGACCAGAGACCTGAAGTTAGAGACCTGAATGTTACGGACAACTTGTTAGCAAGTGAGATCCTCGGATCTTTGTTCCTGCGGACGGTCTCCGGGGCACCGGGCCGATCCGATCCGGACAGGAACCCTGTTAGTCTGCCTGCTTCGGGCAGAATGGCGTGTAGCGCCTGTGAACTTATCATTCACGCTATTCTTGCTCACAGACTAAGTAGCTGCCTGCCTCGGAAGGAATGACCTGTAGCGCTCCTGATCCGTGCGTTGCATTTCATTTTCTTTTATGTGCTACACCGTCCTTTATGACTATGCCAGCAACTCATGTTCATATAGATATGTCATCCTTGCTTAGCGGCTATCCGCGTGTGAGTCACTACATCGCATCAAAGGACAACTGAACACCTGAACGATTGTGATATAACGACTCTCGTGCTTGCATATGTTGTTGCCTTGGTTTTCATATATGCAGTTCGTGCTTAAATTAACAATGTTTGCCTTGGACAGGGAAGGTCAAATGGTAAGTCTCGTCGTGTTTCCTCTCATGTCGCACGGCGCACTGCCACACGAGTTAGGCTATTCAAATCTTGCATGAAACTGATCCTAAGGTAACTAGAAAGACAACATAATAGTTGATGCACAGAACTTATATTACGTGTTTGGATTTGTCGAGTGGGCGAGTAGCCTCCCCACCAGTGCATTCAATGTACTGATAATCCACCAGGTTGTATGCAGGGTGCGGGAGAATCTTGTTCGGTGCGGATGCCTCCTTCGTGCTAGCTAAGGCCAGGAGTTCACTCGGACAATCTGTGCGACTCTGTGGCTTAGAACTCTTACCGCCAGCCAATAAATCACGGCCTTGCACGGGCGTGGCTCACGCTCGTGCGGCATCACGTCCGGATGGGTCAAGCGATCATTCTGCGGGAGCGCTAGTGCGATGATTCTCGCCTAGCGGGAACAGCCGATTTAGCCTGCGGGAGATCGGGGCGTGACAGTATATGCTGTAGGTAGTAAGGCAGCAAGAAGTTCCAGCAAGTAGAGTGTCAGATCGTGATACTCGCTTTACATCACGTTTCTGGCAAAGCTTGCACGAGCGCTTGGGTACCAAGTTGAGATTCAGTACCGACAATCAGAAAGGACAATCCAGACTTTAGAAGATATGTTGCGGGCTTATACCTTAGACTTTGGTGGATCATAAGAAGATCATCTTCATTTAGTGAAATTCTCATAAAATAACAGTTATCAGGCCAGCATATAGATGGCTCCTTTCAAAGCATTGTACGGAAGGAAGTGCAAGTCACCCTTAGCATGGGATGACATTGGTGAACGGAAGAGGTTGGGGCCTGAGATGATCACTCAAACAGTTGAAGTGGTAAAGCAGATCAGAGAGCGGTTTCGAGTTTCACAAGATCGTCATCGGCATTGGGTAGATCAACATCGTAGGCCGTTAGAGTTTTCTGTCGGCGACCACGTATTTTTGCAAATTTTGCTCGAGTCATTAGATTCGGGATTCGCGGAAAGCTTAGTCCGCGATACGTAGGACGATTCGATATTCTCGAGAAGGTAGGGGATGTTGCTTATCGTCTTTGCCCTTCTGCCTTTGCTTCGTGAAGTGCATGATGTATTTTATGTGTCCCAGTTGCGTAGGTATGTCCCGTATCCGAATAATATCCTCGATTATTCTGAGTTAGTCGTTGGTACCGACTTAACATACGAGGAACAACCCGTGTCCATTTTGGATCAGAGAGAGACGGTACTCAAGAATAGACTATCAGTCTTGTTCGTGTTGCTTGGGACCATCACTCATTGGGGGAGTCGCCGTAGGAGTGCGAAGATGATATTCGATCTCGGTACCCGCACCTATTCGACTCGTAAGGTATATTTTCTTCGTATGCCTTCACATTTTTCATTCCGTGATCGACAAACACTCATGTGAGATAATGTTGCTTTGCTTAATGATAGGTGTTGTTATACTTGCTTATCTATGTGTGTAGATTGCTTGTAATTAGTTGTTGCTTGTCTTGATATCTCTAGCTAGCCTTGAGTTTGAATTTCGAGTATAAAATTTTTCTAAGGTGGATAGAGATGTCACTCCCCGTTCCCGATATTCGTATTTGGAGCGTGTTGTAGAGAGACTAGACACATTCTTTGGTTCACTTGGCTCTTGGTTTATTTGTTTGGTTTGGTTTGGTTTGGTTTGATCATGAGTTGAACTCATAGTCCAAACTTCAAACCCTCCATATATAACCCAACTTCAGTTTCTCTCTCCCTCCATAGGCAAGTATACCTTGCATGAGGAATGAAGAATCCTCTATTTTATTGTTCCATTATATTTATTTTATATTTCTCCATACATTTAGAACTAGGTATTTTCGGTTTTGGTGGATGGATTAGTGTAGATCTAGACTTTTAGTTTAGAAGCTTTTCACGTGTTCTTGAGTTTTGATCTCCTAAATCTTTATGTTTTCGAAAACATGTTGTCATATGTTGATAAGCACTTGATTTTGAGTAGTTTAGAACTTTACTTTGCTGGATTTGGACATCATTTGAGGTTTCTATGGAAGAAACAAATTTTCGTGTTTGAGCTTTTGACCATAGCCGAAAAACTGTTGTTGGAGGAGATGAAGAAGCCTTATGCGGCACTCTGTGCTATGCGGCCTGGACTTCTCGTTTCGATCTTTCAACCCATGTCCTTGTTTGGTTGTTGGGTTGCATCGTTATGTTACGATAATTCATGGACCGAACCTATATTATTTCTTATATTGTATCTCTGCTTGCGTATGATCCCTTCTGTTGAATAAAAATTATGGACAGACTGTTGTGGCATGATAGTTCAACTCATGTCCTTGTTTGGTTGTTGGGTTGCGCTGTTGTGTTACGATAGGTAGTGGACTGATACTACGACCTAGAATTATTTTAGATTGACCTTAATCAAGGGACGTATTCTATCTTTATGTGATAGGGCACTTCCTGTCCTTGTTTGGTGAAGGAGTGTATCATGTCTTGGATATGACATATGTCATTGATTCGTTTTCGAGCTTTCAACCCATGTCCTTGTTTGTTTGTTGGGTTGCATCGTTATGTTACGATAATCCATGGACCGAACCTATGTTATTTCTTATATTGTATCTCTGCTTGCGTATGGTACCTTCTGTTAAATGAAAATTAGGGACACAGACTGTTGTGGCATGATAGTTCAACTCATGTCCTTGTTTGGTTGTTGGGTTGCGCTATTGTGTTATGATAGGCTGTGGACTGAAACTACGACGCAGAATTATTTTAGATTGACCTTAATCAAGGGACGTATTCTATCTTTATGTGATATGGCACTTCTTGTCCTTGTTTGGTGAAGGGGTGTCATATCATGTCATGGATGTGACATATGCCATTGATTGTTGGCTCACACATCTCATACTATAAAACTGGTTTTGTTTCTTTATTTCGTGCTTCCTTTGTGGTACTTGCTATTTGGGGTCTGACCCCACTGGTTTTGCATGACTAGGTTTAGAGCCAGTACCTGAGTATGAAGCTTACTTCTCCCTCACTGATGGCACACACCAGAATGATGGCTGCTGAGGGTCACGAGTGGGTTACTTGTTTCACTACTTGTCTTTTGTAAAGTATATTCTTTTGGGCGTGTAGCCAACCGACACCTGTTAGCCGGAGAATCTAGGCACTAGTTCCCTATATTACTGTATTATATTCAGACTACAGCTGACTCACTATTATGTATACTTTTGATTGTTTATCTGGCATATCATTATGTATCGCTAGATCTCTAGAACATTCTGATACGGTGTTTGGGACGTCTCAGTGCTTATTCTAAAATGTTCTATGTTATTGATATTTGTTTGAATGATTGAGACAATAAAAGTTCTTGACCCTAGGAGACTTGATTGTAGTATGCACCCCTTGTCTCTAGACAGCCTTAACAAATTGCGTGTTGTTTCGGTATTCCGCAAGGTATGGTTGGCTGAGTCATCCCCCTGCTCTCCAGTATTCTGGTTCTGGGGTGTGACATTAATGCTAAGTTTATTCAAAATATGCTCAGTTTGGATATATATTTTTTGGAGTTATTCCTCCTAGTTAGTGTTTATGTTCTTCTCTGAATGCGTATATTCAAAAGATTATTACATGAATTTTATTATGTTGATAATGCACAATTTAGTTAAATTAAAAATTCATGCTTTAAGTCTTGCAAAGATATTCGCATGCTTATGATTATTTTATTTAAGTTATAATCTTGTAAATATGCATGCATATAAAGATTAAGTCATGATTAAGTCATGTAAAATTCAATCAACATTCAAATTATTTGGTGCTTCTTTATGACTAGTAATAGTTGTCTAACATTCTAACTGGACCAATCGAAACAAAATGTCGTCAAAGTGACCTCTCTTGTGTAGATAGTCTATGAGGGATGTCAGATGTTTGTGTGTATATTCATGCGAGTATTAGCCGGCCCAAAGGAAGGTTAATACTTGACCAAATTGCACACATACCTGTGGTGATAAATGTGTGACAATTGTAAAGTTTACATGTGAATAATAATCCGATCCAAAGATAGGCTTATTATTTGACTTGAGTTATTATCAACGTTTGATCACTACACCAAGAGTACCACTTACAGTTAATATTACTGTCCAAAGACTTGATATTAACGTTGTACTAGGTATCTTGAGATGTGGTCCACTATTATTTGAATTTTTTTGACTATTATTTTATTAGAGCATGTTTGTTTGTTTGTTTTTGTTCTCTTTACAGTTAAAGTTAATCTTGCTACAATATCTGCTAATCTGAACTCAGTTTCAATGCTTTATGGGACAAACTTTAATGACTGGAAATAGAATATTTAAATTGTTCTTGGCTGCATGGATCTAGACTTTGCACTTAGGGTTGCGCCCCACTTCTCCTAAGGAAGACAATTCTTTTCCTGGAAGAACGAACTTTGAGAAGTGGGAACGCTCAAACCGCATGAGTCTGATGATCATAAAGCACGATATTCTAGAGGCATTCGGGGGTGCAATTTTTGATGAGGTTACCAGTGCCAAATTTGGCTACCACCCATAAAGACAAGTATAAGAGCACTAACAAAAAGAATATAAAAGCTATTAAGGGTCCAGTTCAGAAGAAACAACAATATGAAGCTAAGGGTTGTTTCTTTTGTAACAAGCCGGAACACGTAAAGAATGAATGTACAAAGTGCCACGTATGGCATATAAAGAAAAGAACATTTCTTAATTTGGTCTTTTCTGAGGTTAATCTAGCTCTAGTATCCAAAAACACATGGTGGTTAGATTCTGATACAACTTCCACCATTAGTGTTTTTATGCAAGGTTACCTGAGCTACCGAAAGCTAATTGATGGTGAAAGACATATCTATATGGGTGATGGAAAGTCGTTAGAAGTGAAAGCTAGATAAAGTTTTAGGTTATTATTGTGAACTGGTTATTATTGGATTTGATAGATATTTTTATTATTTATTATTGTACGATTTTTAGACGAAATTTAGTTTTAGTTTCTTTATTAAAAAAAATCTAGTTATCATTATTTATTTGGAAACAATAAAGTTTGATTTATCTTTAAATTTAAATATTGCTGGTAATGGTTTCCTTAATGTTTATAATAACCTATAATCACTTGAAACTATTGTATCTTGCAAAACCTTGCATGTGGAATCATGTGGTACTGCAATTTTTGGACAAAAACTGAATTTTTTGAGGATGTTGAGTTTGCGGGGAGTAATAAAGTCAGGGACATTGTCTTTGAGGAAGAATCTATTTCGATTCCTACTATCACTTCTGACGATGTGCAAGTTTCTATACCTATCATTGATGAAGAAGTGAATCCGGAACCTCAACAAGACAATATTGAATTACCTCTACAAGTTGATGTTGAGTTACCTCAACTGTCATGTCCCGACTCTGTAGAGTCGATAATCGTCCCCCGGGCATGATGCCATGCGTGCCTAGATTGTGCAACGTACAAGGCAAGAAGATAAAACATAGTGATTTTTATAGAAAATACAGAGTTGTAGCGAAAGATTATAGAGTTATAATTAAACACACAGAGTATACGAAGCGAAGATCTTTTTATATATAATTACAGCGGTTACAAAGGCTCTGAATAGCCCATTTGAATATGCCAAGTTGGCTTACAACACTCATTGATCTCTCTTGCTCACAAAGAATTTTTACCGTTCCATACATCATGTCTTTGTATATCAAGCACGCATCTGCACATTGCCGAACCTGAGCTTCCAATGCTATGGTACGTCCGAACGATCTTCGTATCTAGGGGGTTGGGGGATCAGTACGCATCTTGTACTGGTCAGCAGGATAACCCACTTGCCTAAACCGACACTAAGTGATCTGTAAAATCATGCAGATTATCTAGTGATCTTTCTATTAGAACTTAGATGAATTTTAGTTCATGTTGAGGAATGACTCGAAAGCAGTAAATCATGCTCGCATGTAAACTTTAAAGTTATGAAAACATATTCGCATGTATAGCATTTAATTCACATAAGCGGACAAGCATGTTATTCTCGAATCTCGTTCGGTAAGTAAATGTAACACCCCGTTCCGCTCAAGCGGACTGCCGTCTCAAACGGCAAAAGTGCAACTGTCCTGACCCGCTTTGCCTCAAACGAGAAGCAAAGGATATCCAGACTTGTCCCTACAGGAATTCAGCTTAGGCTTTCAGAGGCTCGCTCGGCGTATCGCTCTACCGAGGCGAAACATCGCTAAGGTGGGTGGCTACGGTGAACTTGTCTTTGCTTAGCCAGCACACATAAAATCTGAAATATTCATGCTAGTCGCTAGGTGATTCACCCCCTGCATGCTAATAAATCCAACGCACCTAGCTAAGGGAATAATCTCAACTTGTATTGCTTGGACTAGAACATGGAAATTGAAATACTGCTTGTATTCAGACCCTCGCATGCCAAGTCCCCTAACGATCTAACTCTCGGCTTACCTTCGGGTCCGAGCAAACGTGCCTGCTTATGTTCCTTAGAAACGCATGCTTGCTTGCTTACGAATGTTTATCGTGATTGTATTGTGCATGCATTCTTGTTAGCCAGGAGACTATCAAATAGTCCTTCTGTGCAAATGAACCTGTAAGTATCCGGGACCATTAGGTCACCAAGGCATATCCCCGAACCAGGGGAATGCATTAAGCAAGAATGAATACTGAACGTGAATCACACTTGAATGATAATCATGCTATGTATGCATCTGAACGAGGATCGTGTTATGTACTGATGGAATCCCAGCTCGTGGAGCAATATGCTCGTTCAGATTAAGTTTAAGTTTCATGATTATCATGTCAAGCTATGGAATATGGATAGACCCTGACCTGCATTGTCGCGGACAACTTGTGCACAAGATATGTTATGTTGAGTTCCGCGGACGGTCACTGGGGCACTGGGACCGATCCGATCCGGACGGGACGTATGAGCAGTCGTATGTTATGGGGCAAGGTGTTATGCAGCGGGGCTCGCCACCTGCGTTGCATATCATTCTGTGTCTTGAGACTGTGAACGGTCCATAATGGCTACGCCAGCGACTTATGTTCATATAGATAAGACATCCTCGCTTAGTGGCTATCCGCGTGCGAGTCATTGCATAGCATCAATGAATAACTTAACGCCTGAACGATCATGTTATAAGAACCCTCGTGTTTGCATTTGCTATGCCTCCTGAATGTTTATACTTACCGTGCTTGAATTAATCATGTTTGCCTTGGATAGGGAAGGAGAAATGGTAAGTTGGTAAGTCTCGCCGTGTTTTCTTAAACATCGCACGGCGCACTGCCCGACACGTTAGGCTATTCAATGTTTGCATGAAACTGATCCTAAGGCAACTAGAAAGACAACTTAATAGTTGTGCACGAAACCTGTATAACGTGTTTGGATTTGTCGAGCAGGCGAGTAGCTTCCCCACCAGTGCATTCAATGTACTGATAATCCACCAGTTTGTATGCAGGGTGCGGGAGAACCTCGTTCGGTGCGGATGCCTCCTTCGTGCGTGCTAAGGCCAGGAGTTCCCTCTGAAGCCTTGCAACGGTGCGTCCGGAACAGAAGCACATATACAAGACAATGTTGTGAACATAGCCCGAACTCGCCTGAACATCGCCTGTACAATCATTCCACAATTGTAGCCACTTTGCACGCTTTTACTGTTTCAGAGAGAGAGAGGCTTGAGCGACTTGTAATCTCGGCTATACGTCGCCTGTAACACTTGTTTATATCAATAAAGAGCTTGCTTTACTTCAACTTGTGTTTCAATGCTTCCGCTATATTTGTCAACTCGGTGAACCTGTTACCGATCGCCTATGCGTTCATGACTCCGCTGCACTCGGACAATCTGTGCGACTCTGTGGCTTAGAACTCTTACCGCCAGCCAATGAATCACGGCCTTGCACGGGCGCGGTTCACGCTCGTGCGGCATCACGCCCGAATGGGTCAAGCGATCGTTTCGCGGGAGCGCTGGCGAGGGTGATTCCCGCCTAGCGGGAACGGCCGATTAGCCTGCGGGAGATCGGGGCGTGACATGTTGGTATCAGAGCCTGGCTTCTACGTCTTTGGACTTCGATTCGATATCTCTGTTTCGAAAGCTCGTTCGTGGGTTATGTGCACGCTCTCTCTCAATGCCTCGATGGGATGTTCCAACAATAAGTCTAAATACTTTCAAAATACGTTTTGAATGATATGATTGCTTGTCTGGTTGTATGCTGCGAGTGGCCTTTGTGCCAACCTGTGCGAACCCTTGAGAGTATCGCTAGTAGCTTGTCCGATTTTCACTAACCCTAAGTTTGGTTGGATGCATCTATTCGAGGGACGCCTTGAACTAGTGCACCATCCAAGACTTAGAAAAAGGTGAAACTCGAGTTCTGAGACTTCGCTATCACTAAGCTGGTTGACGTGTTCACGCTAGAGGGGCCCTTCGAAAGTGCGCACGATCCAGTCTAAGCGATATGCTGATTTCGAAGCTTGTGCAAGTGAATATCCAAATGAACAAGTACAACGACTTGTCTAGGATTGCCTCAACCCTAGATTACTGCTTGTCCTCAGTAAGTCTCGAGGACGAGACTTTTTCTGAGTTGGGTAGGATGTAACACCCCGTTCCGCTCAAGCGGACTGCCGTCTCAAACGGCAAAAGTGCAACTGTCCTGACCCGCTTTGCCTCGAACGAGAAGCAAAGGATATCCAGACTTGTCCCTACAGGAATTCAGCTTAGGCTTTCAGAGGCTCGCTCGGCGTATCGCTCTACCGAGGCGAAACATCGCTAAGGTGGGTGGCTACAGTGAACTTGTCTTTGCTTAGCCAGCACACATAAAATCTGGAATATTCATGCTAGTCGCTAGGTGATTCACCCCCTGCATGCTAATAAATCCAACGCACCTAGCTAAGGGAATAATCCCAACTTGTATTGCTTGGACTAGAACATGGAAATTGAAATACTGCTTGTATTCAGACCCTCACATGCCAAGTCCCCTAACGATCTAACTCTCGGCTTACCTTCGGGTCCGAGCAAACGTGCCTGCTTATGTTCCTTAGAAACGCATGCTTGCCTGCTTACGAATGTTTATCGTGATTGTATTGTGCATGCATTCTTGTTAGCCAGGAGACTATCAAATAGTCCTTCTGTGCAAATGAACCTGTAAGTATCCGGGACCATTAGGTCACCAAGGCATATCCCCGAACCAGGGGAATGCATTAAGCAAGAATGAATACTGAACGTGAATCACACTTGAATGATAATCATGCTATGTATGCATCTGAACGAGGATCGTGTTATGTACTGATGGAATCCCAGCTCGTGGAGCAATATGCTCGTTTAGATTAAGTTTAAGTTTCATGATTATCATGTCAAGCTATGGAATATGGATAGACCCTGACCTGCATTGTCGCGGACAACTTGTGCACAAGATATGTTATGTTGAGTTCCGTGGACGGTCACTGGGGCACTGGGACCGATCCGATCCGGACGGGACGTATGAGCAGTCGTATGTTATGGGGCAAGGTGTTATGCAGCGGGGCTCGCCACCTGCGTTGCATATCATTCTGTGTCTTGAGACTGTGAACCGTCCATAATGGCTACGCCAGCGACTTATGTTCATATAGATAAGACATCCTCGCTTAGCGGCTATCCGCGTGCGAGTCATTGCATAGCATCAATGAATAACTTAACGCCTGAACGATCATGTTATAAGAACCCTCGTGTTTGCATTTGCTATGCCTCCTGAATGTTTATACTTACCGTGCTTGAATTAATCATGTTTTCCTTGGACAGGGAAGGAGAAATGGTAAGTTGGTAAGTCTCGCCGTGTTTCCTCAAACATCGCACGGCGCACTGCCCGACACGTTAGGCTATTCAATGTTTGCCTGAAACTGATCCTAAGGCAACTAGAAAGACAACTTAATAGTTGTGCACGAAACCTGTATAACGTGTTTGGATTTGTCGAGTGGGCGAGTAGCTTTCCCACCAGTGCATTCAATGTACTGATAATCCACCAGTTTGTATGCAGGGTGCGGGAGAACCTCGTTCGGTGCGGATGCCTCCTTCGTGCGTGCTAAGGCCAGGAGTTCCCTCTGAAGCCTTGCAACGGTGCGTCCGGAACAGAAGCACATATACAAGACATAATGTTGTGAACATAGCCCGAACTCGCCTGAACATCGCCTGTACAATCATTCCACAGTTGTAGCCACTTGGCACGCTTTTACTGTTTCAGAGAGAGAGGCTTGAGCGACTTATAATCTCGGCTATACGCCGCCTGTAACACTTGTTTATATCAATAAAGAGCTTGCTTTACTTCAACTTGTGTTTCAATGCTTCCGCTATATTTGTCAACTCAGTGAACCTGTTACCGATCGCCTATGCGTTCATGACTCCGCTGCACTCGGACAATCTGTGCGACTCTGTGGCTTAGAACTCTTACCGCCAGCCAATGAATCACGGCCTTGCACGGACGCGGTTCACGCTCGTGCGGCATCACGCCCGGATGGGTCAAGCAATCGTTCCGCGGGAGCGCTGGCGAGGGTGATTCCCGCCTAGCGGGAACGGCCGATTAGCCTCCGGGAGATCGGGGCTTGACAGTAAACTTGTTATATTTGGTCGCCTCGATCTACTTTTCATGTTATTCCTGGTCGAAACGATAACTAAGCATGCCATACTTGTATAGCGTGTCCGACGCATAAAATTCGTTGAATTGCCTTGCTCAAAAGCGACTCTGAATATATAGCCGATGTGCACACTCTTGCTCGACGCAAGGCGACATTCATCCTCCTAGCTGAAACGTTCGATTGCCCACCGTAGCTTATCTATATGTAGGTCACTTGCGACACGAGTGCCATCTTGGACATATTCTCTTAACATTGTGCGCAGCCCTTTCAGCCCGGAGTACGAGTCCCGCTGAAGGTCACCAATGCCGACATTGGTGGCGCATCCACTCAGTCTGAATCGACTTGAGGTCCCCAATGCCCTTATGCCGAAGCACGTATCTTGATATGCGACAATCATTCCAATGCTAGGTAGCAAGCCCGCCTGGAAGTCCCGCTATACCGTGCTAGGAGAGGACTCTCAAATTTTCTCATAAGCCGAACGATTCCGGCCGCGCTATCCAGTCTTATTTTCGGATAGCTCCGGGTACATCTCGTTCGAGAAAAACCACGCCCGTTCACCAGGCTGTCCTTGACCATTAACCATGCAACGTTTCGAATGTAAGTACGGTGAGGTACGAGTCTTCTCGCCCCACTCAAATACTAGCATTGCTTTACTTTGTAAGTACGACGAGATACGTGTCTACTCGTCCTACATTTCGAAATATAAGTATGTCAAGGTACGTGTCGACTCGCCCCACTATACCATATTCATGACATCGCTACTCTTTCGATCGATGATCCGGTTGGACGATCCGTAGGTCCGAACAACTAAGTCACCATGCCACTTCTCGACACAGTGTTCTATGGTGCCCTATCCCTAAACGATAGTTCTGTGGCACCATTCTCCTTCCGATACAATACTCCATGGTGCTCTATCCTTGAACGATAGTTCCGTGGCACTGTCCCCCTTCGATTCTTGAGATATCGTATCCCTTCTTGACAGTTCCGTGGTCTTGAACCACAACTGGCGACTTCACTTATGATTCTCATTTGATACTCGTACGCTTGATGCACGCCTCTATATACTTTGTTTCAATGTTCTATCTTAGTATTCAACTTATGTTACAACTTTTAGTTCTTCGAACCACACTCGTTGAATTTATGATATTGCTAGCACGCAACTAATGTATTTTATTAAGCATGAAGTGTAGAGGAGAAGGGTCAGGGTCCGCCTACCTTAATACTCATCTGCTTATCGTTCTGCCGAGCCGATACAGCCTATCGCTCCACCTGAGCCGATATAGACTATCCCCAATTTTCGTGGCCTGATGCGAAGCACGATTTACTTAACTGGTATAACCATGTGAGCAGGCCATGCTTCTCAATTATCTAACCCGAGCGGATTCAAGGAAGACTGCCCCATCGCTTAAGTCCCGCTAACTCTGCACTACTCTGAACTAACTCATTGATTTTGTTGTACGATACTTGACTCCGTGCATTTGTTCGCATCAAGACGATAAATCGACCTCAGAAAGTGTCACGACTCGCACCCGAAAAATCGGGCATGAGTCGTAGGTACGTCCAGCCTACGTCGCAGAATCGGCGGTAGAACGCTGTAAAGGTTCGTTCTAGGTCACAATATCTATAACTCACAAGACATGTCAATATAACCTCTCCAAAAGGAGGGCAACCACGCAATATATATATGCCTCAATCACAATAACTAGGGGAAGAGTAGAAGCACGATAAGATATCACAACGAAACAAAGAACCAAAGAGCAAGAACAATATCCAAATATACAGTCCAGGTTTACAATATCTCACGGCAGCAAAATAATAAATACAGTACAGTCATCCAAAATAATCAACTGGGAACAACCCAGAAAAATCCACCTAGCAAACTAGGGTGCTAACGGCGTCTCCTCGACGGGCTCCTCCTCAGTCGCCGAGTCACAACACTCCTCGACGCCCGGCCCGTAGAATGTCGGGCAAAAATCCTCAGGATCCTCTGGAAAAAATATGCCCAGTCAGGACTGGAGCGGAGTACATAACTCTGAAAGCAACTCCAAATACATGGTAAGGTGTATATGACTAGCAATAGAAAAGTACAAGATGCACAGGAAAATAAATACATGGTGGAGCAGATAAAGTAGCTGCAATGTAAAACTGTAGAACAATACAAGTAGTAGAGAAGTAACTGCATGTGAGAAAATAGGAATACTAGCTAAGTGCCTTGAGCACAAGTTCGTTATGTGATCGGCTTAGGTTGCACATGAATAATCTACGATAACTCCGTTATACGTGAGTTGCATAACCGAGATACACATGAATATTGTTTGGCTTTGATCACATAACCAACTCCAACTCCCCTCCCCCACTAATACTCTTGGATCCAACCACGACATGCTACGTACATGATAAATAACTCGCGCACATGAAGGCGAGAGCACAAGAAGCACATGATAGCACATGAGAATCAATACCCGAAGCACATGATGAAATACACGTGATAGAGTACCCGCTGAACACGGTAAGGGGGATAGCATCTCATGACGGGATCCACTAGTACCAGCTCGTGTAACAATGTGTCAGAATCAAGTATTACAGTTCTAGAACAGGTGATATAAACGCTATCATGAAATGGAAACAATCAAAGGTAGGTACTCGCCTGACGTCCTGAGCAACTGATGAAGATCGTGATCCGGACTGGCGTCGCAAGAACCTATTGCGAAAAGTAAGATTAAATAGGGTTCTATGGATTTAAACTGATATAAAATAACTAAAAATAAGGTTCTAGGGGTATTCTAGGTCGAACGGGTCAAACCGGTAAAATTTGGATCAAAAAGTCAACCCGGGGTCCAAAAAGTCAACTATGGGTCAAAACTAGGTCAAACGTTGACTTTTACGGTCAACGAGGGCAATTATGGTCAACGATAGGTCAAACTAGGGTGCCCCTAAAATTCTAGGTCAAAACTAGCTCATTAAGCTAGTAAACCTTCAAACTCGCCTCCTCGAGATACCGGGATACCCTCGGTATCCAATATCTCAACCTAGGCTACGCATCCCGTCTATACCCACTAAAACCTATGCTAGCACGCGTAATTATATACACATATATATAAAAATCCAACTCTAAACTTATTCCTAGGCAAACGCTCAAAAATCCCGCTCCGATACTCAATACCTTGGGTATCTCAAGGTATTGAGATACCTTGATATCTCAAGGTATTGAGATATCTACTAATCCTCGCTCTAACACTAACCTTCTAGCTATCTATCTATGCTTATACATATATACCTAGCTAAATATATAGGCTACTATATATATACACACACACATATGCATATATACCTAGATATCTATATATATACATCACACATACACACATACATATATACCCATACACATATATACGTCCCGCATAAAAACCTGTAAATGAAACCAAAATTTGAATCAATAATTGTTTCCAATTCCGACTTATGTTATGAGACCAACCCAATGCCTCGTTCCAATCCATCTCAAGCGTAATGCACCATGCGGAGCGGAGCATTACATCAACAAGACAACATAGAGGCACCCCTCATTCAAGATAAGGTAATTGTTCGTGAGGGACAAACTCATCAACCTCAAGAACCAGTGCTATTAAGACGGTCCATTAGAGAAAGGAGAAATATAATTTCAGATACTTGTCATATTTCTCCAGGAACGTAAGGAAGACTATGGAATACTGGAAGATCTAATCAGCTTCCATCAGGCCATGGAAAGTTCCAATTCTCATTAGTGGATTGATGTAATGAATGAGGAGTATAAGTCTATGCAAGACAATAATTACCAAAAGGTGCGAAGCCCATTAGTTGCAAATGGATATTTAAAAACCAAGAAGGATTCAAAAGGTAATGTAGAGAGGTATAAAGTATGTCTTGTAGCTAGAGGCTTTACTCAAAAGTTAGAAATTGATTTTAAAGAGACTTTTTTTCCGGATTCTTCAAAAGACTCATTTAGAAAAAATCTTGACAAAATTTATTTATGGACTCAAGCAAGCTTCTCGTGAATGGTACTACAAATTTTATCAAGTGGTTACCCCGTTTGGTTTTGAGATAAACACTGTTGAAGATTGTATGTATCACTAGTTCAGTGGGAGTAAACATATTTTTCTGGTTTTGTATATCGATAAAGTACTTAATGCAAACCAGGTGACACCCGTCGCTAAAGGAGACAAGTTCAGTCTCAATTGTGCTCTAGGAATAGCCTTAAAAATAAAGAAATGCAATAGATTCCCTGTTCATCAGTTATAGAAAATTTAATGTATGCTTTAGTGTGTACGCGTCCTGATATTGCGTACATAGTTGCAGATATTTAAGCAACTCTGGTATGGATCATTGGAAAGCAGCCAAACGGGTTACTTATGTAATTTAAAGAGAACAAATGATTACATGTTCTTTATAGGAGATCGTATAATTTGGAGATTATAAGATATTTCGACTCCGATTTTGCTGGATGCGAATACAGTAGGAGATCCACATCAAGTTATGTTTACCTGTTGGCTGGTGGATATATATATATATATATATATATATATATATATATATATATATATATGGTAAACGGAATATGAGCCATAGGCTCATATTCATACATGAACCATGCAAGTGTGGACCAATAGGAATGAACTCTTACATCCCATGTACACTCGTACACTCCATTCCTATTGGTCCACATGTGCATTTTCTCATGTAGGAATATGAGCCTATGACCCATATATATATATATATATATATATATATATAAGAGTGTCAAACAGACACTCGTAGCATCTTCTCCCATGGTAGCAGAGTTTATAACATGTTGTGAGGCATCCAATCAGAGAATATGGTTGCAAAATTTTGTCATAAGGTTGCGTATACAGGAGGGTGTTGAAAGACCACTCAAATTATAGTATGACAATAAATCAGCAGTACTGTATTCCAGTAACAACATGAGCTCGTATAAGTAAAGAATATTGACATGAAAATCCTAGTTGTGAAGGAAAGAATTCAGAATGGTTAAGTGTCCATATAACACATTAGGACAAATTTTATGTTAGCGGATCCGCTCACAAAAAGTGTTACCATCCAAGGTCTTTCATGAGCACTGCTCATATATGTGGTCTTATTTGAGGATATGGCAATATAGTGAGAGTTTGTGTTTTATGTATTTTGGTTCTATATATTTGGATTTGAACACATTTATGTATTTAAGTATTTTGGATATTTTTCTGATCAGATATATGAAAATTCTATTCATTTTGTTTTCATTAAGTTAAAGTATTGATCACATTAAAGTAAATAATGACTTGTTGGAAATATATATGTGTTGATCACATTGCGTGTAATTTTCATGTTACGCATCCATGATTGATCTATGTCGTTTAGCTATATTGGTATATATGACCATTGATGGTTTAGTTGCGTTAATGTGACAAATGCCGCTTTGATCCTATATTGATATGGTTATTGGACGAGATTGTCCGGATATACCCTAAGATTAAGATATCAATTTTTGAGCTAATAAAGTTAACACAATTGTAAGGTTATATATGTGGTCAGTGGAAGAATGCTGGAATTATCCAATAATTAGGGATCACACATGTAAAATTAATTGTGTTGTGTTATATAAATAATTAAGCCAAATTAAAGTGGTCTAATTGAAAAATAGGCTTAAGGGTATAATTGTAATGGAAATAATGTGTAGATACCATAAAGATATTTCTAATTTGATGAGGGGCCAAATTAGAATTTTATATATATATATATATATATATATATATATATATATATATATATTATCGTCTCCAACTTATATGGCCACAAAAGAGGGGTTTCTCTTTTCTCTTCTGGATCTCCATCAACAAAAAGAAAGAGAAATGATTCATCTTTGTCATTAAGGATCGTATAAAGTTGGAAGATCAAACCACATAAAGAGACGTTCGTTACAAGATCTATCAAGTCAATTAATGGATTCATGTACGCTTTTACAATTAATTTATGTTCTTCATCTCATGAATCAATGTGTAATTCTAAGACCTATTTATTTCTAAAAAAAAAAATTTGAATACACAATAAACTAAGAAAATAAAAAGTCAAAGAATCATCACCAATTATCTGGGTTTGATATAAAGTAGTAGATTTTTTTTATATTCTAGTAAAATTATATAATCTTAAATTTTGGATCCATCCTTATTCTCTCTCTACAGTTCGGTCCTCGCAGGAGCCTTCTCTCACATGCGAACGAGCCACTGATTTTTGAGGTTCAGCTCTTAAAAATTCTCTGAGGTTCTTGGAGTAGCGGTACTAGATGTTTCACATATCTCATTATGTGTGTGATAAATTCTGTAAGGGGCAAAATGTGAATATTTGCTACAGATATTGATGTATAATGTTGCAGAAAATAGCTTTTAGGACTGTCGAAAACTATTTGATGGTTTAAAGAATAGACATTGCTTCTTCTTTCTGGGTGTGGATGATTTATATAATAGCTTGCATGTTGCCTAGCCGACGTGTGCAGGTTTACTAGCATATTTTTGGTGGAATATAATTTCGGAATGAAGTTTCTTTCGGCACTCGGTATATGAGAAGTAATATAAACGATTGCAAAGTAGAAAATGTTGGAAATAAAATGAGAAAACTGTTCTCGCAAATCAAAAAGACTGCGAGAAAATTGAACAATTGATGCAGTTTAAGTTATCAATTGATGCAGTTTAAGGTAACACGAGTACGAGACAAGTAGCATGGCACGATTCATTTTGCATAGTCTCCCTGATCAGTTTATTGCATAGCAGGTATGTTCTATACATAGCACAATTTATAGAAGAAGTATACATTCTAACTATAATTTGAAGCATAGGAAGAATATTCTAAACGAACTAGCATGCAATAAGGTAACCGTTCACAAGTTGATTGACAAGCATAAATAATCCAAGTCTATTCATTTTTATCTTGACATCTTTTAGTTATTATGGTATTGTTTGATCAGAACAAGCAAAAAAGTCAAGATTTTAGATGTGAAGACTTGAAAAAAGGGTCAACTGAATCGAATATAGCCACTCACAAGTTGGTTGGAGGAAAGAACGGAAAGAGGTGCTTCAAGACTCCGTTCGTACGACGTCAACCGCACGATCACCTGCATTGCCATGAACAGCTGATCAATACCTCTTCAACTCTTTCCAAGATCGGAATAGAATGCAATTCAACGAACAAAAGCAATGAAATTCATCGAAATCGTTCAAGAAAACACAAATCCAAAAACTGACTCAAAGCACGAAAGCAATAAGGCGACAGCAAAAACTAGGCAAGAAAACTTGCAGCGGAGATGTCCCTATTGACTCTGCAGCTAAGTCCATCCTCGGGGCACGATCCACTGAATATGGGAATGGATTCCGAAGAAGCGAATCCATAACGAGGATAAGATCTTGATTCAATCTATCCCGATCGAACGATACTGATTTGTATTTCTTAGTCGCGCTTCCCGAATAGGGGGAACGGGGCACCACATCCTAACCAACTAATAGGAAGTTTCGTCCATGAAACTTAGGAATATAACCTACCACTATAAAATAATGAAGGAAATATTTTCCTCATCTCAGACTCAAGTTCCCAAGTCGATTCTTCGAACGAATGATTTTGCCAAAGCACGCGCACGAGAGGAACCGAACAACTTCGAAGCAGCTTCTCTTTATAATCCAAGATCTGCACAGGATGTTCAACATAAGTCAAGTCTGCCTTTAGGTCCAGTTGATCAAGATCCATCACATGACTCGGGTCGTACACGTACTTCCTAAGCTGTGAAATATGGAAGATATTGTACACCTCAGATAGTGACGGTAGAGGGCAATCTGATATGCGACTGAGGCGACTCGCTTTAGTATCTCGAACGGGCCGACGAATCTTGGACTTATCTTTCCCTTTGCTCCAAATCTGGTAACTTCTCGCATAGGTGAGACTTTGAGAAATACTCGATCGCCTACTGAGAACTCAAGAGGTCGTCGATGCGTGTCTGAGTAGCTTTTCTGGCGACTCTGTGCTACCTTCAGCCATTCACGGATCAAGCGGATCTTCAGGACGGTTCTTTTTACAAGTTTCGGGCTAAGAATTTGTCGTTCACCAACTTCATCCCAACATATCGGGGATCTGCACTTTCTCCCATACAACGTCTCATACGGCGCCATCTGAATGCTGAATTGATAGCTATTGTTGTATGCAAATTTGGCTAACGGTAGATGCATGTCCCAACTAGTCTTCAAGTCCAAGACGTAAAGCCGTAGCATGTCTTCGAGAATTTGGTTGGCCCGTTCTGTTTAGCCGTCCATCTGAGGATGGTAGGCGGAGATGAACTTCAACTTCGTCCCCATTGCTGAGAAGGCTTTTCCAGAAGCATGATAAGAATCATCCATCTCGATCGGAGAAAATGGATACGGGCATGTTGTGGAGTCGAACGATCTCGTTAAGGTAGATCTGGGCTAGATGGTCGGCACTCCAAGTACTTTTGATAGGCAGAAAGTGAGCTGACTTGGTGAGTCGATCGACGATGACCCAGAAGGCATCATTCCCCCGTTGCGTCTTCGGCAAACCAACAATAAAATTTATTGTTATATGTTCTCATTTCCACTCTAGTATAACAAGGTTCTACATCACTCCGCCCAGCTTCTGGTGCTCGGCCTTTACCCTCTGACAAGCCATGCATTACGACACGAACAATGCCACATCTTTTTTCATGCCGTGCCACCAAAATGTCGTACGGAGGTCTCGATACATCTTTGTGCTACTCGGATGTGAAGTGTAACTCGCATAGTAGGCTTCGGTGAGTATCTCTTTTCTGAGGTTTGCATCGTTAGGAACGCACAATCTTTCCTTCACCAGCATCATTCCGTCCGTGCTTACCGTAAAGTCGGTTGCCTTCCCTGTTGAGATAAGACCTTGCATATTTTGCAAGAATAGGTCATCCTTCTGAGCGGACTTAACTTTTTCTAACAAGTCTGGTTTGAGGCGCAGCTGAGCCACTTGCGTCCCCTTTTTGTATCTGATTCGGAGTGTAATGCCCAGACTTTCAAGATCCCTTCGTAGTATTTCATCGATAGCCAAGCTCCCAACGAATACTCGACTCAGCGCATAAGCCACAACATTACCCTTGCCCGGTGTGTATCTGATCATCAAGTCAAAGTTGCTAAGGAGTTCAAGCCAATGTCGTTGACGTAGATTTAAATCCTTTTGAGTGTAAAGATATTTTAGACTTTTATGATCAGTATAGATCTCGCACGGTACACCATATGTCACGCCCCGAGGCGTCCCCCGAGTCGTGACCGCCGTGCGGGCCTGGGGTTGCGCCCGCACAAGGCTTTAATGATTTGTATAGCAAGCACATATTCAGAGTACGCAGATAAATTGAAACACAAATTTGAAATGGAAAAGTTCTCTTTATTGATAATGAACATCTATTACAAACTCTTGAACGAGTTAGCTAATATGCCGAACGGCTTACAAAAGAGATGACTCAAAATGAGATAGCAGTCCTGTACATTACATCCCTTTATAACTTCAAAATGTATAGACCTCCAGGCTGGAGGACGGCTTTGCCACGGAGCTGCATTTGTGTATGAAGAGTTGTAGGCTCCTGACTCCAAAATGCTTCGGGGGCGCGGTGAAGATGCGCCAACAGCTGGACTGGATCGGGAAGACGACTTCGGCTCCTCGCTCGGTTCGCCTTGGTGCGGAGAACCTGTTTCAACGAGGGTCAGCATATCGAAACATGCTGGTGAAGGCGAGCTAGCCTGACTATACCAATCAACACGTTGTTTAATGAAGCAAGCATATTTGTGGGTTTCTATCTTGCCTTAGTTCATTTACAAGTAAGCAGCATATAGAATTTACTGAAATGAACGTGCCACCATTCGGTGGATTTTACCTGACCGTCTGAATTACCTGCACAATACTTACCTTGCCTTCCCTGCCACGAAGACACAAGTTAGTATGCAACAGGTTTAAATATACATAGAGATCACTGGCGTGGTGCCACGAGGGACGAGTTATAGTCACGGGATAGAAAACGATATGCGACGCAGGTTGCGAGCCCCGCCACATGCCGTTTACTTCCTCAATTCCAATTGACTAATCCATATGTTCCGTCCGGATCGGATCGGTCCCAGCGCCCTGGCGACCGTCCGCGAAACCTCTAAAACCTTGTGCACAAGTTGTCCGTGATCGAAGCGTTCGTTAAGTTTTCCATCAATCCATGCACGTTTCAAGATAATTTCTAGCACGATACCAGTTCCATACACAACAGTCTTTGCATAGTCTATATGATCCATCTATGGCAAAGAAAAGTGTGTTCCATATGCATAACAATATTTTATAGAGATATGCATTCTAACTAAACTTGAAACATAATGAATATTCCAAACGAACAAGCATGCATACAAGTATTCGTTCATAAGTTTGATTGACAAGCAGTATTACCAAGTCTATTCTCTTTTATCTTGGTATCTTTTATTATTACTTGGTATCGTTTGATCGGGGCAACAAGAATGCAAGAGTTTTGGTGTGAATCTTGGAAGCAGGGCTAGCTAATCGGGTTGGTAGCCACTCACTTGGTTGGAAGGAAAAGAGAAGAAAAGAGGCGCTTCACGACTCCGCTCGCAAGCCGCCTACTGCTCGTTCACCTGCACACGAACAGCTTGATTAATACTTCTTCCTCTCTTTCCAATCTCGGAATTGAAATGCAGTTCAATGAACGAAAACAATGAAAACCATCGAAACCGTTCAAGGAAAACAAGCAAATCTCAAAACCAACTCAAAGCACGAAAGCAACAAGCGACATCGAAAACCGAGGCAATAAAAGATAGCAGCGGAGAGGTCCCTCCTGACTCTGCCGCTAAGCCGATCCTTGGGGCGCGGTCCACTGAATATGGTTATCGATTCCGAAGAAACAAATCCATAACGAGGACGAGTTCTTAATTCAATCTATCCCGATCGAACGATACCGTTTGTGTTTCTTAGCCGCGCTCCCCGCACCGGGGGAACGGGGCGCTACATCCTACCCAACTAATTGAAAATTTCGTCCCGAAACTCAGGAATAGAGTCTACCTCTAAGGAACATTGCGTTGAGGCAGGATTTTAGAGGGATGGGGACAATCTCGAAATATGTGGCATGGACCGCCACAGTTGAAGCACAGACCCTTTCTAACATGGCAGTTATTAGCGGTGTGCCCCGGTTTTTTACAATAGAAGCATAGTCCATTCTCCTGGTTCCCTTTATGCTGACCACCGTCGTTTCGACGCTTTGCAGCATTGTTCCCTCCGTCGTTGCTATGGTGTTTGTGACTGGATGTATGCACAGCGCCGGTAGAAACGTGAGGATACTTTGGCTCGAGCGATAGGGCGTGATTCATGACTTCACGCATTGTTCCATACTGATTATTGACCACGTGCGAATAGATGGCAGGGCGTAGTCCACCTTCAAACCTTCTAACTTGACTCGCTACATCAGGTAAATAGGCCCTAGCGAATTTGGAGAGTCGGTTGAACTCGGCGGAGTATTGCTTTACTGTCAAGCTGCCCTGCCTCAGTTGCACGAAGTCATTTTCCATTTTACGTTGTACTGGAGGCGGTATAAACTCCTCTTCGAACGCGGCACGAAAGGTCGTCCACGAGATCGCCTCCTCTCCGTGATCAAATTGGAGAGATCGTCGATGCACGTCCCACCAATCGTGTGCGTTGAGGCGGAGCTGTAGTTGCGCGCAGGCGACGCTCTTATCTTCGGGGACCTCTAGCAGAGTGAAGTGATCTTCAATCTCGGCTAGCCAATCTAGAGCTACCACTGGGTCCTCAGTCCCGTTGAATGGGGTATTGCAGACTTTCTTGAAATGGCTCAAGTTGAAGGCAGTCACGTCCCTCGGCCTTGGGATTTGAGGTGTCTCCACTTCAAGCACGGGCTGTTCCACCGGAGTCGTTGCTGTTGCGGCGGAATGGTTGGCAGCCAAAGTCTGAACTATCTGTTGCAGGGTATCTACCTGCTTCTGTTGGACTGAGAATCGGTTCTCTAGATTGCTCTCGAACCTGGCTTGGCGAGCATCGTCTCTTTGTCGTTGCGATTCTAACATTTGCATCACCCGCTCTAGCGGGTCGACTTGAGACATGCCGCGCTGGCTCTGAGAGCTTCCCGAATTTCCCGAACTACTTTCCTGTGTTTCGTTCGGTGGTTGCGCTGCAGATTGCGCTGGTACAATACCTTCAAAAGAAGGTAATTTACATTAGAATCATAATGTATTATGGACTTATTGCATGAACGTATCTCATTTTGGCCTAGCGAGTTCAAGAGTTCGCACAGGAATTTGATCGTTAAAGGAACTTTTCCAGCACGAAGTCTAAGGAACTTGAATCTGTGCTCTGATACCACTATGTCACGCCCCGAGGCGTCCCCCGAGTCGTGACCGCCGTGCGGGCCTGGGGTTGCACCCGCACAAGGCTTTAATGATTTGCATAGCAAGCACATATTCAGAGTACGCAGATAAATTGAAACACAGATTTGAAATGGAAAAGTTCTCTTTATTGATAATGAACATCTATTACAAACTCTTGAATGAGTTAGCTAATATGCCGAACGGCTTACAAAAGAAATGACTCAAAATGAGATAGCAGTCCTGTACATTACATCCCTTTATAACTTCAAAATGTATAGACCTCCAGGCTGGAGGACGGCTTTGCCACGGAGCTGCATTTGTGTATGAAGAGTTGCAGGCTCCTGACTCCAAAATGCTTCGGGGGCGCGGTGAAGATGCGCCAACAGCTGGACTGGATCGGGAAGACGACTTCGGCTACTCGCTCGGTTCGCCTTGGTGTGGAGAACCTGTTTCAACGAGAGTCAGCATATCGAAACATGCTGGTGAAGGCGAGCTAGCCTGACTATACCAATCAACACGTTGTTTAATGAAGCATGCATATTTGTGGGTTTCTATCTTGCCTTAGTTCATTTACAAGTAAGCAGCATATAGAATTTACTGAAATGAACGTGCCACCGTTCGGTGGATTTTACCTGACCGTCTGAATTACCTGCACAATACTTACCTTGCCTTCCCTGCCACGAAGACACAAGTTAGTATGCAACATGTTTAAATATACATAGAGATCACTGGCGTGGTGCCACGAGGGACGAGTTATAGTCACGGGATAGAAAACGATATGCGACGCAGGTTGCGAGCCCCCCCACATGCCGTTTACTTCCTCAATTCCAATTGACTAATCCATATGTTCCGTCCGGATTGGATCGGTCCCAGCGCCCTGGCGACCGTCCGCGAAACCTCCAAAACCTTGTGCACAAGTTGTCCGTGATCGAAGCGTTCGTTAAGTTTTCCATCAATCCATGCACGTTTCAAGATAATTTCTAGCACGATACCAGTTCCATACACAGCAGTCTTTGCATAGTCTATATGATCCATCTATGGCAAAGAAAAGTGTGTTCCATATGCATAACAATATTTTATAGAGATATGCATTCTAACTAAACTTGAAACATAATGAACATTCCAAACGAACAAGCATGCATACAAGTATTCGTTCACAAGTTTGATTGACAAGCAGTATTACCAAGTCTATTCTCTTTTATCTTGGTATCTTTTATTATTACTTGGTATCGTTTGATCGGGGCAACAAGAATGCAAGAGTTTTGGTGTGAATCTTGGAAGCAGGGCTAGCTAATCGGGTTGGTAGCCACTCACTTGGTTGGAAGGAAAAGAGAAGGAAAGAGGCGCTTCACGACTCCGCTCGCAAGCCGCCTACTGCTCGTTCACCTGCACACGAACAGCTTGATTAATACTTCTTCCTCTCTTTCCAATCTCGGAATTAAAATGCAGTTCAATGAACGAAAACAATGAAAACCATCGAAACCGTTCAAGGAAAACAAGTAAATCCCAAAACCAACTCAAAGCACGAAAGCAACAAGCGACATCGAAAACCGAGACAATAAAAGATAGCAGCGGAGAGGTCCCTCCTGACTCTGCCGCTAAGCCGATCCTTGGGGCGCGGTCCACTGAATATGGGAATCGATTCCGAAGAAACAAATCCATAACGAGGACGAGTTCTTAATTCAATCTATCCCGATCGAACGATACCGTTTGTGTTTCTTAGCTGCGCTCCCCGCACCGGGGGAACGGGGCGCTACACCATAGAGGTAATGCCTCCACAACTTCAGTGCAAACACCACCGCCGCAAGCTCCAGGTCGTGCATTGGTTAATTATTCTCGTGAGGCTTCAACTGCCTCGACGTAAAGGCTATAACCTTGTCCCTCTGTATAAGGACACATCTCAAACCATTTTCTGAGGCATCGCTATATATCTTAAAGTCATCGGGTCCGTCCGGAAGGGTAAGAATTGGTGCTGAGATAAGTCGATGCTTTAACTTCATAAACGATGCTTCACAGTCGTCCATCCACGAGAACGTTACTCCCTTCCGAGTAAGATGAGTCAGAGGTGAGGCGATCCTCCCAAAATCCTTAATAAATCTCATATAGTAGCCTGCTAGACCAAGAAAACTTCGAATGTCGCTAGCTGACTCAGGCCTTCTCTGTCACGCCCCGATCTCCCGCAGGCTAAATCGGTCGTTCCCGCTAGGCGAGAATCACCGCGCCAGCGCTCCCGCAGAACGATCGCTTTATGATCCATCCGGGCGTGATGCCGCACGAGCGTGAGCCACGCCCGTGCAAGGCCATGGTTCATTAGCTGGCTGTAAGAGTTCAAAGCCACAGAGTCGCACAGATTGTCCGAGTGCAGCGGAGTCATAAACGCATAGCGATTTGGTAACAAGTTCACTGAGTTGACAATATAGCGGAAGCATTGAAACACAAGTTGAAGTAAAAAAACTCTTTTTATTGATATAAACATGTGTTACAGGCGGCGCATAGCCAAGATTACAAGTCGCTCAAGCCTCTCTCTCTCTGAAACAATAAAAGCGAGCCAAGTGGCTATAATTGTGGAACGATTGTACAGGCGATGTTCATGCGATGTTCACAACATTATGTCTTGTATATATGCTTCTATTCTAGATGCAACGCTGCTTCGGAGTGATCTCCATGCCTTAGCACGTACGAAGGAGGCATCCGCACCGAACGAGATTCTCCCGAACCCTGCATACAAACTGGTGGATTATCAGTACATTGAATGCACTGGTGGGGAAGCTACTAGTCCGCTCGACAAATCCAAACACGTAATATAAGTTTCGTGCACCAACTATTAAGTTATCTTTCTAGTTGCCTTAGAATCAGTTTCATGCAAGATTTCAATAGCCTAACTCGTGTGGCAGTGCACCGTGCGACATAAGAGGAAACACAGCGAGACTTACCAACTTACCATTTGTCCTTCCCTGTCCAAGGCAAACATTGTTAATTCAAGCACGGGCAAGTATAAACATTCAGGAGGCATAGCATATGCAAACACGAGAGTCATTATAACATAATCGTTCAGGTGTTCAGTTACTTTCGATTTGATGCAGTGACTCACAGCGGATAGCCACTAAGCGAAGATGACTTATCTATATGAACAGTTGTCGCTGGCATAGCCATAAAGGACCAGTTTAGTCTTGAACAAGGATGGAAAGCAACAAAGATTCAGTAGTGGCTGTAGACCATCCTGTCCAGATGCAGTAGACTAACGTAACGTTTCATCCGTATCAGATCGGCCCCGATGCCCCGAAAACCGTCCGTGGAACACAGTAACCTTGTTTTTAAGTTGTCCGCGACATACAAATCTGTAAACTTTAGGTCTCTGGTCTGGTACATGAACAAGTTCGAGGCAGTATGTGTATATATTGAACAAGTCCGGTATGGAATGAGTTCGAGGCAGTATATATACAGAACTTGTTGAGACATGATTCATTTACAGTAGTGTAGAGATTTCCAGGCCAGTTGATTCAGTAGTTTGCTCTACGAGCTGTGATTCAGTGATTTATTCATTCAGGGTGCAAATTCCTTGGTTCAGGAATTGCCTTGGTGACCTAACGGTCCCGGACACTTTCAGGTTCTTTCATGCACGGAACGACTACTTAGTAGTCTCCCGGGGTTTGGATAAAAACATGGCAACATACAAGTAGACAAGCATGCATTTGTATTAAACACAAGTATCCACGTTAGCTCGGGCCCGGAGGTAAGCCGAGAGGTGAAGCCGTTAGGAAACTTCCCGAGCGACACGTTCTAGGGTAGCATGCGAGGGTCTGAACATATATAAAAGCAATATTTTATTTCCATGTTCTAGCATAAGCAATACGAGTTGGGATTATTCCCTTAGCTAGGTGCGTTGGATTCTTATTAGCATGCAGGGGGTGATTCACCTAGCGACTAGCATGTATCATTCAGATTTTATGTGTGCTGGCTAAGCAAAGACAAGTTCACCGTAGCCACCCACCTTAGCGATGATTCGCCTCGGTAGAGCGATACGTCAAGCGAGCCTTTGAAAGCCTTAGCCGGGTTCCTGTAGGGACAAGTCCGGATATCCTTTGCTTCTCGTTTGAGGCAAAGCGGGTCGGGACAGTTGCACTTTTGCCGTTTGAGTCGGCAGTCTGCTAGAACGGAACGGGGTGTTACATCCTACCCAACTCAGAAAAAGTCTCGTCCTCGAGACTTATTGAGGACAAGCAGTACGTTTCAATCAATTTTGATTTAACGTTACAAGGCTGAGGCAAACCTATACAAGTCGTTGTACTTGTTTATTTGGATATTCACTTGCACAAGCATCGAGATCGGCATATCGCTTAGTCTGGATCGTGCGCACATTCGAAGTGCACCTCTAGCGTGAGCACGTCAACCAACTTAGCGATAGCGAAGTCTTAGCACTCGAGTTTCACATTTTCTAAGTCTTGGATCGTGCACAAGTTCAAGGCGTCCCTCGAATAGTTGCATTCAACCAAACTTAGAGTTAGTAAAATCGGACAAGCTACTGCAATACTCTCAAGGGTTCGCACAGGTTGGCACAAAGGCCACTCGCAGCACAATATCACACAAGCAATCATATCATTCAAAACGTATTTTGAAAGTATTTAGACTTATTGTTGGAATATCCCATCGAGGCATTGAGAGAGAGCGTGCACATAACCCACAAACGAGCTTTCGAAACAGAGATATTCGAAATGAATTCCAAAGGCGTAGAAGCCAGGCTCTGATACCAACATATCACGCCCCGATCTCCCGCAGGCTAAATCGGCCATTTTCGCTAGGCGAGAATCACCGCACCAGCGCTCCCGCGAAACGATCGCTTTATGACCCATCCGGGCGTGATGCCGTACGAGTGTGAGCCACGCATGTGCAAGGCCGTAGTTCATTGGCTGGCGGTAAGAGTTCTAATCCATAGAGTCGCACAGATTGTCCGAGTGCAGCGGAGTCATAAACGCATAGCAATTTGGTAACAAGTTCACTGAGTTGACAATATAGCGGAAGCATTGAAACACAAGTTGAAGTAAAGCAACTCTTTTTATTGATATAAACATGTGTTACAGGCGGCGCATAGCCAAGATTACAAGTCGCTCAAGCCTCTCTCTCTGAAACAGTAAAAGCGTGCCAAGTGGCTATAATTGTGGAATGATTGTACAGGCGATGTTCAGGCGATGTTCAAGCGATGTTCACAATATTATGTCTTGTATATGTGCTTCTGTTCCGGACGCAACGCTGCTTCGGAGTGATCTCCACTCCTTAGAACGCACGAATGAGACATCCGCACCGAACGAGGTTCTCCCGCACCCTGCATATAAACTGGTGGATTATCAGTACATTGAATGCACTGGTGGGGAAGCTACTCGCCCGCTCGACAAATCCAAACACGTAATATAAGTTCCGTGCACCAACTATTAAGTTGTCTTTCTAGTTGCCTTAGAATCAGTTTCATGCAAGATTTTAATAGCCTAACTCGTGTGGCAGTGTGCCGTGCGACATAAGAGGAAACACGGCGAGACTTACCAACTTACCATTTGTCCTTCCCTGTCCAAGGCAAACATTGTAAATTCAAGCACGGGCAAGTATAAACATTCAGGAGGCATAGCATATGCAAACACGAGAGTCATTATAACATAATCGTTCAGGTGTTCAGTTACTTTCGATGCGATGTAGTGACTCGCACGCGGATAGCCGCTAAGCGAGGATGACTTATCTATATGAACAGTTGTCGCTGGCATAGCCATAAAGGACCAGTTTAGTCTTGAACAAGGATGGAAAGCAACGAAGATTCAGTAGTGGCTGCAGACCATTCTGTCCAGATGCAGTAGACTAACGTGACGTTCCATCCGGATCGGATCGGCCCCGATGCCCCGGAAACCGTCTGTGGAACACAGTGACCTTGTTTCCAAGTTGTCCGCGACATGCAAGTCTGTAAACTTTAGGTCTCTGGTCTGGTACATGAACAAGTTCGAGGCAGTATGTGTATATTGAACAAGTCCGGTATGGAACGAGTTCGAGGCAGTATATATACATAACTTGTTGAGGCATGATTCATTTACAGTAGTGTATAGATTTCCAAGCCAGTTGATTCAGTAGTTTGCTCCACGAGCTATGATTCAGTGATTTATTCATTCATGGTGCAAATTTCCTGGTTCGGGAATTGCCTTGGTGACCTAACGGTCCTGGACACTTTCAGGTTCTTCCATGCACAGAACAACTACTTAGTAGTCTCCCGGGGTTTGGATAAAAACATAGCAACATACAAGTAGACAAACATGCATTTGTATTAAACACAAGTATCCACGTTAGCTCGGGCCCGAAGGTAAGCCGAGAGGTGAAGCCGTTAGGGAACTTCCCGAGCGACACGTTCTAGGGTAGCATGTGAGGGTCTGAACATATATAAAAGCAATATTTCATTTTCATGTTCTAGCATAAGCAATACGAGTTGAGATTATTCCCTTAGCTAGGTGCGTTGGATTCTTATTAGCATGCAGGGGGTGATTCACCTAGCGACTAGCATGTATCATTCAGATTTTATGTGTGCTGGCTAAGCAAAGACAAGTTCACCGTAGCCACCCACGTTAGCGATGATTCGCCTCGGTAGAGCGAAACGTCAAGCGAGCCTCTGAAAGCCTTAGCCGGGTTCCTGTAGGGACAAGTCCGGATATCCTTTGCTTCTCGTTTGAGGCAAAGCGGGTCGGAACAGTTACACTTTTGCCGTTTGAGTCGACAGTCTGCTAGAATGGAACGGGGTATTACATTCTCCACTTCACGATGGCTTCTATTTTCTTTGGGTCAACTGAGATGCCCTCTGTAGAAATAATGTGCCCAAGGAAAGATATGTTGTCCAACCACAACTCGCATTTACTTAGCTTAGCATATAACTTATCGTCTCAAAGAGTTTGAAGCACCATCCGCAGGTGTCCTGCATGTTCATCCTTATTCTTCGAGTACACTAAGATGTCGTCTATAAAAACCACCACAAACTTGTCGAGGAATGGTCGGAACATACGATTCATCAAATCCATGAATATGGCAGGAGCATTCATCAGTCCAAACGGCATAACAAAAAACTCATAATGGCTATAGCTGATTCAAAATGCTGACTTCGGCATGTCCTCGGGCTTAATCTTCAACCGGTGGTAGCCCGAGATTTTTGAAAGCATTGATGCTCCTTGCAACTGATCAAAGAGGTCATCTATCCTGGGCAGGGGATACTTGTTTCTTATAGTGACCTTGTTTAGCTCCCGATAGTCGATGCAAAGTTGCAACGTTCCGTCCTTCTTCTTTACGAAGAGTACAGGCGCGCCCCAAGGAGACACGCTCGGGCAAATGTACCCACGGTCTAGCAGTTCCTAAAGTTGGCAATTTAAATCCTTTAGTTCAGCAGGGGCCATTCTGTACGGAGCCTTGGAAATTGGTTTGGTATTTGGGAATGTATCGATAGTGAACTCAATCTTTCGGTCAGGTGGCATGTCGGGTAGTTTGCTCGGAAACATATCAGGGAACTCTGCCACAACGGAAGAAGACTCAACTTTTGGTAATCCAGCTGCGTGTCCCGAACCGACGTTAAGTATCCCTCGCATCCAGAGTATAGCATCTGCCGAGCAGACATCGCAGAAATCACCATGTAGGCCCTGGACGCATCTGTTGTTGGACTACTTGTGTAGTAGAATTCGGCTTCTCCAAGTAGGCGAAAGACGACTCTTTTCTCTGCATATTCAATAGTTGTCGAGCAAGCGTCGAGCCAATCCATCCCCAAAATAATGTCGTAATCTCGAACATCTAGGACCAAAACATCAAGCGAGAGTTTTCTTCCCCCAATACAGACGTAACCACCCTGACATACTGAACGGACATGTATTTTTGTGCCCGATGGGGTGCTAACGCTAAGGTCTAGATACAATGGTGTCATTTCTATATTGTTTTCCACGACAAAATTCGTGGATATAAAGCTATGCGTTGCACCAGAATCAAATAGTACACGTGCAGGTATGTTATTGAAAAGCAATATACCTGACACAACGGTGTCCGATGCCAGGGCTTCTTTCCATGTCATAGTATACACCCGGCCTTGATCTTGATGACGCTCTTGCTGCGGTGCAGCTCGGTTTGCCTGGGATACTGAAGCATAATTTGGATGTTGAGGGCGAAGCTTGGAGGGAAGCGGATAGTCTTTCGATATGTGGCCTACGCCACTACAGTTGAAGCATAACCTGTGTTTGAAGTGACAGTCATCGATGGTGTGCCCTGGCTTATTACAGTGTTCACAATACGCCCCCATATTTTCTCTCTGTCGACAGCCATTATTTGGACACCTCAGAGCGGTATTTCCTCCCGCGTTGCTATAGCGCTTGTGATTGGAAGTATGCACAGTACCGGCAGCAACTGGAGGATACTGCGGTTCGAGGGAAAGGACATGGTTGAGAAATTCCTACATCGTCTGGTACTGAGGAACGACCACGTGCGCATGGATGGCAGGTCGCGGGCCGCCTTCAAATCTTCTGGCACGACTCGCCGCATCAGGTAAATATGATCTTGCGAATTTGGCGAGCCGGTTGAATTCGGCGGAGTACTGCTTCACGGTCATGTTGCCTTGCCGAAGCTGCATGAAATCGTTCTCTTTTTGCTGACGTACGGGAGGGGGTATGAACTCCTCTTTGAATGCACCACGAAAGGTAGCCCATGCGATCATCTCCTCTTCATCGTCAACTGGAAGAGATCTTAGATGTACGTACCACCAATTGTGCGCGTTCAAGCGAAGCTGTAGTTGGACACACGCGACACGCTTCTGCTCAGGTACCTCTAGCAGTTTGAAGTGATCCTCAAGCTCTGCCAACCAATCTAGAGCCACGATCGGATCTTCAGTCCCCTTAAATGGTGTGTTTCAGACCTTCTTGAAGTCGGCAAAGTCGAAGGTAGTCACATCCATCTTCCTTGGAGTTTGAGGCATTTAACTTCAAGTGTGGGCTGCTCCATCGGTGTCGCTGCTGTTGCCGCAGAATGGTTGGAGACCAAGGTCTGAACAATCTATTGTAGGGTATCTACCTGCTTCTGTTGGACTGCAAATTGGGCTTCTAGATTACCTTCAAACTTGTTCTGCCTCTCTTTTGCTCGCTTCTCGGCTCGTTCATAACGCGCCTCATCTCTTTGTTGGATAGCCTCAAGCATCCACATCATTTACTGAATTGGATCGACACGGGACATGGCTCGCTGACTTCGAGAACTTTTCGAAGTGCCGGAACTACTTTCTTGGGCTTGGGTCTCATCTGGTGCTAGCGATGATGCTTGCGCTTTAGTCATTCCTCCAAAAGAAGGTCAATTATATTAGGATCATAATGTATTATGGACTCATTGTATGGAACGTATCTCATTTTGGCCTAACGAGTTCAAGAGTTCGCATAGGGATTTGATCGTTAAAGGAACTTGTCCAACACGAGGGTCAAAGAAACTTGAAGCTGTGCTCTGATACCAATATGTCACGCCCCGATTCCGTAGAATCGATAGTCGTCCCCCTGGTGTGATGTCGTGCATGCCTAGGTTGAGCATCGCACAAGGCCAAGGTATTTTTGCATAACGAGCATATATTCAGAGTACGTAGATAATTGAAACAAAATATTCAAACATAAAAAAGTTCTATTTATTGTTAATGAACATTTTTTTACAAACTCTTGAACGAGTCAGATAATTATCGCACAGGCTTACAAAAGTGGACTCAAAATGAGATAGTTGTCATGTACATTACATCATTTTACTAAAGCTTCAAATGAAGAGACCTCCAGGCGGGACTATCGACTTTTCTCGGAGCTGCATGAGTTATGTGTGCAAGCTCCTGGATCTTCAAAATGCTTCTACTAAGGCACGATCAGGACGTGCTGGTTGGTGGACTGGAATGGGGAGTAGCTTCAGCTCCTCACAGGATCTTCTTGGTGTGGGGAACCTGTTTCAACTAGGATCAGTACATCGAAATGCACTGGTGAAGGTGAGCTAACCCAACTATACCAATCAACACGTTGTTTATGTGAAGTGTGCAACTTATTTATGGTCTTTCTATCTTGTCTACTTAATTTTACAAGCAAACATTGGTATGAAAATTTACTAAAATAAACTTTCACCGTTCGGTGGCTTTTACCTGTCCGTCTGAACCACCTGCACAATACTTACCATGTCCTTCCCTTCCACGAAGACACAAGTTAGCTTGCACAGGTTTAAATATACGAGAGGATCACTGGCATAATGCCATAAAGGACGGATTATAGTCTCGAGACGAGAACGATATGCAACGCAGGTAGCGAGCCCCGCTGCATAATATTCCGTCCATAACAGACGATTATACATATCATTTCGTCCGGATCGAATCGGTCCCAGTGCCCCGACGACCGTCCGCAGAAACTAGAAACCTTGTGCACAAGTTGTTCGTGATCAACATTGTTCATACTAAGTTATCAATTGATGCAGTTTAAGGCAACACGAGTACGAGACAATTAGCATGGCATAATTTATTTTGTATAGTCTCCCTGATCAGTTTATTGCATAGCAGGTATGTTCTATACATAGCACAATTTATAGAAGAAGTAAACATTCTAACTACAATTTGAAGCATAAGAAGAACATTCTAAACGAACTAGCATGCAATAAGGTAACCGTTCACAAGTTGATTGACAAGCACAAATAATCCAAGTTTATTCCTTTTTATCTTGACATCTTTTAGTTATTATGGTATCGTTTGATCGGAAGAAGCAATAAAGTCAAGATTTTAGATGTGAAGACTTGGAAGAAGGGTCAACTGAATTTAATATAGCCACTCACAAGTTGGTTGGAGGAAAGAAAGGAAAAATGTGCTTCAAGACTCCGTTCGCACGATGTCTACCGCATTATCACCTGCATTGCCACGAACAGCTGATCAATACCTCTTCAACTCTTTCCAAGATCGGAATGGAATAAAATTCAACGAACGAAAGCAATGAAATCCATCAAAATCGTTCAAGAAAACGCAAATCCAAAAACTGACTCAAAGTACGAAAGCAATAAGGCGACAGCAAAAACTAGGCAAGAAAACTTGCAGCGGAGATGTCCCTCTTGACTATGCCGCTAAGTCCATCCTCGGGGCACGGTCCACTGAATATGGAAATCTATTCCGAAGAAGCAAATCCATAACGAGGATAAGATCTTGATTCAATCTATCCCGATCGAACGATACCAATTTGTATTTCGTAGCCGCGTTCCTCGAATAGGGGGAACGGGGCACCACATCCGTGTGCCATCGTGTCAAGAATCAGATGTAACATTTCTAAATACTTGAAATATAGTAATTATCAAATAATGAAAACTATCGAAGAATATACTCGCATGTGGTCCAGAGCAATGGATATCAAACAGTGTCCGTCATGGTGTCTCATAGACCTAAATATGAATTTTTATGTCAAATATATGTTTTGAAAATAAAATGAACTTAATTAGCTAAAATATGGTTTTCTAGGTCAAGACTAAGTCATACTAGTCTATATTAGTCAAACTAGGTTATATCTAAGTTTCTAGGTCAATACTAGTCATTACCTTGCTATCTAAGTTATGCTAACTAATATTAGATAATACTAGTTAATACATTTATGCTATATATCCTATATATAAATAGACTCTAATATATAGAATATCTTAACCCAATATTCATAACTCACGAATTCGTAGCCCCATACCTTGGTATTACCCAATACCCATACACTATATACCACACTATCCTTATAACCTAATACCTTATTATGACTATACCAATACTGTAATGTCCCGCTCCGCGTCGGCATTATGTATCAAGGTGAGTGGACATAACTTAGTTCTCTGATTCTTGTACGCCTTAATAATAACCTGAGTATTTTGAATGCTTGTTTTGAATAAGAGAATGATAGAACCTGCCTTGCATGCTAATAAACGAACTCACCTAGCTTGTTTTTGAAACGAACATGTCTGCTTAACTAAGAATCCTAAAACGCCTGTCTAAAAGTGTGTGTTTGCATGAACATGTTCACTATCGCCTATGCTCCGAGAGAACCATATCGTGTGCATGAATGTCTTTAAAGATAAGGCGGCTTGCCCCGCAACAAAGATTATAGTCTGATGGTTTGTCTCGTCTGCATCCTAAAGTTTATTTGATAGTGTTTTCATGCATTCGCATCGGCCTGACAATGGCTATTGGTGGAGAGCTGAACTGTATGTGTCACGGCTGCTACAGAGATAGTGGAAAGCAACCATGAGTCACAGCTGCCTATAGCATCAGATAAATGAGTCATTGGTAAGCTGGACCAACCGCTGCCGATCCTGAGATACTCGGGGACTGCACTGCATATAAGATAGTTCATTGTGTTGGCTTGGATAGAGGACCGCCCCTAAGATATGTATTGGTGTCTAGATGTGCATTTGTCCCTAGAGTCTCACAAGATACGCTGCACACACCCTGAAACAGAACGAACGGCTTATCTTGCTTGCTTGCTTAATATCGAATATGAAAAATTGTTTTCTAAAGATGTTTTATAAAGGAAGTAATATGACTCTACTATCGAACTGCATGAAATGAACATAGGTAAAACTAGAAAGATCACTAGTAATGTAATATTTTATAACATGATTACTTAGTGTTGGTTTTAGTGAATGCTTGCTTCTGTTCAGTTGTTTATTCTCACCAGTACTTATAAAAGTACTGACCCACCAACAGCTTACTTGCTTGCAGGTACTGGATCATCCGTGGGAGCGATAGGCGTGCCCCATCCCCAAGACCCAGAATTCTGGTTTTGATTGCCTCGAGTTGCTATCATATAAAGGGGCATAATGTATGGAACGATGCCTTTGCTAAGAGAAATCCAAGTCCCTCGATTTGCCCCGAATACTCAGTTGGCTAAATGCATAAATGCATTACAAGAATGTCCCTCCGCTGCTTACTCGATTGATGCGATGATAGCTAAACAAACTTTAACGATGTTGCCTTGTGTGGGCGCAATTCCAGCCTCGCACGGCATCACGTCCCGGTATCAAACGGCCATATGCGCCCCGTCGGGACGTGCCGAGGCACGGTGATTCGCGTCCGGCCCTCCGGCCCGGCGGGGGAATCGGTGGTCGGACGGCCCTCGGGGCCGGGGCATGACAAATACCTTGATATAGGTATCATGGTATTACCATACCCAAACTTATCTCTATACTAACTAATATTACACTAGTGCTCACTTGATACCTCAATACCTATGACACTGACTATACTGATACTCACTTACACATGCACCCATAACCATACCTACTTGATACTACCCATACACACAATCCCCTCCCAGACCAACCTGGACTATGCATAGTGTGCACAAACTATATTGTGCACTGGTTGCATCAATGTGTGCCCTCTTTTGGTTTAGAAATTCTTATACTTCACCCTCCCAACTTCTGAATACTCTTCACAAGTCCACTCCATACTCAACCATCTTGATACAACATACTCTAATACCTGAGTCTATGATACTCAATGATACATAACATACACCTATAGGATACTTACCTTCACTAATGAGTAAACTCAAAATAACACTAACACTCACTTGCCTAACACTTGCATATCACTCAAACACCTTCACTACACACACTTAGGAATACTCTTTACTCATGCTAGTTACTGACACTCATCCAAATCCATGCCACACCCCACACCACAATTTGCAGTCTTGAACTTTACACATATTCATTGTTACACTGGTATCTAACTGTTGTTTCATTTCAGTAACTAATCATCTGTGCACAACACAGAGCCTAACCCCTCTGAGTTGACTGCTACAGACCCGAGCTCTCCCCTCATCTCACTCTCCATATCCAATACCACACACTCCATACTAGTATAAAACCAGTCCCTCTCACATCTATCTACTGCTGCTATTATATGCACTATCAAGTGCACCTAAATCCTTTCCTTAACTCACTCTAGCACCTGAGTTAGAGTTAATCACTAACACACACTTTCACTCAGTCACAATTGAAACCTCACACACGGGAACTTCCTTACTAACACAATGAAACACACAGGCACTTACCTGAAACCCAACTCTAACCTTAATACCCTGCACTCGACCAACTGTTGATATAAGCAGTAGTTCACCCTCTTGTTGCTATGTCCTGTAATACCATGTGCAAGTGTACATCTCCACAACACTTATAGACCTGTATATCAACTCTTGCAGTACACAAGAGTGCACTACACCCCCTTTGCCTGAACCTGACACACCCCAAGGCCCCTGTCATTACTGCACACATACTACACTCTCATCTGATCACTGATGCACACACCACACTCACTCACATGTTCCATTCTACTAACACACCCTGTGCACCAAGCACAACTATCTATACTCAAATTACTCACACATGAACTGCATAACCCCTCACTGCTAATACCTGGCCTATCACTGCAATACCTGAATTCTTCACACCTGCACCTACCCGATTCCATTACTAACTACTAATCTAAAGTCTACACTGCCATATATTTATAAACTGAACAATATATATATATAGTAACTGATACATATAAGTATTTGTGAGAAGGTTTTATAACAAATAAAAGAGTATATGGAATCATAACTTGATATATTTAAAGAATAAAAGTGTATAAGTCAAAAAATAGTGCAAGACATAACATCAACAGCAACCTCAATATCGTCACAAATTGTAACTTCCTGGCTTTCCCCTACATCTCCAACTTACACTGCTACTCGATACTAACACTCAAAATTGTACTACTCAACCTACACTTATGCACTCACGTGCACAAGTTATACCTGCATTATTGTTGCTGTGCAATCAAATGTAATGCCTGCAACCCTCTGCTCCTATTGTTGCTCACACAAGCACAACCACCAGGATTCTCCTAGTATCAGACACTTTCTACACCAACACTAGCACCCTACACATACAATATTTCCCTCATGAGCTCACACCCTTACCTCAACATCTCATGATACCAATGTGCCTCATGGCACACTATACTAAACGCCTATCAATATTACAAACACCTTATGTGCATGCATGCTAACATACAAGTATCGTGTCCAATATACTATGATATCCCCATTCTAACACCAAGTTACTCTCCCAAAATCCAATACACGCATCTAGTATACTATAACTAATATATATATATAGCATGTATGTTAGCTACTTAAATGCAATGAATAGAATTTGGCATGCTAGAGTCTACAACACATGCAAATACCCCTCCCACGATACCGTATCACGATGTATCGTGATACGCACTCACCGTATCCAATTGTGGACACGTATACCCTTCTGAATCCGAATCATGAACCTCACTCTAAAATCACATAAAAATATTCTCTCAAACACCTAATGGCCAAAACTCGGATTTTTTTCAATTTGGCCATAAAAGTCAATGTAACTTCCATCATAGACCTCCGATGAACCTAGTTCTTCTTCCTATGGGTAGACCTTAGCCAAGGAATGGTTCCTATGGGTCTAATATACTATTTAGAATGAAAAAATATTAGGGGAATAAGAATTTTACTTATTGGGAGATAGATTCCCAATGTATTATCACCAAATAAAGAAGGTTTGACACAATCCTCCTTGCAAAGTTTCCTCCAATGCTTCCTCTAGCAATGACAAGCTCCTTAGCCTCCTTGGAATAAAAATGAAAGGGATAAGATTTATGAATGGGTGGATTAGGGTTTGCTTTAAAATTTGGTAATGAATTAATTAGGAAAACAAATTAAGGCTATTCATGAATAAAGAGCCTTATATAGCTTCTTAATAGGGTTAGGGTTAGGTTGAGGAATATTTGAATTGACTCAAAGGGCCCCCTTATTCTCTCATGAATAGGATCAACTAATACGATAGAAAGAATATTCTATTCTTGAGTCTAAATAGGTTTAATAGACTTAATCTAGTCATAACTAACTAATGACTCAAGTCAAATAGTCTAAACTCAATAACTAACTCATTCTCCTAAACTAATGAGTCAAACTATGACTAACTATTTAATAGAATTAATGGGTCAAGACAAGTCTAGTTAGGTCTACTAATGTCATGTCTAATTAAATAGTCTAATCAACTAACCAATAATAATATTAATTACAATATATATAGCATACACATTATATATATATATATATATATATATATATATATATATATATATATATATATATATATATATATATATATATATATATATATATATAACATAATATAATAATATAAAATGACAAAAATATTCCTATTCTGGAAATGTGGTAGTGACAGGCTATCACCAGATGAAGGTGAAAAAGGTGAATATTTTGAAGACTGATTTTTGGACAAGGTACGGCCAGTATGAGTTTATGGTGATGTCGTTTGGGTTGACTATTGCCTCTGACGGTCTTCATGAATTTGATGAACATTGTATTTCATTAATATCTTGACCAGTTTGTGTTTGTGTTCATCGATGACATACTCATCTATTCGAAGACGCCATAGGAGCATCTAAGGATAGTGCTTGAGACTCTGAGGAAGGAGAAGCTCTATGAAAAACTCTCAAAATATGAGTTTTTCTTAGACAATGTGGAGCTTCTTGGGCATGTGGTGACTGGAGATGGAAGATATGTGGATCCTAATAAGATTACTATCGTAAAATCTTAGACTACTCTGAGTTCTGTTGCAAAAATCAGTAGCTTCTTCGAATTGGCTGGATATAGATTTCTCTCGGATAGTAGAGTCGATGACCAAACTTACTCGGAAGGATATAGAATTTGTATGGACTGAAGAGTGCCTGGCTGCGTTTGATGAGCTGAAGAAGATATTGACTACAACTCCTCTATTGATGTTGGCATCAGGATCAGGTGGATTTGCTATCTACAGTGATGCTTCAAGGAAGGGTCTAGGAGGTCACGCCCCGATCTCCCGCAGGCCAAATCGGCCGTCCCCGCTAGACGGAAATGACCGCGCCAACGCTCCCGCCAGACGATCGCTTCGACCCATCCGGACGTGATGCCGCATGAGCGCTAGTGTCACGCCCCGATCCCGAAAGGGTCGATCGTCCTCGCTGGATCCTTTACGGAACCGATTCGTTCTCGCTTGGGGCGTGATGCCGTACGAGCCTGGAGTTGCGCTCGCACAAGGCAAGAACTTGCAGTTATAGGAACCCATTTTGAAACACAATTTAGAAAACACATTCACAGAGATTTGAACACAAGTGCAGGAAGAAACATGCTTTTTCATTGATAATTCAGAGTAATTTACATAGAGTTTACATTGATGCGCCTCTCGGCTATTTGATTTGCATTACAAAAAGATAACTCAAAAGGCAGGGCGCGCTCCATCAGATAGTCCACGTCGTTCATACATTACGTCCTTGTATAGGTTGAAAGTTCAAGCCTCCAAAATGATCTGACTCTAACTATACTTCAAAATAGAGGTGCTCCTAACGCCTCTTGTCTATCCACTAGCGTTGCACCGTCTGAGTGCCTGAAATAGTTGCCCACAACGTGGGTCAGTACTCAACTTGTACTGGTGAGCGGGATGAACCCACTCGACTAAATCGACACTAGCTTATTAGGGGCGAGCATGCATTAAGATGACTTCTATAAAGAAGCAAGTGAAATCAATTCATATCAGTTGCATGTTTTGATAGGAATGAAAATAGCATTGAATCCAACCAGTGCATCGATTGCTTACTCAACCGATGCACGCCTTCCCTGCAACGAAACACAAGTATACTTACCATCTGCACAAGATAATAAATTAGCATGTGTTCTATTCTATGCGGTCATTGGTGTGATCGACACCTTAGGGACATATTCAAGCATTAGCGGCGCGCCCTATCAGTCCGGGTAGCAAGCCCTGCTGGAGGTCCCGCAATGCATCGTGACGAGCACGAATCAAATATTTCCCTCCGGATCGATATGGTTCCAGTGCTCCGGAAAGCCGTTTCGAGGAAATGCCAAACCTTGTGCACAAGTTGTCCCAGACCATGCAAATGCATGAACAATTCATATATCATACAATGCATCGAATTAAACAAAAGAAGTTAAGCAGCAATATATATCTCATGCAACAGTTCATATTTTCTCAACGCGGTGTTTCAATTTTGATATCCCATAGGTCCAAACTCCGTCCGAGGCACTAGGCCGCCACCAACAACCAATTCCCTTTATAAACAACTCAAATTATAAGGTGTGCAAGCATATAGTAAATTTAGTCTACAAATCCCATGTTCCTTTCTTAGTGGCTGGCATGCATTATGGCAAGGATTTCCTAGGCGTCCAACCGGGCATCATCGAGTGAACGTTTGAAACATTAAAGATGTTGGCGTGAAGAAGTAGGAAAGAAGGGTCCAAACTACTCACTGGTTAAGGAAAAAGGTAGCTGAAACACGAATCCCGCCTAGCGACGATCAAACGTCAGTTATGCGGACCTGTACAGCACGAGCACCAATTAAAATTCTTGCCTATCCTTCCTTGCCGAACTCCCCAAGAATCAAAGCTCCAAATAATAAAACCAGCAGCGAAAACCAAGCAAATCGAAAGCAACACTACATCAAAATCCCAAAGCGGCAATCAAGAAAACCAAGCAAGTAAACACGAAAACTATTGGACACGTTTCAATAGAGGCCTTTCCATGAGTTGGAAAGGATCATCGCATTTCGTCCTCGGCAAGAAGATGCCGAAGATCTAAACTACGACTCAGACGGAGTAGCCACAAGCCCAATTACGTAGTGCATATCCCGGTCGGATCGGGATTTGAGGCACTACATAATATACCACTAAGAAAAAGTTTCGACCCGAAACTTAAGAACAAGGCCGACCCGAAACTTAAGAACAAGGCCCTACCTCCGACTGAATGAACAATGAAGGATACTTCTCCTTCATCTCCGATTCCATTTCCCAAGTTGATTCCCCAACAGAATGGTTCCGCCACAGCACGCGAACCAAGGACATCGTACGGTTGCGAAGTACTTTTTCCTTACGATCCAGGATCTGCGCCGGTTCTTTTGAGTACGACAAGTCCGTGCGCAGTTCCAACTGCTCAAAGCTAACCACATGACTCGAGTCATGCACATACTTTCAGAGTTGGGAAACGTGGAATACGTCATGCACTTCTGCCAAGGCGGGAGGTAATGCAATCCGGTACGCCACAGCTGCCACTCGTTCTAGTATCTCGAAGGGGCCGACAAACCTGGGACTCAGTTTGCCCTTCACGCCGAAACGCATCACACCACGCATCGGCGTCACTTTCAAGAAGACATGATCCCCGACCATGAACTCCAAAGGTCTTCGATGTGCATCAGCATAACTTTTTTGTCGGCTCTGCGCTGTGCGGAGTCTTTCCCGAATCAAGCGAACTTTCTCAACTGCCTGCTCTACCAGCTCTGGCCCGAGTACCTGCCGCTCGCCGACTTCATCCCAACAGATTAGAGATCGACACTTATGCCCATATAGTGCTTCGTACGGTGCCATCTGGATGCTTGATTGGTAGCTGTTGTTGTACGCAAATTCTGCCAATGGAAGATGCGTGTCCCAACTAGTCTTTAAATCAATCGCACACAGCCGTAACATGTCTTCAAGTATCTGATTTGTCCTCTCTGTCTGTCCGTCAGTCTGCGGGTGGTATGCGGTACTGAACTGTAGCTTGGTCCCCAAAGCAGCCTGTAGACTAGTCCAGAAATGAGATAAGAAACGTCTGTCACGGTCAGAGACGATTGAGGCAGGTACTCCGTGTAATCGGACAATCTCATCTATGTAAATTTGTGCTAACCGATCGACGCTCCAAGTAACTTTTATAGGAAGAAAGTGGGCTGATTTGGTCAAACGATCAACTATGACCCAAATCGCATCATGCCCCCGTGGCGTCTTCGAAAATCCCACAATAAAATCCATAGGGATGTTGTCCCATTTCCACTCGGGAATAGCGAGGTTCTGAAGCTCCCCGCCGGGCCTCTGATGTTCAGCTTTAACCTGCTGACAGGCCATGCACTGTGACACAAAGATCGCCACATCCTGCTTCATACCGTGCCACCAGAAGGTCCCGCGCAAGTCCTTGTACATCTTAGTGCTCCCCGGATGTAAAGAATACTTCGTGTAGTGTGCTTCCGCCATAATTTCCCTTCGGAGTTCTGGGTCGCTAGGAACACATAGCCTTCCTTTCATCTGTAAGTCCCCATCTTCGCCTGCCACAAAATCAGACGTCTTCCCCGCCGAGATCAGTCCGCGTACCTTCGCTAAGAACTGATCGCCCTCCTGAGCTGATTTGATTTTATCCCGTAAACCCAGTTCAAGATGGAGTGGTGCCAGCTGCACTCCTTGATGCCGAACTCGGAACTCGATGCCCATCGCCTCAAGATCTCGAAGTAAACGGTTGTCTATAGATAACGAGCCCACGTGCTTCCGACTCAGAGCATCAGCAACGACGTTTCTCTTGCCCGGTGTATACGCGATCGTTAGGTCATAGTCCTTAATCAGTTCTAGCCAACGCCGCTGCCGGAGGTTCAATTCCCGCTGGGTGAATAGGTACTTGAGGCTCTTGTGATCGGTAAAGATTTTGCAAGCAACACCATAAAGATAATGCCTCCACAACTTCAGAGCAGACACAATTGCCGCCAATTCCAAATCATGCGTCGGGTAGTTTTTCTCGTGCGGCTTCAGTTTCCTGGAGGCGTACGATATTACCTTGTCCCTCTGCATGAGCACACACCCTAAGTCGAGTCCTGAAGCATCGCTGTATATCTGAAACTCCTCTACCCCATCTGGAAGTGCAAGAATCGGAGCTGAAACAAGACGCCGCTTAAGTTCCCGAAAGCTGGCTTCGCAGTCATCACCCCATTCGTATGCAATCCCTTTCTGAGTAAGGCAAGTCATAGGCGAGGCCAGTTTAGAAAAATCCTTCACGAACCTACGGTAGTATCCCGCTAGGCCCAGAAAGCTTCGAACTTCGCTGGCTGACGTAGGTTGTTTCCAGTCCACCACCGCCTCTATTTTCTTCGGGTCTACGGCGACGCCTTCAGCCGAGATGACATGACCAAGGAACGCCACGCTGTTCAACCAGAACTCACACTTGCTGAGCTTAGCGAACAACTTATGTTCTCGTAATGTCTGCAGCACGATCTTCAGGTGTTCCTTGTGCTCCGCCTCGTTCTTGGAATAGATTAGTATGTCGTCTATGAATACGACTACAAACTTATCCACACGGTCGAAATACGTAGTTCATCAGATCCATGAAAGCTGTAGGGGCGTTCGTCAAGCCGAACGACATCACGAGGAACTCATAGTGTCCGTAACGGGTTCTGAAAGCAGATTTTTGAATATCCTCTGATTTGATTTTCAACTGGTGATACCCTGACCTGAGATCAACTTTAGAGAAAACTGTAGCACCTTGCAGCTGTTCAAACAAGTCATCTATTCTTGGCAATGGGTACTGATTCTGCACGGTCGCCTTATTCAGCTCTCGGTAGTCAATACACAGCCGCATGGATCCATCCTTCTTTTTCACGAACAGCACCGGAGTGCCCCACGGAGAAACACTTGGACGAATGTATCCTCGGTCCAACAGATCTTGCAACTGAACTTTAAGTTCCTTAAGCTCTGCTGGGGCCATGCGATAAGGTGCCTTCGATATCGGTCGCGAATCCGGAAAAGTGTTAATGCTGAATTCGATCTCACGATCAGGAGGCATTCCATGCAGCTCGTCTGGGAACACGTCGAGAAAATCTGCAATGACTTCAGCCTGAGCTGCATCTGCACATTCCCGTCGGGTGTCTCGAACAGAAGCTAAGTACCCTTCACAGCCCGAATGCAACATACGCCTAGCCGAAATTGCTGATATCACCATTGCCGTCTTCGGTGCAGCGCTGCACGAATAGTAGAAGTCTGCCTCGCCGGGTAGACGGAATACGACTCGCTTCTCCGCGCACTCGATTGTTGCATGGCAAGCACCCAACCAGTCCATCTCGAGAATAATATCGTAATCCTTGATGTCTAGTACAATGACATCTAAGGAAAGCTTCCTTCCTCCAATGCAAATATAACCATCCCTACAGATCGCATGGGCGGGCATATCGACTCCCAAAGGGGTACTTACGCAAAGGTTCATATTTAAAGGAGTAGAAGCTAATTTATGCTCAACAGTAAAATCAGCAGATATGAAACTATGCGTAGCACCTGAATCGAATAAGACTCTAGCGGGCAAATCTCTGAAAAGTAAAGTACCTGTTACGACAGTATCAGATACAGATGCCTCATCCCGAGTCAGTGCATAGACTCGGCCTTGAGCACCCTGGCGTTATGGATTGACTGGCACAGCATTAGCATCACTTGTTGGAGGCCCCTTGTTGTGATTCCCGTTGCTCTGATTCGACTTGCCCTCCCGGCAGTTAAACTGTTTATGGCCCAGACGACCATATTTAAAACATCCTTGTACCCGACATTCATTCACTTTATGCCCTGATTTGTCGCACCGGCTGCAGTTCAGTGATTGGGATTGGCCCCTATTATCAGACGTATGCGAACGCTTGTATGCTCCAGACCCTCCCGTTTCATGAGGACGTTTATTGTTATTGGTACGGGTGGTTTGTACCTCGGCCTTTGGGAGAGGGCGCCCAAAGATCCGTTCGCTGTTCAGAGCCGCTTCGTAACATTCCCTGTATGTTTGACATTTTTGGTTGATGACGTCCCTACACAAATCGTCATTTAAACCCTTCTGAAAACGATAGCACCACGCCTGCTGATTAGGCAAGAAGTGCCCCGCAAACTTAGCCAGTTTAGCGAATACCGAGTCATAATCGTCAACTGACAAACTTCCTTGCACCAGATTACTGAAGTTGTCTTCCTTCTGTTGACGCACGGCTCGGGGAATATATTGTTCAATGAAGGCAGATTTGAACATTTCCCAAGTAATTTTACAGTTGGGATTGGCATCATAAATCCCTTGCTTCGTGGCCTCCCACCAATCATGCGCACGCAGTTCCAGCTGAACCGATGCACAGGCCACTCGCTTGGATCCCCTGATGCCAACCAGGTTGAAGAGTCCTTCCAGCTTAGCAATCCACCCCATCACCACGTCCGGTTTGGCTCTTCCGTTGAACGTTGGCGGATGCATTTTAGTGAACTCTGCTGCTCGGCAGGAGTTCCTTGCTGGAGGATGAGTCTCTTCTGACTCGTCTTCTACCGCCACGGCCGGCGGTGTGACAGGCGTCGCTGCGGCTGCCCCGTTGCTTGGTACCAGGGATGCAATCAGTTGCATCATTGTATCCATTTGCTTCTGTTGAGAAGCAAATTGCGCTTGTATGTTAGCTTGTTGGGTAACAGCTTGTTGTTGCTGCGCCTCCATGAGGTGCATAAGCCGTTCCGCCATACCGGTTGAACCCGCTCCTCCGGATTCTCCAGAGCTTGCTGGATCGCTCTGAATGGGTTGAGCACTGCTGGCAGTTGCAGTGTTCTTTTTTGCCATGGCTACAAAAGAGAGTAGCTTGTTAACACTCAAAAAAACGATAAATTTTGTATCTATGGGCTCATTGTATAGGCGACTCATCTCATGTAGCGGACGTCGAACGCAACTCAATTGAGAGGCGCATCAAACTCCTTTATAATCTTTTGAAATCCCATAGAAGTAAAGCCTAGGCTCTGATACCAATATGTCACGCCCCGATACCGAAAGGGTCGATCGTCCTCGCTGGATCCTTTACGGAACCGATTCGTCCTCGCTTGGGGCATGATACCGTGCGAGCCTGGAGTTGCGCTCGCACAAGGCAAGAACTTGCAGTTATAGGAACCCATTTTGAAACACAATTTAGAAAACACATTCACAGAGATTTGAACACAAGTGCAGGAAGAAACATGCTTTTTCATTGATAATTCAGAGTAATTTACATAGAGTTTACATTGATGCGCCTCTCGGCTACTTGATTTGCATTACAAAAAGATAACTCAAAAGGCAGGGCGCGCTCCATCAGATAGTCCACGTCGTTCATAAATTACGCCCTTGTATAGGTTGAAAGTCCAAGCCTCCAAAATGATCTGACTCCATCTATACTTCAAAATAGAGGTGCTCCTAACGCCTCTCGTCTATCCACTAGCGTTGCACCGTCTGAGTGCCTGAAATAGTTGCCCACAACGTGGGTCAGTACTCAACTTGTACTGGTGAGCGGGATGAACCCACTCGACTAAATCGACACTAGCTTATTAGGGGCGAGCATGCATTAAGATGACTTCTATAAAGAAGCAAGTGAAATCAATTCATATCAGTTGCATGTTTTGATAGGAATGAAAATAGCATTGAATCCAACCAGTGCATCGATTGCTTACTCAACCGATGCACGCCTTTCCTGCAACGAAACACAAGTATACTTACCATCTGCACAAGATAATAAATTAGCATGTGTTCTATTCTATGCGGTCATTGGTGTGATCGACACCTTAGGGACATATTCAAGCATTAGCGGCGCGCCCTATCAGCCCGGGTAGCAAGCCCTGCTGGAGGTCCCGCTATGCATCGTGACGAGCACGAATCAAATATTTCCCTCCGGATCGATACGGTTCCAGTGCCCCGGAAAGCCGTTTCGAGGAAATGCCAAACCTTGTGCACAAGTTGTCCCAGACCATGCAAATGCATGAACAATTCATATATCATACAATGCATTGAATTAAACAAAAGAAGTTAAGCAGCAATATATATCTCATGCAACAGTTCATATTTTCTCAACGCGGTATTCCGATTTTGATATCCCATAGGTCCAAATTCCGTCCGAGGCACTAGGCCGCCACCAACAACCAATTTCCTTTATAAACAACTCAAATTATAAGGTGTGCAAGCATATAGTAAATTTAGTCTACAAATCCCATGTTCCTTTCTTAGTGGCTGGCATGCATTATGGCAAGGATTTCCTAGGCGTCCAACCGGGCATCATCGAATGAACGTTTGAAACATTAAAGATGTTGGCGTGAAGAAGTAGGAAAGAAGGGTCCAAACCACTCACTGGTTAAGAAAAAAGGTAGCTGAAACACGAATCCCGCCTAGCGACGATCAAACGTCAGTTACGCGGACCTGCACAACACGAGCACCAATTAGAATTCTTGCCTATCCTTCCTTGACGAACTCCCCAAGAATCAAAGCTCCAAACGATAAAACCAGCAGCGAAAACCAAGCAAATCGAAAGCAACACCAAATCAAAATCCCAAAGCGGCAATCAAGAAAACCAAGCAACCAAACACGAAAACTATTGGACTCGTTTCAATAGAGGCCTTTCCATGAGTTGGAAAGGATCATCGCATTTCGTCCGTGGCAAGAAGATGCCGAAGATCTAAACTACGACTCAGACGGACTAGCCACAAGCCCAATTACGTAGTGCACATCCCGGTCGGATCGGGATTTGAGACACTACAGCTAGCCGCGCCCGTGCAAGGCCATGGTTCATTGGCTGGCGCTAAGAAGTCTAAGCCACAGTGTCGCACAGATTGTCCGAGTGTAGCGGAATATATGAACGCATAAGCGAGCGGTAACAAGTTCACTAAGTCGATTAAAAACGGAAGCATTAAATAACACAAGTTGAATTAAAACAAGCATCTTTTTATTCATATTGAAACAAGTATTACAGGCAGCGCATAGTCGAGATTACAAGTCGCTCAAGCACTCTCTCAGAAACATAAAAGGCGTGCCAAGTGGCTACATTTGTGTAATGATGTATAGGCGATGTTCCAACATTATGTCTTGTATATGTGCGTCACTTTCGGACGTAGTGTACCAAGGCTTCCGAGTTGAACTCCACGCCTTAGCACGCACGAAGGAGGCATCCGCACCGAACGAGGTTCTCCCACACCCTGTAAGCAATCTGGTGGGTTATCAGTACATGAATGTACTGGTGGGGAGGCTACTCGCCCGCTCGACAAATTAAAACACGTAATATAGGTTCCGTGCACCAACTACTTGCTGTCTTTCTAGTTGTGCCTTAGGATCAGTTTTATGGCAGTATTGAATAGCCTAACTTATGTGGCAGTGCGCCGTGCGATACACGAGAAAACACGGCGCGACTTACCAACTTACCATTAGTTCTTCCCTGTCCAAGGCAAACCAAGTTAATTCAAGCACAAATATGTATAAGCATTCAGGAGGCACAGCATATGCAAACACAAGTTTTCAGTGCGAGATCATATTTTGGGTGCACGGGTTACTCTGATTTCTCAGGTGGTTTGCATAAGATGTTCAAGTACTCTTTATGCACAAGAGTTGTTATAGCATGATCGTTCAGGCGTGCAGTTGTTCTTGATGCGATGCGATGACTCGCACGCGGATAGCCGCTACGCGAGGATGACTTATCTATACGAGCATGAGGTCACTGGCACTGCACCATAATGGACGGTCTAGTCTCAGTACGGAATGTCGTGCAACGCATAGATCGGGACGTCCCAGGGTATTCCATCCTATAGCAGGCGACTATCACGAGTTCCGTCCGGATCGGATCGGTGCCGGTGCCCCAGCGACCGTCCGCGGAACTAATCCTTGTTTCCAAGTTGTCCTGTGACCATGCAAGTCTCTACTCATCATGTTCTAGTCAGGTATGGGAACAAGTTCGAGGCAGGATATATATATATGGAATAAGTTCAAGTCAGGATATATATATATATGTAACTTGTTGAGGCAGGATCAGGATTACTCTCAATGTTGAGTATCGACTCCAATGAGTTATTTATTCAGTACAGGACAGTGTTGCTCCACGAGCTGGGATTCTTGGATCACAGAATTTGTGCAAGTTCCCTGGTTCAGGAATTGCCTTAGCGACCTAACGGTCCCAGATACTTTCAGGTTTATTCATGCACGGAACAACTATCAGGTAGTCTTCCGAGGAGAACCTAAATGAATGCATGACAAGCATAGTATTTTACTGTCTGGGCATAGTTATGCAACAAGCATTGAAACTAGGCAATGTATATTAAAAGCAGGCAAGCATGCACTTGTATAACTTAAGCATTCAAGTTCGCTCGGGCCCGAAGGTAAGCCGAGGAGTAAAACCGTAAAGGGACTTCCCGAGCGACATGATCTAGGGTCGTGTAGTATAGGGGGTAAACAGTGCACTACTGAATATATACATATGTTGTTCTACTCGAGGCATAGCGGGTCCAGTTGCACAAGGCAAAGGTAGCATGCGAGGGTCTGAATATATAAGCAATATTTTATTTCCATGTTCTAGCCCAAGCAATACAAGTTGGGACTATTCCCTTATCTAGGTGCGTTATATTCTTATTAGCATGCAGGGGGTAATTCACCTAGCGACTAGCATATATTATTCCGTATTTTATGTGTGCTGGCTAAGCAAAGACAAGTTCACCGTAGCCACCCACCTTAGCGATGATCCGCCTCGGTCGAGTGATACTCCAAGCGATCCTCTGAAAGCCTAAGTCGTACTCCTGTATGGACCAAGTCTGGATATCCTTTGCCTCAAACGAGTATTCTCGTCTGAGCAAGGCGGGTTGGGACACTGCACTTTTGCCGTTTGAATCGGCAGTCCGCTTGAGCGGAACGGGGTATTACACTATCCACCACTCGAAAAAGTATCGTCCTCGAGACTTCCGGAGGGCAAGCCGTATTATCGAATTTTAATTCTAGTCCGAGCGTAGCTATCGATACCACTAGATCCATTAGAACACAATCTCCTACTCGATGCTTATGCCGTATTGCGTGTATACTGAGTCAGTCTCATTGGCGCCTTAACGCGGGACATGTTACTTAACACGAGGTACATTTCAATCGATCTTGGAAGCGATCTAAGGTTGAGGCAAACTTATACAAGTCATTATGCTTGTTCAGGAGGATATTCACTTGCACTAGCATTTGAGATCAACATATCGCATGTCTGGATCATGCACATATTCGAAGCGTCCTTCAAGCACATGCATTTCAATCAATTTAGCGATAGCGAAGTCTTAGCACTCGAGTTTCACATTTCTTAAGTCTTGGATCGTGCACATATTCAAAGCATCCCTCAAACCATGCAGTCAACCAAACTTAGAGATAGTGAAATCGGACAAGCTACTTGCAAAATTTCAAGGGTTCCCGTTTATAAATCACAAGGATACTTCCGATAGGGTCTATTGAATCCTAAGTAAATTTTATTCCACTCAATCAAGTGTTTGCACTACCGTTAAGCACGATCAATCCAATTCAACCGACTAACATCCCTTCATTCGGGTCAACTTAGCATACGTTATCGTGCCAAAGTCTAACCCTAAGTCTTACTACCCCAGTTGCGATGCGTTATATAAGCAATATGGTAAAGTCGGTAGCACAGGTTCATTCACTCGGCACAGGGTCGTTTGCCTAATTTCTAGTCAGCTCACAAGGTCATAGGTACAAGTTCAAGCACGTTGCGATTCATCGTACAATTTTGTCGCACGATGCTCGCCCCAATTCCTATGGTCAAACCATTGTTCATTTGCACGGGGTATTCTACCCAAGCTCGTTCACTCAGATTTTTAAACATCGAGCACAGATTTTTCCTACTCTCAATATCACGTTCGTTTACACGGGGAATGAGTCCGTTCAATAAAATCTAATATATATTCAAGTTGCAGGACAAGCCTAGTGGTTTGCATAGTCTATCTCTCCAAACATGTTTTGATAAAATCTATATCCATTTCAAGTTTAGACCACCAAGCCAAGATTCGTTTCTAAACCTTAAGTTATAACTTCAAGTCGTCCAACCTGATTCAGGTATCCGTTCACGAAACCATCAAGCATGATTTATTCCAGGTTCTAGGCTAACTTATCCATCAAAATATTTCTGATTCCTTGCATTCAAAGTTTTTGTATTCATCGAATCAAGTCCGTTCATGCAGTGATTGTATTTCGTCTTGTAAAATCATCTGACTTCCTTTTTATCGTTCGGTAAATCTATAGTCTACTTTTTGGCATTCCTCAATGACCAAGTTAAGATATTCAAGTCCAAGCCCCTCTATTTCTGATACGTTTTGTATATTGAGTTCGTTCTTCCAAACTCCACATAAAATTCGTTATCGTTTATATCAATCCTAGAAGCATAATATTTTCTTTGCTCGTATCGATCATGCTATCTTCCAATTATCGATACCAAGTCAAATTTATATTTCGAAGTCAAATATCCATTTCTCGGGTTAACTTATTCGAGCGATATTTTATTCACGTTCAATCTGTTTGTTTCAAATCCGAAACCGTTCGCACGATTCTCAAATTTTCCAACAAGTTTTCCTTAACCAAGATATTGGTTTCTATTTCCGAGAATTTCTTTTCGATATAAGCCTTATCATTGACTCAAGTTATTCTCAATGTCGTTCAGTCTAACTATCGCATGGGTCATGGATCCGTTTGGACGTTTCTAAATGATCCATCCACCACTCGGAATTGAGTCATTCCATCAAATCCTTAATCGGTGCTCACATTATCGTTAGCTTATTCACCATCTTGTTCCTTAAAATTTAGCACAATACTCAGGTTTTGCCTGATAAAATCTAATCTTATTATATACTCTGGATTGATAACCGTCCAAGCAACTATATTTGATTTGTGTCTTCCAACACGAAACATCGTTCGAGCTATTTTCGAAATTCAAGCATGATTCTTAATACTCGCCTTAGCGATAAATTCGGTAAATTTCTATCGATTGCAGTTCTAAGTCTGACTTGTCTTATTCCTGAATGATATCCAAATCTCGTTTATACTGGCTTGCACCAAAAGGTCTTGGTGTGTGATACCGAACACAACTTAGCCGAAAGGCTGTGTGCATAGCAACATTCAGGCGATATTCGATTCCAAGCTAACTAATTGGGTAAACATGTACAGGCATATGGCACATATCATGTAAATCTTAACACGAGTTCGTTCCGCAAAGGGTCTAGCACAAATTGGCACAAAGGCCCACAAATCACAATGTCGTACAAGCAATCATGTCATTCACATACAACTTTTCGAAAGTATTAGACTTATTGTTCGGAATATCCCATTGAGGCATTGAGAGAGTGTGTGCACATAACCCACAAACAAGCTATCAAAACAAGGATATTCAAAACGAAGTCCAAAGGCGTATAAGCCAGGCTCTGATACCAATCTGTCACACCCCGATCTCCCACAGGCCAAATCGGCCGTCCCCGCTAGGCGGAAATGACCGCGCCAGTGCTCCCACGAGACGATCGCTTCGACCCATCCGGGTGTGATGCCGCATGAGCGTTAGCCGTGCCCGTGCAAGGCCGCAGTTTATTGGCTGGCGGTAAGAAGTCTAAGCCACAGTGTCGCACAGATTGTCCGAGTGCAGCGGAATGTATGAACGCATAAGCGAGCGGTAACAAATTCACTGAGTCGATTAAAAACGGAAGCATTAAATAACACAAGTTGAAGTAAAACAAGCATCTTTTTATTCATATTAAAACAAGTATTACAGGCGGCGCATAGCCGAGATTACAAGTCGCTCAAGCACTCTCTCAGAAACATAAAAGGCATGCCAAGTGGCTACATTTGTGTAATGATGTATAGGCGATGTTCCAACATTATGTCTTGTATATGTGCGTCACTTTCGGACGTAGTGTACCAAGGCTTCCGAGTTGAACTCCACGCCTTAGCACGCACGAAGGAGGCATCCGCACCGAACGAGGTTCTCCCGCACCCTGTAAGCAATCTGGTGGGTTATCAGTACATGAATGCACTGGTGGGGAGGCTACTCGCCCGCTCGACAAATCCAAACACGTAATATAGGTTCCGTGCACCAACTACTTGCTGTCTTTCTAGTTGTGCCTTAGGATCAGTTTTATGGCAGTATTGAATAGCCTAACTCGTGTGGCAGTGCGCCGTGCGATACACGAGGAAACACGGCGCGACTTACCAACATACCATTAGTCCTTCCTTGTCCAAGGCAAACCAAGTTAATTCAAGCACAAATATGTATAAGCATTCAGGAGGCACAGCATATGCAAACACAAGTGTTCAGTGCGAGATCATATTTTGGGTGCATGGGTTACTCTGATTTCTCAGGTGGTTTGCATAAGATGTTCAAGTACTCTTTATGCACAAGAGTTGTTATAGCATGATCGTTCAGGCGTGCAGTTGTTCTTGATGCGATGCGATGACTCGCACGCGGATAGCCGCTACGCGAGGATGACTTATCTATATGAACATGAGGTTACTGGCACGACGCCATAATGGACGTTCTAGTCTCAGTACGGAATGTCGTACGACGCATAGATCAGGACGTCCCAGGGCATTCCGTCCTATAGCAGGCGACTATCACGAGTTCTGTCCGGATCGGATCGGTGCCGGTGCCCCAGCGACCGTCCGCGGAACTAATCCTTGTTTCCAAGTTGTCTTGTGACCATGCAAGTCTCTACTCATCAGGTTCTGGTCAGGTACGGGAACAAGTTCGAGGCAGGATATATATATATGGAACAAGTTCAAGTCAGGATATATATATATGTAACTTGTTGAGGCAGGATCAGGATTACTCTCAATGTTGAGTATCGACTCCAATGAGTTATTTATTCAGTACAGGACAATGTTGCTCCATGAGCTGGGATTCTTGGATCACAGAATTGGTGCAAGTTCCCTGGTTCGGGAATCGCCTTAGCGACCTAACGGTCCCAGATACTTTCAGGTTTATTCATGCACGGAACAACTATCAGGTAGTCTTCCGAGGAGAACCTAAATGAATGCATGACAAGCATAGTATTTCACGGTCTGGGCATAGTTATGCAGCAAGCATTGAAACTAGGCAATGTATATTAAAAGCAGGCAAGCATGCACTTGTATAACTTAAGCATTCAAGTTCGCTCGGGCCCGAAGGTAAGCCGAGGAGTAAAACCGTAAAGGGACTTCCCGAGTGACATGATCTAGGGTCGTGTAGTGTAGGGGGTGAACAGTGCACTACTGAATATATACATATGTTGTTCTACTCGAGGCATAGCGGGTCCAGTTGCACAAGGCAAAGGTAGCATGCGAGGGTCTGAATATATAAGCAATATTTTATTTCCTTGTTCTAGCCCAAGCAATACAAGTTGGGATTATTCCCTTATCTAGGTGCATTATATTCTTATTAGCATGCAGGGGGTGATTCACCTAGCGACTAGCATGTATCATTCCATATTTTATGTGTGCTGGCTAAGTAAAGACAAGTTCACCGTAGCCACCCACCTTAGCGATGATCTGTCTCGGTCGAGTGATACACCGAGCGAGCCTCTGAAAGCCTAAGTCGTACTCCTGTATGGACCAAGTCTGGATATCCTTTACGTCAAACGAGTATTCTCGTCTGAGCAAGGCGGGTTGGGATACTGCACTTTTGTCGTTTGAATCGGCAGTCCGCTTGAGCGGAACGGGGTATTACATAGGATGTGTTCTGGAGTAGAACAAGAAGGTGATTGCTTATACTTCTAGACAGTTGTGGCCACATGAGAAGAATTATCCTACACATGACTTGGAGTTGGCAGCGATAATATTCGCTCTGAAATTGTCGAAATATTATTTATACGGAGAGCGTGTGGAGATATTCACTGACCACAAAAGCTTGAAGTATATTTTCACACAGAAGGAGTTGAATATGAGACAGCATCGATGGCTGGAACTGATAAAGAAATTTGATATATTCTTACAGTATCATCTAGGAAAGGCCAACATAGTTGTCGATGTCTTGAGCAGGTATCCGGTAGCTATGTATTTGACGATAAACCGATATTTGTTAGCAGACTTGGAGAGCTTGGACATAGAGGTGATAGTTCGAAGGATTGAAAAGCAGATGATGAGCTTGCAGGTTCAATCAGAGTTGATAGACAAGATCAAGAAGGCACAATATTAGGATCTGAGTCTGAGGAATATCAGAGCTCAGGTGCAGACATGATTGCTGGATGATTTTACCATTGCTAAGGATGGTTCATCGAGGCACGAGACTAGGCTATGTGTGCCTAGTGGGGATCTGCGAGAGAAGGTTATGCAGGAAGTACATCGTTCATAGTACTCTATACATCCTGGAGCTAACAAGATGTATAAGGATCTGAGAGAGCACGTGTGGTGGTATGACATGAAGCGGGAGGTGGCATGCTTTGTTTCCAGATGCTTGGTATGTCAGCAAGTCAAGGCAGAGAAAAAGAGACCTAAAGGTTCGCTTCAACCATTACTTATTTCGGAGTGGAAATGGAAACATATTACTATGGATTTTATTTTTGGACTTCTACGTTCTCCATGAGAAAATGACGTAATTTGGGTCATCATTGACAGGTTGACCAAATCAACCCACTTTTTGCCTTTCAAGGTGAGCTTGTCTACGGAGAAGCTTGTTGAGTTGTATGTGAGACAGATCGTCAAGTTACATGGAGTTCCAGTGAGCATTGTATCAAATCAGGATAGTAGATTTATATTTTATTTTTGGAGGATTTTGCAGGCTAGTTTGGGTACACAGCTCAAGTTTAGCATTGCTTACCACCCTCAAACGGATGGACATCCATAAAGGACTATTTAGACGCTTGAGGATATGCTCCGGACTTGTGTGTTAGACTTTGGTGGCTCGTGGAAGGATCATCTTCATCTGGTAGAGTTCTCATACAACAACACCTACCAGACTAGCATTGAGATGTCTCATTTCAAGGCTCTATATGGTCGGAGGTATCGTACTCTATTATCTTGGGATGACGTAGGCGAGAGAGCACTTATGGGGCCGGAGATGGTAGTGGATGTTACTGAGAAGATAAAGCATATCAGAGATAGAATTCGCGTGGACATGACAGACATAAATATTGGGCCGATAGCCACCGGAGACCGTTAGAGTTTGAGGTATAGGTTTCTTTCATTTAGATTGTTAATACTTATAGATTGTGTATTAAGGTTTTATTCTGGTTCTAGGTTGGCAATTTGGTGTTCTTGAGGATTTTTTCGACACGTGGTACAATTTAATTTGGATTAGGCGGGAAGCTTAGTCCAAGGTTCATTAGACCTTTCTGAATTATTGAGAAGGTCGGTGTTGTAGCTTACCGACTAGACTTACCGTTTACTCTTGATGGAGTGCACAATGTATTTTATGTGTCACAGTTGAGACGATATGTAGCAGATCCTAGCCATGTGTCGGATCCCTCTGAGATTGAGGTTGGACATAGTCTCCAATATCAGGAGCAGCTTGTGGAGATTTTGGATCGTAGGGAGAAGGTGATGCGAAATCAGACGATTTCTTTAGTTAGCGTCACTTGGCATCATCACTCTCCGAGTAAATCTACTTGGGAGAGAGAGGATGAGATGTGTGAGCGATATTCTTATCTTTTTGAACCGTGATGTATTCTTTCTTTCTTTCTTTTCATACATGTTCTACTTTTTAAATTTCGAGGACAAAATTTTTTAGGGGGGATAGATTTGTAACCTTCGTAGCCCAATAATCTGAAATTTTATCTAGTTAGCAATTGTGTAGTTATAATAATAATAATTATTATTATTATTATTATTATTATTATTATTATTATTATTATTATATATATTTATATTTATATTTATATATACTTGTTGCATGATAAATATATAAATATAAGTAGTACTATATTTAAGGTTTAATATTTTTAAATAATATTGTGTGTGACACATGTTTTGGACTAGTGTATGTGCACTTTGGTTAGTTTTGTAAGCTCCCTCACCCAAATTTAGGTATATATAGTTTAGTTTGATATTATAATTTATTTTGGAATAATTAGGATTAGAAAAATGGAGTTATTATACATACTTCAATTATGATATATTTGGTGCACCTTACTATAGTTTCAATATTTGGAATACTACACTAGCCCTTGCTGACTAACAACTTTCACACTCTTAATCCAGACAGACCAATCTTCAATCCTGACCATAGTGTCACTCCCAAACTCACACTTTTGTATTCTATTTTTAGCTACACATCATTCTCGACACTTATGCGTCAAAAAATCTTAACTTTCCACCTAGTGACCATAGCTTGAATTTTTGATGTAGAACACTGACCAGATTCCTACAACCAAATGTTTGACACTAACCTACATTGAGACTACCCTAACCTAATCCTTTGGGTCATATCTATTTTTATATATTTTATATGCTAATTTAATAAATGTGACACATTAAACTCTTTGAGCATAATTTGACTCAACCTAGAGCCAACCCACAAACCCAGCCTTAAAAACCTAATTAAGTGGTCAAATAGAACACCAAAACCCTCTCTAAACTCATAAAACACCAAACACAATAGTCCATACCCCAAAACTTATTTTTAGAAGAATAAACTTAGCATATAACTCCCTCTCCTTTATCTCCCCACTCACACCAAAGTATGTAACCCCCAAACTCTCTCTCCACTAGCAAAAGTTGTAACCCTAAACTCTTTTCCTTCCCACTATGTTGTCCATAACCCCCCTCTCTTCACCTCTCCCATTTAAACCACATGAAGAACACTTCTTCCTAACTCTCTTCCTCATATTTTCTATTCACAAACCATCTCCAAATTCCTTCTCCATCTTCCTCCACACCTCCATCTATCCAACCCTACCTAGGCTGAATCTGAATTCAGCAACACTCACACCAATCTGGCCTTATGTTCCTCCATAGTAAGTATCTTTCTATCAAATTTTGTATGATTATTTATATCCCTGTCCTTATCACTTTCTCTTCACAAACCTTCCATCAAAACTCACTATAAATTCCTCAAACTAGCTCTCCATCAGAGGTGTCCAGGCTGAAGCCGAATTTAGTGTATCCTCTTCTCAGGATACTCCACCACCTTCATAGCCTTCAAACCACCACCACAGCACTCAAATATCCTTCCCCTACCTCTCATTAACAAGTTTTCTTTACAACTCAGCACATAAATCATCCCACAACTCCCCCAAACACCCCTACAAACCGAAGGCACCATGTTGAATCCGCCAGCAATAGCACAACTTCAACACCTTGTTACTCCACTTTTAGCATTAAAACCCCTTCAACAACTACCATATCCTTATCCTCTACCTCTCCCCTAATCTATCCAAGTCCCATAATACTTGGAGAAATATTTTGAAGTCCCGGACAACAACTACGAGCCGAAGTATCCAAATATATGGACAGTTTTATGCAAGCAGTGCACAGTCCTCCTTTGCCTTTCTATTTCACTTTGTTAAGAGCTCAAACTATACCTAATCAACTCTATCTACATGTAGTTCATATCCCTCTTAAATTTTACCAACTTTCTATTCATATTTTTTATGATATTACACTAAGAACACTTACTACTTCTCATGTCTAGACTTGAATATTATTTATGCACTTATTGTCCTATTCACTTTGCCATAATCTAAAAACCAAGAAACCACTTGTAAAAAATTTTTTTACTCCAATTGTCACTAAATTTCAGAATATATAATTCTTGTTTAGGGTATTATATATAAATAAATGCATGGTTGAGACATGATTAAATGTTGTGCAACTAGTAGTGCACTTTGCCTAGGTTTTGTGCTAGCTATTTTTAGTGTTTATAAACACTATGTTAGAATGTAGAAGATGCCATGCTAGGGTTGTGCACTAGTTGTAGTAGTGTTTGCACACATATTTCATGACAAATGCAAGTTGGGAATGAGGTATATGCCATGATCTTATTATAAATTTATATTTGACTTCTCTATGTATACTTGACATTTTGTAGTATAAAGCGAGTTGTATATAGTTGGATGAATGAATATAATTGAGGAATAGAGTATGTGATTGTTTGTGATGACCCTAACTTGACCTATTGTTAACGCTCATGTGCAAGTTTTAATAGACAAAACTAACCCTAGGTTGGTTAACATAGTTTGACACTTAGTGAATACCACGGTTGATGATATGTTGTATATAAAAATCTAGTGTGAGAACACCTAGTACCTACATAAACCTTTGTTATAACCATGTTTATGTTATATGAGAAGTTGTACATTTAGAGGACTTGATGATGTTATATGACTAGTAGGCTTGGTGTTTACACACTTTCTTGGTCCTTAACTAGTGAACCTTAACCAACCTACTTAGTTAGAACCCCTAATTATTTTAGACTCTAAATAACTGATGGCATTGTGTAAGTTGTACCCTTGATTAATTTAGACCCTAATTGTCTAATTATTAATGACGTAGAGTAGTTGTACTCTTGTGTATGCTTAGTGAACCGTGTCATAGTGATTAATTTTATGATATTATATATTTAGGCTCTTGGGATCACACGAGCGTGAATTCGAGAGCAGATTCTTTGTATTATCAGCTTGGAGTTTCAAGCAAGGGTACCTTGCCTTTGTTAAAGTATTATGTGCTTATTGCTATTACTAGCTTTTGATATTATATTTCTAGTTCTTTGCATATATGTTATTGTGATCCTAGGACCGTTGCGATACTTAGCGTCCGAATTGTATTCGGGTGCCGACTTCCGTATGCGAAATCGGATATCGTTATATTGCATTATCGTCGTATTCCTTTGTTCGTACTAATTTTTGCACGATATACCTTAGGACACTGGACACGACTTGCATGTACATAAGCCTTACTTGAGACATTTGAGGTTCATGGCTTCTATGTCAAGATTTAGGATTCGATGACTTGAGATAGTTGACATGAGTTTATCTAAACATTGACTCTCGATATAGTTAGTGATTGATCTTGTATGCTATGGACATGAGACGTGAGATACATGGGGACTGGGAAGAACCTACCGTACCGCTGGGCTACTACACAATACTTGCTACCGATGCTTGCGCTTCGGGCCCTATAGTGCTACAGGTACCTTGACGAGGCCTGTACGCACCTACTACTCCTACTACTTGCTACTAGTACCACTAGATACTGTTGTGTCGATGCAGACCTACATGCCCAGGTGGTTTAGCGGACGAGTACGTTCTCACTTGTATTCACTTAGCTGGTTATGATAGATATCCCTTAGCACATTGCTTATTATTTTACTGTTATACTGGCATGTTGTTTCTTGTACTTTGTTATGTCCCTTTAAGGACCTGGTCCCTTGCCAATTTTGCAGCATAGATCATTGTGGAGCCTGCCTGGAGTTGCTAAATTGTGTGTTGCTTTGTTATACGGGCATTGCTTATTATAACGTACCCCGCATTAAGCGATATATGTTCCGCGCTAAGGTGCAATAATTGTCACGACCCGTGTCACGACCCGCACCCGGTGTAGGGATGCAAGTCGGGAACAACGTCCAGCCTACGCCGCAACATCGGTAGTAGAACGATGTCTTGGTCAACTATACTATCTAATTATCTCACTATAAAGCATAAACCTCCAATAATATCTCAACTCCAAGATGAGAGTATAATCAACTTAGTTCGACACAATACTCAATCATATTACTATGGCACAAGAAGATATCACAGAAGTCTAACATAACTAAGCAGTTAAAAATATAACAACAAATAGAAATAATATCCAAACACAAATATATGCCGGAAACAAATCCGGTACCAAAATGCTAAAGAGAACTAACTATGCTAACTAGTGAATCCGGCTAAATCTCTCGACAATCACTCCAGAACTAGTGGGTCCAAGTCTGCACCATCTATAGGCTGAGGTCCGTAGTATGTCGGACACCAATCTCTCGGTTCCTCTGAAAAATATTTTCCAGTCAGAAATGGAGCGAAGTACAACCCAATAGCAGTTCTAATTAATTGACAAAAACTATAAAGCAGTAGGATAGAAGATGCTATCTACGATGAGGATATAACTGATAATCAAGAACAATGAGAGAATAGGCAATACTAACAACAGAATATAATCAATGCGTACAAGAATAAAGGAATGAACTATAATGTCAGAATAGATCAAGGTAATCAATGAACTGAATAATGGAATCTACAATAACTATGTGATTTGAGATACTAACTAAATATGTGATCGGCCTGGGAGATTCAATGATTACACTAAGGAGCTAACTCAACCATACGTGAATTACATGGTTAGTTAGTAGCCAATGATTACACTACTAGCCGATAGTTTCTTGATCACATATTTAATTGGTATTTTCCTCGCCCCGACTGATATGATGGATCGAATCATGACACGTCACTAGCCAATGTATCCAATATTTAATCTACAATATTCAATGTTATCCAATACCAACAAGGACAATATCCGATACCATCTCCATAATCAAGGTAACATCCCATGACTGACGATCCAATAACAATACCAATCCGTGTACCATCGTGTCAAGAATCATAAGTAACATTTCTAAATACTTGAATTATAGTGGTAATCAAATAATGGAAACTATCAGAGGAATGTACTCGCCTGTGGTCCAGAGAAAATGATAAAAAAAAATGTCCGAACAGGTGTCACAGACCTATATATGAAATATTGCATTAATACAAGTTTTGGGGAAGAGAAATAAATTAAACTAGTCAATTTCTAGGTCATAAAACTATTTCTAAGTCAAAAGTCAAACTAGGTCAACTCTAAGTCAACTATGGTCAACTATAGTCAAATTATGGTCAACTACCTATTGCTAGGTTGCATGAGTCTAACTCAAAGATATTGGGCTCACACACTATGAATCTAGGCCATACAAGCTACATCTTAGGATACTAAGATACCGTATCTCAGGATACGCAAACAAGGGATAAATATAACACATATGTACATATCAAACAATATTATATATATAAAATCCTAATTACAAATGCTAAATGGATACCTTGGTTTCGAACCAACTTGGTATCGCAATACTAAACCTCTATCTTGATATCCAAACCCAATACCTTGATTATCCTCCAATACTTTGATACTTACCTTGGCATCTCAAGGTAAATTCAAAACCTTATTTATACTAACTATCCAACAATAATTATAAACTACTATTCATTTAATATTTATATAATACTATATACCTTATTTTAGTCACCTTAATACCAACCCATAATTAGTTTACAACTATCCTATTACTTATGCCAATACCTACTACTCATACCTTGGTATATCTTGATACTTACCTTGGTATCTCAAGATATTTGCCAAAATCTCATATATATACTAACTACCCATCAATAATTACATATATCAATCCAATATAACTCTAGTATGTACTAATAGAATAATACTAACTACCAACTACACACTAACTATTAATACATATATACGTACATACATACCTACAAATATATAATATATATAAAAGATACTCATAACAATTGATAACTAAAATATACTAACTATTCTAATAAATTTATATGCTACAACTAAATATATACATATATAGTATACTATAATACAAATAGCAATTATGAACATATTTATATATATATTAATTACCATATATATATATACATATATATCTATATATATTAATATCTAATATATTAAAAACTGTCAAACTGTCGCTAAATACCCTGTCCACTGTCGCAGAAAGGTGCTGTGTATACACTGCAGTTTTTGTGACAGTTTTCTGCACTGTCACTAAAAACTGTCGCTGAAGCTTCTGATACTCTGCTAATACACTGTTGTTTCAGCGACAGTTTTCTGCAACTGTCGCTGACTGTTGTCGCTGAAAAGCTGCTATTATTTGCATTTGTTGTTGCTATTGCGACACTCCTGGCTCGCTGCTGTCGCTGAAAATATATGTATATATATATACAATATATATATAAATACATATATATAACCCACCATATATATTTATACAATATATATTTAAATACATATATATAACCCACAATATATATTTATACAATATATATATATATATATATAACTATATATAACTATACATACACTTATACATAGTAAATTGTATAAAATACCACATAGTAACATACATACACACACATAGTAATATGTATATATAACTATACATATATGTATACATATATATAATCATACAATAATATAAATACATAACAATATATAATATAACTATATATATAACCACATATAAATATATCTACTATATTATATATACATATGCTACCACTTATATATATATATATATATATATATATATATATATATATATATATATATATATATATATATATATATATATATATATATATATATATATATAATAAATAATCATATAATAACTATAAATAATCTAATTACTTAATTAAACATACACATATATTATATAAAACATATACATATATTTACATCCCTAACATATATTATAACATAAATATTAATGCATGTAGAAAAAAGCTACATAATATATATATTCTATTAATACATATATAATACATAGATCTATGATACAATAAACACTATAATAAATATACATAATACATATATAATAAATATAGATACATACACAACTATAATTCAAGAATTAAAGCACAATTAATTAGATCTACACATAAACACACAATAATTGGAGAGTATCACACCGTATCCCACTAGATCTAGGACACGCCACCACACATCCAATTGCACCCCGAAGGACACAAACAAATCACATATAATATTTATGAACAAAATAAAGTGTCAAATGTAGATCTATGTGTCCGTGTCAAAATACGACATGTACAAAGTCCCGTATCAGAGAAAAAACCCCCAAAACAACACGTATCACCAAATTATTGGGATACGACCTACACGTACCCAATTGTGGACACGACACTAGCCCCAAACACATAAACATATGCCAAATTGATCTATAGGATCAATTGACACACACAACAAAAGTTATTTTCGAAATTCCCCCAAAATTGACACAAAAAGTACCATAACTTTCTCCATATGTCTCCTATGAACACAAAACCAAATCCTATGGGTAGTACATACATATGGATTGATTATTCATGATTAAATCTTAGATTTAGAAGCTATTTTAAGGAAAAAAAACTGAATTATACCTATTGGGAGATAGATTCCCAATGAAACCTCCAAAATTGGTAAAATTAGCTTCCAACTTGTAGATCCTTACTCCTCTTTGTAGATCATTGCTTCCTCCTTCTAGATCCTTGCTCTTCTAGTCTCCAATGGTTATTTGAGAAGTAATTGGGTGAAAATTTGGTAGGGATTTGATGAAATTTGGTTGAGGGAAATTGTAGATCTAGATTTGGAAAAAAAAATGAAGAGAGAGAAAGTTTTCATCCCCTTTATATAGGCCTCACTTGCCCCCTCCCTCAAGCTACTATGTAAAGTCTAAAATACCCCTTGGGGCCTCTCATGAAAAAATTAATTAAGGAGGGAAGCTTCTAGTCTAATGGTTTAATTAATTTAATCATTCTCCTAATTAATGGGCTTTTTAGTTGGGCTCAATTCTAACAATTAATACATGTTGGTCCATGGATCTATTCTAACTAGTTAGGTCCACTAACACAAGTCCAAAAAATAAATCTAACATGCTAATAATAAATAAATAATACAATAAATAAATATTTAACATGCACAATATTTAATTAATTATAAAATGACCAAAATACCATTTTTCTAGAAAATACGGTAGTGACAACCCGCACCCGGAGAAGGGGCACGAGTACATGGGTACGTCCAGCCTACGCCGCAGCAACGACGGTAGAACGTTGTCTAAGTCAACTATACTAACTAATCATCTCATAAATAATGCATAATCCTCCAATAATATCTCAACTCTAAGAGTAATAAACTTAATTCAACACAATACTCAATCATAATTCTATAGCAAGATAAGATATCAAAGAAGTCTAACATAACTATGCAATCTAAAAATATAACAGCAACAATAGAAACAATAACCAAAATCTTAGATAGAAACAAATCAGGTACCAAAATGCTAAAGAGAACTAACTATGCTAACTAGTGAATCCGGCTAAATCTTCCGGCAGTCACTTCAGAACTAGTGGGTCCAGGTCTGTATTATCTATAGGTCAAAGTCCGTAGTATGTCGGACACCAATCCTCGGGATCCTCTAAAAAATATTTTTCAGTCAGGAATGGAGCGAAATACAACCCAATAACAGTTTCAATTAATTGACAAAAACTATAAAGCAGTAATATAAATGATGTTATCTACGATGAGAATATAACTGATTATCAAGAATAATGAAAGAATAGGCAATACTAGCAATAAAAAATATAATTAATGCGTGCAAGAATGAAAGAGATGAACTATATTGTCAGAATAGAATAAGGTAATCAATAAACTGAATAATGGAATCTACAATAACTAGGTGTTTTGAGATACTAACTAAATATGTGATCGGCTTAGGAGATTCAATGATTACACTAAGGAGCTAACTCAACCATACATAAATTGCATGGTTAGTTAGTAGCCAATGATTACACTACTAGCCGATAGTTCCTGATCACATATTTAATTGGTATTTCTTCCGCCCCGACTGATACGATGAATCGAATCATGACACGTTACTAGCCAATTTATCCAATATTTAATCTACAATATTCAATGATATCCAATACCAATAAGGAAAGTATCTGATACCATCTCAATAATCAAGATAACATCTCATGACTGACGATCCAATAACAATACCAATCTGTGTACCATCGTGTCAAGAATCACAAATAATATTTCTAAATACTTGAATTATAGTAGTAGTCAAATAATAGAAACTATCAGAGAATGTACTCGCCTGTGCTCCAGAGCAAATGATGCAAAACGGTGTCTGAACTGGTGTCACGGACCTATATATGGAATATTGCATCAATACAAGATTTTGGAAGAAAAATAAGTTAAACTAGTTAACTTCTACATCAAAAATCTATTTCTAAGTCAAAACAATCAAACTAGGTCAACTATATGCCAAACTAGTCAAACTTGGTCAAACTAGCTATTTCTACGTTGTATGAGTCTATCTCTAGGATACTAGGTCCATACACTATGCATCTAGGCCACACTAGCTATTCTAAGATGCTAGAAAACCAACAAGATACCGTATCCTAAGATACGCAAGTTTTTAATATGAAAATAGTAATTTATATATATATATATATATATACAAGTCAATACATATAGTACCTTAGTTAACTAATGCAAATAGGATACCTTGGCTTTGAACCAATGCGATATCGCACCACTACACCCCCATCTCGATACCCAAACTCAAATACCATGAGTATCCCTCAATACCTTGAGTATCAACCCGATACCTTGACATTTATCTTGGTATCTCAAGGTAATTGTTATCTAGTATATATTAACTACCCGAACTCTAATTATAAACTAATAAGTTAACTAATAAAATACTATATACTATTATACTAACTACTAACATATACTAAAACACAATAACATATATACATACATACATATACATAGCTACATATACATAGCTAGAGATACAATTATATACATATATATCACTAAGTAATACAAGTATATATATATATATATATATATATATATATATATATATATATATATATATATATATAGGTAACTAACTACTAATTATCAACAAGTACTTACATATAGATAACTAATTAACTAGATAACTAATCACTAATAAACTAGCTACCTAACAACTAACAACTAACTACTACTATACCAAGGAACTATACTGACTAATAACAACTAAACTATCGAATAGACTAACTAAAGTAGCTAACTACTAACCCAAACTAGCTGCCCCCTCCCCTGCTGATACTCTGCTGATACTGGAAATTGTTGTGCATTGCTGCCTAGCTCTGTTTCAGTGCGTTGGTTTCCTGCTGCTGTGACTATGTGTTGTTGGTGACTGCACTGTGGTTGTGAGCAGTTGCTCTCTTATTGATGCACTGCTGGTAGCTGCTACTACAACTCGTTGGAGTGCAGTACTACTAGCTGCTGCTGCGCTTACTGCATACTGCATACTGCTTGCTGCTAGTTCTTGTTGCAATTACTGCTCAGTTTGTACTGATACATGCTCGTGCTACGTTGCTGCAACGCTGCTGAATCCACAAGTGCATAATGTTGTTGCTTGTGCATTAGTGTTGCTGTGCTGAACTTATATGCTGCACTGCTTCACTAACTGTTCACTTCTCACTGTTCGAGCCCCCCCCCCCCCCCCCAGCACATACAACCATCTATTTACATATCCATATATAACCACTCATATATATATATATATATATATATATATATATATATATATATATATATATATATATATATATATATATATATATATATATATATATATATATAACTCTCATCCTTACATACAACTATACATATATATATATATATATATACACATCTATATAGATATTTATATCTATAAACATATACATAAGTAAACATTTACGTAGCTATACATATGTATATATATACATAACAATATATATATGGATACATAAACATATCAAATATGGATACATAGCCATAGGTACATACACATACCCATGTATAACTACTATGTATATATATATATAAATCACACTTCATATATATATATATATATATATATATATATATATATATATATTATATATATATATATATATATATATATATATATATGCACACACATCATAAGTAGATATATATAGATATCTGTCCACTAATATATATATATATATATATATATATATATATATATATATATATATATATATATATATATATTACCAATAGCTATGAACATTGCAAATTGAATCTAGGAATGAAATCAAACAAACATGTGGAGTGCATCGCACCCGTATCATACTAGATCTATGATACGCTTGCGATACGAGTCTACCACACAACCAAACGTACCCCGAAGGACACGAGCAAGTCTAAAATAATATTTATGAACAATACAAAGAGCTATTTTTAAGTTGTATGAGTCTATCTCTAGGATACTAGGTCCATACACTATGCATCTAGGCCACACTAGCTATTCTAAGATACTAAAAAACCAACAAGATACCGTATCCTAAGATACGCAAGTTTTTAATATAAAAATAGTAATTTAAATATATATACAAGTCAATACATATAGTACCTTAGTTAAGTAATGCAAATAGGATACCTTGGCTTTGAACCAATGCGGTATCGCACCACTACACCCCCATCTCGATACCCAAACTCAAATACCTTGAGTATCCCTCAATACCTTGAGTATCAACCCGATACCTTGACATTTACCTTGGTATCTCAAGGTAATTGTCATCTAGTATATATTAACTACCCAAACTCTAATTA